>NC_061167.1:12833706-12971393 GCF_022113875.1 Hydra vulgaris | reverse complement strand
ATTTTTATGCATACTCCACATAGGTATTAATTGTCTGTCTGCAAGTTAATTTAGGAAGAAAAGATTCTGAACATTTTTTTCTATGCTTCAGTGATTTACACATTTTATTGGTTGCTAAATTAATACATTTTATTTAATTTATAAATAATGTTTTATTTTATAAATGTTTTGTTCTTGTGTTTCAACGCTTTTAGAAATTAATTATTGTTTGGTTCTTTTGTCTTTCTGATATATCTTTATTGTTAGAAAGAGATGTTAGTAAAAATTCTTTCTAGTAATTAAAGTAATATCATGACAAATAGTTCTGAAATTCTATGGTTGAACTTGCAGCAGTAATTTAATGATTATGATAACAGTTTATATGATTCTTGGGTGAGGTCAGAAGTAATGGGTTGTTTCAAACCATGACTTTTTGCAGTTTTTTTATTGTTTTTTGAAAAAGTATTTATTAATAACTTAGCCTAAGTTAATCTACTTGTAACTTTTTATAAATGTACTATAAAAATAATGTGGTGTAATTATTTTCTTAAACCTCTAGGTTAACAAACTAAAATTGGAGGTAAAACCTCCAATTTTAGTTTGTGGTAAAACTTTATTTCAGGTTATTGGAGGTAAAACTTTAATTCAGATAAAACTCAATTTTATTCGGCCAATCGTTATCGTAATAATTTAGATCTTCCTATATTTATGAATGGTAATGTACTAGATGAGTCATCTACCATTCATCTTCTAGGATTAACTCTTACTTCTGATCTTTCTTTTAAACCGTATATCAAATCCATTGCAAAATTAGCATCTGCTAAGGTTGCATCTCTTTATCGAGCTCGACACTTTCTTACTCCAGATTCTATTCTCTATCTCTATAAATCTCAAATCCGTCCCTGTATGGAATACTGTTGCCACATCTGGGGCGGATCTTCTAATGATGCTCTTTCTCTTTTAGACAAGGTGCAAAAACGAATTGTAAACATAGTTGGACCTGCTCTGGCAGCCAATCTCCAACCTTTGTCACATCGTTGTAATGTTGTTTCTCTTTCTCTTTTCTACAAATACTATAATGGGCACTGCTCTAAAGAGCTAGCGTCCCTTGTGCCATCTACTAAAATTCATTCTCGTGTTACTCGCCATTCAATTAAGTCTCATCCTTTTTCTGTGACTGTTCCTAAGTGCTTCAAAAACTCTTATTCTTCAAGTTTTTTTCCTCGAACATCAGTTCTTTGGAATTCGCTTCCTTCATCTTGCTTTCCTGATTCATATAATTTGCAATCTTTTAAGTCATCAGTCAATCGTTATCTTGCTCTACAGATTTAGTCTTTTCTCTTCCAGTAACTTCCAACTCTTATAGTGGTTGCTTGCAGCCTTGTTGGAAGTGAAGATGTTTAAAAAAAAAAAAAAAAAAACAACCATCAAGACAAATACAAAAAAATGTGATGCAAAGGTTTGTTAAAGTAGTTTTAAATAAAAAATCTTTTGAATCTTTTTATTATAGTTTGTTTTAAACTTGTGTTAGAAATATGTGTAGCATATATTTTTTAAAGTTTGACGAATTCTAATCAGACATAAAATAAATCTTTTTTTTTTATGTCTGATTATAATTTTTTTTGTAACTGTTTTCTATTTTTGTATTTCCTTGAGCTAAAGAACAACCTTAAAGTACAAAGGTTGATTTGTAGCGCATACTTAAACTTTTTTTTACTCTATATATACATACATATATATGTACATAAATAAACATACATATATATGTATGTATATATATATGTATGTTTATTTATGCTTATATACGTATGCTTATATGAATATATTATATATATATATATATATATATATATATATATATATATATATATATATTATATATATATATATATATATATATATATATATATATATATATATATATATATATATATATATATATATATATACAATAATGGTGCAATTTAAAGTTTTTTCTTTTATTTATAAAGTTTGATAAAAATAAACAAATAAAGTGGAACGTTTTGAATATTTATTGATTATTATGATAAATTATATAAAATATATATAAAGTATAAATATTTTGCAAAAACACTTTTATTTGCAATAACTGCTTCATTGCATTATGGCATGCTTGCAATTTATTTTTTATAGTTTCTGTCAACTATGGGTTGTTATGACAGATCTTGATAATCTCTTCCATAAGATCTTGCTTATTAGTAATATTTTTTTTATCCAATTTCTTGCTTTACTGTTTCCCAAATGTTTTCTATGGGGTTAAGATCATGCGAGTTGTCTGGCTACAGGAATACATCAACTAAGTCATAACAGTTTTTATTGTGTGGCAAGTTGCACCATCTTGCATAAATATAAGATTTTTGACATTATTTTTAATATTTTTAAATTTTTCTGTCAATTTTTGACTTTTTTGGCTGGACATCAATCCCTCTTCTTTTAGCTTTCTACAAATGGTCCGGTCTGACACAACAATTACAGCTTCATGGATAAGCTTAGTGGCTTTTTTTCTGTTTTCCAGGCAGATATTTCTGATTACTCTGTTTGCTCTTAGTGTTTTTTTGCGTTTATAAGGTGGTCTCCTTGGACCAAACTCTTCCCCTGTATCAATTATTTTTCTTACTTGCATTACGGTTTGGTAAGAACCCTTTGCGGTTTGTGCAATTTTTCATTGAGAATAATTTGTTTTTTGTACAAGACATGTTTATCAATTTTTAATGCAACTATAATAATAATAACAATGTATAATACAGGTTGTTGACCAATGGTTTATAATCAAAATTTAACATGGCTGGCGGTAAAGGTAAAGAGAAGTTTAGAGGAACAAACATTTACTTGTAAGTTAAGTGTAAATTTATATTTTAAAAAAATCACAGTTCGTTTTTTTAATGCTATTTTATTTTTAACTTTTTGATGTATTTGATGCAAATTACTCAGGCAATACCTTTTTTATATAGAGAGTTTTGTCAATTAAAGTGACTGCTACAGTTGCCGAAATAAGAAAAGGAATAATGACTTTATTAAAATACGCACTCGACAGATCAAATGGTGGTGGTCGGCGCGTAAAAGGCGGTTTACCCGATGTATAACATTCATACTTTTTCCTAGTTGTTCTGGAACTATTGATAATAGTTATTATTGATAAATTGATAAATATATTACTGATAAATAAAACTTTTTTTTTAAACATTTTATTTTATTTGCATTGTATATAAAGTCCGTTGAAGCAATTTAGTTGTATCTGATTAATTTACGTGAAGTATAATATCCTCTGTGCAAATTATTGCTTTTTTATTGTGTTATTTTATTGCAATTAAAGTTGAGTTTTTTAGTTAATTGGATTTAACTATAATAAAAAACAAAAATCAACGTTGAATTTACGTTGTTTCAACGTTGTTCTAACGTCTTATCAACTACGTATCAATCGAATATATCACCTATTCAAAGTTGAAATATGGTTGATATGTAGTCGATAAGACGTTAGATCAACGTTGAAACGACGTTGTTTCAACGTCGTAGTTTTCGACGTCGGATTTTATTTCCAATTCAACCAAATTTCAACGTTGTTTCAACGTGGCATATGGTCGGTTTGCGACGTCGTTTCAACGTTATTTCAACGTCATTGTGCCTGCTGGGTATACCCAGCAGGCAAAAAAAAAAAAAAATTTTTTTTTTCACTGTCCTAAATGTGGAAAAAAAAAAATTTTTTTTTTTTGCAGTACCGTAAACCGGGGTTACTTTGAATAGCGGGGTAACTTTGAATACAAATCTTTTTTTTTTCAAGTTATAATTATGGCAAGAATTTATATGAAATTGTTTAAATCTCAAACATTAAAGTTTTAAAAATAGTTCATATTTTCATTATTAAAAGTTTTACTTTGTTTATTGGATGTTATTGTTCCCCAAAAAATGAATTAAATAATTCGGATATTTTTCTCAAAAAAATTAGTGAGATTACTTCGTACACTGCCTCAGCTAGTGTAGCAGCTTGTTGTCTAAGTTGCATAATTTTTGTTTATAAATTTATTAAGCATGTAAAATCTAAAGAAGTTTGTTCGCCTACTATAATTATGTTCCATTGCTGTAGCATAACATACTTTGTTGTATACATTTTTTTGCATACGGGTAACTTTGAATAACGTTCAAAGTAACTTCACTACATAAATAGTCAGAAACATGAAACAATTTTAAAATTTCCTTTGTCATGTATTGTATATAATATATTAAGTATTGTACACAATATTATTAGGATTAAAAATTAAAATATCATGTGTATAAACAGTAGGTCACACATACACACATAATTTGTGTGTGTGTTTATGTGTGTGTGTTTTTATGAATGTGTGTGTCTTTGTGCAAAGACTTGTACAAAAATACACATACATTCAATTGTGTGTATGTATGTATATGTGTGTGTGTCTTTGTGTGTATGTGTGTATATGTGTGTGTGTCTTTGTGTGTATGTGTGTATATGTGTGTGTCTTTGTGTGTATGTGTATATATGTGTGTGTATACATTGTTTATATATATATATATATATATATATATATATATATATATATATATATATATATATATATATATATATATATATATATATATATATATATATATATATATCGCCGTGGATAGCCTACCGAGAGTCGGTAGCGGAAAAATAAAAATTATCTTATCGAAAGTTTTTTATTGGTTGAGAATATCACATGTCAAAATAAAAGATATTTATTATACCGTAAAATGAAGAAAATTTAACATATTATTTTTAAAAAACAAAAACGTAAAAAATGTGAAAAATTAAATAGGATTTTCCATTAAATAAATAGAAATGACTGCCACCCCATACCAAAACCCTCAGTCAATGCATGTACACTCCACAGCGCCTATCCCTATATTAGTAAACGTATGTACACTTCACTGCGCCTATCCCTAAGCTAGTAAATGTATGTACACTTTATTGCGCCTATTCCTAAATTAGTAAATGCATGTACATTCCTCGGTGCCTATTCCTAAATTAGTCAGTGTATGAACACTCCATTGTGTCTATTAATGCATTGTGCTATTCCCAGCGTATATAATAATTTACTCAATTAATAAGCGTAATAAAACCTAAAAAACATAAAAAAAAATCAAAATGTAAAATATGTTCCTTAGGAAGGACTCGAACCCGAAGCGAATATTTATTTAGCTATTTTATTGTGACACCAATAAAAAAATCACTTTCGGTAGGATAATTTTTATTTTTCCGCTACCGACTGTCGGTAGGCTATCCAGTGCGTATATATATATATATATATATATATATATATATATATATATATATATATATATATATATATATATATATATATATATATATATATATATATATATATATATATGTGTGTGTGTGTGTGTGTGTGTGTGTGTTTGAGTGTTTGTATATTTATGTATATATATATATATATATATATATATATATATGCATATATATATATATATATCTTATATATATCTTTTATATATATATATATATATATATATATATATATATATATATATATATATATATATATATATATATATATATATATATATATATATAAGCATTATTAGATAAAAAACTTATTAAACGTTCATTGGGTGCAAGTTGTCACTTTGTATAATAAAGTTTAAAAACTTAGTCCGAAAACACATGGTAAGTCCAAACTTTTTACAAATACACAACATGTTATGTTACGTCAATTGTGTTTAGTGTTTCTGGTCAAGTGCCTGTGGTTATGTTTATAAAGCTGACCATTTATGCCCAACAAGAACCGAAGTCGACCACCTAAAATATATTCAATCAAAAATACAATCAAAGCCAGGACAGTTTGATTCTATTCACTTTTTTGACTGGTTTGTTATTGTTTTTTGTCAAATTGTAGGAGCATTCCTATTAGTTAAATCAAATTAATTTTTACAGTGAAAATGTACTTGAATTTACTAAAGAAAATAGTATCTTGTTGAGAAAGAAACAGTGTCTTGTTCTATAACTGGTAACTTTACCCATTTATTGCAATCTCTTAATGTTGCATTTTATTGATCTCTTAAAAAATATTGTAAGAAAATACTTGATCAATTGGAAACCTTTTGTTTAAAAAATGCACAGACTATTACAAAAAATAAATCTTTTTTGTTCTTTATTTACTTATAATCATTATATTTGTTAAATCAAAAGGTAATCAACAACTTAGTTGCTTAGTGGTTTTGAAAAAAATATTGGAGTTACCCATTAGATATAAGTATCATCTTCAATCGTTGGCCAGAGAGTTACAACTTTAGTTCGCCGAGCAGTCATTAATGTACTTTAACAATTTTTTCATGTTGATGTAAAGGAAAAAGCAGACTCAAAGGGGAAAAAAAATTACTTTTTATAGTGTTAAAAATATTTCTTTTGAGGATTTTTGGCAAAATGTAAAGATGTTCCACTTGCAAAGTCTTTAAGTGAAACTGATGTAAATGAGACTTTTTTTATGCTAGTCCACTTAAAAAATAGCCATTCAAACAAAATAAAATACTAAATGGGTGTTTGTTATGAAAAAATGTTATATTATTTTAGCAATAATAAACTACTGTGAAACTAGAATGTTGTTTTTATTAAATTTTAAAACAAAACAAGGCGTTGTTGAATAGGTTTTGCTTTTACAAAAAACATGTTCAAAGTTACCCCATTTGCGGGGTAACATTGAATGACTATTTAAACTAATATTATACAAAATACTTTTATTTAAATATTATTTTGGATTTGAAATATGTAAGAGTCAATCTTAGCCCCTATATTCACTTTGTTAAATTTCAAATATTATCAATAGTGAAGGAAGAGCAAGTAAAAATATCTCAAAAACATTCAAAGTAACCCCGTTTTACGGTATTTTAAAATAGATAAAAATTTATGAGAAAAATTAATTTATCTAAAATAAATTTCTTATTGTTTAAAAATGGCGATCAAGTAAATCTTGAAACCCCCTCAATTAGAGGTTGTTGTTAACATTACGAGGTCATAAGTTTTAAAAGTTAAAATAGTTTTTTACAAAATGAGAAATTTACAAATGAATTTTAGTTGGGTTTATAATGGTAGAGTTTTTTTTAAGTGTTATCATTGCCTCCGTCCACATGAAATATTTTGACTTTTGGGCCCTAATATGAGGATAATATTGTTCTCAAACTCTGATCACCATGATTATTTTTTTTAAACATATTATTTGTGTTAGTGTGAAAATAAATATCTGAAGGTTGCTTATCTTGAAGGACAAAAAGCTTTGAAATTAAGTTTTAAGTATATATTCAATTGTTTTTCAATTAGAGAATGGTTTACCCATCCAATTAATGTTTACATTTATATCTATTTCCATTTATTATCAATAATAGTTTCTAAAAGAAACACATATATTATAACACTTTTAATTTTAAAGTAAAACTGTTTTAAAGAAGGTATGTCAGGAGTAGTACGTAAAAGTGGTTCTAAGCACTCATCTTTAAGGTTACTAGTAACTTTGTATCCACTCTCCCGAAACTATTTGAAATCATAATGAACAGACTCAGAGGTCTGTTCATAACCAAAACTTAATTCTTTATTTGGATTGGAATTTGACATAAGTGAAATAGATTCACATGTATGCTTGATAAGAGCATGCACTTTTGGTCACACTCGTAGAACAAGTTTAACATAAGCATCTTTGTATTTGTTAATGGTTAACTCATATTTAGGTAAAAAATAAGAACCAAGACATGCAACTTTAATAGATATTAAACATTTAAAAGAATTAACTATAGAAATTATATGTTCATCTCTTTCCAGTTTGGAAGGTTTTATTAATTCTTCTAACGCATAAATATTTTTTAGCAGTTTCGAACATTCTTTATCTTTAAATTGACCATCATGCAGCTTAGGCCTTTGAAAACCTAAGATTTGGTTTCACTGGTTTGCCGATAAAGTGATACCCATAGGTTGCAAATAATTTTCAAGATTCTCATAAATTCTTTTTGTATTTCCACAGAGTAAACGATGTTCCATTGGAGCAAGAGCTTCAACAACTTTTACGTCATTAGCCAGATCAACTAGTGGAAGATTAACGCAAATAATATTAGATGCAGCTGAAAACGCTTTTGAAGAGCTTTTTGATTGTTCAACGCCAATGGGTGTTTTTCAACCCCCCAGGAAAAAAAGTTTTATAGAACTTTCTATAAACTTTTGAAACATTGTTATAAAACATTTTTTCTATGAAAAAAAAGGAAAAAAAAAATTCATAAGGAATTTTTACAGAAGTTAACAGAAGCTCTATAGAAATTCTATAGAATTCTATAGAATTTCTATAGGCCATATGTTTCAAAAGTTTATATAAAATTCTATAAAAATTTTTTTCGTGGGCCTTCAATAATGGATTCGTATAGACTTTTCACTGGGCATATTCATACATGAAATTTTCTGAATGACCATGTTCTAATAAAAAAGAAAATTTCTGAGTTTGTAATTTAAGCGAACTGTGCTGTGATAAGAATATGAACTTTAAACTTTTGTCACATTTTTGTAATTTCATAACAATTTATTTTTATATACAAGAAACTAAACATTTCCTTAGAAAAAACAATTAAAAATAAGTTCTATTTCAACAGACTTACGCAAACTAAAAAGAACCTGCTCTTGGTACAACAAAATAAAAACATATTTTTTTCTCAGTTTTTCAGAAATTTTTTAAATACATTTCTGTTAAACTATGATAAATTAAAAAAAAATCGCATTGATATTATTTATTTATTTTATTTATTTACAAGTTTTATTATATACAGTTGGTATAATCGAGTCTAACGTGTGTTTCAAACCACGCGCGTATGGTAATCAAAATAACCAAACAACCAAACGTTTATACGCTACACATATAAATACTATCGTTAAAAAATGACTTTGATAATGTTTGAAAGTAAGTAGAAAACTCTTTCATTTTAGTTACTTTTCCTTCTCGATACCGAAAAATGAGATTTTGAACTAGCACGAACACTACTAAACGACTTACCGCGAAGTTGATGAACGAATTTTTTTGTTACAACCGTTAAGAGTGTAGACAGCCAAGCGTTTCTGTATTCGGCGTTTGCCGCGCTTAAAAGAAAACTTTGTTTGCCATTTGTAATTCTTATTCCATATTGATACTTTCCTTTCAGGTTTTCTTCTGAAAATATTCCTGTGTCTGAATGAATATCAATTCGATTGTCGGAGCCATCCTCAAAAATTAAATCACCTCGTTGCTTTGTAATAAACAATGTTTCTTTTCGTAGAGTAAAATATTTGCGCTTTACAGTAAATCCACTCGGTCGCCAAAAGCTTTTAATATGCATGTAAAGATAGCCTTCGCATGATATTATGTTGATACCTTCGTGTTCATTCGTTACTTCCACAATCTGTGGACAATCATCATGATTTACACTCATTTTTTAAAAAGTTAATGAGCTTTGATTTTTTTTAGTAAAGTCTGCGTTATACGGAAACATTAAAATACTTGTATTTTTTTTTTATAACAAATTAGTGCTACAAATTTAATACCGTTGTGGTGATGCCTCGTTTAAAATTACGATTTCCTTAAATTGAAGTCATTGCGGTAATCGTAAGGATGTCTTGCAAAATGTTATATTGGTTACCTTGGATACTAATAGTTTTAGCTGAGTAAAATTATTTTTAAAAAAGTTGGTTAGCACTGGTGATATCATACTAGTGATATCACCAGCAATTTTAATTCCCGACAGTATTTGTTTAATATAAAGATTATAGATTTTCATTGAAAGAATACTGCAAATTAAAATGAGCGATTAATTAATATTTATTATACGCGATATTACAGTATCCATATATGCGATACTACAGTATTCATATACTCAAAACTACAGTATTCTTATAAGCGATATTAATGTATTCATATACACGATATTACAGTATTCATTTACGCGATATTGCAGTATTCATTTACGCGATATTACATTAATTATAACGCGATAATTTATCAGTGTATGAAAAAACTTGTAAGATTGAAAAAGTATAAATGTTTATTATAATTATAAATGTTTATTATAATTTAAAAAAAGGATTTTATTTAACAAATTAGTATAAAATGATAAATAATAAAGATTTTATCAACATGCGTTTCATGCATTTAAATATTATTTAAACTACTTTAATATTTGTTATATTTGTAAATATGTTTATATTTAATATATAATTTAGTTTCTTATATTGATTTTATACGTTTACATTTTTGAATTCTAATATTTGTTATATTTGTAATCATGTTTATATTTAACATATAATTTAGTTTCTTATATTGATTTTTTGACGTTTATTGACGTTTACATTTTTTGAATTTTAATATTTGTTATACTTTGTTAGATTTTTTGACGTATATTGACGTTTACATTTTTTGAATTTTAATATTTGTTATATTTGTAAACATGTTTATATTTAATATATAATTTAGTTTCTTATATTGATTTTATACGTTTACATTTTTTGAATTTTTATTGGAGTATTGTATAAATAAATATAATTTAGTTAAATTTATAATTAAATTTGCTTGTCCGAGATAACCAAGCAATTGTCCGAGATAACCAAGCAATTGTCTGAGATAACCAAGCAATTGTCCGAGATAATCAAGCAGTTGTCCGAGATAACCAAGCAACTGATTGTTATTATCTTGAAAAATATCATAAAACATTTTGCAACATGAGAATTGATGCAAATTTAAAACTTGTGAGTTAATTATTTTACAAAAAAATGTACGTGTTACTTTTATGACAAATCTGAATAATTATAAACTTATCACAAAGTGTTACGTATATTTGCTGTCTCATATACGCTACTAAAAATGTATTTTAGTTGTTTTGAAATCTGGTTTTAATGACAACGAAGTATTAATTGCCAATATAATGACAATAGGATATCCTATCATTTTTTGTAAATTTTGTAACTGAACACATTTAAACTGTGTTTTATGTCTTTTAATAATGTGAATACAATTTAATTTTTTTTTTATGAACAATATTAGAAAATTTTCTATTTGAATATTCTATCCTTAAAAAAGGCGCCACATGAAAACTCTGTTTAAGACCCCAATTTAGCATGTGAATCAATGGGCATTAGTCGATACATCTTTTAAATATTTTTCCAGCTGCATCGTTTAACATTAACGTCTTTTCCTGCTCACATTAGCGTAGTTTTATTGCAAAAAAAAAAAAAAAATTAAATAAAGAAGATTAATAAATTTTATTGTTGGTACCGTTAAACAATACATTTATCTAAAACAAATATTCTAACGAAAGTTTAACTGGCATTAAATGGCATACATAGAAAGCAAAAAAGAAATTGAAAATACAATAAAGAAAATATTCTAAACGGAAGAAAATTATTTTCAAGATTATATCGGGAAACCTAGGGAAACGTAGCAATTCAAAAAGATTTTACTTTCAATAGTAAGTGTAACAAATGAATTTTATAATAGAAAAAAAGTAATAAGTTTTAAGAAAATATGTTAAAGACTTGCAAAAATCTCATAAAAAAAGTGTATAATTTACTCAAGATTTATAAAAGGTAATTAAAAAAAACGCAGAATGCTGCAAAAAATAGTAAAAAGAAAATATAAAGAAGAGAAATCTTTAAAATAATTTAGAGAAAAAAAACCAATAAACAAAAAAGAAAATCTTAAAATTGACAATGCAAAAGAAAAAAAAACTTGGAAACAAACTGAAAGCTAAAACCTTTTTTAAACAAGGGCGTTCTATTTGTGCGCATACTAAAATCAAGTTAAAAAAATGCTATGGATAGCATTTTCCGTAATGATTTTCGTTTTCCTCATATATAATGGTGAGTTTACACTCATCCGTTTTTTCACGGGAACGGGAAAAAAAATCACGTGAGCATCCGTATTATAAGTTTTAATTTGTCTACGCATGCTCACGTGATTATTTTTCCCTTTCTTATCCCGTTCCCATAGAAAAACGGATGAGTGGAAACTCACCTTAAATTAATTGAATTTTTTTATAAAAGTGTTAGTTTTTATAAAATACAGTTATTATTATTTCTTTTTATCATTATCATTACTTCTATTTTAGAATATAACGCTACCGTGTCAAGCAGCCTTTCGCTGAGAAGGATTAACTTTTCACTAACTTTATTTTGCTTAGAGCATTAAAGTTTTTTGCTCGTTGTACTTTAACTAATCCCTTGAAATTAGTTTTGGAGCGTGCCTTAATAGAAAAAAGTAACCGTATAATTAACCTATAAATTTAAACTATGCTTTAAGTTAAAGTTGTTGTGAAGACATCATTATTATAAGTTTTGAGATTTTTGCGCTATATCTACGTATAGAAACTTTTGAAATTTTCTTCAGAAATGCAAGGTAAACCTGAATTATTTTTAAATGATTATTTTTAAATGATTTGAAGAGTATGATTTTTTGTGTTACTTCAAATAGTTAACTATGTTAAAAGTGTTTTATTATTATACGGCTTTTTGTTATTTATTACCGGTTTTATCTGGTTTTTCTTGATTATTCAATTTTTTGGATTGTAAAAGTTTTTGTTACGGATATATTAGTTAGTTAACACGATGTTACAAGAAAGAGAACAACTTAGCTAAAACCCTTCTCAATTAATGTGTATAATTAATTAAAGTTGTTTTTTACAAACTATTTGATGTAACACAAATAATGCGTGCTGTGACACGACCTTGTCATAAATGAAACAAAAATGGGCACAACGTAGCTAACATAGGTATTTCAATAAAGCAGTTTAGAACCATAAAAATTACTAAGTGTTGCGGAATATTTGGTTCTACGGCCGAGCGCCAAGCCGAATATTCGGTATTCGGCAAAAACACTATTCATAACATCTTAAGTAATTATACTTTTATAATATACAGTTTTTTGTGGCATAGTTTTTTTATACTATTTATCTTAGAATTCTGTCATGAATCAAATGCTATCTTTTTAATCATTGCATTGTGTCAGCAGGAAATTTAAATATTGCAACTTTTAGCGTTTGTGATGCAAATGCTAAAAGTTGAGGTTAAGTTAGTCTTGAGGTTAAGTTAGTTCAAAACGTCAATAAATAAACGGTCTGATTTTATATTTTAAATACATCATCTAAAATTTAGGAAAATATAGTTTGCCTTTAGAGTCAAAGATTTTAATGGAAAACTAATCCACAAATGAATTGACAAAACCTTTAACAATCATAAGAACTAATAAATTAGAGATTGTGCCAACATTTAATATCAGATCCAAAAAAAAAAAGAAAATGATATGCACTTGGTAAAAGACTCAGAGTTTCTAGGATACCATGCACTAAATTTTAAATAGGTTAGTGAAAAATACTATTATATGCTAGATCCTACAATATTTAAAATTAAACGGAAAAACATTTTATATTAAAAACCAATTTATTTTCCAGTTTTGGTTTTTGCAACTTAATAATCGAAATTTTGGTTTCGGTTTGAAAATTTGGTCAGCTTCAATTTCGGTTTTGGATTAAAACTAATTTTAGTTATTCACTACCCCGTATCAAGGGCAAATCACGGAGAAAGTAACTGGAGTTCATTTTAGAATCTCTTTACAACTTATATTATATTAACCCAACTTATATTATATTAACC
Source organism: Hydra vulgaris (assembly GCF_022113875.1). Classification (NCBI taxonomy): domain Eukaryota; kingdom Metazoa; phylum Cnidaria; class Hydrozoa; order Anthoathecata; family Hydridae; genus Hydra; species Hydra vulgaris. The sequence continues at coordinate 12,957,751 of NC_061167.1, read as the reverse complement.
CTTTCTAATTATTAATGTAGTATGTTCTTGGAATGCGAAATCGGCGGTCACATCAGATTACATATTCGTAGGAAAAAAGTTTATTATAACTTTTTAATGAAAATCAATATTTTGAAATTTTTTTTTTAAGTTGGAGTTAAAATTTTGTTTTTACATGCTGCATTGCGGTTTTATATTTGTTGTTAGTGGTTAAATATTACTTTTTTGTTTTGAACCTAGTTTTAAAATAACACTCACAAAGTTTATTGAAAAATAATATCAGTTCAGTTTTAAATAACAATATTTTAACTTGGCTCATTTTATTCTCTTAAAGTTCTAACCAGAGCTGATAAATGCAGGAAATATGTATGTTTTCTGTGCTTACAAAAAGACAACAGAAAGATGAGGGATTTTTAGTTTGAACGTAGACAAAAAGATTTTGGTTATCAAATTAATTTTAATAACCCTTGAGTGCTTACTGAAGTTTATAAAAAGGACGTTATGGCTCTTAGAAGAAAATTATCAGGTAAAGATGCTGATCTCTAAATCTTTCTCTACAAATCTTCCTCAACAAACCTCCCTTCTACCAGTAAGCACTACACAAATGGTTCATTTAAAAAAATAATCAGCAGTTAAAAAATGATGTTTAACATGCTTTTTTTTTAACAACCCTGAGTCAAAAAGGTTTTTGGTATATTTTAAAGACAAGATCGGATGGAGGTGGTGATTTCTTGAATGTTTCTAAAAGGTTTATTTTTATTTATTTACTTAAAACTTTATTTATAGTTGATTGCATACAGTAGTTTAAAAAATAAACTAACTAAAATAATTAAGTACATGGTTTTATTGACAAGGAAATTTCAGAGCGAGGTGGCTTTATATCTTATGGCCATGCTCTTTGTTCCATTCCAGTTAAACAGGTTAACACATTGTTAAACATTCAAATCACTTCAGCTTCTGTTGCTAAAGTCATATCTCAATTAAACTTGTTTTCCTGTTTGCCGGAAATGACATATGTGGTTCCAGTTTTTAAAAACTCTGGAGAACATTCTAATCTCTCCAACTATCTTCCGGTAGTCTTCTATCTGTCATTAGCAAAGTCTTTAAGTATTTTATCAACAAATTTCTAACAACCCATCTTGAGTCAAATAACGTACTGTAAGATAATCAATATGGTGTATCTAGGAAAGTTTTTGAGATTTTTAAATCTTTTCTTTCCAGCCGCTTTATCATAATTGTTCTCAAAGGTTAATACTCTTATTCTTTTCTAGTAACTTCTGGGGTACTAAGGTTCTATTTTTGGTCCTGTTTTGTTTTTTATCTACGTTATTAATCTTCTTGACAATTTTACATCTAAAGCGGCTCTTTTTGCTGCTTAAATTTTTACTTCTGTCTTGAGGAAAAGTGTTTTTTTTTTGATCGCATAGAACAGGCAGCCAATCTTAAATCTGATCTCACCTCTGTAACAGATTGGGGTTTGCAGAAGCTCGTGAATTTTAACTCCAACAAAACTTAGTTACAGGGTTATTCATTCTTATATGCGCGTCTATTCATTTTTATATGCGTCTTTATTCATTCTTATATGCGCATTTATTCATTTTTATATGCGCCTTTATTCATTCTTATATGCGCATTTATTCATTTTTATATGCGTCTTTATTCATTTTTATATGCGCATTTATTCATTTTTATATGCGCGTTTATTCATTCTTATATGCGCCTTTATTCATTCTTATATGCGTTTTACAAAAGCAATTGTAAAAAAGCAAATTGAACAAAAAAAAATCATTTAAGCAATTTGTTTTGAAAAAATAGTTTATTTTTTCAAAACAAACTTTTCTTATTTCCAGGTAAACGAGGTTAAAAATACTTAAAACGAAGACCTTTTAAATTCGACGATGGTTTATTTAACTTAGTATTAGTTCTTTGTAATTTTATTATTAAATTTCTTGATTGATTAAGTTATTATTTATCTAATTATTCATTTATCTCGATTTAAATTTACTTATTTATAATTATTATTAATATCAAATTATACATCCCTATGTTTGTATATGCGTCAACCACCCATAAAATCTCTAATATAATTTAATATAAACGATAAATACGCTTTTAAATTTTTATATAGACATATTTAAAATATAAATTAGGTTGTTTTCATTGATATTTATTTAAGAAATGGTTGCCGATCCAGCGCTTGATTTATATAACTACGCATATGGTTGTAAAATGGAACTATATTAAACTCTGTAGTATCCATAATATTTTTAAGTTTCCTGATTACCTCATCCGTATTTTGAGGCCTTTCTCCCTGTTTGTAAGTATGTTTTAAAGAAGAAAAAAATTCTTCTATTGGATTAAGCTGTGGCGTGTAAGCTGGCAGATACTTAATAGCTATACCATGAGAGGCTAGTGTTTGCCTAACAGAAAGACTCCAGTGGAATTTACAATTGTCCATAACAAGCACCGGCGCTTCCACATTTGCATTCCTAATCGCTGGTGCCATCATTGTAGTTATGAAAGTACAAAATAAATCTGCATTCCAGCCTCCAGTTTTTGTTTCATAAGCAAGCACTCCCATTGTTGAAACAGCACAAATTAAACTAACATTCTTGCCACGATTTGCAGGCGACTGTAAAATTGCTGGCGCACCTCTTAGCGAATAACCATATGTGCTGTTAGTGTGCACATTAAATCAGTTTCATCCAAATAAATAAGTTTTTCATCTGAAATTCCGTTAACTTCGCTTGCAAATGCATAACGTGCATTAATAATTCGTGTTGAATTTCGTTCTTCTGGCACATGCACAACATGTTTTCTTGATAAATCCGAGCGTTTGAGTTTTCTTGAAATAGTAGGCTGAGACATGTTGAAGCCTGCTGCAGAAAGATTTTCTTTTATTGCTTCTTGCGTGCAAAGATTGTTTTCTTGTACGCATAATTCGATAATATTTTTTATTTGAGCGTTTATAGGTCTTTCACCTCGTTTTTTATCAGAAGACGACTTGAATGCAGTCATGTCGTCGAATTCTCCTCTGTTTAACTTAACGACAAGATTTTGAACTGTGCGCTTCGATAAATTAAGAGAAATGGAAATGCTTGTTGTAGATTGATTTCTTTCAACTAAATGCTTAAGCATTTCAATGTGCTCTTTTGTAACATTTTTCCTTGTTTTACGATTATTTTCTATTCCATCCATAGGGTAAAAATTTGGTATTAATAATTTTAAACAATTAAATAATAAATCTAGAAAAATAAATAATTAGCTAAAAAAAATAACTTAATCAATCAAGAAATTTAATACAATAATACAATTTAATACAATGTAATAAAATTAAACTAAGAACTAATACTAAATTAAATAAACCATCATCAAATGTAAAAAGTCTTCGTCTTCAGTATTTTTAAACTCGTTTACCAGGAAATAAGAAAAATTTGCTTTGAAATAATAAACTGCTTTTTCAATGATTTTATTAAACGATTTTTTTTGGTTCAAATTGCTTTTTTACAATTGCTTTTGTAAACAACATAAAAATGAATAAATGCGCATATAAGAATGAATAAATGCGCATATAAGAATGAATAAAGGCGCATATAAAAATGAATAAATGCGCATATAAAAATGAATAAAGACGCATATAAAAATGAATAAATGCGCATATAAGAATGAATAAAGGCGCATATAAAAATGAATAAATGCGCATATAAGAATGAATAAAGGCGCATATAAAAATGAATAGACGCGCATATAAGAATGAATAACCCTGTAATTACTGCAAAAAGCAAGCAATACTATCAAAATTTTTATATTAATGAGTGGCAACCATCTTTTTGAGCCCTTCTTTTTTGGATTACTGTTCACTTCTGACAGATGCTAAGTTAGCATCTGCTAAGGTTGCTTCTTTTTATTGTGCTTGTCATTTTCTTACTTCTGATTCTATTCTCTATCTCTACAAATCTTTTATTCTCCCCTGTATGAAATACTGTTGTCATATTTGGGCTGGTTCTTATGATGCTTTTTTTCTTCTAGACAAGGTCCAAAAAACGGATTGTAAATGTAGTTGGACTTACTCTATCTGCTCTATCTAGCTTGAGCTTCTCTCTCATCAGCGTATCTTTCTCTTTTTTACAAATACTATTGTGGTCGCTGCTCAAATGAGCTAACATCACTCGTTCCATCAACCAAAACTCATTCTCGCTAGTCTCATCATTCACATTCATAAAATGCCCATCCAAACTACCCAAAGAAACTGATGAGCTGTTTTATTTACTGTAACTACAAGCATGCATTTTAAACAATTCATTGCGCATTATAATACTTTATTTTTTTTAAATTTAGATTATATTAGCTTCTTAAGTTTAATGTTTTTATATAACTAAACGTTTAGACAGAAAAATCCTTTTTTTCTATTTTAAAGTTCTTTTTTAAAAACTGAATATAAGGAATTATTTATATATTTTGCTTTTATTTATATTTTTATAAAGATAGTTTTTTTTCCAGTAAGTTATAACTTAAAAGGTTTTTCTTATACCGAAAAGTTTAAATTAATTTGCATTTTGTTACACTGCGCTAAACTTGTTTTATTAAAAAAACGTAAAAAATTATTTAATTTTTAACCGCAATAGTTCAAAATAGAATTACCCTTTAGACTTTGATTAATTAAAGATTCAAGTTGAACAATGCTTTTTATTAAAGACACTAATAAAGTTAAATAATTCTGACATCCAATTTTTTAAATCAACTTGTATTTATTCAGGACGAGGAGGACTCAATATGATATGAACAATTTAAGTGTAGCAGTAAAAATATGAAAATAAAGATAAAAAAATATGCTACTTGTTTTATTGATAAAATTGTATCAAAACAGTAACAATCATGAACTTTCTTGGTATTGATTAAAAAGGCCTAGGGCCTAGGGTCTGCCTAGGGTCTTGCTCTTTCATGGGCTTAGCGGGCTGTCATGTACAAAAAAATTATAGAACGTTCCATTCACAAAAATTTAGCTTTATTGCAAAGAACTTAAGATAAGGTTGAAAAGCTTTGCAGAGGCTACTGGAATGGCGGTCGCTTTTCTTATACGGAAGATTTTATAGGAAAAAAAAAATCTAATGAAAGTTTTTGATAAAAATCAATGACTGCATTTGAAATTTTTCTACACTTTAATGAATATTCTCAAGTATTATTTTTTACAAGTTTTTTTTTATTGTATTGCAAATTTTACTCAATATACCAGTTTCCGTAGCAAGTGCAGAAAGATCATTTTCCAAGTTGAAGCTCATAAAAACGTATTTACGTTCCAAAATCATTCAGGACCGCTTAATACCTCGAAAAATAAAGTTGCAAACTACTTTTACTTTCATTTCATATCATAAATAATGTTTTAGTTACATATGTAATGCACTTTATTCTAACATATTATTTATTTGAACCTTGACACACAGTATTTTATCTTAATAAAAAAGATCTTGCTAGTATGCACTTTTATGTGTTGTTTTGATCTAAATATAATATAAACGTATATAAAAAGTGTCTCGCATTTCCATGCCTAGGGCCTCGTACATCTTAACAGCGTTTCTGACTGTATTATCCATTCAGTCATTGTGCATTGCACGAGGTAGTGCTAATAAAAATAAACCTGAATCTCTTTATTTTAAACAGAAACATGTTGCACGTTTTATTAGTTTCATATATATATATATATATATATATATATATATATATATATATATATATATATATATATATATATATATATATATATATATATATATATATGTATATATATATATATATATATATATATATATATATATATATATATATATATATATATATATATATATATATATATATATATATATATATTTACATGATCGAAAATTTTTATTAGATTTATGCATTTCATATTTCATAATTTCAAAACAATTTTTTATTGCAAAACAACGGTCAATATCATATTGACCAGGGGTGGCCAGAAATCTTAGGATACAGGCAAAAAAAAGTTAAAAAACAGTTTTGCGGGTAAAAAATATTTATTTCTTCGATGATATAGGTGACATAACTTTTATAATCATTTGTATCAAAGCAATATAGTTATTAAGAGTCGTGAACTTAAACTTCTGAAACTATATTTTTTTAGTTTTTTGATGTCTGAATTGTTTTTTAAGATAGATAGAAGTATCGCATTACCAAGATGGTTGTCTCCTAAATATCCAAATTGTTTGATGGGCATTTAAAAAAGTCTCTGCGAGCATTTTTTTTTCCCGCGGGCAGTGGTTTGGCCACCACTGATATAGACAGTTATCTATAAGATATTTTCCATATGAAAATCAGATAGCGAGTGATTTTCAGTTCTTGACTCGACACATGCGTTTAAGTTTAAGCTTGTTGAAGCTCTTTGTTGCCAGTGCTACTGTTGTTTGTGTTGTAAGAAATATTGTTGCCAAAAGTTGACACTGAAGTTTAGAAGTATACTTTCTAATTTTTATTCTGCCAAAACATTTAATATTATCAGTACAATAAAACGTTTTGTCCAAAAATTATCTTTGTGGCATGTAACTCTTAAAGCACATAACCATTGTTATGCGCTTCACATCCTGAAAAAATCAATTCAAATTAGTATTTTGCACTACAAAACAATGCAGGTAAAAGTACTGACACAAAAAATTGTTAAACTTACCTTTCTAGTGTTTGTTTCTAGAGTTAAAAAGTCTTTAAAAGCCAGCTTTACTCCTGATGCCTAAAAAGACTGATTCAGCATTTTTTGGTACTTGAGATAACTAATTTCATGATATGGAGCTCCAAACATTTATATGTTTATACTTATGTCAAATAATTTTTTTTTGCGAAATATTGCGATGATCGGAACTTGAAAAAAAAGGCCCCAAAATTTTTTCCCTAAACGTGAGAGCAATAAGTAAGTAGTTTTTTTTTTTTTACTTAACTAAATTTATATTCATCGAAAATTTTAAAATTTCATAGTATAATTTTTAGGCGTTCAAAAACTCCCCATTTGAGAGGTTACAAATTTTATATGATCATAAATTTTGAATGTTAAGAGATTATTGTCGCGTTCGGGGTAGAATTAGGTTATTTCGAATCTTTTTTTTTTTGAGTTATCGCATTAAGAAAGTATTCCTTATTTTTCTAAAAGCAACTGCGTAATATGTTCTAACTTCACAATTGAAAAGTTTTTGGAGAAAGACGTTTTGATTTGATTAAAGCTTGTGTTCATGAAAATTGTGTCAATGAAAGTTGTGTTAATGAAAAAAGTTGTATTAATGTAAAAAATGAAAAAAAATTGTTGTAAAAATTAACAAACAAGTTGTTGTAACAAATGAAAAAAAGTTGTTGTAAAAATTGAAAAAAAGTTGTGTTTATGAAAGTTCTTTTTTCTTTGAGCCAGTGACTGAAGTTGAGGTGTCGAATCTCATAATGAAACTTCAAAACAACAAAAAGTCTGGGCCCGAACAGCTTTCCCACATTCTTAAGTTTATTCCAAATATAGTTTCAAAGCCACGTCATCCATAATGATGAATAACTCATTTAGAAATGGAATTTTCCCAGATCTCCTTAAAATAGCTAAAGTGATACCAATACATAAAAAAAAAGTTCTTTACTGGATTACTCTAATTATCGCCCAATCTCTCTTCTCTCAAATATAAGTAAACTATTTGAGAAAGCTATGCACAATAGACTTTACAACTTTCTGGAGAAATTAAAGTGTCTTTATAAAAATCAGTATGGGTTTAGAAACAATCATTTAATAACTCATGCACTAATTGATAAAACTGAAAAAATTATAACAGCTTCGGACAATAAATTGCTTGCATGTGGGGTTTTTGTTAATCTCCAGAAAGCTTTTGATACAGTTGATCATTCCATTCTAATCAGAAAGTTGGAGTATTACGGTATCAGAGACAGAGCACTGCAATATTTTTTTTTTCTGATCTTCGAAATAGAACATAGTTTTTTTCTATTAATGGAATATAGAATCCGAATTAAAATAAAATCAACAAATGGTTTCCCACAAGACTCTGTATTGGGAGCATTGCTTTTCCTTCTCTTTAATAACAATCTTAATACCTCTCTAAGGTTTTCCACTGCTTACCACTTCACTGATGACACCAATCTGCTTTTAATAAACAAATCACTTAAAAAGATAAACAAAAATATTAAACCAAAAATTTTATCAAGTGTCTTGGTATCAAATTTGATTCCAATTCAAGTTTTGCATCTCATCTTCAACATTTAGAACTGAAACCGAGCAGATCCAACGGTATTTTGGCCAAAATTTGACATTATCTTAATCTTGAAACGCTTAATATATATTATGTTGTTTTTGAGTCTCATCTTAGATATGCTTGTCAAATATGGGGACAAACCCAATCTCTAACACTTAAAAGATTATCTTACCTCTAAGCTCTAAAAATAATCTATTTTCAGCATTTTAACTGTTACCCTAATATCCTCTACTACATATCAAAGATACTTAAATTAAAAGACCTTATTCAACACTCCAACTGTTTGTTTGTTTGGAAACAGCAACATAAAACCTTACCTCCTCCATTTACTGATTTGTTTACTTATGCAAAAAATACTCGTTACCAACTTCGATTAGCTAAAGGCTTCAGATTACCTATACCTATGCATAGAACTATTTGTTATGGATATGAATCAATTAAAAATCAGAGCATATGCACATGGAATGTCTCTTCATCACAGTCTCCTTCACAGTTAAATTCTCTCTCTACATTTTCCAAATTCAAAAACAGTCTATTTAATTTTATATTAAACAAGTATTCTTTGTAATTTCTATGCTACTCTACAGCTAACTATCTACTATCCATCTTAACTTTATTTGCTCCAATGCTGGTTTATAACTACTATTATTTGATCTTCTTTAAAATTCTTATCAACTACTTTCTTCATTTCAATGCTAATTTATTCCTACTAATACTTGCTTTTTCTTAACTTTTTCTAAAATTAATATTATTTTTATATCACTACTCTATTTCCAACTCTCACTATTATAAATATTGCTATTTTTATTATTGTTAATTATTATTCTTATTAATATTATTATTATTATTTTTATTATTATTATTATTGTTATTTTTATCGTTAGTATTATTATTATTTTGATTATTAATACCAACAACTGGAGTTTTTATTATTATTGCTTATTATTATTACTGATACTTATATTACTATATTACTTATAATGTTGTTACTGTATATTATTATAGTTTACTTCTCTTTATTGCTATATTTTAATTAGGTATATAAAAGTCTTATATTCTAGATAGATGTATAAAATTCAATTCAATTTTGTTCTAAATTTATCAAACTTCTTACTTAACTATAGTTTCATAAAGTTTTTTGAACATCGTAAGCAATATCACTCCCTAAATATTTACATTAATTTAAAAATAACATCGTAAGCAATATCACTCCCTAAATGGTTACATTAATTTAAAAATATTTAGTTAATCCAACTAATTAGTGATGTTCTTTAATTTTGTAGTAATGTTCTTTAATTTTGTTGAATATAAAAAGATAAAGAAAATCCTGAATATTTTCTTCGTAACCTGTTTTTTACACAGTTTTTTACAAAATGAATAAAATGATTTCTGGGTAAGTGCTGCGTGTAAAATATGGAGTTAAATTTAAGAAAGGAAATTTGTTTACTGTTTCATTAATTAAAAAAACGTTAGTTACTTTAATTAATAGAAATTATATCTTTTCATACAAGAGATGTGTAAGATCCAGTTTTAAAAATGTCTGATTTCGGGAATCTGTGAACTTCCGTTCCGTAAGAGTGCTTTCTTAAGTTTTCTATTTTGTCGTTTTAATGCCTTCAGTATTTGCTGTTGTCATCAATCTTTTCGCATGGTTTGAATAGTTTTTCTTTCTTCCATAAACTTTCATCTTTATTCCAAAAATTTAAGAAGATAAAGAACAAGGCTGAAAAGTTTTTTAAAATATATAAAATAAATTATTTATTATAAAGCAGTCTTAAGCAAAAGACACAATTGATTTATTCACTAAGCTCATTCCAACACCAGTTGACACTCCGTTAAGTCTAAAAAATTAGTCAATTTGTAAACACTGCTCCTATTCCTATAAATATATATTTAAAAATAAATACATACTTAACTTAAACTTATTTACTATTGATATTTTTTTAAATGTATTTATATTAAATCTTTCTTTAATTTTATAGTTATAAAACAAACTGAATTTAATGTTCAAAGTTCGTTGTAATTAATATTTGAAAAACTAGTGTAAGCAAAACCACATATGGAATTTCAAACACCATAAATTTGTGCAAAACTCTATATATGGTATTTGATATTCCATATATGGTTTGAATTTTATTAAATTTTGCTTAGCGGTTAAATATCTACGCACAAAAAATAACTGTTTCAAAAGAAATTTTATTAGTTTATTTTATTAAATATAAATATAGTTATGTGTACAGTATTACACTAGATTGAGAAATTTCTGGGTTTAAATAAGTATAAATTACAAAACCAGAGGGTATAAGACGTATTTCATACGTCTTGTGCCCTCTGGAATTATTGTGACGCAATTAGTACGTACGTAATGTAAGAAATAATCAAAAACTCATACAGGTCTCAAGAACTAACGCAACTCTGGAGCAGATATCCACTATCTTTAGAATTGTATGACTTTAGAAAATTTCATATCTTCAGCAATATTGCTGATTTAATTCTTACATAGCGTATAATATATAATTGATATTTTTCATATCAGTTAGTCATATAGCCTTTTTTCCTGATTATTTCTTGTTTTTTTTTTATCTGAATTTTTCGACTTTTTCCCTGATTTGGCAGACACCCTGCATACACAAACACATATATGCGTTTTCTGTCATCAGATTTATTAAATCTTAAGTAATATTAACTAGTTTGGCTATTGTATCTTAAAATAAACTTTAGTTGCAAAAAACCATTTCTAAAACAATCCTAACCACGCACCATCCTCCTGAAACCGGGTTAAGTGTCAAGTCTGTTTCCAGAGAAACCGCCATATGCCTGTGAAAGCTTATGACCTGGGGATTCCAGAAATACCAAAATTCAAATCATCCTATTACATCCGAGAAAGAAAAACAATGTTGAATTTTATTATTTATTGCACCGAAATGTGAAATGACAGCATTCAAAAATTTTGCATTTTTACAGTATTCTTTAAAAATAAAACTTTTCTATGAACCAATAAAGTTTTCAAAACATAAGTATTCGAGAAAAAAATTCAGATTGGGAAACAAAACTGCATGTAAATTCAATTCCAAGAAGAAATTTTTGGATTTTCTTTAATTTTCTCTTCGCCATGATTAATTTTATCAAAAATGTTGAGGTTTTTAAGCAGTTTATGACAATCATTTCCAACAAATTGTCCTCTATGAAAGGCCTGAGCTTTTATGTTCAATGCTTGAAGCCACTCATCTGCTTTTGGCCACGTGTTTTTAAGAATCTTGAAGAGATGGTTTACTACTCCCAAAAACAGATAAAGCTCCATTGGTGGTATGAGATCAAAGACAAAGGCAGAATCACCAAGAGAGATTATTGGTTCATGAACCACATTTCCAAACTTCTTGGTATTTTTTGTTTTTGATCCAGCTGCTGCAAACTCATTGAAAGACTGCTTCAAAGACCCAAAAGTTCGAAGTGTCCCACAATTTGAAAGGTTTAAACTCTCTGCATTGCACCAAGTTCAGGGATGGGAAAAAGAATGTGCTTGTAAGTCACAAATGATGTTTGCCAACATATCACAAGAGATAACAAAATTGACATCTTTAATGGCAAGAAGTGAGAGAATGAGTTTAACATTTGTGTAGTTTTCTTGAACTCCTTCTGCGATAGCCACGAGAAGTTGCTTTTTGACTCCAGAATCTTTAAAGGCTTGAGATGTCAGAAAACGTTTGTTGGGAAGTGAACATTCTCCATATTCCGGTTCTTTGGCAGAGACACCCAAGCAAACTTTTAAAAATCCTCCACCACCATCTATTCCAAGTTTGAAAAAATCTTTCGTGAGAGAAGAAGCTCTTCAATGAGACTGTTCAATTTTTTGCAATGAGCAACAATGCAGTTTGATTTTGTCTGATCAGAGGAGATAAATTTCGTGGTAGTCTGAGTGAAATTATCTCCCAAGCTTTTTCCAAGTTCTTAAAACTTCTTAAGAATATTTGGCTCAAAGACTTTAGCAGCAGTAATATGGTTCACTGTAGATGTCAACTTTTTAATTCCAGTGTTTGATAAGCCTGTATTTATCTGAATTTGAGCAAGAGCTTTTGCGGAGACAATTGGATGATCCTTGAAAAGTTGCCTTGAACTTGATGGTCCTATAAATACACAAAACCTATTTAAAATTATTTCCAAAACCTAAATTTGAAAAAGTTTTTGAGGTACATTACTTGAAGTTATTGGCAGAGATTTTCCCTTCTTTGCTTAGGCAATACAAACTGTTCCATGAGGAGATGATTCCTTGTTTGCAATTGCTGATGATGTAATTTGTTCTGCAACTGTGCAATCACCTGCTGCCAAAATTTGTAAATTTTCACGAAGCTGAGTAGTCGAGCATAGATGAGGCTGACCCCTACCAATTAGAGAAAGACATTTTGAGCAACGCCTATCAGAGCTTTGTTCTTCATTTTTTTTCCATCTCTAGTGGGTGTATTTCCTTTAATTTCAATTTTCCAATGCAACAGATTAGGCAGTTGCATTGCTGTCCTCTTGTTTGGGGCTTAACAATTATTGTTTCAAACTGAAATAGTTGAGGCAGTTCCACTTGTTGCCCCTCATCACGTTTTCTTAAAGCAGTTCTGTATGGGTCACACAGACCTTGAGGAATTTTTAAGTCATCAAAGTCAATTGTTCGGCTATATATTTTTTGGACTTTGTCAATCAAAAATGCTGTCAGCACAATATTGGCCTTTTTTTTCAACACAATAGGCATACAGCCTTGCGGTTTTAGTTTTGAGTTCGAGCTGAATTAGGCATTTTCTTTATTTTTTCAAAGAGAGCTGAAGACTCGACCTTCACAGAACTTGCGTTCAGAAAAAAGTGCCTTTCCCCGAATTTTTTTGTCATATTAAATATTTTTAAAGTTACATGTTTTGATATTTTTATATGTCTTTAGTTTAATTATATATCTTAAAAAATATTTGCTGCTGTAAAAATGTAAAACTTTTGAATGCTGTCGTTTCTCATATCTGTGCAATATGGAACAAAAAATTCAAAATGATTTTTCTTTTTCGGATGTAATAGGATGATTTGAATTTTGGTATTTCTGGAATCCCCAGGTCATAAGCTTTTACAGGTATATCGCGGTTTCTCCGGGAACGGACTTGACACTTAACCCGGTTTCAGGAGGACGGTGCACGGTGCGTCTAAAATCTTGTAAACAATGTTTCAAAAAACCAAACTTATCTTTTTATTTTATTACTGAGTTATTATAAAAAAATATAACTTATTATTTTATTTTAATTTGTTATAATTATTATTTTATTGCAATAATTTATAATTAATAATAAGTTTTATACTTAATTTATTATAATTGTTTTATTATAATTATTATAACTTGATCTTTTTTTTTATTACTGAGTTATTATAAAAAACGTCATTTTGACCTATTCATCATATTGTCTCTAGTTACTCTACATTTTATTATTTTAGCTGTTAAACACATTTAAATTTTAATATCTAATATTTCAATGTATATTAGAATATAATATTACGTTTATGGGACTTCCCGACAAAAATTTTGCATTCATTATAAATATTTGACTGACTACGCAAATAGTTTTTTCAATAACGAAAACAATTAAAACATGATTTAATACAATTACTTTTTGAAAAAAAACAAACAACAAAGATTAAAAAACTACATTTTTAAATATATTTTACATAAATTTATAGAACCTACAGGTTGATGAATTAATCAAACTAGTAAATAAATTATTAATAAAATAAAAAAGTAGTAAAATGATATTAATGATGGTATATTGATGGTATTGTGCAAAAATATCTAAAAGATATTTATAAATAATTACAGTAAATATCCAAAATATTCAGTGTTTCAAAGCAAATATTTTTGAATATTAAAAGATTTTAGAATGTTTGGCTTGAGAGTTTAACTGCAGCAATAGATTCGTATAAAAATAATGCTTCTTTTATTTAAACAGAAGAAAATATAGTTTCGCTTATTTTACTTTTATATAACAAACAGTGACTGCTTGTTATATTACTTTCTTACAGAGAAATAAATGACAACAATTATTACTGAAATGAGGCACAAACATACAAAAACAAGTAAAATTCGATTTTGAATAACCCTAAAAAAAAAAGATACATATTTAGGTCGCTATAGATATGAATCTTAGGCTTACACATTTTTTAAAAACTTTTAAATCAATTAACAGAAAGCACCATAATAAAAGACTTTAAAATTTTTTTTGTTAAACTTTGTAATAGTTAAATTGGTCTTTATTTTAGGAGAATTTATTTCAAAAACTGACCTTTTCTAGAAAGGCCACTGACTTCATTAATAAACTGTTAAAAACGAGAACAGCGAGATAAACAACATAAATTCACCTTCTCATCATTGCCGTTAGAATTCTTGAACTTTTTGAAAGATCTGTATTTGTTGTACGAAGCTTAAATATAAAAAAAGTACACACAAAGTTAGCAAAAAAAACAAAAAATCATCTTTAAAATAAACTTTAATCAAGTTTTATAAATTTACATTTATTTTATAGGTAATAAAAAATAATGACTTACCCGATCTCTCGTTCGAGTCATCGTTTCGCGATCTCTAGATAAATTGTCCATAATTTCGTGACCAATTTGTTCTAAAAGAAAAAAATCTAATAAAAAAAATATTAAAATGGATATGAAGAGTTAATCTCATTGGTCTAGGTTTTTTGAGGTATTTTCTTACATATTATCCAAAATTAAAAACAGTACCAAAAATGCACATCACCTGTTTCCAAACATATTTTGTATCCTTCTTCTAACCTTCTATTTGATCTCTCCAGTCTAGTTGAATTATCCAAAAGATTAGATCGCTACAAAAAAAGACAACGATAAAAACAATAATAACACAACAGCAAACCTGTTTATAATATGATAAAATAGACACATTTTCTTGTTTGAAGGAAATCAACATCAGCTTTTAATTCAAAAAAAAAATTGATTCTTTAAGCTAACCCTATTCTGTAGAGCCTTTAGGTCTGGAAAATATTAATTTTAGGTTTCTGGAATAATTAATAGTGACAAATGTAAATTTTGACTTTTCTAGTATTTAGAAACTATAGAGTAAACAAAAGAGTTGCACGCATTTCAATTAAAATACAAATGCAAAAAACTTATTTTATTTTTCCAGGATTACATACATCATGCAACTGGTAAAATAATTTATGTAAACAGTTGCTCTTCAACATTTAAAGGTAAAAGTGGAAGAAAATCCAAGTTAATAATAAAACTCAATGTTACATTACATGTTCAATTTATTTACATCACTATGAGTATTAAAAATATTCCTCTGATTAGCATGAGCTCCTTGCAAGATCAAATTTAGAACCATTTTTTTGCATTTTTTTGTGTTGCTACTGTATGCTACAGTTAACATCGCACCTCAGTATTCAATTGTATATCTTCACATACAGTTGAATATTGACGTGAATTGTCAAAACTATGATTATAATATTATTTTTGTCTGTTTACACTACTCTATTTAAACTATTTTTTTTTCCATTACTTAAAATAACAGTAATGAACTATTTTGCTTTGATATAACCTAAAGTAAAAAATGTTCTTGTTCCAAGCTTCAAGCTTTTCAAGTTTATTATTGATGTAGGATCACATTTAGCATTTACTTTGTTGTTTTTTTTTGCTGGCAATATGGATCTTAAAAACTTTTTCACTATCATATCAGCCATGAACTATTTTAAGGAAAGATGCCTTCTTGTTCATTTTGACAATACTTGATACAGATTGCAGAGTTCACAGTGATCGAAACCAGTGTAAGAATGTGTTATTAGTTTATCATTGCCAGGTGTGTATAATACAATTTTAAAAACTTTTTTTATACATATATTAGGGATCCTATAAATGTTCAATAAGCTTGAATATTTTTTTCTAATGCAAGATAACATTTAAAAATTGTTTAAATGAACCCTAATGTGTACACTAAATGGGTGAAAGTACAATGTGTGTGTGAACATGTGTGGGGAGGAGGGAATGGGGTTGAAAGGGGACTCCATGATTTAATTGGAAAAAAACGTCTCATAAAAAAAAAGAACAGAGATAAAGCGTATGACTTTATCTCTTTTCTTTTTTTATAAGATGGTTTTAGGATCAATTCAGTTTAAAAACAAATTTATACTTAAAAGTAAATTAAAAAAAATCAAGAGTCAAAATTTTTATCTATCAACTTATTCATCCTAAAAAACTATAAACCTATAGGCCCTACAGAATAGGAATCTTTTAATTTTCAGGACATCCTAATGCATAAAACGCTTTTTAAATATTTTCAATTTTGAATATTAATTGCATTTTCTTGCTGATAAAATTTCATATAGAAATTGATAAAATTTGTAAAAACAAAAAAAAGTAGAAATAACAATTAAAACTCAAAACAAATTCAGGATCAAAATTACAATATACTTTTAACACCTTTTTGAATCTCATCCTTAAAGATTATAAAACACTACTAACAAAACCAGAAAGAAAACCAGAATGAAAATTTCACGACTTTAGTATAATCTCATTAGAAAATCTAATTATAAGTTTGTAATTGATATAATTAACTTGTTTTATGATCAAGACATGTAATTAAAAACCATATGATGTAAAAATTAGGATGGAATGTAGTCAGCATTTTCATAGCTTTTATAGACTTTGAGTCTTGGACATAAAAGCAACTAACTTTCACTATTATATTTTATCACTATTATTTAAAACCTAAATAGTTTAAACTATTCAAAACTAAACTATTATCCTAAACTATTTAAGTTTTTAAATTGTTTCAAGTTTAAGTTAATTTATGAGATTGTTATATTATTAATTTAAAGCAAAAAAAAAAAAATGTCTAAAAAACTCTTTAAGTTTTTTAATGTTTTATTTTATAAAACTTAAATAGAGGTTCAAAAACTCTTTTATATCTTCTGCAAGGTACGTAATAGTCGTCTAATTAAAAACATTTTGAAAAGTTGATGATATAAAATTTACATCTGCATTCTTCCATCAAAGACCTTATAAATATTTACATCTGCATTCTTCCATCAAAGACCTTATAAATATTGCAAAAGTTGATTAGCAAAGAAAACTAATTTTCATCCAAAAATTTTACTGTTTTACTTAACCAAAGTATAAAATCTATATAAATAAGTTTATAAATCATGGTTGATGAGGTGATGGATGAGATAACATCAAAAATCTAAACTTTTTGTTAAATTTTATAAGCGACCTTGGATCTGTTGATCATGCAATCTGCTGATCATGTTATCTGCTGATTATGTTATCTGCTAACCATGTGATCTAACTTGTGATAATGTGATCTTGAAAAAATTAATAAAAGTTTCCACAAATAAAAAATCTGAGTTTTAGATTTGATTAACCAAATTTTAAAAAAATTGTCACGTGATCAAAAATTTACAAAGCAACATATTAGAGCATTGTGACCCCATCAACTGTGAGCCCATCAATTGTGAGCTTATCAATTGTGAGCCCATTGAACAGAAAACTAGACAACGATCTATTTAGATAGCTACTAAAAGGCTGATGCAAAAAAAATTTTCCAATCATAAAGGAGTCAGTTAACTAAGTGTAACCAAAAAAATTTGGGTTCAACAAACAACAATAAAGACTAAAAACGATTGTTTCTTGTTTTAAATGCGAGAAAAAGTAAAAAAATTGTGCACTTGGTAACTCATTAAAAGACATTTTATGTGATTGGGACAGAAAAAGTATTTTACTTTAAACAGCTTAAGCATGCAGAGAAATGATCATTATTTACACATATGACAAAGAAAATATCCAGATAGTGTTTAATTAGCAGAAGTATCCAAAAAAGATTCTTATTTGGATAACCCTTTCCAATTAAGATATACCTAAGCCACAAATTGGCTTTTAGCTGAAATGCTCCAACATTTATATTAATAAATGCTTAGTGCCATGTTGAATTAAATATAAACACATCCATGAGCATTATGTTTGCTAAAAACCATAATGCTCATGGATAAGTTTATATTAGATCATAAATCTTTTGTTTTTGAAGGAACTAAATGTAAGTTTTTAAGCATTAATTTTTTATTAAAGGTTTTTCATAATCTAATACTAATCTTTCAAAATAATTAAAGGATAATTTTAGCTCATCACAAGAAAGCAAAATATAACTGACTGCAGGCCTACAAAATTTTCCTGCAATAACAGTTAATTTATGTCAGCAGTGGTATTATACAATTTATACTCTTCAAAAGTTTGTCACAAAACAACAAGATTCATTCAATAGATTAAAATAACCAATTTTGGAACATTTTGGAAGCATCTGAAATTTATGGAATGAAACTACTTTACTAAAAAAGTTTTCCTCATGAACAAAAAAACTTGAATAACAAAATAAACCAATTTGAAAGCATTTTAAAAATTGTCGTACCAGCGATCATGTTATTATAATAAACTTTACCCAAGAAAAACTTTTTTTTTTCCATCAATTTTTTTGATGATCTATCATTACTCAAATAGAAAAAAGTAATTAAATTTACTTAACATAAATTATTTGTTTTTTTCCATTGTTGTTACAAGCATTTCTCAACCTTTTAACAACAAACCACTAATAAACACTGTGAGGACCAGAAGGAGAAACAAGTTGACAAACAAGACCACTGCAAAGACGTTGTGGCGAAAGCAATTAAACTGTATTTTAGAACCAAAAAAAAAATGTTAGACATATTGCAAGCTGTGTTTTTTTAAATTAAAAAATTTTTTGGTTCATTATATAATATATTTAAATTTCATTAAATACTTTTTATCCTTAATATAAATAAAAATAAGAAATAACTAAATTACTAAAACAAAACAATATATCAGATAAATAAATATAATGATAAATAATACATTTTTTTAATAAACAATTAAAATTGATAATAAGGTTATCAAAAATGATCATCTTTTATAATAATTTTTGATAACCTTATTATCAATTATTAAAAATTATTATAACATAGATCGCTCCCTTAACAGGAGGTGGAAACAACATATAGATTATTTTTTCTTTTAGAACAACATATATCTTGCGTTCAAAATGCTTTTATATATTAGGTATGGCAATACCATAATATATATGGTAAAAGTACAAATCAACAATTTGTAGGAATGCAAAGTAATAAAATATTGTATCATTTAGAAAATGCTAAAATTTTTGTGTAGATATTAATAAAATATTAGACATCACCTGATCTTCTGAGTGAGGACCATCATCACCTCTTAACAGTTCTGATCGTAATAGATCCTGATTAGAAAAAGCAAACTTGGCTTTTTTCTAAAAAAAATAAATTGTGAAAGCATTAAAATATTAATTGTTAATATAAAAAACGTTACTTGAAAAAAATTAATTAGATTATTTGATAGATAACAGAGAAAGAAAATTATTAATGAAGAAATAATAATACTTTTATAAATACTTTTATATATCAGACAGTGTCTCTGAGTTAAGGAAATATTTACAGAAAGCAGACAGCATTTCATGAAGATTAATTGTCAAAGACAACTAAAGATTTAGTTTTGGAAAAGTAGATACTTTTATTGTTATGCCAGAAATCTTCCGGTTTATTTACAAACTCGTGTAGCATATTTATTATAAAACCGTAAGAGCTGAACTTTCTTGACTATATTTATAGAATTTGTGGCTTCTTGGAATTTTTGTGATTTCTCGAAAGTGGCAAGTCTTTCAGTGATCTCCTAGTGAGCTTTTTAGTTATTAAGCTGGCTCAATAACAAAAATGTTAATAACCTGTTTCCTTTACCCTTCTCAGTTTCTAAATCTTTACATTTATATAAATTACATTTATATAAATACATTTACATGTATTTATTTTAAATTTATTTCTGTTATAACAGGTAATATGACTAATTACCTTATATAACAGGTCCTATTGTGCATCAGATGGAAGCGATGAGGCAAGGGCCATTGTATTTGACATATCAAAGATCCATGATAAAGTATGGAATGCTGGTCTTTTTAAGAAGCTTACTTTATATGGTATATCTGGGTTTTTAAAAATTTCAAAACTTTTCTAGATACATTATATGAATTTCAGGTTCTAAAACCTTTACAAAATGCTCAGAACATTAATAAATTAATAGAAAACACTAAATAAATTGTTAAATTATACACTGTGTTTCATCAATACATTTACACCTTGTCTTAAAAAACATTATTTATTTCCATCACTGGTAAAAAAAAAATGGACTCCAGATTAGAAAATCAGTCAAGATTATTGTGAAAACTTTGCTTTCCATAAACTATCTTAATGGTTTAAAAAAAATTTGTAACATTTTTCACTGAAAAAAATTTAACTTTTGAAGATGTAGACATACAAACTTATTTGTAACTACGCAGCTGCAAAGTCACATATTGCACAAGTCTGTCAAAAAAGCTTTTAAGGAATTTTTAAGACTTGATTTTTGAAAAGCAAATAAAAACAGGTCAGAAAAAATAATCTGTTCAGGTATAAAATGAATAAAATATTTTACACAAAGTAAAAAAAAAATAAAAATTGTTTACTAAAATTTGTTTTAAAAATTTGGTTTGTGTTGTTAAAGATTTAAACTTACTATAACTTTCCAAACTTTTTATTTACGAACTTCTAAAAAATTTTTCTTTTACAAAAGCCAATAATGTATGGACATTAAAAACTTTGTTTAGCGTGCAGCTACTGCTTTTTCTTTGTTATTAGTTTTTATTTAATAGAAATTTTCGTAAATAGAATAATTGAATATGTCTTTAAAACAACATAATTAAAAAGAAGAAAGTTTTAACAATGCATTTACTTGACATTATTTAATAACTTATTATTTACTTATAAAGTTGATAATTTACTTGACAGTTCTTAAAAAAAAAATACATAAATACAAGTATAAAAATTCACCATATTTTGTTCAAGATTTTTTAATTCAGTCTTATAGTTTTTTAGTTTGACACTGCATTTTTGTTTGTGCTCTGCCGAAAGAGTTCTAACTTCGAGGTCCATCTGCTCTAACTATAAAAAAAATTAACAATATAATTAATAAAGTAATACATGGTGGCCACAAAATTTTAAAAGTTAAATTCCAGGACATTTCCAGGATATTTTGTTACGTTTTTCAGGACATTTTAAATCCTATTAAATGAATATTATCAATTGTTTTTGCACTATTATTTTTTTCATATTAATTGAATTATAGAATATTATGTTAATATAACAGTTTGAAATAATTTGGCTGTATATATATATATATATATATATATATATATATATATATATATATATATATATATATATACAGTGGCGTAGGAACAAAGGAGTGGAGGGGGAATTAGCCCCCAACTAAAACACTGGTGGGGCGAACACTTCATTTAGCCCCCCCCCCCCCAATTACTAAATAGTTTTAAAAAAATTATGATATCAACAGCGGAATTATAATTTTTCAGTCTGCAATGACTCAATCACAATTAAACATTACCATGGAAAAGTATATCCATAAAACTCTTTAAGATACTATCGCATACTAACTATTTTCTAAATGAATGGCAAAGATGACTACAGTTTTTCATGGAGTCATTGCATTGAAAAACATGTTGTATAAAAGGTGGTTATATTAAAACATACATGTTACTTTATTTTAAAAACAGATTCGGGTATGCTTAGGCAAAATGTCAAAGGAGGCTCTAAAATATGCTTATGTATAAACATACTTTTTATAAATTATGCTTGTTTCCATACTTTTATTTTTCTGTTCTAATATAGAAGTTTTGCTGCGCAAGGACTTTATTGGTCTACGCATCATACAACTGAATGAGCTTTGGTTTCATTAGTTTAAATGGTTTAAATTAAAAATGCAAATTTAAATGGTTTCCATGCATCATATATGCATTATCTACAATTCCAATAATTTATTTATCATATGCTTTTTTTAACAAAATTTGATTTTGCAGAATCATTTTTTTTATAAGCATACCATATATTTTATTTTTATAAGCATGCTTATAAAAATATGCTTAAAGTTTATTTACCTTGATATTACTTAAATCAATGCAACGTTGTTTAGAACAATAGAACGTTGGAAATACGATAGAACGTTATACAATTTTAAAATACAATTGAATGAAAAGTTAAAAATAATAATAATGATAAAGTTTTAGTTTATTGACAACATTTTTATCTAGTTTTTTAATGTTCATACAACTTTTAAAATTGTTATTTTGTAACTATATTGTTTCAGCTTGACTAAATGAAAAATTATTTAATTTAAATATAAATTATTAAATTACAGTATTTATATTATCTTATCAATCAGATCAACAATGACTTCGAAGCGAATTGAGGATTTTTCCCTACCAAATCTTACCGCACTATGTGTTAGCCTAACGTGAGCACAATTATTGCCGTTACACAAACTCTAATGTAGTTAAAAAATCCATTAAAAAAATCAAAAACAACACCCAATATTTAGCCTTGAAATGTTATGTTAAAAAAAAGTTATGTTCGCTCATAACTTTTTTTTTACTTACAGACAGGAGTCAAAAGATGCTAATGCCCCACAGACGGAGGCATCCTTTAGTCACAGTCAGAAAAATGCAGAAATCTGTACTAATCAAGAAAGTGAAATAAGTCAGCAAGACTACCAGACAGTTAAGAGTAAATATAAATAAAGAGCTGTTGATTATAACTGATGCACAAGCCTCACAGTCAGATTCAGTAACCTCTACATCATACTGTAAGGCCTTATGTTCCAATTCAAATATGAACCAGGCCCAACCATATAATGAACGTATACTCAAAATGACAAGAAAACAAACTGGAAACAAAAAAGAGTTTGGAATATTTCAAAAGTCATAGTATGCTAAATGTTTGTGGCTAACACTTTGCGTAACAAGGTATAAAGTATTTTGCTTCTATTGTCGATTTATTGAAAGTATCAACAAACTTGACTTAAGCAAAAAAAAGGAACCTGCCTTCTTAACAACGGGATTCGACAATTGGAAGAAGACAGTTACTAAATTTAATGAGCATGAACCAAGTGATTCACATAGAAAAGCCTTAGAAAAGTACCAGCTTATAAATCAAAAGGCAAAATCTGTAACAAGTCAACTTTTAAATCAGATTAGACAAAACCAGAGAAGATAACAAATGTTTTTAGCAGAATTATCGTCTTTAAAGTTTCTTTTACGTCAAGGTCTTGCAATACGCGGTCATACAGAAACAGAGGGCAACCTTAAACAATTGATGTTACTGAGATCACAAGATGTAAAAGGGCTACAAAATTGGCTTCAGAGCAAAAACTACTTGCCCCCAATAATAGTAAATGGATGTATAGAACTTTTTATCACATATCCAGAAATCTAAATACTTTGCCATTATAGGGGATGAACCCAGGGACATTTCAAACAAAGAGCAGCTATCAATTTGTACACGTTAGGTTGATGAAAACGTTAGGTTGATGACGTGCGCAAAGACTTCTTTGGTCTAAATGAACTAGAGCAATTAGATGCCGACTAGAGCAATTGGAACCGATGTTCTACTCTGATATTCCTTAAATCTTAACTGTCGTGGCCAAGCTTATGATGGAGCAGCAAGTATGACAGGACATTTACGTGGCCTAGCGGCTCAATTGAAAAAAGAAAGAAATGCAGCAATTTCTGTCCATTGCTTTGCACATTGTTTGAACTTGTGTTTGCAAGACTGTACCAGACAATCCACTTTGGTCCGTGACAGTCTTTCACATGTATGTAAAATTGCTAACATGATAAAGAATTCACCTAAGTAATTCAATGTCTTTAATAAACTCAGACAGCAGATGTTGTTTGATAACAATGACGAAGGTCCCATTAAAAACCTGAAGCCATTGTGTCCTACTCGCTGGGCTGCTTGTTCTAGTGCCTTTGTAGCATTGTTAGAAAAAACGAATTACAAGTCTGTTATAAATGCAATGGCAGAAATCGGGGAATTGGTATCAGATGACTCTGGATCCAAAGCGAGGTGAATATCGCAACAGCTTCAAGAATATGAAATATATTCTAGCATGAAAATGTGTTTCTTTTTTTTAATGCAACAGAGCAGGTTTCAGATACGTTACAAACGAAAGCATTGTCCTTAACTGAAGCCATGAAGTGTGTCACAGTCACCAAACAGTATTTGCAAAGATTAAGAGATAAGTTGTTTAATCAGTTCTACAAGGAAGTAAAATCTGAAGCTGATGATTTGGAAGTAAGTGAGCCATCAATTCCATGGACTTGAAAACAACCACGGCAGTTAGATTCTGGCTCAAGAGCTCATATTTTCTGATTATTTCAAACAAAAGTTTTATGAAGTCATTGATCTCTTGGTTGGTGAACTTGACTTGAGGTTTCAGCAGCCATCTGTAAAAAAATGCCATTAATATGAAAACGCTTTTATTGAACTTGGCAAACTTGGTGTCAGAAACAATCGAAATAGATCCATCACTGTCAAAAATGTACCCTGACATCAACTGGACAAAGTTAACATGGCAACTTCACATGCTACCTGAATTAATGAAACAGCAAAAGCAACAAAGTAAAGCCAATTACTAAGATAACAACCATCTCAACATTAGCCGAAATATTTGCCGAAAATGATGCATCTAAAATGTTTGATGAAGTGTCTAAAGTTCTAAGAGTCTTTCTTACTATACCGGTCAGTACAGCAACAGCAGAAAGATCATTTTCCAGTCTAAAGAGGCTAAAAACATATCTCCGTTCTACTATTAATCAAAAAAGATTAAACAGCAACATTGTGAGTCATATTCATAAAGATATTTTGGAAGAAGTTGACATCAGCACTATTTATAAAGAATTTGCTTTGGCAAATGATGAGCATCAACAATATTTTAGAAAACCATAGAGTTTGTTTCACATATTACAAACTTAATAAATTATGTTATATTTAATGTATTACTTTATAATTATATTATTGTAATATTTAATTATGTTGTGCTTAGTTTATTACATTATTAATGTAAAACTGTCTTAACGATTATGAAAAGCTATTAAACATTTGTTGAAAGTAAAATATATAAACCACTAGGAGTGCCAAGAGTAATCATATTACATGTGATAAATAATTTAATAAATAGATCATTTTTATCTATTTTGTTGTACCATACAAAATTGAGAAACTTTTTCTTTTTTATAATTTGTTTTCAGCCACCCCCAACTTTTGTGAACTTCCTACGCCACTGTATGTATATATATATATATATATATATATATATATATATATATATATATATATATATATATATATATATATATATATATATATATATATATATATATATATATATATATATATTTTTTATTTCAATTCACCTCCTCAAGGCCGAGAAGGCCACTACAGACGAGGAGACTACTTATTTGTGGCTATAACCCTCTCTCAACTCTATAACTCCGAAACACGGACCTTGACGAACAAGGCCGCTGCGCGGAGAAACGAGTTGAGCGCGGTACTACCAGGGACGTGGTGGGGATCGAACTCGGAACCACTCGTTTATGAAACGAGCGCTCTACCATTACACCACTACCGCATATATATATATATATATATATATAATATATATATATATATATATATATATATATATATTCAGCCCATATCAAATCATAAAATGAAGAGTGAGCCAAGATAATTGATAAATTATTGAGGAAAAAAATATTTTTTTTCTAATCCAAAAAAAAAACTGAATAAAATATGTGGCTTTAATACATATACTTTATAAAATATATACATATCCATTTAGGTATTTAAAAGGTAAAAAGTAGTTCTTACATTTAAACTAAATTAAAAAAAAAAAAAAAACTAACTAGTTCTTGAGCATCATCAAACTTTTGATCCAGACTTGTCACCAGTTCTCTTTTTTCATCTAAAAACAATATATAATATTTTTTCTATATGAAACTGACAAAATGGATTGTTCAAAATTTTCTGTGTATTTTTTCAAGTTTTTGACAAAATGTAACTTTTACATATTACTGAAACGTGCTTTTTATGTTTTTTTTGCATGTATTTAAAAAATTTTAAAAACCAACTTTTATATGATACTAAAAATTGCTACATGAAATTTTCTGTGTGTATTTTTTTTTTAGTTTAAAAATATATACCTTTTATACTGTAAACACATTTTTATAAATTTTACAAATACTATCTAACAAATTAATTAGTACCTGTTAATACTTCTAGTATTAACAATTGTTAAGCAATGCTAATCCCTTTAGTGATTTTAGCAAACCTATCCCCTTGGTGATTTTAGCAAATGCAGAGATTTAAAATAAGAATGAGAATAAAGATTTAGATCTTTTAAATCTGGATTTGAAGCCAGAAAACTTTGGTAATTCCAAAGTTGAGTTTTAAATTGAAACTCTTTTTTAAAATTAAAAAAATTAAAAATTTTTTTAATTTTAAAAAAATGTACTAAATTATGTTCCAGCAACACCTATTATATAACTTGAACTACTATTATGTGTCTGCAACAGCTATTATGTACATGCTACTATAAAATCATTAAAAAACAACAAAAAAAATTTCAAATAATTTAAATAAATAATACACTTATTAATTACCTCCTTGAACATTTGGTAATTTATTTGTTTTGGCAACAATATCTGCTGTAATTATGCCAAAGTGTTTTTCATAATCGGAAAACAATTGAGACATTTTAATGTGTTCTACTTTCTTCTGATCTTATCATCTATTAGATAAAATATTTATTAGTACATTTATGAAAAAAATAACAGATTTAGGATTAATAAAAATTTGATTATGAACTTATTATTTAAAAATCTCAAGTTGTTGTTTACTTATAGTTATCAGGTAGTGATGTTGTAGCAGAGCGCTCACGTCATAATTAAGACATATAGAGAATAAACCTAAATACATCTATGAGAGTATTAAAGTTAACTTATTTGCACATTTGGCTTGTTCGATTAATATATATATATATATATATATATATATATATATATATATATATATATATATATATATATATATATATATATATATATATATATATATATATATATATATATATGTATATATATATATATATATATATATATATACATATATATATATATATATATATATATATATATATATATATATATATATATATACATACATATATATTTTAAACTGCTGAGTTAGGTGAGCATGATGATGTCATACTCACCTAATGGCAAATAGCCTGCTGCCGGGGGCTTCAATACATACATCAACTGACAAATAGCCTGACTCGCAGTGGAGTGCTGCTACATCGACTGAGGGTTTGGTATGGGTCAGCAACCTTTTTATTCATTATTCTTCGTTTTCCCTCATTGTTTTCTAAAAACGCTTACTTAATTTAGGCTAGCAAAAAAAGTGAGCAATTGCGCATATAAATATGCTATAGTAGATATATATATATACACTTTTCATTAATGTACGGACAATTATTTTGCCCACTGTATATATATATATATATATATATATATATATATATATATATATATATATATATATATATATTCCTAGTTTATAAAATGCATTATTTAAATATTTATTTAAATAATGGAATATAAAAGTTTTAACAAAATTTGCAAATAAAGTAAATTAAAACATATTATATTAAAAGTAAATCAAACAAATAGTTTTTTAAACCTAATGACTACTTGA
The DNA here is from genome assembly GCF_022113875.1 of Hydra vulgaris. Lineage (NCBI taxonomy): Eukaryota > Metazoa > Cnidaria > Hydrozoa > Anthoathecata > Hydridae > Hydra > Hydra vulgaris. The sequence goes on along the minus strand of NC_061167.1, from coordinate 12,929,817 downwards.
CTATTTTTAAAAATAAATCTTTATTTAAAAAATGTTTTTAAATTTAAAAATTTTATATACTTTAAAATTAAATATGTTCTTTGTTTTCCTGATCTATGCTTAGACTTTTCACTATGTGGGCAATTTTATGTTTAGTGCAAACAGGATTAACTTAGTAATTATTTTATAAAAATACAAAATCTTTTTAAATTCATTTATTAACAACATATTTCATCAATTTCATCATTTATTAACAACATGTTTCACCAATTTCATCATTTATTAACAACATACTTCATTTATTAACAACATGTTTCATCAATTTCATCATTTGTTAACATGTTTCATCAATTTCAACAGATATCTTAAAAGTTAAATGATAATTTTCATAGTAATCAACAGGCATCTTCAGGTTAAATTTTTAAATAACATAGTTGTAAAAATTGTCATTTAATCTGAAAATGTATTTCTCATTGGTGAAACATGTTAATAGATAAATTAAGATTGTTATATTTCCTAAAATTATACACAAAGATATATAAATATACATATATATATATATATATATATATATATATATATATATATATATATATATATATATGTGCATGTATATGTATATGTATATATATATATATATATACATATATATATATATATATATATATATATATATATATATATATATATATATATATATATCCTTATAGTGTTGTCGAAAGAGACTTTTAATGTAAAAAAAAGTCTCTTTTGACTACAATTTTGCTACCCCGACAATTAAGCTACATTTTATTGTTGTCGAAATGTCAAAGCAATTAAATTAATGTGGAAGTACATTAAATTTTATCGTTTTAAAAAAAAACCACAACAATAATGATTAGAAAGTTTTTTTTAATTAACGGTGTTTTTGTTGTTGTTTTATTAAAATATATTTTTAAAACATGCAGGGAGTGTTGCTACATCGACTATCTTTTAGCCTGACTAGCAACGGAGTGCTGCTACATTGACTGACAAATAGCCTGACTTGCAAGGGAGTGCTGTTACATCAACTGAGGGTTTGGTTAGGGCAGGAAGTCTATCATTGAATAAAAAAAAAAAATTGTTCAAATTTTTAAACTATTTCTGGTCTGGTTTATAAGCGCTCTTTTTAAAACTACAGTTTATATATATATATATATATATATATATATATATATATATATATATATATATATATATATATATATATATATATATATATATATATATATTTGTATAGTTTTTCACTTACGGGGACAGATTTTACAATAAAACGAACACTTACGGGGACATAAGCATTATCGGGGACATTTTAGTATACCCGATAATTTTTTGTCCCCGTAATCATTATTTTTTTGTAAAAAAATGTACCCATAAGAAACTTTTATAGAGAATGAAAAGTACATACATAGACTATTAAATAGCCAGACTCGCAAGGGAGTGCTGCTACATCGACTGAGGGTTTGGTTAGGCCAGGCATCAAGATCAGACTTAGGGTTAGGGTTACAACAAGGTTTAAATTTGGTTATATTGTTGTAATTAATCGTTTTTGTAAATAGATGAAGTTAAAAATCAACTATAATGTAAAATAAATAAATAAAAATAACAAAAACTAATATAAAAAATATATTTTTATAACAAAATATTAAGTTTAAATATGTAGAAATAAAAATAGAAATAAAATAAAAAATATATATATAAATATGATAAAAATAGTATAAAAAAGTAAAAAAAAAAAAAAAAAACAGAACAGTAACAAAAAAACATGTCTCTGAAAGTAGCGACTAGGATGCTATATATATATATATATATATATATATATATATATATATATATATATATATATATATATATATATATATATATATATATATATATATATATATATATATATATATATATACATATATATATATATATATATATATATACAGTGGGCAAAATAATTGTCCGTACATTAATGAAAAGTGTCTATATTTGATCAAAACAACATTTAAAAGTATTTAGATAGTTGTAATTAAGAGTTTTTAAAGAAATATTATAATATTAAAGTAATTTTAAGTGTATTAGTTAAAAATATATTAATATATGAAAAGTTATATAAGTTTATTTGAAAAGAGTTAAAAGTTTAAACAAAAAAATTGTCCATACACTATGTTAATTTTTAAATTAAAACTAGTTAAAATTAAATTAATATCTTGTTGGACCACCATCAGCTTCAATAACTGCTCTACAAGATTTTTCATTGATGAGACGAGTTTAGACGTAATTTCTTGATTAATTGATGACCAAACATCTAAAACCAATTCTTTGAGCTCGTTTTTATTCTTTGGAGCTCGATCTTTCATTCTTTTTTCCACCACCGACCATAAATGTTCTATAGCTCGATTATGCAAATAATCGCTCGATTATTTGCATAATCGAGTGATTGTGCAACCCAATCCAACACGTTAATGCCATTTGCAGCAAGATATCTGGTTACAGGTCCAGCTTTGTGTTTTGGATCGTTGTCATGTTGAAATATAAATTCCGTTCCAAGTCCTAATTTTTCTGCTGAAGCCACCAAATTCCGTTCTAATATGGATCTATATAAGTGTTGATCCATTTTCTCATCAATAAATTCAATTTTGCTAACACCGGGTGCACTCATGCAGCCAAAACCATAACATTTCCACCACCAAATTTAAATGTTACCTTCAAACACTTCACATTATATTCTTCTCCAACTCTTCTATAAACTTTTGCACCACCATCAGCTCCATATAAATTAAATTTACTCTCGTCTGATCAAATAATCATAATCCAGAATGTTTCATCCTTCAGAACATGTTCCTTTGCCCACTGTAACCGTTTACTCTTGTTCACTATGCTGATGAATGGTTTTCTCCGAGGCGTCTGTGCAAAAATATTGGCTTCATGCAGTCTGTTCCTAATTGTTTGTGGCGATAATTTAATATTTAATTCATTTTCCAGCTCTTTTGATACTTCTACGGCATTTTTTCTTCTATTCTGCTCGATTTTCCCAACTATGCACCTGTCAACTCTTGGTGTTGTTGATCTTTTTCTGCCTTGTACACCATTATTTGCCACTGATTTTGTTTTTGAATACTTTTCCCATATATATTGAACAGAGCTTGGTGGTATTTTCAACATTTTTGCCAATTTTTTTGATTGATAATCCATTTTCCCTATTAAAAATTACTTGTTTACGTAAGTCAATACTATATTCTTTTCTTTTTGCTTCCATCATAGCCACGTAGTAAAGAAAAGGTTTATTTTTATTTATTATAGTATATTTAACCTAAAAGTACAAGATGTTAAAAAAAAATCATTTGTAAACAAAATTTTACGTTTTGAATCAAATGTATGGACAATTTTTTGGTTTTAAAATTTTTAAAACTTTTAAATAAGTTAATTATAATTTAAATTGTCAGGAGAAAATTAAAGATAGTGTATCGTTTTTATTTGTTTTCTTGTGCGCTATCTATTGGTTTAATTTATTTTTTTCTATCATTTAAAGTTATAGAGCTTTTTTCAAAAAACCATATTTTTCATTAATGTACGGACAATTATTTTGCCCACTGTATATATATATATATATATATATATATATATATATATATATATATATATATATATATATATATATATATATATATATATATATATATATATATATCTATATATATATATATATATATATATATATATATATATATATATATCTATATATATATATATATATATATATATATATATATATATATATATATATATATATATATATATATATATATATATGTATATATATATATATATATATATATATATATATGTATATATATATATATATATATATATATATATATATATATATATATATATATATATATATATATATATATATAAATATATATATATATGAATAAGGCAAAATTATAAGGCACCCCAAAAATATTTATAACTCTACTATACATTTATATTTAAAAACTAATTTTTATAGTAAATGAAAACAGAAGGTTTACAAAACTAAACAAAACTTAAATTTTTTTTTGTTTTAAACATAAATTGTATTTTATTAAATAAAACTGTTTCTTTAATGCAACAAAATTACAAGACGCATTTGGAAAAAATTTATATAAATTGTCTTTTATAAAAAAACAAGTCTCAATTTAAAAAAATCAATAGTGAGTACTTTTACCATTATTTTTGAATCACTTTAATCATTCTAGAAGGTAAAAAATCATAAAACTTTTTTAGATACAAAATTTCAATTGCATCTTATGCAAATGCAATGGATAATTTCATGTTAGCTAGTGCACTATACTGTTTCTCACCTTCAATCAATAGCATTCTCAATAATACTCAGAGGTCTGGGGATCTAGCTGGCCATTTCAATGTTTCAATTTTACTGTTGATGAAATAACCTTTCATTATCTTAGCTGTATGACGTTAGCATTATCTTAATGAAAAACAAAATTTTCACCTCCAATGACAAATGCTTCACGTCATAAAAATTCACAAACAATTAAAAGATAGTCTTTAGTATTCATTTTTTCGTCAATAAAATGAACTTCTGATTTCTTGTGATAAGATCACCCAATCCCACACCAAATCATTACACCACCACTACCCATTTGACACCGTTATGAAAATAATAATTCCATCTATCCCGCCCATCAAGACACTCATTTTTTGTCAAAAAATACTATTTGTTACCACTCTTCTTTCCATGTTACGTGGTCCTTTGCAAAAGTTAATCAATCCTTTAAATGTTTTGTTGTCAATGGTGGTTTTTGCTAAAGTTTTTTGCGCAAAAGGTGAAAAGCATTATGAATAACTTGCTGAACTGAACGTAAATCAGCAATCACATCTTATTCTGCAGCAATTTGATGTGCAGTTAATAAAGAATTTGAGGCTTGCCTCAACACCTCTTACCTATTACGATCATTTAATGTTAATGGACATCTAAGACTTTTCTTATTCAATATGTATGAGAGCTATTAGCGTAGTTTCTAATCAAAGTTCGGTTGCATCCAATAGCTCTAGCCATGTAACTAACAAAATGACTCATTTTTTCTAAGTTAGAGAGCACTTTTTTCTCATCAGGACTTAAGGGTGCAACATGTTTATTTAAGGGTGCAGCATGTTTATTAAGGGTGCAACATGTTTATTTAAGGGTGCAGCATGAATCAATATTAATTAATTTCTTACTTTAAACTTAATAAAAAAACCCTAAATTAAAATATTTGACAGTTCACATAAGTTTACAGTTAATTAATCGTTTGTGGTGCTTACATTAAATAAATATTCATAATTGCCAACAACTGCGGTTTGTAAATTAAACATTTTTTTGTACAAATGTTTTATAAATTTGTCTCACTGAAAAAACAGTTTTTTTTTAATACAATGCAAGTTACGTTTAAAAAAAATTTTTTTAATATTGTTTAGTGTTGTAAACCCTTTGCTTTTATTTCCTATAATTTTCTTTTCCTATAAATTTCTTTTACTAAGCATCTTTATAAAGTCTGTGCATTTCTTTCACTAAGTACTTTAAAAAGTGCAAACACATAGCAAACATCTAAAATTCGTATAAACTTTTTTTAAAACATAAAATTTCATATAAAAAACAACATTTAATACACTAATTATTCTGTCAGGATAATAAGTATTGAAGCATGATAAAAATTTTATCAAACATAAGCTGAGCACAAAAATAAAAAAACAATAGTAAAGTAAAAAGTAAACAATAAACAATGATAAACATAAATAAACAAGTTAGAACATTAAATAACAATAAACGATATCGAATCAAAAATAAACAAACTTAAGCAAACAAGAAATAGAATTTTAAAAATTTACAAAAAACTATAATAAATGAAGTTTTGATGATAATTTATTATTGAAAAAAGTAACAACTTGTTGAATATGGTAATTAAAAAAAAATATTTCAATAACATAACAGCAAAAAAACTTTAAAAATCTTCCTTTTCTATTTTCTATTAAATAATATTTAGAAAACAAGAAGTTTTTTTCCTTTTTTTTACAATCCTATGTTGTGAGTTCAAAAAAAAAGACTATTCTAAAAATCATTATATCGCTTTTACTCTTTACAATTTTGCATACATAGTTATATCAATTTATATTATATTAATTTTATATAATTTCAATAAAAAACAATATTCACAATTAAAAATTCACTGAAAAAATTTAAAATTTACTTTTTTGAAACATCATACCCTAAAATAAATTACACTATAATACAGGTCTAACTATGAAATACTTTAATTTCTGTATAATGAAGGTAATTAAATTTTTTTTTTCTTTTTCTTTTTATTTTTCCTTTCTTAAAATGTTGACATAAAATAGTACTTTTAAATCTTTTCTTTTTATTATTTCAAATTTTTGATACTGAAAAAAAATATATACCAACATTAAAACAGCCTAAGGTTTGATATTAATAATGTTGATTTAAAAGATCAACATTGAGTCAATTTCAAACAACATTAAGTTGACTTGAGTTGAGTCGACAATTTACCTCCAATATGCAGAAACCTTTTACAAAACTTTCATGTTTTTTCTAAATTTTTCAAATAGTTAACAAAGTTTAAAAAGTTAGAATAAAAAAAAACATTTTACAACAGCAACACCTAAACTAGAGCCATTCTACGAACACCACATTCACAACAAAATTTTGCAGCTGGAACAGGATATTTTGCTCCACAATCATGACAAAAACTAGCAACCTTGCGCCTTCCAGAATTAACATCACATGGATCTGATGGAAGGGCTCGCTTAGAACTAGCAGAGTTGTTTTTTGTTTCAATAAAATCATTCACAATTTTTGTCTGTGATTTTGCAGAGTCGTTGCGTTTTAGTTCTTCCAGCCATTTTGGGTCACTAAAATATTTTTTAAGAAAAACTATTTAGTGTAAAAAATAACATTAGTATAAAAAAAAAGTATTAACAAATGTAATAATAATAAAAATAATAATAGTAAAAAAATATATATATATAGTAAAATATATAAAAAGAAAATACTATTTAAAATAAAAAAAAACTTAATAAAAAGTAAACATATTATAAACTTTTTTTTTAATTAAGTAGAAAAATTCAAAGTAAATGGCTAGAAAATTAAAAATAAAATTAAAATACAAAATTTTTTTAAATAAAATAAAAAAGTAACAAAAAAAAACTTACCCATTACGATTCTTTCCTAATTTATCTGCACTTGAGGGAGCTGAGCCACTCGATGTTTTTCCATATCTTATGTTGCTACTGAACTTATCTTCATTTTCATTTGCTATTTAAAAAACAGATTTATAATATTAACTATAATAAAAATAAAATTATTATTATTGTTATTATTATACATTTTTTGACATGTTGAAAATATTTTGCCAATTTGAGTTGGTTAAATGGAAAGTGGCGTGTTTTTCAAATTTAATAATCTGAGCGAGTGACCCATGTTTTTCAAAATTAATAATCTGAGATGCAAATCTCAGATTATTAAATATTTAAAATAATTAAAATGACAAGTTTCAAGTTCTCTATAGTTTTTTTTTTCTTTTTTATGCTTGTTTATTTGTAAATGCCTAAGCATTTACAAAAAAAAAAAAAACTTATTTTCTACAAATTTCTGTCTTTAAAATTACAAACTACACTTTTTGAAGTATTTTTAATAATCCTCTACAAACTATTAAAAAAAAAAATTTTTTAACTAAAAAAGTAATTGACTTGAAATATTGGATAAATTTCATGCCATACTCAGCAACATGGTTGACACACACCAGTTTCTGCTTTTGAATGTTGCATTTGATATTCATGCCTACATGCAAGCCAGCAAGGTTAAGGAGACATATTTGTGAGCTATATTTAACTTACTGCAGATAAATGACATAAGTTCATTAGGTTTTGTTACTAATAAAATTTTCTAAAGTTTATAACTTTAAGGAATACATATTAATATAACTTAATTGAATCTAAATTAGATTATGTAAATTAATAAATTAATAACTTAATTTAATCTAATAACTTATTTTTTCTATCAGTAAGAAAAAATAGTAGTACAGACAATCTGCCGAGCAGGGTTTCTATGTCTTACATATCTGACAACAGCTTATCATCCTAATAAACCACAGATTTATTAGATGATGTGCAAGTTTGATGCATTCTGCTACCTTAACACATTTAAATTGATAGTGATAATGAACTGTGCTTTTCAATGACAACAAATTGATTATCAAGTCACTCAGTACACTTGACATAATCATAACTAAATCCAAACACTTTTGTACAAACACTTGTGTTTGTACAATCCAATAACAAATGATACCATAGTATAGAATATTGTCCTCAAATGCTTGCAATTGTTAGCACAGTTCACATTTATGTTTAAATCATATTTTAATTCATCCTTTGCTGATACAGACCCAGGGGTTTGCATTTCAACATTTGCTCCAATTGTTGAAGAGACTGCTGCTGATTATGCTGCATGATGTTTCTCTTGCATTCTTTATACCAATGACAGTATGAAAGTTACATAAATAGTTACCAATGACAGTATGAAAGTTACATAAATAGTTACCAATGACAATATGAAAGTTACATAAATAGTTACCAATGACAATATGAAAGTTACATAAATAGTTACCAATGACAGTATGAAAGTTACATAAATAGTTACCAATGACAATATGAAAGTTACATAAATAGTTACCAATGACAATATGAAAGTTACATAAATAGTTACCAATGACAGTATGAAAGTTACATAAATAGTTACCAATGACAGTATGAAAGTTACATAAATAGTTACCAATGACAGTATGAAAGTTACATAAATAGTTACCAATGACAATATGAAAGTTACATAAATAGTTACCAATGACAATATGAAAGTTACATAAATAGTTACCAATGACAGTATGAAAGTTACATAAATAGTTACCAATGACAATATGAAAGTTACATAAATAGTTACCAATGACAATATGAAAGTTACATAAATAGTTACCAATGACAGTATGAAAGTTACATAAATAGTTACCAATGACAATATGAAAGTTACATACCAATGACAGTATGAAAGTTACATAAATAGTTACCAATGACAATATGAAAGTTACATACCAATGACAGTATGAAAGTTACATAAATAGTTACCAATGACAATATGAAAGTTACATAAATAGTTACTAATGACAATATGAAAGTTACATAAATAGTTACATCAATATAATATATAATAGAAACTGTGCAAACAGTTAAATGCTGTCCAAAAATATATATTTCAAGTGGGTTTTTTAAGGCCAGTAATAATAATTAGTAAATAATTAAATACAACACATTCTTTTAAATGAATGTCAATTACAAAAGATTTGTAATTCTTTCAAATAATGAACATGAAACTATTTTTTACCCATTGTAATGTAATTCCATTGTAGTAAGGCCATTGTAATATTGTATATATATAAAATAGTATATGCAAATTTATATATTGCTTTTTAATTTTTAGTATTTTTAAGTAACTTCAAAATTTTTTGATGAAATATGAAAATGTAAACATAAGTACATACATCAACTGACTGATAACCAAGAATAAGATAACACTCATAATCAAAATGTAAAAGGTTCAAATCTAATCTATACTTCTGGAAGTACTGCGCTCAACCTGTTTCTCTGTGCAGTGATCTTATTTAGCAAATTCATGTTTTGGAGTTTTCTCCATTGCAGTAGCCTTTTCCACTGCAGTGGCCCAAGACTCCAGAGAGGACCTCTAGATTCTTTTGAATTTTTACCTCAAAGAACAAAAAATCCTAACTGCATTGAAATATCTTTTCAAGAATTTTTAAAACGATTAAACTAAATAAAGCAATAGGATTCAACAATATCAACAATTTTATTAAAAATATTCTATTTAAAATCTTTTTGTCTTGTGTTAGCTAGGGAACTTTCCCTGATCAACTTTAAATTTTAAAGTAAAACCAACATTCAAAGAAGGGGATGCAACTAATGTAAATAACTATCTATCACCCTCTGGTCTTCCTGTATTTTCAAAAATTTTAGAGAGAATCTTATATAAAAAATTATCACTTATCTTTCTGTAACTAATATATTATTTAATAATCAATATATGGTTTCAAAAAAATAACTCCATCAAAGATGCAACACTTCAGTTTACATGTAGTATTAACAAGTCATTTAATAAACAATTTGTTTAATATGGCCCACAAACTCTTATTAAAAAGTTTGAACTATCACAGGATATCACAGGAGTTGTTTTAAAATTGGTAAAGAGTTATTTAAATAATTGTGCTCAATATGTACACATTGATGCTATATCAACAAAAACGTTACTAAATATTACTTGTGGCTTGCCACAAGGTTCTATACTCAGGCTACTCCTTTTTCTAATATATATCAATAATCAACATAAAGCAGCCTGAGGACAGTTTGCCGGCAACACAAATTTATTTTTATCGCATAACAGTATTTAGTTGGAATTATGAAATTAGAACTAGAAAAAAATTCTAACTGGTTAAAAAAAAATAAACTTTTAGTAAACTAACTGGACTCTATTTCACTCACTTTCCAAAAAAATTTAATATCATACAAATCACCTTCTATATTCATTGATAGTATTCAAGTAAAAAATAAAAACTACACGGTTATTAGGAGTATATATTGATGAAAATCTTACATGAAGACATCACATCAAAAATTTAAACAACAAAATTTCAAAAAGTATTGGAATTTCATACAAATCAAAAAGCTATATAAACATCCACACTTTAACGCCACTGTATTATTCACTTATTCACTGCCATATCAACTATTCATATATTGCAGCAGTACTAACAAAACATGCAGCAGTACTAACAAAAATAAACTAGAGCCTCTTCATCTTCATCAAAAACATATAGCACATTTAGTTAATTTGTGTAATCAAAGAACTCATATAAAGCCTCTCTTAAGAAAAATGAATGTATTAAATGTATATCAACTTAACGTATATAATATTCTTTTAATGTTTAAAAGATCAATTATGCACAGAAACAAAAAAATCAATGGCATCATGTACTATAACTATATATAAAAAAATTAGCTCAAAAAGTCTTTTTTTATTATTCTCTTTAACATGAACACAACATGTCTCTGAGGTTTGGAACCCCTTTCAAAAATTTTTTTATTTAAATCTTATTCTTTTATTATTTTAATTAACATTAACTAATTTTTTTTTATTTTCTACATGAAATATTTTATATGTAAATATGTAACATATCATTTTACAGCGGTTCTTAACAACAAGACCTTACGGTCTTCTACGAGTTTTCCCATTCTTTATTTTTTGAACATATTAAAAGTCTTCACTTGTAAGTGTTTATATTATTACATTTTAGCTTGTAAGTTTTATTAAATATTAATGAAATGTTTTAAAATGTAATAAAGAAAATAAGAAAAAAAAGGCTTTTTTTTTAAAACAGTTAAATTTTTATAAAATTTCACTTCATTTTAATACCAAGTTGACCTACTTTTAATGACTTTTTTTTAATATTTCCAATTAAATAGAAAATAGACTTAATCATTAGACAATTGAGCTTAAATAATTCACAAAGGATAACTACAACACATAAAAAAACACTGAGTCATTATTTTTTATCAAAAGGGGAGTTTAAGGCACCCTAATAAATGTGTACACACACATACACACACGTGTGTGTGTATTTGTGTGTGTGTCTATATATATATATATATATATATATATATATATATATATATATATATATATATATATATATATATATATATATATATATATATATATATATATATATATATATCGAATTGGAAGACTATACCAAAATTAAGTTTCATATCTTTTCCACCAAAACGTGCGTCTGACTTTGTATCACTTCTAAGGGGTGAACTTTCCACTTTTTTATTCAAACCGGGCAAACTGTTAGTTTTTGAACCAGCAGGCAATGCTAATAATATAAAAATTTACATTTTATAACTTTTTATAACATTTCATAAAACTAAATTATTAACAGAAAAAAAATTTTTTTAATGATATGTTTTAATTTAATAAAAAATATATGAAAATAAAAAGAAAAAAGAAATATTAACCTGCACCTTTTGCTTTTACTGGAGAACTTTCTGGCTTTTTCAAACCTGGTACTGGAGGACGGTACTGAGTTTATCAAAACAAAATAAATCAATATAAAAAAACAATATAATAAAATAGGCTAAAAATAATATTTAATATTTAGATTCCTTCACAAATTCAAGTTTTAATTTAAAACCAACCAATAATATTTAAATAAATAAACCACTCAGATAAGAGTATAAGTTTGGGTCAATTATATTATGCCAATTTATCAAAACAAATTTACTCAAAAGTTTTTACAGATTTTATTTTTTCATCTTATTCATCATCAACAACTATATAGAACTTTGGTATGAGGTAGTATGACATGTTTATTTGTGATAGATTATTCTGCTGTGACCTTGTTAGCATTAAAAGTAATGTTTTGCTGTCTATTAAGCTCTATGTAATAAGGCTGTAGATGAAGTTATATTTTAAAAAATGTTTCAACTATAACATAGTTAATATCATTAACTTTCTATAACATAGTTATATAGGTAGTGATGATCGAGTTGAAACCATATTGATTATTAAATAATGTATCATTTACAGAGAGATGAGTGTTAACTTTGTTATATAAGAATACCTAAAAAAGATTATAAAAAAATGGCTATGAAGTTGGAGAATTCGGAAAATTTCACAATGAAGACAACAGACATTCACAAATTAAGCTAGACTTTACTAGACTCACTAATTACTCACTAATTACTAGACAAAAGATAAAAAAGGTCAGTCAAAATCAGACAGCTGGAAAAATTGAAAATAAATCATAAAAAAAATGAAAAGATTTTGATTCTCAATTTTTTAAAAAGGCAGTCAGCGAAATTCAGGTCGGCATTCGGCAATGCCAATGCAAAAGCCGACCTATCTTTGCTTTAGGACGGCATACAACTGCTCAACTGAATATCCTAAAGTGTCAGCATGCAAATTGAAATACATGTAAAAAATATATAATATTTGTTAAACATTATTTTATAATTTTTTTATTGTAATTACTTGCTTTTCAAGTTTGACATGTTTTATTAAAACAAAAATTCATTCATTTTTTTTTCAATTCATTTTTTCTTTTTACTCAAATTTATTTAAGTATAGCAAGGTTAAAAAATATTACTTTTTAAATGCATGTAGTTCTCATGCTTTTTTAAGCGCAATTATTATTTTATTAAGTTATAAAATATAATTTTAATTTGTTTTATTAGTTAAAACCATTTAACTAATAAAATAATTTACATGTTTACGGTTTTTTAAATATCATTTAAGATCAGTAAGTATATTAGGAAAGTTTAGCCTTGGTATAGTTTAGTATAAAGTTTAGTCTTGGTATAGTTATGTTAAACACATGTGGAGAACAAACATTAGTAACAAAACTTTTTTTTAATTTGATAGAAGTTAAGGCTTCCATTAAATCGCAACAGACACATTAGTAATACAGTAAGCAAGCTCAAAATAAGTCATTATGCCTAACAGAACTGTCATTAAAAAATGGAGGTTTATTTCAAACTGATGATTCAAGTGAAGTAATTTTAATATAAAAACTCTGAATAGTATTCAAAGCTTATAAAAAATTGTCATAAAAATAAAGGCTATGCTAAATTAGCAACAGAAACATTTGTACGGGTAACAGTTATATAAAAAAAATAGCTTGATGATGATTGGACAGAAAAATCTGATAATGAGAAAATTATCAAAATACGTCAATACGACAATCAACATCGCGCGGAAACAATGTTTATATATAAGATAAAAAACTATTTTTAGTATTTTTAACTTTTGTTTTCCCTCCATCAATTTACATATAGTTACAAGTTCATACTATACTAAACAAATACAAGTATTAAGATTTTTAACTTTTGTCCATCTGAAGCTAAAGATTAATAAACATATATGATATGTATAAGATATAATAAAATAATAATGATAGGTCTATAAAAACTGAATGTCCTACTTCATAAGTATTAAAAACGCCTAATCAATTTGTTCCAATATTACAAGTAAATTGAAGAGACATTTGAAAAACTTATACAACTTCATATTATAGCAATCACAAATAATGCAGATGAGATAGTTGCAACAAATAATGCAGATGAGATAGTTGCAACAAATAATGCAGATGAGATAGTTGCAACAAATAATGCAGATGAGATAGTTGCAACAAATAATGCAGATGAGATAGTTGCAACAAATAATGCAGATGAGATAGTTGCAACAAATAATGCAGATGAGATAGATGCAACAAATAATGCAGATGAGATAGTTGCAACAAATAATGCAGATGAGATAGTTGCAACAAATAATGCAGATGAGATAGTTGCAACAAATAATGCAGATGAGATAGTTGCAACAAATAATGCAGATGAGATAGTTGCAACAAATAATGCAGATGAGATAGTTGCAACAAATAATGCAGATGAGATAGTTGCAACAAATAATGCAGATGAGATAGTTGCAACAAATAATGCAGATGAGATAGTTGCAACAAATAATGCAGATGAGATAGTTGCAACAAATAATGCAGATGAGATAGTTGCAACAAATAATGCAGATGAGATAGTTGCAACAAATAATGCAGATGAGATAGTTGCAACAAATAATGCAGATGAGATAGTTGCAACAAATAATGCAGATGAGATAGTTGCAACTAAGATTATTATTTTTACTCACATTTTTGATTTCAAATGATTATTGTGTCAGTATTTTTTATTTCAAATGATTATTGTGTCAGTATTTAAAGCTATTTAAATATTTTTTTAATAAATCAAATAATAGTTTTACAACTTTTTTGTAAATATAAAGTACAAAAATGTCAAACGATTTAAGATTACTTTCAAATTAACTATGATATATATAAAATTGAGAAAAAATACACTTACAAAATGTTACCTATTTAAAAATTTTATTGCTAATCCCATATAATTATTCAATGTGATATAATTGTGAAACACTGGTTAAAATGATTTGAAATTATTTATTGCTAGAAATACTTTCAGAAAAAAAAAAGAAAAAAAAGGTACCTAAGAATTTAAATATGAATAAGGAAAAAAGGTTTAGGCAAACACTGCCTGAAAAAAGCGTCAAAATAATGTTGAAAGAACTGCAGTTTTATTTGTTTACAACACTTGCATCAAAAATAGAAAAATTTAGATAGAGCAGCAATTATTTTAATGTCTTAATACAAAAGGGTAGGCTTTGTAGAAAAATAAAAAAATATAAAAAATTTAGTAAACATACTTGTATTCTTTTATCTTGTTTTTCTTTGTTCACACCGTATTTAGAATCACCATTTTTAGGTAATCTTGATTTTTGATCTTTACAAAATCCAATGTGACGCTCTGCTGCAGACTCATTAAACCTTCTATCACAATGAGGACATTGGACATAATCTGGATTAAAGGTTGGTGACGGAGGAGGAGGAAGTTCGCTACCAGATTTTAAAGCAGCAGTTACACCTCGTGCCGCTCGAATGGTTTTTATGAAGTCATTGTGTGTAGCTCGCCAATCTGCTTTTTTTTTTGGAATCTGCAGCAATATGAAGAGAAAATGTGAAAAAAACTTCCTTTGAAAATTAATTTTTTTCTTTTATATCAAAAATTATATAACAACCAATACTATTTATATGGTATTGTCTAGTTATACCAAATTTTCAATATACTTGCCTATATTTTGTATGAAGCATTTGTGAATTTCAGTCACTTTTTTTTTGCATGACATTTTGAACACACTTACACTATTTTATATTTCTGGTTCAGAAATATAAAATATCTCAGTTTAAATTTTATTATAACATAATATACAATAACAGATTTTTACTACATAGAGTTTTACAATAATAATAAAAATAACGATTATTATTATTAACTTACATTAATGTAAGTAATTAATTAATTAACAAAATTTTTAATTAATTTAAGTTTACAAGTATATAAATATGATTGAAGGTATATTATCAAAGTGTTGGATTGGTGGTTCTTATTTACTTTATGTGCATTAAGCAATTATTTTAAAATAAAAAAACTCTCAATTTTGTGATATGAAAAACAATAAGATTTATGTTAAAAATTACAAAAACACAATTTGTGTTGAAAGTCTTACTTTTCTTTGTACTCCACCATTTATCTGCAGAAAAACAATTTTATATTGAATATCTGAATAATTTTTATATTACAATAATTACGATAATTATAATACACTAGAACCTAATTCTGACTGACTCAAATTTACATTAAACACAGTAGGTCAAAACTCAAGCAGCTATTCTTTCTGTACCAAAACTTGAGAAACTGTGCAGTGTTTTTAACATAACAAGAAAAAAACATTAGATATTAGTAAGATAAAACTTAATAAAAACAGTTGCTATAGAATAATTTATCCAACATATTCTAATTTTCTGAAATCATTCAAAACAAATATTATCTAAAACTTTTAGAATGTCTAAATTTTATATAAATACTGTGATTAATTTCGTGAAACATTTTTGGTATTTATTGAAATTTTATGAATTACATAAATATCAAAACTAAACATAAAATAAGAATACCTTAGGAGGAGCAGAAGAAGCTGTAATAGTTTTAACAGGGATCCCTTGTAGACGTTGCTTTTTTGAATCAAAAACTTTTCTTTTTTTAAGTTTATTGCATATGTTTCTATGTCGAAGCTAGAAAATTCAAAAAATTATTAACACCATAAAATTATAGCTTTGTAAGTTATAATTAATTTATAATAAATAATATAACTATGTCATTACAACTTAATTATTTACAATCAAAGATTTTACTTTTTATAATATCTGTTTTTGCAAGTATAAATCTGGAACTCAAGATTAGTGACTAGAGTTAGAATGTTTTACAGCTAAGGGGGTCTTTCCCGGGAATTCCTAGGAATTTTTTATACTTCATATTTTTGGTTACCCAGGATAAAGTTAAAATCAAAGAATTACTTGTTTATATACTTTATTATATTAGGATAGTTATTTATTCAAAATAAAAACATATTAATGTTCACAAAGCTATTTGATGTGTATAATCTGATTTTAGAAGTCACCTATAATATAGAAATATGTAAAAACCAAATCATAATTTTTTCAATTAAATGTGATTTAAAGCAAACATAAAAAAGTTTTAATACATAATAGCTTAAAAAATGTAATTCAAAACAAACACATAAATTTCAAATACAAAACGGTAGTTATTTTTTAAAACCTTCAAATTTTCTTGAATATTAAATTTAATTTTTAAAAAAATTAAATTTAATATTCAAGAAAATTTGAATAACATTCATTTATCCACGTATTGACAAGTTTGAAAATATTTTATGATTTGTAGCCAGATTTTCAATTTACGGTATATGCAAAAGTGAGTTCATTCGTCAATCATTATGTGAAAAACAATATCATCTTCTAAAAGG
Source organism: Hydra vulgaris (assembly GCF_022113875.1). Taxonomy (NCBI): domain Eukaryota; kingdom Metazoa; phylum Cnidaria; class Hydrozoa; order Anthoathecata; family Hydridae; genus Hydra; species Hydra vulgaris. The sequence continues at coordinate 12,912,272 of NC_061167.1, read as the reverse complement.
TAAAAACAATGTGATGAACTAATTCATGAATATTGCGCTATGGCAAAAAATGAATTTTTTGTTAAAATAAAATCACACAAATAAAAAAAAGGAAAATTTAGTTAAACGCATGATGAATTGATGAGACTACGCAATCAAAGATATTTGAATATCAATATTCATTTCAATAAGTTATTTATTAATTTATGATTAGTTAAAATTCATGAAAGCTGTACAGCTGAAGTAATAATTGACCAAGTTAAAGAGAAACTATCAGAGTTTGCAATTATCTCTTTAGATGTTGTTGCATCAATCTGATGATCAATTTTGATCATTATTGCTGCTGCTGTAATGATAAAATTTGGTTGATGGCATAAACTTGGCTGTAATGGACGTTATTTATAATAGAAATGAAAATTCTAATGTTTGTCACATTCTATAGAAAACTAATCTTGATTTCCCAGTGAAAACTCTATTAAAAGAAAACTCTAGCAAATTTTCCAGTGAAAACTCTATTAAAAGAAAACTCTAGCAAATTTTCCAGTGAAAACTCTATTAAAAGAAAACTCTAGCAAATTTTCCAGTGAAAACTCTATTAAAAGAAAACTCTAGCAAATTTTCCAGTGAAAACTCTATTAAAAGAAAACTCTAGCAAATTTTCCAGTGAAAACTCTATTAAAAGAAAACTCTAGCAAATTTTCCAGTGAAAACTCTATTAAAAGAAAACTCGAGCAAATTTTCCAGTGAAAACTCTATTAAAAGAAAACTCGAAAACTCGAGCAAATTTAAAAATGATAATCTAAACGATTTCAAATCAGAAATATGCGAAAGAGAAAATATAAATGTGGCTATAAAAATGATTAGAAAAATAGATAAGTTTTTTAAACATTTGCCTAAAAGAAAATTCATTTTACAAGACTATGTAAAAGTAGAGCACGGAATTAAACTCAATTTACTGTTAGATTGCAGGACCAATGGAACGGACAGATGAAACAGTATTGCAACAATTTTTGAAAGATTTTTAAAAGTTATAAACACATTGAATAAAGCATCAAATAAGTTGAACTTCCTAAAGCTAATTAACAATATTTATGTTTCAGTTTTGAAAAATGTTTCTAACGCTCTTGAACCAATCAAAATAGCTGCAGAAGCATTAGGTAAATGTGATGCAAATTTTCTAACACCTGATGCAATTTTAAATTTTTTTGTTTGATTCCCTGCATAACAACAATGATGCAATTTTAGAGGAGATGTTGCAAGCTCTGTCTCTTAGCGTTAAAGAGCAAAATAATAATGATCTTGTGACTTTGATTCATGACCTCTAAATTCATGATTTACATTAAACTTCTACTCCTAAGCTACCTTTATCTTTAAAAGCTGCAAGTATTCATTATGCAATGACTTATTTAATAGATTACTCAGTGAATATGTTGATATTGGAATTGAAAGTGAATCTTCTAAAGAGAATTAGCGATAGCTATAAATGCAGCATATAAACTTAAAAAGTGTGTTATAACTTAGGTTCTAACAAAGACTTCAAAAAAGACATTTCAAATGGATGAGAATACTGAAAATATTAAAAATAATTTTAAAAAGCTGTTTGATGCCTTAACTTGCATACGACCAACCTCAATAGAAAGCAAAAGAATTTTCATTGTCTAATTTTTGATCAAAACGAAAATCATCACTTAGTGACTCCTCTTGACTCCCTCTTAATTATAAAAAGTTATTTCCTAAACAAATAAGTTCAAAATATGTTTTTGTTCAAGTAAAATTGATTTTTCTCAATATATGTATTATAAATTTTAAATATGCATACTAGGGTGGAGCAATTTTCATAGCAAAAAAAAAAGTTTGAAAATAAATATTCCTGAGACGCAAACCAATGTCTATTAATTATAAGAAAAAAAATAAAAAAATATTTTCTGATTTTGATGAGCTCTTGAGGTTCCTCTTTAGATTCTAAATTTTTGACAGGTCCTGAAATTCTTGACAGGTCCTGAAATTCTTGACAGGTCCTGAAATTCTTGACAGGTCCTGAAATTTTTGACAGGTCCTGAAATATTTTTGAACTTTTTTTTTCTAAACCATATCAACCTTGGACTCAAAAAAAGCAGAAAGAAATGCATGTTTTATAAATAATAATTTAATTTAATAAAAATTTTTTGTAAAAGAAATATTTGCAAAAATATACCTAAAACCACTGTTTTGTTAAAAACAGTGGTTTTAATGAAAAAAATGACTCAATTTTTTATTCCTTTATTTTTAAATAAAAATCCATGCATAATTTTTTATTTAGACAACTTGGTCACGGTTGTTTGCAAGTTTTATTATATTAAGCATTTCAATACTTTGTAGAAAAAACTAAGTTTAAAAAACAAAGAAAGCAAAACTAATAAAATAGGAAATTAATTAAATTTAAATAGAAAAAAATAGAAAATAATTAATAATTTAAATTATTTGTGTACTGTTTTTGTTTTATATTTTTTAGGGTGGTTGTTTTTTTCAACAACGAAGCTGAATGAGGCAAAGCAAAAAAAAAAAAAAAACAGTTTTAAGTCATTAAAAAGACTGATTTTCCTATATTTCATTTGTTTTTTTAAAGAAGAAAAAGTATAGATTATAATCAGTTTGTAATATATATTTGTATTACTTTAATGTAACAAATGTCCCTAAATGAAAAAGTATGTTATGCATGCATTTATGTTTATATACACTCATGTTGGTTTGTTCATGTATGCATATATATGTATCTAGCTTATAGTCTTTACTTTCTACATCGTTTTTTTAATTGAATAATTAAACTTATTTATAAAACAGTATACGCACGTTTAGCTTATTTGGATAAACCAATTACTTCATACATGAAATGGCAGTAGTTCAAACCCCACCACTATCCAATTTTTCATTGTTTTTTTAAATCTTGCTGCTTGTATATTTGCTTTGTAACCATTTATCTTTTCTTTTTTGTATATAAAAAAGTCTTTCTGTTATATGTTTTTGAATGTTACACATCATTTCACACTCAGAACTCTTATACCATTTTAGCCTCTCAGTGTATTTTCTAAGTGAGGCATACACAAATATATACATAGTTTTAAAGCTTCAATTATTCCATGCCACCTACACATTTCACACTGACTTCATTGTTTTATATCACCTTTCTATTCCTGTACACTTTTTATCCCCAATTTTTTAGCGCTATATAATTTTGGATACCTGTTGCTTTATAACATTTAGCTCAGTGTGCTTAGTTCTACCTATCAAAAAAAAACATAAATAAAAGCAGCAGGCAAATTATTTAGATAATTAATTTTTTCATTTTTTCTTATTTTAATTTATTTAATTTCCTATTTTGTTACCTTTCTTTGTTTTTGTCGCATAGTATTGAAAAGCCTAATATAATAAAACTTGCAAATGACAATGACCCAGTCATCTAAATAAAAAACTTTTGTAGACAAGCAAGACAGAAAACAGCAGGCATTTCCTGGGAAGGCTTGATACAGGAACAAATAAAAGATATGTAGAGGTAAAGAATGGAATCAGAAGTAAAAAAAATGGCGAGCATGATAAAGAGAAGCATCTCTAGCAAATGTTAGTTTAGCAATCAATTGTATATATGATTTCCATGAAAGGTTAGCAGTGAACAATAATCCAAGAAGATATAAAGAAGAGGACTCAGTGAGAGGGTTGCTATTCATTAATATAGAAACGTTAACAGTATTGCAATAGTTGTTTGCAGTATTGAGTTTAGTTGGAGTTAAAATTCACAAGCCACTGCAAGCCCCAATCTGCTACAAAAATGAGATCAGATTCAAGATCAGCTGCCTGTTCTAAGCAATCAAAAAGAGAAGATTTTTTGTCAAGACAAGAGTATCAAGTTGAGTCATCAGCAAAAAGAGCTACTTTAGATGTAAGGTTGTCGGGAAGATTGTTAATATAGAAACAAAACAGGACCAAGATTAGAACCTTGAGGTACCCCAGAAGTTACTGGAAATGAAGAAGAGTGTTGGCCTTCAAGGAATACTTTAATAAAGTGGTCAGGAAGAAACAATTTGATAATCTCAAATACTAGATACACCATATGAAGCCAGCTTATGGAGAAGACCAGCATGCCAAACTTTGTAGAAAGCTTTAGATAAGTCAAGAGCAATAACACTATTCTTGCTGCATCTATCTAACGCATTAAAGAATTTTTCAATCACAGCAATTAGCAAGTCAGCTGTAGAGTGAGAGGGTCAAAAACCGTATTAATTGTCTGACAGTAAATTTTTTGACACAAGATAGTATGTTAGAAATTTATTGATTAAAAATCCAAAGATCTCCCTAAAAACAGAAAGAAGACTGATTGGATGATAGTTGCAGGGTTTAGAATGTTCTCCAGAGTTATTTTCCAGTAGGCAAGAAAACAAAACTCAGTCAAGCACTTTTCAAATAGTTTAGAGAAAATTGAACAGAGTTCTGGAAAACAATTTTGTAAGACTATGACAGGTATGTTGTCTGGACCACAAGCTGTAGAAGATTTTAATTGAGATATGACTTTAGCAACAGAAGCTGGAGTGATTTGAATGTCTAACAATAAAACTTAAAAACCATTGTCATCACCAAGTTCTCTAAATCTATCATTCACTAATATTCATGGCCTTTGAAGTAACTTTTTTTCTGTTGAGTCTTATCTCTTGCAAAGTTCACCAGACCTATAAGTTGTTTGTGAGACTAATTTGAGATCGGCTGTCACATCTTGTGATCTTAGTGTTGATGGTTATCTACCTTTAATTTGTAAAGATTCCAATAGTCACATGCTTGGCCTGGACATTTACATTTGTAAGAATTTACCAATTTGTCAGAAAACTAGGTTTGAATCCACAGACTATTCTTTTATGTATTTTTGTTTAGCACCACTTCATTTTTAGCTCCACTTCACATTTAACACCACACCACTTCACATTTAGCACCACTTCACTTCACCACATGGCCTTTCTCTTTGTTCTATACTGCTCTCCTTCATCATAAGGCTGCACTCTTTTTGATGTTATTTCTGATCAAATTGACCGAGCCCTCTCTCTTTATCCTTCAGCCAATATCATTGTTGTTAGTGACTTAATTCTCATCACACTGAATGGCTTGGCTCTAGTATCAGTGACTCTGGAGACGTTAAGTTTTACAACTTTTGCATTTCTCAATCTCTAACTTAAATAGTCAACTGCCCAACTTGCTTTCCAGACAATCCAAATCATTTACCTTCTCTACTCGACTTATGTCTTGTTTCTGATCCTAGTCAGTGCTCAGTTTCTCCACATTCACCCATAGATGATTCTGATCATGTTTTGATCACTCAAAAAATATTATCTCATTTTTCTTTGTCATAAGAATTCCCCTATAATTTTTTTCTCAATTTTTCAGTTAATGGTTATTGCCACAAATCTTCCTGTATTTATAAACAGATCTATATTTATAAACAGTAATGTATTTGATGAAGCATCTACCCTTTATCTTCTAGGATTAACTCTTACCGCTGATCTTTCTTGGAAACCATATATCAAATCGATTGCAAAATTAGCATCTGCTAAGGTTGAATCTCTTTATCTTGCTTGCCACTTTCTTACTCCAGATTCTATTCTTTATTTCTATAAATCTCAACTCAGTCCTTGTATGGAATACTGTTGCCATATCTGGGGCGGATCATTCAATGATGCCCTTTCTCTTTTAGACAAGGTGCAAAAACTTATTGTAAACATAGTTGGACCTGCTCTTGCAGCCAACGTCCAACCATTATCACAATTTATAATGTTGCTTTCTATTTTCTATAAATACCTTAATGGGCACTGCTCTAAAGAGTAAGCATCTCTTGTGCCATCTAATAAAATTAACTCTTGTTTTACGTCATTCAATTAAGTCTCATCCTTTTACTGTGAGTATTCCTAGGTGCTCAAAAAATACTTATTTGTCTAGTTTTTTTCCTCAAACATCAGTTCTTTGGAATTCACTTCCTTTATCTTGCTTTCCTGATTTATATAGATAATTATAAAGTCCCCTTTTAATTATTATCTTGCTCTATAAACTTGATCTTTTCTCCAGTAATTTTTAACTCTAATAGTTGTTGCTTGCAGCCTTGTTGAAAGCAAAGATGTTGAAAAAAAAAAAAAAAATGCGTTAACCGGTTTAATTGGAATAAAAGAAAGAGAATGGCCATAAGATTTAAAAATCAAATAAGAAGAAAAGTTCATTGCAAATTGGGTTAGGTAATAAGATCAGTCCCATGAATGAGAGATGGAATGTTAGAGCTGCCCTTGTTAATGATATTGTTGAAGATTTCCCAAAAGTCTAGTACCTAACTTCTGAGAATAAGATACAGGATTTAGTGAACTAAGAATAATGGAGCTTAGCATCAGACTACTTTTTTACATCAACTTTTTGAAATAATAAATAGCAGTTTTTTTTTTTCAAGAGAATTATTCTTTTGAAAAAGATGAAAAAAATGATTACGATTTGATATAGCAGCTGCACAAGAAGGTGAAAACCATGAAGTAGAATGAGGCTTGACTTGAAACCGACAAAAAGGAATGAAAACCTCCATTCTTGACAGAATCCAGGAGGTTTACATATAATGCGAATTTATCAGCTGAGTAAGAAAAAACCCTAGGACTATCACAAAGAAAATCACGAAAAGAACAAGTAATTCAATGATAGGGTGAGTCCAAAGAAAAAGTACGACATGAAAGATTTATAGAGATGATTGCATGGTCAAAACCATGTTATCAGGAAAACAAGTCACAAAGTTAACTATCTGAGTAAATTACATCTAAAAAAGTGCAGCCTTGGAAAGAAGGAAAAAGATAAAGAACAAAGAGAAAGGTGATAAAATAAAGAGGTGCTAAGCAGAGGCGCATAAAAGGATGGTCTGGATTCAAACCTGATTTCACAACAAATAGGTGAATTGATGCATATGAATACCACTAAGCCAAGCATGTGACTATTGGAGTCTTTGTGAATCAAAAGATAGTATCCATTAACACTGAGATCTGAAAAATTTAAATTAAAAAAGTTGTGTATAATTGCTTGACAAGTTGCTGATCTAAATAGACAAAGGTATTTTTTATCATCCCCCATTATTGCATTTGCTTTTGATGAACATGTTACTTTGTGTTTCTTTATTTCAGTGATGTATCAAAATTTACACCAAGATCAAGCTCATTTGTCAAATTGTTAATTTTTGATCCATTAACTGTGTAATTGAGTTTATGTTGTTTTTACCATAATGCATAACCATAAATTTACTCTCGCTCAGTTTGATTAACCATTTTTCTGACCAGCCTAGTATATTATTTAAATCTTTTTTAATTAATTTAGCATTCTCAATTGAATTTACTGCTGATAAGATTTTGGTGTCATCTGCATATATTTTTAAAGTGCTTTTGATCTCTCTTGTATGTCATTGATGTATGCTACAAAAAGAAATAGCCTTAGAATATATCCCTGTGGAACACCACCTAATATGTATCTCAATGTTAACGCTGCACTATCTTGAACTACTCTTTGTATTCAATTATTCAAAAATGCATTAATTCACCTTAAAAAAATTCCTTTTACTCCATATGCATTTGATTTTGACATAACTCACTTGTGTGGCACAGTATTAGATGTTTTTGCAAAACCTAGCATTATAACATCTACAGGTATATTTTTTGATAAATTGTGTGTGATAAAATCAAGAGTCTCTAAAAGATTTGTGGTACATAATTTCTGTTTCACAAAACCATGTTGGCACTTTATGATCAGATTGCAGTTGTCAAAAATATTTTGTACTATATTTCTTATAACTCCTTCAAATATTTTGCATGCTATTGACTTAAATTAATAACTTTTTGTTAGTTAAATTAACTAACAAAAAAAAATACTTTCGCCTTAAAAAACTTGAAGACAAATGTTAAACTTTTATAAACAAACATGGTCAAACAACTTACATTTTTTTGTTATTTATATTTTGTAACAAAGCTGTCCAGTCTACCTAGGATAGTTTTCAGCTTGTGTTCATATGAAGAATTGTCACTTCGCCTAACCGGGAACCCAGTAGTATATAGAAAAGATTTCATCTGGGCAGGGTGAATAATTTTACATATGAACACAATGTTAAATCTGTATTAGTTTTAAAGGAGAGGCAAGATCTATGTAGTTTTTCTATCCCAGTTAGGTGAGATTATATTTATCCATATGAACAGCCATTTAGCTGAAAGCAGTTAACATCTGCCTATGGATGCAGTTAACATCTGCCCATGGATGCAATTAACTGCCCGAGATGAGTAATTTTGTCAAGACTCCATCTCTAGCTTACTCAATCAAGACCAGCAAGGCACGGAACTATTTAAGTCAGAGTTTGTTTCTCCTAGTCTTTGCTTTAAAAAGCAAACCATACAAGGCAGCAGGGCATGGGGCAGGGAGTATGATATTACACATTACATGATACCAGTAGCAGGGTGATTGTAATGATTCTGAACCTGACCTGATCTGAAGTAGTCAAAAGTAGTTACTTTCTGTAAACATTAATTGAAAACATTAAACAAGATATTTTGGAAATGCATTAGGAAAAACACTACATCTAACAAATATTAGAGATTAAGATGAGCAAAGGTGGAGTCGCTAGTTAGTTACTGAGCTCACACTGTAACAGAGATTTAAAGAGAACACAAATATATATAAATTAACTTCTGAGTAAACCAACACTGTAACAAGGGTTTAAACAGAACACAAACATACATGAAGTAACTTACAGGTGAACAAACAATCGTTAGTTACTTTATGTAATAAAGTAACTTATGTAATAGATAAATAACTTATGTAACTTTTTGTAATTAAGTAACTTATGGGTATAGTTGGAGGTATCTTAGTTACCAAATGTAACTAAGATACTTATAGCTATATAAAAAACACACACACACAAAAAAGCAAAATAAATAAAATATATATACATACATATATATTCAGTGCTTTTTTTCTCCTAAAACGCACCAGAACGGCAATCCGGCACCTTTTTTATTTATATAAAATTTTTTTTCCCCGTATTATTAATGAACTTAGTTTTTAAATACTTAACTTTTAATTCCATAAAAACTGATCAAAATTCTTTTAAAATTACTAATGTTAAAAAAAAAGTTAAAAGTACAAAAGTGAGTCATAAAGATGGTAAAAGAAGCTAAAAAAGAGACTTTTTCAAACAATATTTTAAAGTTTTTAATGCGAGAGAAAATTTTCACAGCAAATTCTGATTGGTGAATTCATTTCACAGCCCATTACACAGCACCGAATGTACACTATCAGTGTCAATTTTACATCTGTTGTTCTCAGTTTACTAAATATTGTATCTTATATTAGATGCTAAGTTCTAGAGACTTTTGATTAGTCTTCAACAATGTCATTAACTAAAGTCTAACATTTATTCTCTAATTCATGGTTTTGATCTTTTTACTTCTCCCCAGAATAAAGCAGAGGTATTTAAAAAGAAATCTTACTATAATTTGAGTCTTGAAAATCATGTCTTTCTTCCAGTCAAACAGATTAACCCATTGTTAAACATACAAATCACTCTTGCTTCCAATGCTAAAGTTAATTCTCAATTAAACACTTTTACAGTTTGTTCTTCAGACAAGATTTCCATCGTAGTCTTAAATTTTAAGTGTTCTCCAGTACTCTCTTTAATTTTTGCTAAATTTTTAAAAAGTGCTAGTTAGTGGTTCCAAATTTTCAAAACTCTAGAAAATACTTTAACCTTTCCAACTATCCTATGATTAGTCTTCACCGTGTTATTAGTTTCTTTATATAAAGCTTTTGAGATTATTAAACTATTGCTTTCTAACTGCAGTACTAAAGTTATTCTTGAAACCATACAGTCTTCTTTATTTCAAGTAACTTTAAGGGTACCACAAGGTACTATCTTTGCTTCTGTATTGTTTCTTATCTACAATATCAAACTTCATGAAAATTTTAAATCTAAAGTGGCTCTATTTGCTGATTTGATGACTCAACTTTATACTTATCTTGACAAAAAAATCTTCACTTTTTGATTGCTTAGAACAAGCAGACAATTTTTAATCTGATCTCTCTGGGTTTTGGATTTATATTCTGGATTTAAAATCCACAACTTTTTTTAGATAACAAAACTTATTTATTTACTACAAAAAAAATATCTCAATATTGTTGGCATTCCTATACTGATGAATAACGACTCTTACTCTCAGACAGCAAAACTAATAGCGTCGTTTAGAAGTTTTTTGTTTATGGATGGGTAAAAATTGACAATATCAAAAATAAAAAATTTATATTATTTATATTATTTATAAAAAAATTTATATTATTTATAGAGTCACAGTAAGCACATTGTAAATAAAATTGCTTTATCTGGCCAAACTTGAGCCACTCTCCCATTATTGTAAGGTTGCATTTCTTTCTTTTTTCTACAAATACCATCATGGTAAATGCTCAAACGAACTATTATTTCTAATAAGATAAACTAAAACTCATTCATTGCTTGGCTTTTTATTCAACAAGTTGCATCATTTTACTTCATCTGCTTTTCATGCTAAAAAAGCTTTTATTAATCCAGTATTTTTCCTTGCACAAAAAACCTTATAACTCATAGCCATCTTCATCTTTTTCTTTTATATACAACCTAAAACTTTTTAAGTCTTCAGTTAACCATTTCTGTATTTTTACTTTTCTATTTTAAAATAACTTATAACTTAATAGTGATTGCTTATAATCTTGTTAAAATTATAAGTAAATTAGAGTTGAAAATATATAAATATATGCCAGTATTTAATAAACAGTAAATGTAAGCGTAATATTATAATATAACTTATTAGTATAATTATAAGTATAAATTTTTTTTCTAGCTCCGGCTATTAACCCCTGCTAAATGTTAGTTTTGCCAGGGCCAGGATTGAAAAAAGTCTCATTTTTAGCAGAAGACGGGGCTCCGGTCACTTACTAAACATAACCTGACTTGACAAATAACCTGACCTACTTTTTTCTACTTTTTACTAGTTTTTTCTATAATTTTTTTTTCTTTATTGTGTTAATTGAACTAAACTAATTTGTTATGTTAATTAGATTGAATTAACTTAATTCATACAATTTTCATCTTTTGTTAGTCTTTTGTTAGTCATTGTTTTGTAAGTCTTTTGCTAACATTTTTTAAATTTCTCTTCCATCTTCTTTACTTTCTAGTAAAACCTTACACAATTTTTAAAAAAATGAAACAAATTTATTTTAACAAGTTTGACCGCTATTTAAGTTAGAAGTGACTGAAAAATAAAGAAAAATGGTTAACAGAACAGGTTAACAGACTTAAAGTGCTGTAAACTGTATGAATATGAAAAGCATAAATTTGGGGTAGAATTCCAAAGCCCTGATGTTTGATAAAAAAAATTAAAAAAAACTATATAAATAAACAAGAGGCAAAACTTAGAGTGCAACACATGTTTTGCTGTTAAACCAGGTCTGACTATGTTTACAACAAAAAAGAGTTAACATTAAACAAACTAGTCTGACTATGACAACAGTATTCCGTACATAAATGGATAAATTTTCCAAATTTTGTCAAGAGATAAAATAGTAAATAAAAAGCACTTTTAAAAACTTTGAATCCATTTTACTTATAAAAATTTTTATAAAGTTTGTTGATTTTCACGAAAAAATTTTTGACACATAAAACAAATCAAAAACACAAATTGTTAATTTATTTGTAAAATGACAATACTTTATTGACACCCAACTGTTAAAATCAATTGGTCAATTTATATAATAATTTGAAAAAATACATGTTGATATGTTACACTTATTATATATGCGTTATAAACACTATACGTGAATATATGTCACATTTTGATATATGTGTTTTTATATGCTGATATATGTGTTAAAAATATGCGCTGACATTCAACACAATTTTACAGCTTGTAATAATATAAGCAATAAAAAGAAACTTAAAAATCATTACTAATGAATCCTGGTTAAAATTTCTACCACAATTGTCGCAAGGTACAAGTGTTACAGAATAATCATCTTCTTCATCATCTAAAAACACATTAAGTTCGTACTTTAAATTTTACATAAGACACAAATAAGTTTTTAAAATTGTTTGTAAAAGATTAACTCTTAAAGTTGTTAAGTTTCACTTAGATATTTTTACTAGTATCTTTTTTTTTTAGTTTGGTTTTTTCTGAGAGCCCCTTTAGAAACACCATGCAAAATAATTGTTAACAAAATAAAAACGACAAAACAGTTGTTGGTTTAAAAAAATGCAAAAATATGCATCAAAGAACTAGACCGAGCTGTCTAGCCCAAGTGAAATAAGGAAAAAATTAGGAACAGCGAATGGATAAAAAAATAAAATTAAAAAGATATTTTGAACAGATGTTCAGAGCAAAACAAAGATACTAAAGTAAAGTGTATATTAAAAAATTAATAATGATAATTTAGACATCGCATATGTAAAAGAAATTAAAAACTCATAATGGAAAATCATAACCAACACGCAAAGTATAAAGAATACGAAGATAAAATATTAAGCTTAACATAGTATGCTGAGAGTGGGAATTGAACCTGGAACTCATGGATTATCAGGCCAATGCTCTAACCGATCAAGCTATAGATGTTGATATAGATAAAAGATAAGCATTAAAAACATAATAAAATCAACAACAAAATTAAATGACAATGAAATAAAATAGTGTACAAACAAAGTAAAGACACTGAAAGTAAAGTACTGAAATATGTATATATATATATATATATATATATATATATATATATATATATATATATATATATATATATATATATATATACACATACATGTATACATATATCAAGCCTTCCCAGGCAAAGCGTGCGGTTTTCTTTCTCGTACGACCACAAAATCGTTTTTCAAGTTAGGGAACGTGACAACGTCCGTTTGCGCAAGTTATAATATATGCGTCACTGAAAAATTGTTTTAAATTTAATAACTGCATAAGAAATTAAAGTAAACTTAAATAGAAAACAATAATAATAGTTTAAATAATTTGTTTGTTGTTTTTATTTTTCTTTTTTTCTTAGTGGTTATTATTATCGGCAACAAAATTCATCAAGTCGAAGCAAAAAAAAAAATGGTTTTAGGGGTTAAAAAGGATGACTTTCCCATATTTTATGTGTTTTTTCTTTTAAAGAGAAAAGAGAAAATATGTATGTTTGTAAAACATATTTGTATAATTATAATGTAACAAACTTATATCAAGAGTTAAATTATACGATCGCGTTTGCAAACTCTGGTAAAATATTAGGTCTTTAAAATTTTAGTTTATGCAAAGCTGTGTACTTTGTTTATAAGGAGCAAATTATTAAAAGTTTCCTAGCAAGAAAGTTACAAAAAATAAAACAAAAACAATAAACTTATGACTACAAAAGTAATAACACTTTAGTCACTAACTGCATTATAAAAGTAATAAAACTATAATAGTGTTATTACATTTATATAGCACTTATTACTTTTAAAGTTCATTCTTAGTTCAAACAACATTATTAATTCCAAACATTTATTAAAGTAGAAAAGCATCTGGAAAAAATAAAGTGGATATTCAAATATTATTAAAAATTTCAGGAACTTTCACATATCACTTAAACAACGTTATAAAAAAGTACTTTATAAAAAGTACGTTATAAAAGTATTAACACTATTATAGTGTTATTACTTTTGTAATACAGTTAGTGACTAAAATGTTCTTACTTTTGTAATCGTAAGTTTATTGTTTTGTTTTTTATTTTTTCGCTAACAAATTTAAGTTGATTCTCCCCTTATAAACAAGGAACACGGTTTTGTATAAACTAAAATTTTTAATGCTAGATATTTTTCCAGATTTTGCGTTTTGCATTCGCTTAATTCAATCCTTGTTGATACATTAAAACTATCAAAATAAATTTTACAAACACATTGCAATTTTTATTTTTACTATACTCTTAAAAAAAATTAAGAAAAGGAAAATCATTCTTTTTATTGTAGACTTCAAACTTTTTTTTTTTTGCTTTGCCTTATCTAATTTTGTTGCTGAATGTAACTCTAAAGAAACAAAAATAAAAACAGTACACAAATTATTTAAATTATTAATTTGTTATTATTTTTTTCTATTTCAATCTCTTTTTATTTAGTTAGTTTTGTTTTTTTTGTTTTATGAAACTTTTTCAGCATTATTATAAAACTTGCAAACGGCCGTGTTCACGTTTTCTAAAATAATCAAATCGTGTGTGTCATACGAAACAAAAAACCGCACACCTTTCCTGGGAAGGCTTGATATATGCACACATACATACCCATACACTAAGGACCAGCGAATACTTGTTAAAATTTGGATTACAAAGTTTACTGAAAGACAAAGTTGACTTCGGCTTTGACTTCGGTGCCAAAGTTGAAATAGAAATTCCGCTTTCAGTCAAATTCGGTAACAATTTCAAAATTTCATTTAACTTTCAGTTAAATTCGAAAGCTATAAAATCTTTTTCAATTTATAAAAAAGAATTATAAAATATATTATATGTTTTATGTATATCAACCTATTTCTATTGGTTACAACCCTCTTTTAGAGTTGAGAGAGGGCTGTAACCATTATAAAAAGTAGCTTCCTCGACTAAAGTGGCCCACTCAATTTTTGGAACATGAATTAGGTAAAAAATAAAAAAATAAAAAATCGTTCATGTTTGTTCAAAAACATTAGGAGTTGTAAAGATCCCATAACTTAAATGTTCATTATAACTGATTTTTTTAGATTTATTTTGACGCAAATTGTTTTTTGTAAGCGTATACTTTTTTAATAAATTAAAATTTACTTGGTTTCACTTATTCTATGTTAAGTTTTAAATTATGGTTAATTACAAGCTAAAAAATAACAACTTTAGTTTATAAAAAATGATTATACAGTAACCGCTGCGCAGTAGTTAGAGAGCTTGCTTTTGAAGCAATAGACCTTGGATTTAAAGCAAGCTCTAGGCATATTTTGCACCATCGATAAGAAAAAAAGTTTGAACTTACTGGTTAAATACTTTTTTTTGTTAAATTTTGTTATTTAGGTGTCCCAAGAAGACCTAACGGTCTTGTCACAGATCAGAATATAAGTTATTAGATTCAAAATGAGAGATTATGTGTTTGTTAATGAAGGACTCAAAAACCTTGCTTATGATAGGAAGAAGAATAATGGGACAGATATCTTTCCACAATTTTTGAAAATAGGGATAACAGATGTTGCTTTCCAGCAGGATGGAAAGCAAGACTCTGATAAGCACTTGGTAAATAGTTTTAAAATATAGATGGCAGCTCCAGAAAACACTTCTGCAAAACTATAACAGGTATGTTGTCCAGACCACAAGATGAGTCTAAGCAGGAAATCATTTTAGATACAGAAGCTGGAGTGATACAAATGTCAAGCAACGGATCAAGCTGATTGTCAGCTATATTAGGTAGGATGTGATCAACGTAATCAAGAGATAAGATTGATGAAAAGTTCTTAGCAAACAATTCAGCTTTGCCGTTAGGTAAGGCAACAAAATCTGAACTTAGCAAGAGAGGTGAAATAATATATTGGCCCTAATTATAAACACTTAAAGGGATCCCAAACTCCCAACACATGTTGTGTTCATATTAAAGATAATGTTAAAAAAAAAGGTTTGAACCAAATTTTTTTGATTAAAAATAAATAATGAATGCATACCGAGAAAAACAAATGTTGTTGTTTTTGCCGAAGCTCGTCTTCTCCATTTTTTTCAACTAATCAGAGTCTTTAAATTATGCGTCGCAATCTACAGACTTTGGCAATTCCTTTGAAGCGCGTTTAATTCATAAAAGTTTTAGTATTTGACGTCAAGGTAGACTTTTAACAAAAGAAAAGTGTAATTAAACTAAGCTGCGTTTTTCTACTTTAGTATTTTTTTAACATACAGCAAAACAAATTTATTTGTATTATTTTTCTAAACATCGCAAAAAAAATTTTGTAAAAAGTAAAAACAATAAATTATTTTTATTTTATAGGAGCAACTTATTTTTTACAGATATCTTAATAATTTTTAGATTTATATATCTTACTTATATTTCTTTAATTACTTAAATTAAAACAAATATTAAAGCTTTACTTACCAATCTCATGATTTTCATACAAGTATTTTACATTATATAGAACGTTTTATATACGGTCTCTTGTTTTAGCGCAAGAGAGCGCAGTATTATATATTCTGATTCTTAATTATTTTTATTTAAACAATGGGAACTATTTTCTAACTTCTCTGGTTATTTTTACGCTATGACAATTTTTTGTTTTCCCGTTGAAAAAAAGTATTTATTAACAATTACTTTCATAAACTAACAGTATTAATTAGAGATATTGATTGAATTGTTAACTTTTTTTATTATAAAATTATTTTGATCACGCTGATTTAATTTAAATTGCTAAATTTGCTGAATTGGATACGGATAAAAAGGAAATACCATTTTATTTTACATTTGATTTTTGATAATGAAATTTTTAAAATGTCAGCAACTCCATACCAATTAGAACCTGTTAAGATAATGAAAAAAAATACAAGAATACACTAAACAATAGTTTAGTGTATTCTTGTACTTTTTTTTTAACACTTGACAGTAGTATCAGATATGAAAATTCGTGAAAGGATATGTGAGATCCTGATTTTGCATTAAAAGTACAATTAATTGCAACACAAGTCGGCATTATAAATTTTGATTATGAGTTTACTGTTCAATATTTTATAACCATCAAATAAAAAACATGAAGTTTGCATATTTTTGCCCGTTTTATACAACTAATATTTAACCAAAATACGGACAAATTATTATTAAATAACGCAATAATTAACACATTAATTAAAGGCAATAAATCAAGATAGATGGTAATTTAAATTGTTAAAATGTCATAACGCGCATTAAAAAACATATTATATTTGGTATTTCCAAATTTGTGTCGTAATTGGCATTTGTCTCTTAACATAAAAAATTAAAAATTTTTAAAAACACAATTAACAAATACAAATTTTCAAGCAATTTTCTCTTCCAATTCTCATTTATTCAAAGAAAATTAAACTATTAAACTTATTTTTCTCTCATCTAAAAAAAGAACGAGTGACGCAAAAAATATATATATTCTTTACAACTCTTATTCATTCAAAGTTTAATTGCGCGAAACTTTTCTTTCTCTTTTGTTTTCTACTTTTTTATAAAAAGAGCGTCCGATGAAATAAAAACTTTTATTTTTTAATATATAATTATAGTTTGAGATAAAATTAAATTAGAAATAAATCAACAATGAACAAAGCGTTGCTTTGCTCAGATTAAACTGTATTACAGATTAAACTGGAACAGATTAAACTGGAACTATTTTGATATTTATGAAAATAATCAACAGAAACAACATTACCAACAACAGTTATCAAATAAATAACACAATCTCGCATAATTTTAGAGGCAATTTATTTTTATTGCTTAGTCGTTCTAAATAATAAGTAAATTTAGTTCAAGTTAATAATTCAATATTTACAGTTGCAATATAATAAAGAAATGGTGTTTAATACTGAACTTTTTATTTAGTTATTTATTTTTTTACCTACATTTGTTATAAAAAATTTTAGAACCCCCGTCATTAAAATAATTTATTTTAAATATATTTCGACGTGATTATTCAAACTAATTTTTTTCGTTTGACTTTCCGAACTTCATGCAAAGCAAATTGAAACGAAATATCGTCTAACCAAATAAAAAAGCTGTTACTAATTTTATACGGGTAATTAATGTAAAACAATTTTTGAGATAATAAATATTCATAATTTATAAACATTAAATATATGGCGCAATAACAATTTATAGCAACGAACCAGCATAAAAGATTTAAGGTTTTTAATATCTTTTTAAATATTAAAAGTAGAAAAAAAAAAAAAACTAAACAAATAACCAAAAAAACTTCGACTAAAAATAAATAAAAATATTTCCAGAGTTTCTTTTGGTCAAAGTCTACCGTGACGCCAAATACTAAAACTTTTATGAATTAAACGCGCTTCAAAGGAATTGCCAAAGTCTGTAGATTGCGACGCATAATTTGAAGAGTCCGATTAGTTGAAAAAAATGGAGAAGACGAGCTTCGGCAAAAACAACATTTGTTTTTCTCGGTATGCATTCATTATTTATTTTTAATCAAAAAAAATTGGTTCAAACCTTTTTTTTAACATTATCTTTAATATGAACACAACATGCGTTGGGAGTTTGGGATCCCTTTAAAGATTTTCCAGAAGTCCCTGGAGTCTAATTTTTGAGATGAAATATGAAACTTTGTGACCTGAGAATAGCAGGCTTTGCCATTAGACAAAATCTTTTTACAATAGTTTCTAGCAATAGTAAACAGATGTCTATTTTATGGAGAATTGTTATAGCAATGAATATGGAACCAATGGTTATGATTGAAAATTGCAGCAACAAAATGAGAGGAAAACTATGGAAAAGAATGAGGCTTAATTTGGAATCGATGAGAGTGAATTAAAGATTCCATGCCAGCCTGAATCCAAGAAGTTACATATGAAGCGCATTAGTTAGCAGAAATACGGAGGTGATAAAGTGACGTGGTGCTAAATGAAAGCACATAAAAGAATGGTCTGTGTACTCAAATGTTTCCCAACAAATAGAAAATTTTTACAAATGTAAATGGCCAGATCAAGCCAGCCAATGTTACAAAGACCTACCCAACATTACCCAGCCAACATTACGAATGCAAATGACCAGGCCAATATTTAACTAGATAGTTTTATTTTTGTTTCAATTACTTTTTGGGATTGCACAGCAAATACAAATATAAATTTGGCTCATTATTTATATATTATCAAAAGATTAATAAAAAATTATTATGAAAGTAAAAATAACAGCAATATAAAAATGATTAAATAAAATAACAACTAATTTTATTGATAAAAACTTATATTCTTATAACTTATATTCAGATTTAGTCAAGAAGCGTTAAGCCATTTGGATTTTATGTACGAAATGATGATTTAACGTACGCATTAAGTGGAGCAGATTATGTAGAAAACATTCAGCTGTTGTAAAAAACATTTGCGGAGCAGTTTATGTAGAAAACATTCAGCTGTTGTAAAAAACATTTGCAGAGTATTTTTTTTATTAGGTAAAAAAACAGCTAGATAAAGAAACTTTTTTCTATGTTCCATTTTTCAAAAAAAAAAAAAATTTAACTTTATTGAATTTAAATTAATTTTTTTAAGAAATATTAACAAATATAAATTTATTTTATTAAATTTGATTCAAATTCTTTTAAAAATTTTAAAACTCCCTTCTACAATTTTTTTACTGCTAAAATTTCCAAACTATGTTAAAGTAAAATTTAATTCAAGTTAATTTAAAATGTTTTTTTTTTAAATGTAAAAACTTTTTTTTTAACATTTCAGTTTTGAAATTGCTTTTTAACAAAAGTTTTTTCATCATCATTATTTTTTGAACTGATCATAGACTATTTCATGAAATAGATAATTTCTAATCAACTGAACGCTGATTAGAAATAATTAACTTGTTAATCCGTAGTATGCAAAGATGTTAAAGCCAAAATGTTAAAAAAAAAAGTTTGAAAAAAATTTTTTTTGACTGTTAAATGAGATCCCCATGTACGAAGACAAGTTGTGTTCATATAATAAAAAGCCCTTGAAAAATAAATTTCATGTTAATCAAACTTTCCAGAACAAATTATTTATCAAGATATTAGCAAAAAGCTTTACAATTTTTAATGTCATTTTTTTTTTTTAACTGGTCTGATTAAATGGGCTTTTGTAGTTCATAAATGAAATCAATACAAAAAAGTTATTTCAAATAACTTAGATAAATGAACAAGAGTTATGTATATTGAATGTTATGTTTGGGTTTTCCCTTTGCAGTTAATTTTATATAGAAGAATGTCTTTATATATTTTATAAAACAAACCAAACTTATAACACATTTTATAAAACAAACCAAAAATAACACGATCAATAAGTAAATGCTTTAAAAGCATAACTTATATTTATTTAACTTTAAAAACAAAACTAATATTAGTGCTATAAATATGAGATATGTAAATTTCAAAAATATGCTGATATTTGTTAAAAACAAGTTCTGCTAATAATATCTTAAAATCGAAAACACTATTATTTTTTTGGATTCAGTAAGAAATAGTGATAATATATTAGGTTTCATGGTAAATGAAAACGAAATATTTTAATGGAAACAAAATAAAAAACAAAACAGAAAATCAAGCATTTTTATTTTGTCAAAAGTCACTAGTTAAACTAAAATGATTTAGGTAGCAGGAATATTTTTTTATAAAAAGGGGGAAAACCTAGTTTAATTGTGTAATTGTGTAAACCGTTTAAAAAACTCTGTGGTAAGTACATTTAAATTCCTTTAATAAATTTAATCATAGACAATTGTTCCTTCATTTAAAAAATAATAACCATAAAGGGGTCATCCATAAATTGTCACACAACTTTTGACCAATTTTGACCTCCCCTTCCCCCTCGTCACACAATTTTAACACTTAAGTAGCAAGTTTTGCATGAACCGTCACAAAACCACTAACCCCCCTCCCCCAATAGAACATGACATAATTTATGGACGATCCCAAAGACAAATGTTTTAAAGAAAGAAAAAAAAGTTTAAATAAGTATAATATTTTAAAATAATTTTTTTTCTTTCAAACAATATTTAAATTTTATAATTTTTTTTATAACAATATTGTTTAATTTAAAGATATTTTACTAAGACTTAAATTTTTATAAACACTAACAACAATTAATGTGATTTCAAATTAAATTTTTATAAACACTTACAACAATTTTTAATGTGATTTCAAATTAAATTTTATTACAATGCTGTACTTTAAAATATACAACTGACATAATTTAACTTTTAATGATGTAAATATCTTTGAGTAAAGTTACATTTAATTGTGTTAGGTTTTTCTGTTATGCAACAAAATCTCATAACAAGGCCTGCAAATTCATTGCAAACCTAGACAAAATGTGATATAAAGTAAGAAATTACACAATATATCATCCAAAAATTTAAATTATGTTTCATCTTTTGTTAACAAGATTAACAGTTTTTTTATTTATTTAAAAAATCCAACCACTTTATCGATAAATAAAAAAACTTGTTAGTAAAGATAAAACAAAATTTTAAAATTTTGTTTTATCTTTACTAACAACAACAAAAAATTATAATAGAACAAACATGACTTACCATAAAAATTATTATCCTCTTCATAACTGCTATCTTCGGACATGGTTGAACTGTTATTTATTACCTAAACAATAGCATTATTAGTCTGGTATTATTCTGTGCTTACATAAAATTATTGTCCTAATATTTTAATCATTTGTAAAATAAAAATTTTGATTTTTTATATACAATATGTCAAAAAAGTCTATCACCTGATAATTTTTCAATAAAAACAAACTTTTGTATGTGTAAACTTAAATTTTTTACCCCAATTTTTTTTTAATATTAAATTTATTTTAAATAACATTTTTATAACTTTTATTTTTTTATAAAAAATTCATATTTTTATACTTGAATTAAAACAAATCCATTGAATCATAAAAATTGTAAATCAAAAACTTTACCCCCTCTTATCCTTTTTTTATTTTTCTTTACATCACCCACTCATCCTTTTTTTACTTCTCTTTATATCACCCATCATCCTTTTTTTACTTTTCCTTACATTACCCCCTCATCTTTTTTTACTTTTTTTTTAAATCACCCAAGTAAAATTGCAGAGATAAAACCTGTAAACAAATAAAATTAGCTTGATTGAAGATATTCAAACTAATTTTTTAGTAAAAAAGTAGCTTCGTAGCTCTTGATAAAAAAAATCATGGTGAAAAGAAATGAAATTCATAAATCAGTAAAAAAATTGATATTGGAATAATAGAAAGGCAGCCTGGAAATGATATAAAACTCAAATATTAAATGTTAAGCCTAATAATGTAGAAAAAATCATTAGAAAATACTTAAAAATAGGTGCAATCAAAAATTTGAAGAAAAAGACACCAAGCTAAGACTACCTTACCCATTAATAGAGAAACTATTCAGAAGGTTGAACAAGATCAAAGACTATTTGCACCGAAGGTAGAAAAGATTTACAAAAAGATCATAGTATAACTGTAAATCCTCAAACTGTTTGCAATTGCTTAAAAATCCAAGATTTTGTAAGTAGATGTGCCCCAAAAAAACTTTTCTTGAGTAAAAAAAATCAAAAGAAACAATTGGCTTAAGTTAAGAAACATTTGAATTGGATTCTCGACCAATGGCGGAGAGTTTATGGTCCAATAAAGCAAAAATATGTTTGTTTAGTTTAGAGGGTATCGCACGTAAATGGAGAAAAATTGGTGAACATTTAAATCTTAAATGTATGACCAACTGTCAAAACTTTCATGAGGTACCATTAAGCTTTATTTTTTTAATTATTATAATGTTTCAATATTTTATATGTTATGAAGGAGGTACCATTAAGCTTTATTATAAGGTTTCAATATTCTATAAACTTCTAACTTTTTTTTTCCTTTTATAATTGGATGAATGATGGTTTGGGGTTCTTTTGCTTGGAATTGTGTTGGCAAACTTGAATTCATTGACAAAATGGTAAAAGAGGTTTATACTGATATTATGAAACTAAAAACTGAGATCAAGTGCTAGAAGTGCTGGTTTATCTTGTAATTTTATCTTTCAACAGAATGGAGATTTAAAACAAATGTCAAAACTACCTTTTCAGTGGTTCAAAAAAAAAAACAGTATTAAGATGTTAGATTGGGTTCCTCAGCCACCAGATCTAAATCCGATAGAAAATTTATGGAATCATTTTAAAATTAAAGTAGCTGAACAAAAACCACCCAATTTGTCTCAATTCAAGGTTCCCACTATTAAAACTGAGGCTAAAAGTAAGTATTTTAAGGAGATTTAAGGAGATATTTTCCTAATATTTAAGGAGATTTGGTCGCAAATGACAATTTGCGACCAAAATGAAAAAAAAAGTAATGAGAATTAAGGAGAAAACAATTACATTAAAAACAGAATATTATTTTTTTAATAAATTTTAAATATAAACAGAGAAATTATTATAAATTAATATATTACTTTATATATATATTAGGGGTATGACTAAAAAACATATTTCATTTTTTTGGAAATAGCATAGCGGCAAATAATGAACTTTTACTTGTATTAACTTAAAATAATAACACTTTTTTCCAAATCGAAAAAAAAACTCCCCCACCAGTGCAGATGAAAATTTGGTCCCAGCTGTCTAAAAATGCAAAAAATTTAAGTTTTTGCATTTATAGTAGGGGCAGGGTCACTTAACAAAATTTCAAAAATACCATGAGAGTTATTTTCGTAGCTTGATCTATCTATTTTTAGATTATATTTTGTTTTTTGGTAAAAATGATGGGAAGAGTTGATCTTAACCATTTGCAATCATGTGTGTTTGAGAGGTTGGGGGGGCTTTTTTTAATTATGTTCATTAAATATAAAATATTTTCGTAATTGTACATTTTTTATTTAAAGAAAGACTGTTTTATAGTTTTTATCCAAGATTTTTTATCAGTTGTTTTAAATTTTAAACAATTATAAGCTACAACCATTAAGTTTGCTTCTCCATCTACTTTAGTTTCTAAAAGTTTCTATGAGGTCTTGACTAGAGTTAGAAGCACGTTCCGCACTGCAATGTAGATTTTTTATTTTTCATTAAATAAATCTTCCTCTTTTAAAACCACATTTTTGCCTTATGCTTTTTAAGTCAACATTCTTGCCTCTAAATGGCATATCAAAAGTAAAAGAATTCATGAAAAGATATTGCAACTAAAAACATTTATATATTGATACTTTTATCATAAAAACATATTAATATATTATTAAGTCAATTTAAATTTGGAATGAATTGTAAAATTATAAGCATACTATAATGTAGTAAACATCTGATATGTTAGTCAGTATTTTCTTCACCTAATAATGGTATGTATGGTATGCACATGATAAATTTTTTTTGGGAGGTGGGTGGGGGAAGGGAAGGGGGGGTTCCAAAAATCATACAAACGCCTACAAAATGGGGAGGTGGTGTTGAAGACAGTGAGCACATACGCAGTTTGACTATCTCTCCTAAACTTGATTTTTTAACATTTATTTTCACGTGTTTAAAAAATCAGAAATGTGTTTTTTTTCTGATTTCAGTCACAATTTTATTTTAATTTCTTTATAAATAATGAGGAGAGAAAAAAAAATCAAGTTAATTTTGAAAAAAAAATAATGCGTTTGTACGCAGGGGAAGGCTTTTTTTTCAAAAGCATACATGTTCGTAAAAGAGGGGAGGGGAGTCCTAAATCAGAGGTTTTACTGCGTACGTACTTTATGGATGCTCCCTTACAAAAAAATTAAAAAAACTTCACAAAATTCTTTTTTGACTCCTCCCCTTCTCCTCCCACTCTCAACAACCCATTGAAACGTTTCAAAACAAAAGAAGACGGAGAAGCAAACTTAATGGTTGTAGCTTATAATTGTTTAAAATTTAAAACAACTGATAAAAAATCTTGAATAAAAACTAAAAAATAGTCTTTCTTTAAATAAAAAATGTACAATTACAAAAATGTTTTATATTTAATGTACATAATAAAAAAAAAAAGCTCCCGCCCCCCCCCCCCCCCCACCCAATCTCTCAAACACACATGATTGCAAATGGTTAAGATCAACTCTTCCCATCATTTTTATCAAAAAACAAAACATCTAAAAATAGATAGATCAAGCTACAAAAATAACTCTCATGGTATTTTTGAAATTTTGTTAAGTGACCCTGCCCCTACTATAAAAAATTTTTGTTGACCTGTGTAATTCATTCACTTTAATAAAATTTCCTAGATTAAAAAAATAAAATAAAAAAAGGAGAAAATAAAGAGAGCATTTTTTAAGGATATTTAAGGTTTTTAAGGAGGAGTGGGAACCCTGCAATTAAAGGCAATTCTTATTGAGAAGTGGGAAAAATTTGAACAACAATGGCTTAAAACATAGTAGATTCAATGCCTAAAATAAATGATGGAGTTATTAAGGTAAAAAATGCACAAATTGATAATTAGCTTTTTATTAGCAAAATAACTATTTGATTTGATAAATATAAAATTAAAATTTAAAATAAAATTAAAAAATCTACACTATATTAATAACATAATAAATTGTTTATCTGATTAAATTATTACACTTTAAATTATTGCATAATAATTTTTATTTTATGTAATGAGTTATATTTTATACTTTAATTACTTTAATATATTATTCACTTTTGTTTTGGAATTTTTAATTATTGTAATAATTTTTAAAATGCCTGCATTCTATTACATTAAGAAAATATTTTTCTTAATGTAGAACATTTTTTATAACCAGTAAAAACTTTTATAGTTCTTTGTCAAATTTTTTGTCAAATAAATATTGTTAATAAATAAATAAGTTAATAAATAAATGGATAGCTAGTTTGAAAACTCAAAGATAATAATTTCATGACACAAATATTTTCATGGGGCAATAAATGACGCTTGTTATGTATATATTCTTGTAACTTTAACATTACAATGTAGGGGAGAACCTTAATGAATGGGACAATTATTGAATGGGACAAAATCAAATATGCATAGAAGCATCTACGGTTGGCTATCCAAACTCCTGTGGTAATAAGTGTTTGACACAACCATTCAACAGACCAAATCTTTATTTCTATTATGGTCTAAACGTAATGGCATTGGATGTTATTGTGTTTTGAAGAACAATAAGTAATTTTTAAAAACAATTTTCTGTGTCTGATTTTGCAGCGATTACTAAAGTTAAGGAAAATGAAACTCCAATTTTCAACACCCAAATGTCTCTACTTTTTAAATTTGTAAAGTATTTTTGTTTAGGTATTACTGTTTTTAACCTGTCCTGTCATTTGTGGATATAGTGGGAAGCCTATTGAATGGGACAAAGTATTGATTATTGAATGGGACTTGTCCAAACAGCCTGATATGAAAAAAGTAGAAAAATATATTTCGGCAACTTAGTTATGGTCACACATAATTTTATTTTTAAATACGTTTTAATTTGATGTTAAAATGTGGTTCTAAATAAGTGTGACCAATGCTTTAGCTAAAATTCAAAATTGTGTTCATAGAACTAAATCTCTATTAAAATCTTTTCTTTAGTATTCTTTAAAGTTGAGTCGATCAATAGTTTATTAAATGAAATTAATTTTAAATATTTGATTAGATATGTTGATGTATGATATTTATAATATGTATAAATGTTTAATTAGATATGTTGATGTATGATATTTGTAATATGTATAAATATGGATAAATGTTTAATTAGATATGTTGTTGATAACAGAGTATTAAAAAGATGGCAAATATTATATATATATATATATATATATATATATATATATATATAATATATATATATATACATATATATATATGTATATATATAATATATATATATATATATATATACATATATATATGTATATATATACTTATAATTATTTTTTTGTATTTATTTATTGTATTTATATACATTTATGTATATCTATTTACACACACACACATATGTATTTATATCATATACTGTATGTATGTATATGTATCATACATATACATACATATATATGTATCATACATATACATACATATATCTGTGTGTATTTTAATTATATATTTCATGTTTGTATTTAAATATTTGCATATGGCATATATTTGGTTTTTTGTGAAGTTTCAAATTTTATTTTAGATGAAACCAAACACAAAATTAATACGTAAAAACTCTTTAGATGTTGAAGATGCAGTAAAAAGTGTTCTTAAGGGTATGTCCATACGAGATGCAGCTGAATGTATAGTTTATCAAAATCTGCAGTAGGTAGAGCTGTTAAAATGGCAAGATGTCAAAAGCTGCCAGACTATAAACACATTGTAAACATTGGAAATAGAAAAATATTTCATGTGTCTGAGGAAAGTGCTATTGCAGATTATTTGCAAACATCTTCAAATATGTGCTATGGTTTAACTAAATTACAAACTAGGCAATTAGCCTACAAGTACAGAATTGCATTAAATTCTAACAGTATTCCAGAGTCATGGCACCAAAATAAAATGGCAGGAAAGCAATGGTTGGAAAGTTTTTTGATACGACATCCAAAATTATCACTACGTAAGCCAGAAAAAGTTAGTCTTGCTCGTGCAACTGCTTTTAATGAACATACGGTGTCAATGTTTTTTGATAACTTGTTAGAAGTTCAATTAAAATATAAATTCAAACCAGAATGTATTTTTAACGCAGATGAGACAGGATTATTAACAGTAACAGATCCTCCAAAGATTATTTCAACTCGTGGAACTAAAAGGGTTTCACAAGCTGTTTCAGCAGAAAGAGGTTCATTGGTGACAATGTTAGCTTTTGTGAATGCTATGGGTAATACAGTTCCACCTGTATTTATATTTCTGAGAGTAAATTACAAGGATTTTATGATATGTGGAGCCCCAACAGGAAGCTTAGGGCTGTGTAACAAAAGTGGTTGGATGACAAGTGAGAACTTTTTAGTTGCAATGAAGCACTTTGTTTCCCATGCTAAGCCATCTGTGGAGCATCAAGTGCTGTTATTAATGGACAACCACGAAAGCCACATTTCATTTGAAACAATAACATTTGCAAAAGAAAACTCTTTGATTTTATTAACATTTCCACCACACTGCAGTCATAGATTGCAGCCTTTGGATGTTTCGGTGTTTGGTCCTTTTAAATCTTATTTTAGATTGGCTCAGAATGAATGGTTGGCCTCCAATCCAGGGAGAATTATTAACATATATAATTTACCTCAGCTAGCATGCAAAGCATATAATATGTCTTTCACAATAAAAAATGTTTGCAGTGGGTTTTCTAAATGTGGGATCTATCCACTCAATAGAAAAATATTTGGGGAAAGTGATTTCATATCATCTAGTGTTAGTGACAGACCTCTTCTTGTCGAGCAACCAGAAATTAAACAACCAGATAATCAACAATCATATGAAATAAACAAACAAGTTGATTCTTCAGAATCAACAGTCAAAATAGTTAGTCCAGAATCCATTCATCCGTACCCTAAAGCACCCCCAAGAAAAGATTCTAAAAAAAGAAGAAAGCAGGGTAAAAGTACTATATTAACTAAAACTCCAGAAAAGACAGTAAATAAGAAGAACATTTTTGAAACTGGTAAAATTACCACACAAAATCTAAAAAGAAAAATTGACCTCAAAAGAGGGAAAGAAACAGAAATCTTTGATGCAGATTTTTTAATTGTGTCATCTGTAAAAAATGCACCCGTAAACCAACAACAACAAAATACTTGCAAAATATGCAAATGTAACTGGAAGAATTTCGTTGGGCCTGCTTGGATTCAGTGTTTTACTTGTCAATGGTGGATATGTGGTAATTGTAATAATAACAGCAAGAAGCGTTATTATGAATGTGAACTATGTGAAGTTGACTGTTGATATCTTCTACACTTTCTTTGATGGTTTTTATTTCATGTACTTTGCAACAAGCAATAATTGTTGATTTTTATATTTTGGTTAAACATAAATACAATGAATTTTTTAAATATCTAATAAGATGCTTTGTTATTTCGTTTTTTGAAAGTAAACTAGATACTTTATATGGTATTAAGTTGTTTATTTATAATTTAGCATAGGGATGCTGCAGGCAAAGACTCATTTCCCTATTGGAAATGTGTCATAACTGGGAATTATATCCAAGCATTTAAAAAACGCTTTTTGTTTTACTAAAAACAATTATTCGTGTTTTTAATTTAATTTTAATATACATATACTTTTTAATAAAACTATTTTAGGTTTGTCAATATATGCAGACATTTGGCCATATTTATAGCTTTTTCGGGTTCCCTAATGGTAGAAACTACCCTTACTGCTTGACTGGCTTGAAAGTTACTTAGGACCTCTCTTCTTTTATTAATTTTTTAGATTTGTCCCATTCAATAATTTTATTTGTCCCATTCAATGAGTAGTTCTTAATGAATGGGACAAATGCCATGGTCTTATTAAACTCTCTTTTTACCAATACCCATATGCGGAATCAATTTTTTTGTTTTTGTTTATCATAGTACGAGAGTTAACAGTTATCAAACTATTTTCAAAGTGATTTTTAAACAAATTTATCAACCTCAAAAAATGCATTTTACGAAAACTGTCCCATTCATTAAGGTTCTCCCCTATGTTTGTGTTTTGTTCAAACCTCTGGCGCAGTGTTCATCCACTCGTAATTTACTATGTAAATATATAAGTTTAAGTTCAGTTGCCTGTAAGTTCCAGTATGTTTATTTGATTATTAGTTTTATTAACTTTATTAATTATTATTTTTTATTTATTTAATTAAAAAGCAATTGATGTTGAAAAACTTTTTTTTATAAAATCAAAATGATTTAAATAATAAAAAACTAATTTACTTAATTTAATTATAATATATTTAACTTGATATAATTTTTAATAAAACCTACTCAAATTTATAGAATTAAAAAAAAAATCATTTTATAAAGAGTCAATAAAAGTAAATTGTTGCTTTGTTCAAAAGTGTTTTGCAAGTATAAAAACATTTGATTGCAAAAGAATAATGTTGCAAAGTTAATTTTTTAGCATGTTGGAATATAAGATGGGCTGCCTGTTTTAAGTGATTGAAAAGAGAAGACTTTTTGTCAAAAGGTATAAAATTAAGTCATCAGCAAATAGAGTCACTTTAGATTTAAGGTTTTCAGGAAGATCATTAATGTAGTTAAGAAATAATACAGGAGCAAAGATAGTACCTTGCAGTACTTCTAAAGTAACTGGAAATGAAGAAAAGTGAGACGAAAAAAAATGTGAAGAAAAGTGTAGGCCTTTGAGAATGACTTTAATATTAATATCAATCTTAAAACTTTTAAGATTATTAAAATATAATGAAACTAAAAATAGAGAGAAAACTCATAATAGGATAGTTGAAGAAGTCAGAGTGTTTTCTAGAGTTTTTAAATATTGGGATCACCTAATTAGTACTTATTAATAGTTTGGCAAGAATTGAGGAGAGTTCTGGAGAATAATTTTGACTATGATGAAAAGATTATGATGAAAATGTTGTCTGAACTACAAGCTGTCAAAGGTTTTAATTAATTGAATTTAGCATCGGAGGGCAGAGTGATTTGGATGAATAATAAGGGTTAACCTGTTTCCTGGAACAACAGGAAGAGTATAACCATTATATTCAAGTCAAATTTAAAAAAAAGTTCTTTGCAAAAAACTTTGCCTTACTCTGGGGAGAAGTATTAACATGATAGTATTTGTAGAAATGAGATAGAAATGCAACTTTACAATAATAGGAGAGATGCTCAAGCTTGGGAGATAAAGCAGGTCCAACTACTGCATGCTCTAAAAACTTTCATTTGTCTAGTTTTTTTCTTTGCATTTCAACCCTTTGGAACTCTCTCCCATCTTCATCTTTTTCTGATTCATATAACCTACAACTTTTCAAATCTTCTTTCAACTGTTTCCTTGCTCTGTAACTCTATTCTTTGTTTTCTAATAACTCCTAACATAATAGTAGTTGCTAGCAGTCTTGTTGGGAGTGAATATAAAAAATAAAAAAAAGAGAACTCTGCTATAAAATACCCAAGTTACCTTAGTTGTGGGTAAAAGTAGCTTGAATTTGTAAAATGTGGATGGTAAAAAAGGTTTACTACTATAAAGTCAACCAATCACTATCTGAGTTAACGATACAAATATGTTTGGTATGAACAGTAAGCGTTTGAGGGTAGTTTTGTGCATTTGGAATTTGTACATGTTTGTATATGTTAGTAAGTGTCTGGGTTTAAAATTTCGCTGGGGCCTGGGAAGGGTTTGTTGAAAAATAGCCAGGGCTGGATTTGTGACCGGTATTGCTTAAACATTAATACGTCCCAAAGTATATTTTTTTATTCAAAATTTATGTTACATTTTATATTTATATATGCTTGTATATTTATATATAAACAAGAATACACTGCGACCATTTTCTATAGGCGCATGTGGATTATGTCTTAAAAACATACTTAACTTTATTTTTATAGTGTATTTCAATAAATTATAAATAAATCAAAAAATAATGAAAATTATCAAAAAATAATATCAAATTTGAAAAGAGGTCAATCATAAATGAATTAAATTCAAAAGATAGCTGACTATTTTCTATAGTCGCAGTTATCACATTTTTAGTACTCGATTGGACTTCCTTTGCGCTCAATTACTTGATAAATTTGTTTTGGCATACTTCCCACCAAGTTTTCCAGCACTTTTGGCTCCATATCCTCCCAGCATTTTGATACCGCTACTTTTAGCTCTGCCACAGAGTTATATTGCTTCTGGTCAGCATATATACGTCTTACAATGATTCCCCAGATATTTTCAACAGGATTCAAATCTGGACTGCGAGCAGGTCACCACATTTGCTTGATTTTTTTAGCTTAAAACCAAGCTTTAGTCTCGTTACTAGTGTGAATGCTGGCGTTGTCTTGTTGGAAAACAAACTTTTTGCGTCGATATTTGTTTTTAAATGGAATCAAACGTGATTTTAGCACATCAATGTATTCAGAACTTTTCATTTTGCAAGATGTAAATGCTAAATTTAACTTTCCTGTTGCACAAAACCCAAGCCAAACCATCAAAGATCCACCACCGAAATTCCTTGTTGAAAAATATTTGGGTTCTCTCCTCAAATCACGCCAGTAGCCACTAAAACCACCAGGCCCATCAAGATTAAACTTTTTCTCGTCCGAAAAAATCACCTGGTATTGAAAACAAAAATATTCAGCTATTTAGACATCTTACGTATTCATGAGAATTTAATCTAAAATTTCTTACTTGTTCTCAATCGCGTGCCATGTTTTCGCGGGCGAATTCCAACCGTTTCTGTTTGTGAACAGGCTTCAAACTTGGTGCTTTATTCATTTTTGATTGTACAATGTGTGAGCTGTCTTTAAGAACTTGATGAATTTGATGCAACTTGAACAATTCTGCGTTTTTCACGACTTGAAACCTTAGATTTCTTTGGTTTCCTCTTGATTGTTGCATAATTTGCTGGATTTTTCAAGAAATTACAGATAATGTGATCTGATTTCTTCAATCTTCTAGCAATTTCTCGATTTGCAACTTTTTCTCGATGAAAAGCCAATATTTTACCTTTTTCAATATCGGTAAGGACCTTTCCTTTCGGCATTTGGTTTAGTCAAACTTAATTTCGACTCACAAAATAAAAAATACCACAGAATATAAGAAATTTGCGAAAAAACTCCTAAAAACTTTAGTGCATCTATAGAAAATTGCCACATGAATATTAAAAACTAATTATTTTAATACAATCAAGACATTTAATAATCAGATGCATATTGGATCATTGTTTTCTTACGTATACTTATTTAAAAGTACCGTTAGAACAATTATATTACCACTGTAACACTGTAAATCCGCTAAATTCTAAATGTGTCTATAGAAAATGGTCGCAGTGTAGAGAAAGACAAATCAAAAGAAAATTGGAAAGTGCAGCCCTTGGCGGGAAGCGAGAGCTTTAGCTCTCGCTCTTGCCTACACTACCCTAAAACGGTTTACGGGAGCAATTTACGGCTCTCGCATAAGTATAATTTTTTCTATGAAAGTATAATTATTGTTGTAACTAAAATAAAAAATACAATGTAATTTTAAAAAAATGATTGCATAATATACTGTAATGCTTTTTAAAAAGCATGGTTGTTGAAAAAAAAAATTAAAACTAAAAAAGAGCACCAATTTAAATGAGGAGCAGCCTGCACAGCTCTCCAAGTTTGTTTTAGGAGAGCTTTTCTCTTCTCTCGTGCTCATTTATTCCTGCCGAGGCCTGAGAGTGTTTTCTAGAGTTTTTTAATAATGGAACCACTTGTTTAGCACTTATTAATAGTCAGGTGATAATTGAAGAAAGTTTTGGAAACAATTTTGTAAGACTATGATGGTAATTTTGCTGCACCCAAGCCATAGAAGTTTTCAATTGAGAATTGACTTTAGCAATGAAAGTTGGAGTGATTTGAATTTGTAAAAATGGGTTATTGTGTTTAGCTGAAATGACAGGAAAAGTATGGCCATTAGATTGAAGAGTCAAATTAGAGGAAAAACTCTTTGCAAATAACTCCTTAGACAGGAACTTTTTAGACTGATTTCTTTCGACAATTTAAAGACATTTGTTCTCAAGAGAAATGTTCTCATCAAAAAGATGAAAATAATGATTATGGTTTTATATAGCAACTGCAAAAAAAAAGAAGGTAAAAACAAGGAGTAGAATTAGGCTTGATTTAAAACCAACAAGAAGGAATAAAAGTTTCATACCTGCTTGGATC
The DNA here is from genome assembly GCF_022113875.1 of Hydra vulgaris. Taxonomy (NCBI): domain Eukaryota; kingdom Metazoa; phylum Cnidaria; class Hydrozoa; order Anthoathecata; family Hydridae; genus Hydra; species Hydra vulgaris. Next base: position 12,878,808 of record NC_061167.1, on the reverse strand, counting down.
CAAGAGGTTAGATAAGAGGCCCATTTATGCATACATATTATGGATATATATGGATATAAACATATATACTTGCTATTTTTTTTTAAATGCTGGCATACAATATTTATACAAACTTTAGTATTTATATGGTGTAGTATTTGCCAAAAGAGAAGATGATTACAAGATGGATGTGAGGTATGACTCTAACAAGATCAGAATTGGAGCCATAATCTTAAACAGAGATTAGAAACAATGTTGTATTGAATAACATTCAGCAGAGAAGATAAAAGTGGTTTGGGTAGAGAGGTATGTAGAGAGGTAGCAGAGAGGCATTTAGAGAGGTAGCAGTTGTGGGAGAAAATGGTAGAGATAAGAAAACATGGACAGAGTGAATTACATGTAATGAACAAGCTTATTTAAGGAAAGAAAAGGCATTTTCTTTTCCTTAACTTGTCTTATTTGAGCTTAGGTGAAAAAAGAAAACGCTTGAGATTGTTTATATTAGAAAAACAGCATAAAAAGTGAAATCTAAAAAAAAAAACTTTGATGATGATGATGATGAAGTTGATGATGATTATGTACCATATCATCATCAAATATATGTACCACTGGTAGATGAAGTTTAACTGAAAGACGCTAACCCTCAATGTGCTTATATAAGGTATCTAGATGGAAGAGAAACCACAATCTCTTTAAGACATTTAGCCCCAACAAGTTTCTCTTGGATCACTGATCAAATAAATCATATTGAAACTTTACCTGAAAATGCTTTAAATAAACTTTCTTATCCTTATTAACTGTTAACACTTGAGAAATATGACTTTATTGATAAGTTTCCTAAAAACTCCTTTAATGAACCACTCCTTTATCAACCTTCACCTGCAGAAAATTTTTTTTATAATAATTGTTTGATAGATTGATTGTTATCAAAAACACCTGGAAAAGATACATGTAAGTTGTCAATCATTATGGTTAATAGAAGAAGATATGTGAAAAACTTTGTTTAATTAATTTGAACTCAGTTATTTTATGGTTGCAGAGAATGTCGTAGTTATTTTCTTTCTTTAGAATAGAAACATTTATAAGAATAAGAATTATTGTCATTCTTAGTACAAATGTTTCAGTATAAACACTTATCAGTATACAATATAAAATATAAACTATGAAACTCACAAATAAAGCAAACTATAAAATTTTGTAGTCCCTAAAATGCAGAAATTTTCAGAAATTAAGTATCACACAAGCAGATAAACTTTTTTTATGTAGAATTAAATTCTGAGTCTAATGGCGACACTCGGAATGTTGCTCGAACATTACCTGCTGAGTTATTAAAATGCACTTTCAATTGAGATATTATTTATAATCTATAGGGCGTATGTTATTATTGGGTTTTCCCCACATTTATAACAATATGAAATAAGTAAGTGTCCTATATATAGAAGTCATAAAAAAAAATTTCTAATAGAACATTTAATTTTGAATTGATTTAGCACACTCCACAGGTGTAAAAAAGCATTGATATTGTTATAAAAACGGTTTTTTAATTTTAATTAGGTCATTTAAATCAAGTTTTTGTTTAATTAACTCAGCAGATAATGCTAAGTCAGTAGATAATGCTAATCCGCTTGTCGCCATTTGACTCAGAATTCAATTCAACATAAGAAAAAGTCTTTTCGGGGGTGTGATACTTAATTTTAAAAAATCTCTGCATTTTAAAGACTACCATAAAATTTCATTAAAAAAAGAAATATAGGAAAAAACATTTATAAAAATAATTATACCTTAATTTTTCTAATATTTAATAGCACAATGCTTATCACATTTTATAAAAATAATAAATAATGTTAGACAATTTAAAATTTGCTTAAATTTATTTTACCTTATAATACTCAGGCATTTTTTAAAAAAAATTAATTCTGATTTACAGTTAGTGCTAATTAGTAACTAGTATATTCTTTAATTTATTGAAATTGGAACAAATACTTATACAAAATATTTAAATTAATATAATACTTAGTTGAAAAAAACATTTTAATTTTACTAGGTTTTAGAGCATTTTTATTCTATGAAAACTTTTTAAAATATTTTATATAATTTAATTTCATTCATTCCTATTTAGGCATATTAGGCATATTATTTCAAGTTTTTTTCATTTTAATTAAAATTTATTTTAATTTAATTAGTTATAAATAGTAAATTAGTTTAAGCAACTTAATTTTAACTATTATATATGTTATATTTATTTACAAAATCAAGTTTGTTCAGAAGTTTTTAATTTTCAAGTGTCACAATTTTTTTTACTTAATTTAAACAATTAACTTACGATCAGGGTAAAACATACCAATTTATGTTTACATAATTAAAGTTGACGATGAAAGCCACCATCTTTGTTGTTGATATTCTTTGCCATTCTGCGCGATAATTATTTTTTGCGTTATTAACGAAGTTCACTTTTTCAGAAATCTGAAAAAAAAATGAATAATTTATAGATTTTTGTTATAGCAGTCCAATCAACAAACTTTGAATAATAAAGATCTAATTTACTTGAAATGTTTAATTGTAATAAATTCAATTTAAAATAAATCATAATTTTAGAATGAGTCTAAAAATTGAAACCATATTAACTTACTAGTTCAGATGATTAAATAAGTAATTTAATTTCTCAATTAAAAAATATTTATTTTTGAAGCACCACGGACAGGACAGTCCTAAGGGATAAGGGTTGTAGTGAAAGCTTTATTTATAAGTTACTGGAAAAATTTAGACCTGAAGTAGGCAAGTTGGGCTTTTTCGGCGGTACTTGTGAAATGTCAGTTAACGATGACTTTTTTTACGCCATTTTTTAGAACTTAGTCGGCAAAAACAGAAACGTTACATACCCTCCCCCCCCCTCCCACCACCACCAGCACCATATTCACGCCCTCCTTTAAGATCTCATCTGGACGACCCTGACCACGGTATAACTTTTAATAAGAAAGTAGTAATAAAAAACTGCTTTTAGAAAGAATATTTACACAAGTTTGCAACTACTTCGGCGTTTTTGATATACAGGAAAAAAAAGTTTAAAAGAATATTAAAATATACGCAGCATTGAAATAAATTAAGAAATAAAATCAAAAACATTTATTTTTAAAAAGACTTTTCAAAAAATTATTTCATTAGTAATAAAAAAAAAACTCTGACTAACCCGAGTGGGCAAAGGCGGTCTCATATTAGGCGCGGATCCAGAAATTTTATTTTGGTCACACTTTAGATAAACTATTTTACTTTTAAGGGGAGCTTTTAGGGTAAAAAGTACTTGACATGATTTTTTTGGAAGACGAAAGGGTCAGCCCCTTCTCTACTTAGTTTTAATAAGTAACTTTAAGAAACGTATTTGTGGAGATCATTCTTTTTTTTTTATTTAATTTTCAACTCCAACATTTTGCAGTACCATACAAATATTGTACAATCGTTTATAAATGTTTTGCAATACTTTAATCATTCTTATAATATGCATTTAAAAAGTAAAATAATAAAGTAATACATTACAATTTACCCGGGCCGGCAATGATACCTACTCGCGCCGGCCCTGCAATTTACAATAGTAAAATATACATTTTAAAAGTAAAACAAACTAATAGAAATAATATAGAATCAATAAAAAAGAAATTGTTGGTATTTCAAAGGCAAGAACTTTGTTTTAAAAACCCTTAAAATATTTCAATAAGTTTTGTTATGTACTTTTTTACATTGTATACTGAAACATTTTTCTATATTACTTTTAATATTTCATCATTGATCAAGCGTCTGAAAAAAGTCGATTCACCACTATACGTGTTTGATAAACACTCTTCTGCTAATGGAAACCATGCTAAACAGTCAAGTGGCGCTAAATAACTTGTCTAGTAAAAAAAACTATTTTAAATTTAAATAAAATAGTTGTAAGGAATTTTGTTTTATTGATTATTCATTTTTTAAACTATTTAATGTAAATAGATAGAGAAAAAAAACGTTTTTTTTAAGATAATATGTACACGTCGAGCCAACATTGGTACATAAATTTTCATCAAGGATGTATACAGAAGTGTTGGGATGGCGCCGCCCAGATTTATTAGGGGCCCAAGCCAAATTTTTATTTGGCTTGGGCCCCAATATATTTGATCACATTTTTGCTATTATTGTATAGCTAAGAATTACAATTCTTAGCTACACAATATGTAATATACTTGTTTCCAATAAATTAAATTAAAATTGTATTTAAAAATAAGGCTTTTGTTTTCATGTATAATTTTTTTTTTGTTTCGAGGGGGAGAGGGGGAGAGAGAAGTAATTTAGAGCCCGGATTAAAATTTTGCGGGGAGGCCTATTTTTTGTCGCTACGCTACTGGATATATAATATTATATCTTTTTGATTTCATCTTTTTGCATCGGCAAGAAAAAATCCCGCTGGAAAATTGGCTAGCGAATAGCTAGCTAAATTCGTTACGATAAAGAAGCGATATGGCCACGAGGATCGCTAGCTTTTTTAAGTTAGCAAAAAGCTATCAATATTTGTAAAGATAAAGACAGCAATTTGGCTACGAGGGCAGCTAGTTTAACAAAATAAAAAACCCACTGGCTACTGTAGCTGAAGTCATACCGCAATAAAATCGCTTTTTAAAATATTTTGATATGTAGCTACCAACCTGCAATAGATTTGTAGATATTTTGTAGATAGCTACAAAGCTACGATATGTAGCTAGCGACACATTGCTACAACATTGTAATGTTTAAAGTTCAATTTTTCTTATAGTTATAAAAACTCAACACTAAAAATCGAATTTTTAAAGATGTTCGAGACATTAGAAAAAAACAAAATAAGAAAATCGCTTGAAAATTGCTATAAAGCTAGCTAGTCGCAAGCTCATTTCCCACCGGGATGTATAGACAGTGACGGATTGAGGTTTAGTAACGCGGGGGAAGTCGATGAATAGGGGGCAACCATGGGGTTGGGTGTGGTATTTTAAACTTCAGAAAATATTTTTATGACTAAAACACTTTATAAGTGTTTTTATGTGACTTTACATACAAGACACTAAATAACTTAATTTTTTTTGGGTTTCCTTTGTTTATTTTAGTTAACAATTATCTTTTATAAAATAAGAAACATTTAATATTACTGAAATAGTTCACTCATTTAAAAATGTGTTTAACTAGACATATCACAAAAGTTAGAAAGTCTTTCAATTTAATTTTAGTTTCATCTTTTCTCATATCTATAGTTTTTTTTTTGTTTTTTTTTTGTAGCATCTATATCTTCTCGTTGCAAATAGTTAGATAACACAAAAATATTAATATACAGCTTTAGGAAAAAGAACATTAGAAAAACAAATGAATGTTTTTCTAATGTTATTTTTTTAATATCAGCATCAACTACATGCTTTCTACTCGTTCATCTTTTCTAATGTTATTTAATTCAATATCAGCATCAACTACATGCTTCCTACTCGCTCATCTTGTATCGAAAAGTCGTTTTAGAGTGTCTACTGTTAATTCATATAGACCTTTCTGGTGCTCTTGGAGAATATGAAGTCGTGGTAAACTGTTAAGTAAACTGGTAACTGGAGTAAACTGGTAACGTGGTAAACTGGTAAGTAAACGGGTAACTGGAGAATATGAAGTCGTGATAGACGTAAGGTACGTATACAATTTTTCAGCTGTGCCTAAAAATACCTGGACATCGCTGTTTACAGATATTGCTTCAATGGTCACCAAATTTAAAACATGAACACAACAATGAAGATAGATGGCATTTGGTAAAAGCGCTTTTATTTGAGTTTAAAGACCATTTTTAATTCCAAACATTACATAAACACCATCATATGCTTGTCCTCTGCAGCGTTTAATATCAATGTTTCTCTTTACAGAGTTTAATATCAATGTTTCGAAAAGAAATATCTTAAAACCTCTGTTTTAAAATAATTTCTCTCTTTCCATTTGTACTTATTTTTATTCTTTTCATTTTGTTTTTCAAAATGAAATTGGTAATTTGAATTTATAATTATTTTTTAAAATGTTTTAGGGGGCGCCGTTTGATCGTTCTAGGGGGCGTGAGAGGCAGCTTCCCCACCTTTGCCCTATACTAAATCCGCCACTGTAAATAGAGAATTAAAAAGTTTTCTTTCCATGCAAATATCAAAACTATTTCGTACGTCCCATGTCTATATTGAACAATTTGCTAAACTTACCATCGTGTTAATTATAAAGATTATTCACAAAAGCAATGTTGCGGAGATACTAAGATATTGTATTACAGATTTTATTATCTCTAGATTTCTGAACATATCATGTTATAATCTAGTTTTTAACATATTTTTCATATCAAATGTTTTTTCGAAAAACCAACATTTTTCTGCATTTCTTTTAAATGAGAACAAAAAATTTTTCAAGTCTTAAGGGAATTTAAAAATTTTATAAAACTAATCTTATTGCTGTTTCATTAAAACCAAAGAAACTTAAGAAAAAAATTTGTCATAAACTTCATAAAAAAATTCGCTTTTAAAATGCTTCTTTATTAAACTTTTTTAAACGTTTTTTTAAACATGTTTTTTCTTTTTTTTTATTACTATATAAGTTATGAAAAATATTGCATTTTTATTGTGATATATGTTGTAAAGAGTTTCATGATAAGTTCCTCTGATCTTCAAGAAATCCTGTCTTGTACTATTCTGGTAAAAAAAATTAAAAAGCTAATTATTTATAATGCGTTTCATAATGCACATAAAAAGCTCTTTATACTACTGTTCAAGTCAATATAATCTATAACGATCAAGAATTGTTATAAAGTTGCTCAGTCCTAAGCCTCGTCTGCGATACCGGTTAAATGTTTTATTATAATGAAAAATTTTTTAAAATCTTTCTAGTTACATTTTCAATCAATCAAGATACATTGGCTGTGCTTCAAAACATATACAGAATTTTTTGATCGCAGACTGGAGATGCTCTTGTAGAATCAAATCATCTGGATTAACTGAAATATTTAAAAGCTTAATAAAATTGCTAAGCATAATAATTCTTGTGAGTTCTCCATTTTCTCCTTTGTTTTACAAGATGAAATTAAATATTGGGAAATTTTAAGCATTACTCCAAAACTCAGATAAAAGTTCCTTATTATTTAGAATAGAATAGAAGTCCTGTAACTCTACTGATTTGAGAAATAAAGTCACGTAGAATCAGTCTGTAACAGCCGTTACAGATGTAATATTTATTAACTGCTAAAATTTAAAAACTTTTGTCAATTTAATTCTCAAACTGTTTAACATTTACGGACTTTACTACTTCATTACTTTGATGATTCCAGTGATTTGCTATTCGATTCGTGAATAAATTCTCATAGACTGGTACTTGCTACTATTCTTTCAAATTTTACTTATTGATGGCTTCTTGTTTTACAACTTTGGAATTCCAGCGGTGTACTTAAGTTGCTTTTATTCATATTATTTAAGTTTTTGAACATTTGTATCAAATGATCCGTAGTCCAACTTCATCTCTGGGCTCTCTGTTTTATAACATCGGTAAGGAAAGAGGCGTTTCAAATGCTTTCCGCGGTGTTCTGTAATATGACCGTAAAGATTTCTTGAGGCACCTAAAAATAAAAAAACTAAAACAACAATAATAAATAAATTAAAAAAAATTAACATGAGATTTTTATCAAGTGGAGCATAAGAGTCATTTTTTAGATTATTGTTTTTAGTGATTTTGTCGCTGTTGCGATCATCTTTTATGCAAATAATGTCAGTACAAAGCGTTTTGTTACAATAAACTAATTTATCTAAACCTGGAACATACTTGTGAAAATAAGCTTAACTTAACTGTCTTTTGTTATTTTAATGTAAGGTTTTTGAAAACGTAGTTTTTTTGAAAACGTAGTTTTCGAAAATTTTTAGATAAAACGTTATCGATAAAAAAGTTTTTTTTCGAATAGCAAAAATAATTTCGAAAATTAAAATTTAATTTTGAATATCAAATTTATTTCGAATAAAAATAAAAATTTCGATATACTAAACTAATATTGAAATTTAAATTGAATTTCGAAAAGTTAAGTAAATTTCGAAAAAAAAAAAATGAGTTTCGAAAAGTTAAATTAGTTTCGAAAAAAATTACCCATTTCGATTGGCTAAATTATTTTCGGAAAAAAAAAAAGTTTTACAAAGCTAAATAAATTTTGAAAAATTTAGTTTCGAAAAAAAAAAAGATTTTCGATTAAGTGATTTTTTTTTTTTGAAAAAAAAAAAAAAAGCGCGGACGCCTACAAATGTGGAAAGTACACGCAACGTTCGACTGTTGGGGAGTTCAAGCATGGAATTGTGCCAAATCTATCTAACTTTTAGGATTCTGTCTTTTTCTATAAAATTATTTTAATCCAAAAATAGTTTTAAACTTACAACAGTCAATACACTTGGTTTAACAGAATTATGAACTTAGGTTAAATTAGGGATAAAACTTTTAGCTTACTTTTAAGTAAAAAAGTTATTTTTAAATGTAAAACATTAAATATATTTAAGAATAAAATTAAGTTGTTAAATAATAATAATAATAACATTGCATTTAATTATATAAAGCTAATTTTAAAAATGCGTAGTAATGCGTAGAAGTGCGTAGTGAAAGTAATTTATTTTTACAACATAAGTAATTAACATAACAAAGATACTTATAAATAAAAACAACTTGCCAAAGTAAGTCATAAAAACCTTATTTAGATATATAAAAATATATAAAAATGTTATTTAGATATATAAAGTTTATATAAATGATTTTATCAGCGTATTATGTCCAAAAAAGAGCTTTAGACGTTATATATTTTTTTTCTGCTAGAGGTTTTTTTGTTAATTAAAGAAACTTTTATTTTTTTTTAAATATTTTAAATATTTTAAATAATTTTCAAAACCTTTTTACTACCCCTAATAGTGAATCTAAAGAAAACCATCTTGAAGTATTTAGATAAATTTCACTCAACGGTGTTAACATGAAATTTGTTGAAAGTCTTTTAAAAAAGTGTCTTAACCCACTATAGATCCTACTTCTAATCGGTTCTGACGAATACTAACTATATATAGTTGCCATAATGCAATATTTCTATCAATTTTCAAAAAAAAAAAAAAAAATCAAGAAAAAGAGCTTATAATTAGGAAAATAAACGGATCATATTATTAAACTATAATGTTTATTTCACCTAAAAAACGTATTTATTTAAGATCTTATTCAAATTTGGACAAGCGCTTGTGATTTTAAGAGGATTTTTTTTTTAATCTTTAGTCTGGGTTTTTTTGCTACAACTATTTATATTTTATGATACCGCAAATTTTATCATTTTGACTTTTTTCGTATTTTCATAATTCACAAACCTGATCATTTAACGGAAATATGTCTTAGTAAACAAAATATCATAAAGACCGAGTGAGGGAAGACTTCGCCTACACCGAGTACCGAGTAGGGGAAGACGCACTATGAGTCCAAATTGCAAAAATGTGGCCAAAGCTTTTTTTCCGAATTTTTTATTTTTGAGAAAGTTATTTTTTTTTATAAAAACACACACACACATATATACAGGGCTGGCGCAGTGTTACGTTAGGGGTAGGGGAACCATTACAATTTTTGCCAACTAAAAACATTCTCGTTTTTTGAAATTTGTTGACTGTTTCTTTGAGAAATTTCATACCCCCCCTCCGACTGACTGTTTAAGTTTGCCTTGACTGCCTTGTCTAAAGGGCGTCGTTTGCCAACTGACTTGTCTCAAAGGGTAAAATTTGCCGACTATATGAACAAAAAAAATTTATGGACCTCCTCCCATTTTTCTACACACACGTCGCACCGGCTTTAGTAAAAAATTGTTTCTTAAGTAAAAAATTGATATCATTTTTATGATTTCGATAATATAAAAATATTTGGATGCTAATTAATGAGATTCGAAATGAAAATGTTGCTTCGGTGCCATTTTTAAAACTTCGATCGTTTAAGAATACTTCGACATAAATTATAGAAATTCGAAAATGATAAAATGTTTTGGTGCCATTTTTAGAATTTCGATATTATAAAAATATTTAGATACAAATTATAGAGATTCGAAAATAAAAAACTGCTTCGTTAAATTTTCGATAGTGTAAATATATTTCGATACAATTTTCAAAACTTTTATAGCAAAAAATAGTTTCGGAGCTATTGTTTGGTTTTCGACGATTAAAAAATGTATCAAAAAAATATCGTTAATTTTGAAAAGTGAAATTCATTTCGGTTCAAAATTAAGTAATTAAAAATCGTTTTAAACTTACCGAAACAAAAATAGAGCTTCGAAAAGTTTTGTTTTTTTTTTATCGAAAACTCAACTCTTGCAAAAGTGAACAACCTTATTTTAAGTAATGGAAAAAAAAAAAAAGTTTAATTAGAGTAGTGTTTTGCATTTTAATATCTGCTAGTGGAAAGTTAGTTTTTAAACGATTTGTTTTGTTACTATTTCTAAGTTTTATTATTTAAAATGTTTAAGGGGGAAAACCTCTCAGAAAAATTTTTTTTTTTCAATTTTTTTTTTCCAGATATTTTAAAAGTAAATTTATTAAGAAATCAAATGGTAAAAACCTTAATCGAAATTCTCTATTTTTTATATCAATAAATGACACTTTTGTACAACCACCTGAGTTCAAAATTACCTAGCAACGCCCCTAGTTACAGAAAAACTGTGAATAAAACACATCTAGTATAGCTTTTTATCCGGTTTTTTTTTTGCAGTTTAGTTTGAAATGCTTCCCATTATCTCTAAAGCCATACATTAAAACCACATATTTGACTGATAGTGCTAAAATTAGTCATCTTTTCAAGCTTCTACACAATCAACTCAAGCTTTCTATATAATTTAAAAAAATGGACAAGTCTAAAACTGAATATAAAAGTGATAGAGTAAAATTTTCTACAAAACGTCTTCGAAAACGTAAATGTACATTTTCTGGTTTAAGAAAGCAAGAAAAATGTGTAAATATTGGTGTAAATAATGTAAATAGTAATAATGAAAATATGGTAAATATTGAAAGTGAAAGTGTATTTAAAAGTGCATCAAAAAAAAAAGTAAAGCAACTAATGGTTCCAAGTGGAAACTCAAAATGTGTCAGTGGCTACAGGTTTATTGATTTAGAAATTCTTGCTTCCATTTTTGATAAACTTGGGTGTCCAGAATGTTTGCGACCATCACAGTTGTCGTTAAGCGAAAATAAAAAGTCTTGCAAAGGATATGCATCAAATTTATCATTAAATTGTGTTTGTGGTTTCAAGTTAGACTTTGACACATCAAAAAATGTAGCAGGGTTTGATATTAACAAAAGATTAGTGTATGCCATGAGAACACTTGGTCAAGGCCAAGCTGGTCTACATCGGTTTGCCACTCTTATGAATATCCCAAAAGGATTATGCAATAAAAGCTATAATGTTATTGTTCAAAAATTGGCAACTGCAGCACAAACTGTTGCTGTTGAAACTACGAATGAAGCTGTACAAGAACTCAGAGAAGGCAAATCTCTTAATGAGATCTTAGATATTGGAGTTTCTGTTGATGGAACATGGCAAAAAAGAGGATTTAATTCACACAATGGGGTGACGGCAGCATTATCAATTAAAAATGGGAAGGTTTTAGATGTCGAAGCATTATCTAGAAAGTGTAAAATATGTGACAAAAATCAAGATGTTGGTAATTCAAAGCAGCAGCTAACAGCAAAAAAATCACATATTTGCAATAAAAACTATGAAGGATCAGCCGGTGGAATGGAAACAGTTGGGGCAATAAAGATATTTAATCGCTCTTTGCAAAAATTTAATTTACGATACACAGAATACTTGGGTGATGGTGATAGCAAAAGCTACACTTCTGTCAAAAACACATACAAGGGTATTGAAGTAATTAAACTAGATTGTATTGGGCATTTTCAAAAGCGCATTGGATCTCGTTGTAGACAATTAAAAAAGCAAGTCAAGGGTTTAAATGGTAAAGGCGGTTTAACAAACGCTACAATTGATCGGTTGCAAAATTATTTTGGTATTTGCATTAGGCAAAATTGTGGCAACCTTGAAGGTATGAGATCTTCAGCCTTGGCTAGCTTATTTCATGTAGCATCTTCAAGAAAAAATAATTGGCATTACCCGCATTGTCCCACAGGAACAGATAGTTGGTGTAAATACAATCGAGATAAAGCTAATGGAACCAAAGAGTATAAACCCGGACCAGGTCTTCCTATTGAAATAGTACACAAGTTAAAGCCCATTTATGTAGAACTAACATCAGATGCTTATTTAAATCGTTTGCTTCATGGAAGAACACAGAATCAAAATGAAAGTTTTAATGCAATGATATGGTCTAGAATACCTAAGTCAAAATATGTTTCGCTTACGCAATTGAAATTTGGACTCTATGATGCTATTGGTGCCTTTAATATAGGATTAAAGTCTAGTATACTTATATTTGAAAGACTTAATATGATACCAGGGCAACATACCATTTCTGGATGCAATTACCTGAACCAGAAAAGAGTTATGATGTCAGAGTATAAAAATCAAGACACCATCAAAAAAAAAAAGGAAGATTTTAAGAAGCCGCAAGCTTAAAAAATTTGACAAAGTTGAACAGAAAGAAGGAAAATTGTATGGAGCTGGTGTTCATGATTAAAAAATACAATCAGTATGCTCTTTTTATATTATATTTTTTGTATCTTTGTTATTATATAATATTTTTCATCACAATTTCAACTTATTTGGCATTTTTCTCAGAACGCGTGTTTTTAATCTCCCGGCAGAAGTATCTTGAGAACCGCTTGACCGATTTTAATGAAATTTTCAGGGAGTATTCCTCTCATAAAGATGTATGCAATGAGCAGACAACTTTTTTAAAATGTTTTTTAAACTTAAGAAATTAAAAAAAACATCTATCATTTTTGTGCTTGAAATTTTTGCCAAAATTAAACAGGCCTACTACCTGACAGAAAAGTTATTTTCAAAAACTGTCTGCTTATTGCATAGATCTATCTTTTAACTATAAGTTAGAAAAAAATCAGCTCAAAGTATCATTCTAATTGACTGCAATCTTTGCCAGGGTGAAGAGACTAATTTGACATTTTCCCTTAGTAACCGCGTTGCCATGGCAACAGAGTGCCATTTTTTATGATAGATCTTCTTAACATTTAGTATACTTTTATTTGAAACATGTAATAACTTTATTAATGCTTTACTTCAGAAAATAAGTTTTTGAGGGGTTTTCCCCCTTAATGCATGTCAAAACAACTGTTGGTTTTTTTAAAAGATCATTATTCAGTGTTACAAAGTGATTTAGGATCTAGAAATTTTTTTTTTCGTTTAATTTAAAATGATTGTGCAACTCCTAATGGGCAGTCAATGCCATAATTGGTATAGAGAGTGTTTTGAAATCTAGTTTTTAATTTTTACCTTGACATCTTTCAAAAATGTTAATGTTTGGCAACCCGTCGTAACCGAATTCCAAATAAATGATCACAAATGTGCAAGAACCTATAGACTGTATTCACAGTTCAAACTTACTCAGTGTTACTCAGTGCCATGGCTAAGCTCTACCAGCAGGGCCTAGCTATTTAGAAAACCCATTTAAACATTTAAAGAGCTTTTTTTTTTTACCTTTAAAATACCTTGTAAAGGAAGGTTCATTTAGTTTTTGTAGCGCAATTTAAGATTTTTTCGAATGGTGAGGGTGGAGGGTGGTGGGAGGAAAAGAGGACTAAACAACTCTCTTGTATGCAAAGATATCATTGGCATATTTTTTCGCATGAAGTACTACTCAAGCGCTGAGTTTACGGTAACTGGATTTGAACTCGTATCGCACAACAGCCCGGGTTTTAACAATTCTTTTGACGCTCTAACCAACTGAACTACCTAGTCACATGCAGTTACTGATCATAGGAAGGAGGGGGAGGAGAGGCTATGCATCCCCCAACCACCTATAGTTTCTGGATCCGTCACTGGATCCAGAAATTATAGGTAGATAATTTCTGGATTCGTCACATAAGTTAGTATTCCAAAAAAAAAAATTTAATTTTGGAAAAAATCGACTTAACTCCTAAAAAGTGCAATAATGTTAAAGTAAAAAATTTCAATATTGTTTTTCGGGAGTTAATATTAGCCTATTGTGGTGGCATCAGCCGAACTGATATTCAAAAAGCGAAATGTAAAAATCTAGACTGTTATGCAATACGAGTTTAAATGCAGCCAACTCAGCGCTTAATTAGTACGCAAAAATGTTTTTCGCAAAATATGACGTGAAATTTAAATAATGATAATTAAAAAAAGTAATACAAAATGTCCTAAAATATTTTTAACATCTATTATTAGGAATTCGTAACGAATCAATCTAAAATTGAACTATGTGTGGTCATTACCACAAAGGTCACACTTTAGATCCGTCCCTTATTACTATAGAATGTGAGTAATGACAATTGTTTTTTAAGACAAGTGCAGTGATGTTTTAAATTTTTATCTGGGAATAACAAACAACATATAATTAATAATACAAAAACATATAGAAACAGCATATAATTATAAATATAAATAACAATAAGATAATAAACAACATATAATTAACAACTAAAAATAAAAGTTAACAACTAATAATAAACTAATAATAAAAACAACATATAATTAACATCTATTATTAACAATTTGTAACGAGTCAATATAAAATTGAAATATGTGGCAGGGCCTCTATATCTAGAGTTTTTCTTTGGGTGGGGACGGCCTCCCTAGTGTCGTAGGCTTTATGTGGTCATTACCACAAAGGTCACACTTTAAATTCGTCCCTTATTACTATATAAATGTGAGTAATGACAATTGCTTTTTATAACAAATGCAGTGATGTTTTAAATTTTTATCTGGGAATAAAGAAAACCGGTTGTTTTTTTAATTTAAAAAGTTATTTTTTTATTAGAAAAACAACCGTTGTTATTATTCCGTTTACTTAAGTTTTTAAGGGAGATTAAGCAACGCAAAAAAAAAATTTTTTTGTTTATTTATTTTGTTAAACTTTAATTTCTAGCCCCTGAAAAATTAGCAAACTTTTTTCTTACAAATCATTCTGTTCATTAAGTTAAAATAATTGTACAAAATTTCAGACCTATTTTAGCAAACCGCCCTATGCAACATAAAGAATTATCTCCATTTGCGACCGTATGAGAACAGATAAATAATGTCATTAAGCGCTTTAAGTATTTTGAAATAATTTTATTTTAAATTTATTTATTGTTTCTTAAAAATCATGATGTGAAAAAACTCTAAATGTTAGAGTGGCTTTGGAATTAAACCTTTATTTTAAAATGTCATTAATTTTACTGTTCACTACTTTAAGTATTTTTGGTAAGTTTATATTTAATTTCTGCCTATCGTTCTCCTCCACAAAATTTCACAATATTATTTTGCAAAAACCCCTTTTAAATGTCCTTGATGTAAAAACCATACTTAATTTTAAAACTCAATAGCACTGTTTTTTCTCTCAAAATTTTTATTGAAAAAGTTTAATGACAATTTTAAGGAAATGAAAAAATAAATATAGGATAATAGATTTATTGCAAAACTTGACAAACTCAGTGTAGTTCCATATGGAACATGGAACATGTTTCCATATGAAACAAGGTTCATGGAACATGGAACATGAAACATGGTTTTGACATGGCCATGTCAAAACAACCAATTTTGTTTTTAAATGCTTGGATTTTTTATATTATTTTAACCATAGTTAGTACTTTATGAAAATGACAAATTCTAAAATTTCAATTTCTTGAGGTTCCTGATTTATGAGTGTTTTAGTTTTTTGACTTGAAGTTTTCTTTTTTAAGTTTACATTTTTACTTAAAAAATTGAATCTCCAAAAAGATATCAGACAGAAATCTAAAAGTAAGCCATCTTTTATTTTAAGATGAAAAATTCAAATTGACAAAGTAAACATTAATTTTTGAATCCTTAGTAAATATTATTTACTAAAGATTAGTAGTAAATATTTACTACGGGTATTTACTTGTTTATAAAACTTAACTTATTAAATTATACATGAATAAAAAAAATATCTTTTCAATTGAAAATTATAAACCTATAGTAAAAGTAGTTTGCCAATATTTTAATGGAAGTTTAAAAAAGTAGTAAATGGGTTTATTAAATGCATATATTTTGTATTCGAGTAGTTATTGTCTATATAATATATTATATTATATAAAGATAATAGCTATTTTGTAAAAGATTTATTTATTTTAATTAATGTTTCATGAAATATTTATTGTCTAATTGAAATATAATATATTATATTCCATTAGACAATAACTATTTGGGTACAAGATGCAAGTATAATTACTATTACATTAAATTTGCAAATTTTATGTGATTTATTAAAATTAATTAAAATTTGTTTAAAGTACTTCAAACATTTAATGGCTACTAAAATTAAAATTACTAAAATATAGTTACTAAATGTTTTAAACTCTTGAAACAATTTCAAGAAATGTTAACAAATAGCTCAGGTTGCAAATAGTATTTACAACCTGAGCGTTTATTAAAATTCAAAAAAAAAGTTTTTTTTAGCATTAGTAAATTAATGTATTTAAAGAAATGACTTTTACTTTATTATATTTTTATTATATTTACTTTATTATATTTTTGTTTTACTTTTTTCATTGTTCTTTTTTTTTGTGTGTCTAAGAATCTGTTGGGATTAAAGCTGGTATTTTAAAAGTTAACTCAAAATATGTTAGGACTCAACCTAGATCACCATCAGAATTGATCAGCCAGAATAAAAATAAAATAATAAAAATAATTAGTGTTGTTTTCGACTTTGACTAAATCGATTTAAAGTTGACTAGTCGAAAGTTGAAATTAGTCGACTATGAAAAATCTAATAGTCTATTAAATCAACTTTTCTACTAATTGACTAAAATAGTTGAATTAGTCGGGTCCTAAAATTCTTATCTTTATCTCTTTGTTTGATTTAACTTTGTCATTGTTTAATTTTATTATGATGTTGACCAATTAGTAAAGATATATCCTTATAGCTGGGTTTTTAATTCAACCAAAATATCTGAACATTGAACCTAATTTGCTGTTTCACATAAACTCAGCTTTAAGCTTATTGTATGCTATGCCACTGCATTAATGTTTATTTTTTCTTGTTATACTGACTCGTTATAAAAAGTTAATTCTTTAAAAGAATATTCAATAATGTGTCACCAGTTAACGATGCCAAAAAGATACAAAGTTTCATAAATCTGAAATCTACAAAAAAGTTTGGCTCTACCAGCCTCTACCTTGATATGCCACAAAAATTACGCCTCACAAATTTTTTGCTTTAATTGTTTTGATTAATGATTTATTGATTGATACATATAATAGTAATTCCCAATGGACATTTTAAACGATTGGTCTAACTTCCAAGTACAACAACTGGTCATGTATCTATCAAAACAGCATTTGCAAACTCTCACTCATATTGTTCAAGTTTGCAGAAATATAGAGATTTAGAGGAATTCAAGTGTAACTTTGTTCTTCAAACAGGTCAACTGCTGTCGATTGTTGATCATAAGTATTTTATTAAAATGCTTCATTTGATAACAAGTACAGATTGCAGACAAGACAAAAGTTTTCGTATAAAATAGTGCTGCTTAAATTTGAATCATTTAAAGTAAAAGCATCTTTTAAACCAAGCTGAATTTTACCACAAATGGATTGACATCACAAGCCTCGCATTCATACACTGGCATCACAGTGCATTTTGCTGATCAAAATTTTTGTTTGAAATCGATTTGGATTGCATTAAAGCATAGCCCAAAGTCTATACTAGCCTATATTTAAAGGGGCAAATTGAGTTAATTCTAAATGAATGGAAAATAAGTGATAAAACACTTCCAATGAGTGGTGACACTGCTGCTAATATCAAATATTGTGTAGAAGATTTAATTAATAAATTGTACATTCCTTGTTTTTGTCATATATTAAATTTATTTGTTAAAAATGTTCTTGTAAAAGATAATTAGCTATCAACTGATGAAAATCATTGCGTTTTCTTAATTTTAAAGATGTAGGAAACTTGTTGGCTTATTCAAACATTTTTTTTTTTTGTTAATTCACCTCCTCAAGGCTGAGAAGGCCACTACAGACAAGGAGGCTGCTTATTTGTGGTTATATGGCCCTCTCTCAACTCTATAACTCCGAAACACGAATCTTGATGAACAAAGCCGCTGCGCGAAGAAACGAGTTGAGCGTAGTACTACCAGGGACGTGGTGGGGATTGAACTCGGAACCTCTCGCTTATGAAGCGAGCGCTCTACCACTCCACCACTAATGCATAGTAATAAGCTTTCTGCTCAGCTTGTGTTCAGTTAAATAATATGAAAATTTACAATCAAGAAGATAAATGTTCAATTAACAAATCAAAACAAGACATTGCTACTCGGTGGAATTTGACCTTTTTAATGTTCCAGTCAGTTTTTAAACTTAGCGAATCAATCAAAGATGTTATTATCAAGCCAGAGAACAAAGATAATAAGGATTTGTTATTAAAAAGCTGGGAACTAGATATCATTAGTGAGCTAGTTGATTTATTAGAGCTAACACATGGTTTTACAAAAAGTTTGAGCGGATCAAATTATACCACTTGTTCAAATATATTACCAGATGTTAAAAATTAACTGATTACTTTGTTAACTTCAAAAGGGAATCAAATAATCTTACAATTATGAATCTTGCCATCAAATTCAAAGATAATTTTAATTGAAGATGTGAGGATTTTCTTACAATTAAAAAGTTATTCGCAGCTTCATATTTAGATCCTCAATTTTGTAGTTTTAAATTTATATCGAACAAAACAGCGGTAATTTCTTTTATTAAAAAAGCTCATTCTTTAGTTATTCAATTGAGCCATAAATTGCAGCTAACACCAACAGGCCTTCAGTTGTCTAGCCAAGAGTTGTCATCTAGTCAAAGAAGTTAATCAAAAAAAAGAAAAAAATTGTTATGCGATGAAACAATGTCATCAGAAGATTTGTTATCAGTAGACAACGAAATCATCAATTATTTAAAAATGAATATAAAAGTATGCGAAAATTCATGTTCCCTCGCATTTTATAAAAATAATTTATGCCGATTTCCTATTTTGTCAAAGATAGCGAAGATGCTCTTTTGTATAACTGCTTCATCAACGCCTTCTGAAGAGTTATTTTCAAGTGCTGCCAAAATCATTACAGGACAGCGAAATAGACTTAAACCAGGTTTGGCTGAACATTGTGTCTTGTTAAACCAAGGCATATAAAACGGTCTTCTTATTTTTTTCTATTGTAATTTCTGTTTTGTTTGTTTATTCTTGATTTAAATTAATCTAATAGAATAATACCACCTAATTTTTTGTTTAGTCTTTTAAAGTTCTATTTATTTCATCTAAGAAATAAATTGCCGAGCAACATTTAAATATTATAATTTAAAAAAAAGTTCAAGTATTTTGACTAAATGGACTTTTAGTCGGTTTCCACAAGATATTAGTTGATTTTAGTCGACTTTAAAAAACACATTAATCGATTTAGTCAACAGTCGAGTTATTTCAAAGTCGTAACAACACCAAAAATAATAGGATAAAAATAAAAAAAGAATACAGTGATAATGATGACAAAAGCAAATTTTTTTATTTCTTTGATAAATGTTTTTATATGTATGGGTTGTCCAAACCCTTATATATTTGTTACTATGTTAAATAAAGTCTTTTGTATATTGTATAGGTTGTGTTGGAAAAGTTTCTTCTTTCAATGTGGCGGATATTTTTAAAAATTCGTAAGTTATAATTTTATTAAGTTATACTCAAATGTCAGTAATAATTTGTTTTTAAACATAAATATATATTTTTTCTTTTCTTTTTATTTTTTTCTTTCTTTCTGTCTATTGATTATAAAAAGATAATAAATTAAATTTATCCTATTAAAAAATTTCTAGGTTCTTTTTTATTGATTGTTATTAATATTTAAATTATTATTTTTATTATTGATTGTTATTTTTATTTAAATTGTTTTCATTAAATTTTTATAAATTAAAAGAACTTTGAAGAACTTTTTTTTTTATTCAATTTTATGCAAAATTGCAATTGAATAGTATTTACTTTTTTTAAATTCTCTTTTTTGTTCTCTACTTTAATCAATCTACTACTACTTTTTATTTTTAGACCTTTAAAAAATTTCATTTAGCAATAACCTCTGTTCTTCAAAACAATATTTGAAGTAAATTTTTTACAAGCAGTATTTAAAATTTTTACAAATTTCTCACTTTATAACATAACATTTTGGTTTGCCAAATATATAAAAATGTTTTTTAAAAAAGCAAATATTTCGAATAGAATTATAATTGAATTTTTCTAGATTTTTACATGATAACAATACAACTGTTTACATACGCAAAAAAAAATAAGAAAAAAAAAAAAAAAAGTATATTATTATTTATTTATTTTAGGTGCCCTAAAAAGTCCTTACGGTCTTATCACAGAGCAAAAGAAGTTCACACCTCCTTCCTTACCAATGTTATAAAACTTACCCAGAGGTAGCGTTTAACCACAGTTCTCTAGCTTCTGAGGCAAGCGCACTAACCACTGCGCTATGGCTGCTAAATAAATATATTAATAATAGTTTATAAATTTTTTATAAATTATGTTTTGTCTTTTATGTCCCAAATTTCTAATATATGCTAATCACCTGAATTCTTTTAGCATTAATAAATATAAAAATGATACTGAGTTATCTAAAGAAATTTGGGACATAAAAGACAAAATGTTCACATCCTTAACTAAGTGGAAAATTTTGAAATCTTGCAATCTTTATAACTCCTCGTTAAAAATTTGCAATCTTGGCTTGCAAATGAAAAATTCCTTATTTTAACATATAAAGGTGAACACTTGTTAAATAAACAAAATGAGTTGATTTCAAAATGCACAAGAATAAATTCCTCTTATTTTTTTTTGACACCGGTGATTAGTTAATATTTTGTTTTTTTTGGATGCCGTCAAGTATGTCTTTTAGTAACATAAAAATCCCACTTCACAGTATTTTGTAATTTTTAGTATTTTTTTTGTTTTTGATTTTGTATTCAATGGCTGATGATTGCTGTATAGGCATGAAACCTAAAGTACCATAAAAAAAGTTTTTTCTTCTTCGTTAATATAAATATATATATATATATATATATATATATATATATATATATATATATATATATATATATATATATATATATATATATATATATATATGTATATATATATATATATATAAGATTTACTCGAGTAAGTTCTCAGTGTTGAACTTACTCGAGTTGGCAATGTCTTGAGCTAAAAACGGTGACCAGGCCTATACTGCAAGTATATAGAATAAATATACTGCAAGTATGTTTTTTCTTTTTTGTTAATATAAATACATACATATATATATATATATATATATATATATATATATATATATATATATATATATATATATATATATATATATATATATATATATATATATATATATATATATATGTATATTCCCTTGTTTTAAATAAATTTTATGACATAAAATTCTCTTTGTTTTTTTATTTTTTAAAGATATTAACTTTTTTAAATTACTGCAATAATATTAATTTCCACAAAATGAGTTAAATATTATTTAACAGCTTTTTTATTATTACTATAAAGGAATGTTTTCTTTTTAATTTAAATTTTATTTTCATTTTTTTTAATATTAATTAGTAATATTAATTTAATATTGCATTTAAAAAAATGTTTGATATAACATTAATTGTGGCTTTGCAACTGCAAATGATTTTTTATTTAAGAAAAAATTAGGTCAATTTATTTACTTTATTTATTAAAAGTTTATTAGTTTATTATTTTATTATTAAAATTATATCGCTGTATATTGTTTATTAAAAAATAATCGCTGCGTTTTAACTTGCGTAATAAAAGAAAAAGTTTAACTTATGTTTTGTGCATGTTTTTGATGCATCTGTTTATTTAAAACTTAATTTTGAGTAAAAAAAAATGTTTAGGAAGGAAAACCAAAAAAACAATTGCGATAAAATGAGCTAATTTTTTTTTAAGAACAAATAAAATTTTAATATTAAATAATATTTAGTAATATTTTTAAATAAATTTGACAGTTTAGTTAAACCCAAACATTAACTTTAATTTTAATAAACTTAAATATATATTTTTAATCAAAATTAATTTATATATTTTTAAAATCTGAATTAAATTATATATTTTTTTATCAGAATAAAATTATATATTTTAAATAAATTAGTTTTGAATTAAATCTTTTTTTTTTATCAGAATTAAATTATGTTTTTATGATCTTTGCTTCAAGCTTAAAAAATCAACCATTCCATATAAATAAAATCAAAATAAAAATAAACTTTTAATTTTATTAAAGTTTTTTTCATTAGTAAACAGCCCTTATATCAAACATAATTGTCATTCAAACTTTTGTAACAAATATTTTTACATAAACGGCAATCAAAAGTTAATGTGACTTTTTTTAAAAATTGCTAAAGGCATACATAAATTGCTCTACGTGTAACGCTTTAAAACAAGGCCTGATATATATATATATATATATATATATATATATATATATATATATATGCATGTAGGGGTGTGTCTAGAGGATGTCTACTATGTCATTGGACTTACCCAAAAAAAATCAAATAAAAGTTTTTCATTTTGAATATATTTTTGAAAACACAAAAGTTTTTCTATGTAACTATAATAATATATATTATAATTATTAAAACTGCAGCAATAACTAAACAAATTATGCACAGCTAATTATCTGAAATGGTTGGAAAGAAATTAAAAACTGTAAAACATAATACTAACACGGTTTCATAATTTGCAATTATTTAAAAAAACCATTTTAATATTTTGATGGAGGTTAAAATAACTTTTCAGTTGTACAATTTAATTAGAAACTTGAATTGACACACCTTATTTTATTTCTTTATATAGAATTTTAATTTTTAAATATTTTCTTTTTTTAGTTTAAAAAAAATCAAAATGATTATTTCAGTAAGAACAAGTTTTGGACTTTCCTTTTGACATACACCCTAATCTTTTGACATACACCCTAATCTTTTGACATACACCCTAATCTAAAAGCGAGTAAAAGTCTTATTGTTTATTTATCATCAGAAGGCAAAAATAGTAACAACAAGTATACATTAAAATATATCAATGAACACCCTTAGTTTCATTAAACTAGACTGCGTATCTTTTTTATTACTTGTATTTTGAATTATAAGTAAGGAAAGAAATAGTTTCACATATGAAAAATTAAATTTGAACTACCCTTTCAACATTTAAATTTTTGTTTTATTAGGCATAAAATATAGTGGTTGATTAGTTCAAAATGTCGCTAATTCACAAGTTTATGTAGCACTTCAAAGAAAAAGTTAGCCCAATGGAGAGAAACATTTGAAAAAAACATCATATCCTTTAGAGTTAGGCAACTAAATATTATACTAATGGTGCAGAGTTTTCGGTATCACAAGAAAGGAAGACAGAATTATTACAAGAAGAAGCTGTTTATAATTGAATCGATAAATCTAGTATTTGTTCTTTGTTTTAATTTGATAATCAAGCATTTGTGGCAAAAAAAATAAAATGTCTATATCCAGATTTTGAACTTATTAAGTATATATTATTATTTAGCCAAATTGTTTATCCCTTATCACCTTTGTTTTCAAGGGTTACTTCTTCTAAAGTTATGAAAGAATTTTAAATGTTTTTAGTGTCCTTTTCTACACAATAATTATGTTTTTTTAGTACTAAAAGTTTCAGATTAGACATAAAGAAAAAGTTTGTTTATTTAATGTTTTAATAAAAGCTGTTACTGGTTTTTCTTTGGATATTATGGATTTTGAAATCATGGCATGAATACTTTACAAAAATTTTTTTTTCCTGTGGGTTTTATTCTTAAAGAATGTCTTTAAATATCGACATAGCATTTAACTTCTGCTACTGCTTCTTCAACTGAAGTTGAAGAAGCAGTAGCAAATTTTGGTTTTGTTGCTGCACTGTGTATAAAAAGACATGTTTTTGATATAACTCTTAATTACACGAATGTGCAAGCAAGTAATAATGAAATTTTTTATAATTTGAATTTTATTCAACCATTAAAAGATGTTATCTCTTTACTTACAAATTTTGTTAATCAACACTTTCAAATATGCTTTGAGCAAGTCTAAAAAGTGCATTTCAATTTATTTAAAATTAGTTATCACTGTTTCTTTGCTAGACCATCCCATCTGAGTACTGAGTTTAACACAATGTTCGTTAATACAACTTTAAAGTGTTATATAGTAACTGTCTTTTAGTTTTTTTTGTTATAATCTTTAGTTTTTTCAAAAAGCATATGCAGAAATTCAGTGTTCTTATTATACTAGTTGGAAAGACCACATCATATCTTTTAGTGCCTTTTGTTTAACCAAAGACTTTATTAGGTTTATTTATTATTGCAAAACCAAAGGCTTTATTATGTGAATTTGATCTGTGGGAAATTTGGTTGAATTTCACTTTACTGGCTGAATTTCAAAAATGAACTCCAATCTAATAATACTGAAAAAATACAAGCAGCAGACCTTTTCTTTACTAAGGTGACTAAAAGTTTATAAGAAAATGGTTAGAAGAAGTTGCAAGCAAAATGGTAGATAAAGTATAAATTATATAATATTTTATAAAATATAATATTATAGATAACTAATAAAGTTTAAATGGTTTAGTGAGAATCGAACTAGGAACCTCTCGATTTGTACCATTTGTTGAGCAGCTATTTTCATAGCCAGATATCTTTGTAAAAAAATTCGAGTTCATTCTTTATTAAAATGTTATTAAAGTTATTATTTTTTCAAGATAGTGTTAGGATATGGTTTAGCAATCATTATGAACTTGAGAATAAATAAACAGATTTTGTTTACAGTTAGTTAATAATAAAAGATGCCGTCCTTTGTACCTTATATGTTTGATCTTTGTTATAAATAGAATTTATTAAGTCTTGTGTCTACTATTTGATTTTTATTTTTTATGGTCAATCATGGTCTTGAATTTTGTCTACAGAAATCTTGCATTAAAAAAAATATAATCTGTATATATTATACATTACATTAGCTGAGTTTTTTTTAAAATTTTTTTTTTTTTTTATTTGCAAAAATCATTAATTCAGCTTTAGTGACCATTTTAGCGATGCTATAAGTCATTCATACAATTATTGAAATATTTTAATAAAATACACTTAATCCAGCCAAGACTAAAAAAAAAAGAAAAAAATAGGGAGAAGGGATAATCTTTTTTTAGACTTACCCAAAAAATTTTCCTGTACATGCCCCTTATATGTATATGTATATACATATGTAAATAATTTTGCTTAAAATGCAATCATTTTCTTGTCTAAACTCAGACTCATCTTATATGTTTTCCTGTGAGTATTTGTCACAGGGGACCAAAAAGACTGCCAGGTTTTGTCGTGTCAATTAAACCAAATCTTTTTTATTTTTATTTGGGTCCTAAATGGGGCAAAAGGGAAGATTAAGAGGTCCTAAACCCGTTAAAGAAATTTTTCTTACATTTTATTTGTTTTTTTGCTCTTTATATTTAGTTTAGAAATTTAGATCTGCAAAATTATTATATAGTTATTATTTTTCATTAGCCATGTACTGCAACCCCAGGATCCAATAAAAAAAATAAAACTCTTGTATCTTTTATTTTTCAATTTTTTTTTTCAATCTAAATAAATTGAACAAAATTTAAAATAATAATAAACAAAAAAATTATTTAAAATCCAAATATAACCAACATATGGAACATAAACCTTTTAAACATAACTAACTTAAAGTCAATCACGGAAGAGAGAAGTCTTCCACCATATTCTTTATTATCAACTTGTCTTTTGAACCTATTCCATATTGGTTTGAATTAAGAATGAATTCCCGGTGGGAAATCGGCTAGCGAATAGCTAGCTATAATCGATACGATAAAGACAGCGATTTGGCCACAAGGATCGCTAGCTTTTTTAAGTTAGCGAAAAGCTATCGATATTTTTAAAGATAAAGACAGCGATTTTGCTTAGAGGACAGCTAGCTTAATAAGCTGAAGATCCATTGGCTATTGTACCTAGCGTCATATCGTAATAAAATCGTTGTCTAAAAAATTATAATATGTAGCTATCAACCAGCTAAAGATTTGTAAATATTTTGTAGCTAGCTACAAAGCTACGATATGTAGCTAGCGACACATTGCTACAAAATCGCAATGTTTAAAGTTCAATTATTTTCATGATTATAATAGACTCAACACTAAAAATCGAATTTTTAAAGATGTTAAAGACATTTGCAAAAAAGAAAATAAGAAAAAAAAAAATCACTTGAAAATCGCTATGAAGCTAGCTAGTCGCTCACTAGTCGCTAGCTCATTTCCCACCGGGTTGATTCTCTGCATTGTTCAGCAAACCTAGATAATCCACAATTTTGGTATTCAACAAAAAGTTTTACGTAACACAAAAGTATATGTACTTTCCAACTTATTGAAAGTTTTTTCCCAAGAATATTTTTAATTTCTTGAGCTCATAAAAAGGAATTCTTAAATTTTTGTATGGCTTATTGGTATCCAAGCTCAAGTGTTCTACCAAAACAAGAATCTTTTACAACCTTAAAGTCTTTCAAACATTGAACAATTGGAACAAGATCAGGAAACTTGGATAAAACAACACTTTCTAACTCATCAAAACACTTGAGTATCTGGTTTGAATTATTCCCATCCCAGCCTCTACTTGGATACCCTCTCTGTAGAACGCCATTATTTTTCAAAAATTTATTAAATCCATGCCAGAGATCCATCAATAAACATCCTAGTGTAGTTACAATATCTATCAAAATATGGAATTCAGGGAGAGGTACTAAATGTTGGATTAAAGTATCTGGAGCTTCATCAAGATAAAGAATTCTTGGAAATTTCATAAAATGTTTCATATTGGATTTTTTTGAACTATTTTTGACAGTGTATCTTTGATATCAATAATTAAGGCTTCCAAGTGTCCTCAATTTACCACACACTTCACTTGATTCTCCTTCACACCAAAGATAATCTTTTTTTCCTGCATGACTTGAAATTCCAAAAACTGCATTAGCACATTTCAAATCAAAACCAGCTGAAAACTTAACATCTTGTAAATTGAGTTTCTCTAAAATTATCCTCAGATTAAAGTTTGATTCTTGCACATCTTCAACTATGAAAAGGATTTGACAGCACTGTACACCACTATTTTAGTATAAATATAAAGTTGTATCCTCATTAATAAACAAAAACATTAATAAACTTCATGAAACCACCTCCTCCATCCTTAAAAATACGAACAAAAGCCAACTGGGGGTCAAGATGGCGCTAATTTATTAAACCCAGAATGAAACAAGATGTTTCTTGAACAAAAACAAGGTCTTTTATAGTTGTGCCATTAGTTCTGTCAAGAAAGTTGACCTGGAAAATAACAATAAATTTTAGAAAAACTTTCAATGCTTTATATAATTTTGAATACTAAAAGATATATAGTTGCTACCTTTTCCACTTGATAAAAATGTGATATGGACTCTTCTAGCTCACTCATTCCAAAAATGTTATTTTTTACAGCTGCCTTACTTCCAATTTCTTTCCAAAGAGTAGATATCAGCAGCCCTGTTTCAATCAGGGAAAGGTTTAATACTATTTGAAGTTCCTTAATCAACTGAAGAGATACTTGTTTTACTGACCTAGGTATAAATAAACAAAAAATAAATATCTTCTTATTTTATACATATGTACTTAACAATATGCCTTCTTTATTCTTCTTTCAGTAGTACCTTCTTTTTGCTTTGTTTTCATGACATCCAACTGTAATCGTCAATGGGTTTTCACCAGAAGACAAAACAGATTGTTCCTCATTGCCAATTTCATTATTTTTCATTTTTGTTTTAATTATACCAGACGCAACTTGCTCTGCTTGCAAACATAGACTTGGTGCTAATAGGATCAGGTTCAGGATCAGGTTCAGGATGCAGGTTCTCTACTGCAGATAAAGAAGAGCAGTTGTGTAAATGTCCTTTTGCAAATAGTTGAAAAACATTTACTACATAATTTAGATGACACATTTGAGTTTGATGTACTTAAAACTTCTTTGGTATAAATTGTTAAAAATGAAGCTGTTCTTGTCATCATCCACCATTCAATCTTGAAAGCAAATTTAAAAGTTCTTTTATTATTATTATCATTATTATTGTTATTATTATTATTATTATTACTATTATTATTATTATTATTATTATTATTATTATTATTATTATTATTATTATTATTATTATTATTATTATTGTATATACACATATATATATATGTAAATCGATTCCATGTCAAATTATATTTTGTTTAATATTTACATACTTTAGCAATCTTTTTTCCTCAGGAACTTCTAGCAGGTTTTCCAGCCCTCAATAAGTACAGATTTCTTTGACATCCAGAACATATAACATTAGGATAGCTGCACACATCTAGAGAATATATAGGATAAACAAACAACTTCATCATTTCTTCTACTGTTAAATTCACAATATTTAAAGACTTGGATCTCACTCCAAACATTTGCCAATAACAGCAGCACATAGTATCTCGTATATTTTCCATTTAAACGATTGAAAAAATAAACTGAATATACTCTATAATTTTTATATAGGCTATATATATATATATATATATATATATATATATATATATATATATATATATATATATATATATATATATATATACATATACATATACATATACATATACATATACATATATATATATGCATGCATATATATAACAATAATAATTTATATGACAAGTATAAAAACAATATATCTACAATAAAAACACAATAAACACAATATCCACTTAAAACACACTCGCCAACTTTTAAATTTTTTTTTTATATAATCGTGCAGTCTGGGTTTTATTCTGCTATGCAAAAGAATTACATTTGAAACGTTGCTTATTTTGATATTGTTAGTTTGATTTGTATATAAGTAAAAATTGTATGCCTGCCATTATTTCCATCATTCAATAAGTATCAGCTTTTATGTTCCTCTAATATGAAGGTTAGTCAAACAGTTATTCTTAATTAAAAATTGATGGTAATAGAAACCAGTTCTATTAAACACGGTTACTTTAATTCCATTAAATTGTTTGTTGCAAAAGGATATTTCTGAATGATGTTGGTTTTTTGCATTTTGTTTAATATACTTTTAATTTCAAATGTATAATAGACCATTAACCAGTAGCTTTTAGACCTATATTTTTATACAATTTCTAATCAGAATATAGTTTTCAATCATAATCAATCATAAAAATAGGCAGGTTGGAACTATCCTAACACCCTCTTTTGGCCCATTTTTGCCCCTTATCACATTTGGATTTCAAAACCTTTTTTTTCTATAAATAAATTACAAATACTCTTGAAAAAAAAAGGTCTCATTCAATAGACACGACATAAAACCTGGCGTTCTCTCTAGCTCACTGTGCTGTCATTTGATGCATGTAATTTAATTTTGTATAAAAGTTTCTTACAGGGACAACTTATTGTGGTCTGTAAAACTAAAAAAGAAAATGTTTAAATTCTTGTCATAATTTTTTTAGATCAGTTTCAAGAGACAAAGCACTGTTTGTTGTAAATGGAACTGATATTTTGTTACGCGGTGTGTCTAGCAACTGCTATCATGTATGTAGGTGTTATTTAATATAGTTCTTAAATTTCTTAAATTGCTAAATTTAATAAGGTTTTAGTGGAAATGAAACTTCTCAATATATATTTTCAAAACAGTAATTAAATTATTAAAAAAAATAATTTAAATAATAGAAACCAAACCATATTTTTAAAAAATAGCTTCAAACATTTCTGAAAATTTTTATAAATAATTGGCTATTTGAAATTTCAAGCACAGTTTTTTATGAATGGGGTCTGCAAACTTACACACACATGTAATTGAGTTGAAAAATCCGTAATGTAAAAAGTGTTATTGGATCATTGATTTATCTATTGGTCGGTTTTTTTTGGAAAGTAGTATATTAGAATATGACACTCTTTATGTTAATTGATTCTTTTCCATCTTTAATATATACTGTTTGAATTTTATAAAATATATATAGATTAGATACATATTTAATTTTTATGCATTTTAGTTATATATACTATTTGTTTTACATTTAAATACACTTCTAACGATTCTTGTTTTGGAATGTGTTTAGTGTGTTGAAAAAACATATGGTGTGATGCATGATGGATGTATCTCCCAAGTAGTTGATACAACATATCCATGGAACTATTTTGTAATAAAAAAAGATTCCCTTAAAGAATATGCTGTTTGCAAGTATGTTTATGACTGATTTTTTCAAAATTAACTATTTAAAAAAATTCTTTTCTGAAAATCAAATTTAAAAAAAAATTTTTTTTTTTTTTTTATTAATTAGTAGTAAAATTTCAAGTAAAACTATTTGTCAATTTTTTTTTTTAATTCTCTTTCTCTTTAAACAAGTTGCACTTTTTGTTGAGCAACTTTTCTGATTACTCTTATCTTACAATTAACATATCATGATGGTGTGTGCGTATACTAGTAATTTGTTCTTTTTTTTAAATTTGTTCATTTTACAAATGATTTATGATCATTTCTATCAACATCAAATCATTCTTAATTAGATTTCTTACTTGGGTTTAGTAATCAAAATAAATTTCAACTTGATTTTCAGTGGTTCTTATCATTTTGGGGAACAAGGAATTTACCAGTTAGATGTTATTGATGATCAGCAAGAAAAGTTTTATTGCAATCAAATCAAAATTATTAAAAAGCCAAGTTTTTCTAATCTACGTAAGTTGTTTATTAAAAATATATATTTACATAAAATGGTAAAAAAATTTTTTCTACATATTTTTTAAATTAATTTTTGTTGTAATTCATTTATCTAAAAAGTATATATTAGGGTGGCTTTTAAAACAACATTTTTAAAAAAACCTGCTCTTACCCCTTTAATTTGTTCTATATAATACTAAAACACTAGGTTTAAAATTTTTTTGAACAAAAAATATTTTTAGGAATAGCTCAAGACCCTTAAAAATTTGATGGGTCCCTAATATTTTGAAAAAAAAAGTTCTTTTATAATATGTCAATCTGGTACTCAAAAGAAGCGAAATTATATAAAAACTTCGAAAATAATCAATTTACATAAAAACTTTTTTAAAAACTTGAAAAAATTGACTTTTTTTTTCAGCTTAACAATGATTTTTATGCATTTATATCTGGAAAAATTATTTTCATAAAAAATGATTTTCATTTTTGAATTTTTTATATAATTTTGCTTATTTTGAGTACCAGTTTAACATACTTTAGAAAAACATTTTTTTTCAAAATATTAGAGACACATCAAATTTTTAAGGATTTTGAATTTTTTTGAGGATTTTGATTACACTTTTTTTTTTGATTTTTTTTGGTTACCCTTAAAATATAAAATATTTTTTGTTCCAAAAAATTTTAAACCTAGTGTTTTAATATTATACAGAACAAATTAAAGGGGTAAGAGCAGGTTTTTTCAAAATGCACCCTAGTATATGTATATGTATATATATATATATATATATATATATATATATATATATATATATATATATATATATATATATATATATATATATATATATATATATATATATATATTTATATATATATATATATATATATATATATATATATATATATATATATATATATATATATATATATATATATATATATATATATATATATATATATATATATATATATATATATATATATATATATATATATATATAGCTTTGATAGTGTTGTTTGCTGTTTTGGTATCTTTAATTATTGTTCCTAAAGTTGGACTACTCATTTACAGATTTATTTACCTCAAAGTTACAAGGTACTGATTTTTTTTATTCAATAGTGTCTTCATATTTTTTTAGCAAGTAATAATAGTTTTTACTACTTGTTTTTTTTAGCAAATTATTTACAACACTCTTATATAGACAGTGATGTATCTAAGTTGATTTTGGCACCAGTATATCGTTTGGGAATCCAAATTAATCCTCCTAAACTTTGTAATTCAAAAAAAAAATTTTTTATTATATAAGTTCTTTTTGTTTTAAATATAAAATAGAGAAAAGAATAAAAATAAAAGGTACAAATAAAAAACTTTAATATTTGATAAATAAGTTATAAAAAATAAAATTAGTAAATATAATTTTTTTTAATCAAAAGATGTTACAAGATTTACTAATTTTTTGGAGTTTAAAAAAATGCTAAAAAATTTATTTTTTTCTTGCTTTTTAAGAAGGAAAATATTATCAACAAATAAAACTTTAAAAATTAATGCTGAAAAACTATAAGCAAAAGATTGACAAAAAAATTTGTAATTTTTGAAATTTGTAATTCTGAACAACTGAGTTTGAGGCAGTAAATTTTTAAATTTTTTTTTGTGTTGCATATGAATGCTTTTACATTTTTCATAAATGGAAAAATATTTTTGTTTGGAAAATTTTATTGGTGTTGTTAAATACTTAATTTTTTTTTTGATGAATTTTTATGAAATGAAATTTTTATTTAAATTCTGCATTTCAAAAAAACGTTGCTGCAATAATAAAAACTTTGCTTGTAACAAATCTACTGGTGTATCTAAATAATTGCTAGGTATGTCACTGATAGACAAAAAAAGTAACTAAAGTTATATTTGTTTTATTTCAATTGACAATTTTTACAATTACCTTCTAATTTGGTGTCTATTTAAATAAATATACAAAAATATAATGAAGTAAAGAAAATATTATTTACATTTAATACTTAAATTTTCCACACAAATTTGAAAATAAAAACTATTAATGATTAAACAATGAATGATTATATAAAACATGAATGATAATGGTTGATATATTTTAGACACTTAAGTACTCCACGTCCCGGTTATATGTCATTGGTGCGTAACTTGTTACTTATTATTTTTATTATATATATATATATATATATATATATATATATATATATATATATATATATAAAATATATATTTATGTGTGTGTATTATACTATTATTAGTAAATTTACATTATATAAATAAATGAAACTTTAAAATTTACGAAACCTAAACTAATTTTAGGATGGCAATGAGAGCTCAGAGAGTTCTGCTCCTCACAGCACTGTTGATTATATCAATAAACCAATTAAAAGGAATAGAGTAAAGTCCATAGACACATTTCGAGGGTTATTACTTTATTTATTTTTTAAGTATCTTTTTTTGATTATGATGTTATATATAATATTAAGATTAGATTAGATTGGTATTTATTAGAAAATCAAATTCATGTTCCAAAGAACATATATGCCCATACAAAGACACTGAGAGCGTGCCCATAAATGATTTAAAAATATGTCACCCCAAAAACAATTATGTAGTAGTGGTGTAGTGGTTGAGCGCTCACTTCATAAGCGAGAGGCTCTGAGTTTGATCCCCACCACGTCCCTGGTAGTATCTCGCTCAACTCGTTTCTCCGCGCAGCATCCTTGTTTGTCAAGGTTTGTATTTCGGAGTCATAGAGTTGAGACAGGGTTATGAGGCCTTAAGGAGGTGAATTAACAAAAAAAAACAAAAAAAAAAAATTATAAAATTATAAAGAAACAAAAAGTTGTTTCGTTTAGAATAAATATTTTTTACAGTCAATATAGCTAACTTTATTTTTAAATGTTAAAATATTCTGAGGTGATATTATTCAATGTCAGCAACTTGGAAAGAAAAATTATATTTTTTTGAATCTAAGCAACAAATTTGTTTGCATATTTTATATATATGGTATATATGCTATATGTGCATGTATATGTGCTATATGTGCTATATATATATATATATATATATATATATATATATATATATATATATATATATATATATATATATATATATATATATATATATATATATATATGCTGTATGTTATGCTTGATATGTGCTATATAAATGCTAATATATATGGTTTGTTGTCAATTACAAAGAACAGATTTTTCTGGACAAAACAATTTGTGAAAAATTTTAAAACATGTTATCAAGTCACTTTTAAGTCGCCAAACTTAAAGTGATTCTAAACCAAGCAACTGTAGTCGATTATGATAAAACAAAATTCAAATGTTCCTAATTTTCTTTGTAAATTTTTGTTGGACGCTCAAACTGATTTAATCCAATTTTGTGTGGTGACCAAACTAGAGAACAATATTCTAAAATTAGTCTTATATAAGTAGTGAAAGCTCTAACTAAGACACAAGGGTTGCGAGTTTTAAAGCATTTCAATATTAGATGTGCTCTAGACTTTGCTTGATGGATGATGTTAGAAATTTGTTTTTTATAGTTAAGATTACAGTTTTTTGTTACTCCTAGATCATTTGGGTTGGAAGCTCAAAGTATACACCTAATTTATAGCTATCCTTCATACCTTTGCATAACGAGAGGGTGCTATTCTAAGTGCAAAACACTTATTACTAGCAATTGATAATTGTCATGTTTCTGCCCAGAGTACAAGTCTATTTAGAGCAACTACTAAATCTCAGCTTAGATCTATGTCACGATATGTACTATATAACTTTATATCATCTGCATAAAGTTAATTTTATTTTTACATTTATTTTTTGTTGTTTTACTTTAAACAAAAAACAGTTCTAAACTGTGTGAAAACATATTCTTTTATTTAGAAACAAAGCAAAAAATATCCCATTGGAGCCCACGCGTAAGCTCTGTTTCATAAAATATCAAAAATACATTTTTTTTTTGTTTTAAACAGCAAAATCATATTTTACTTACATAAACATTAGAAAACATCTTGCACATTTAAAATAAAATATCACTTTAATAAGTATTACATAAATACACAATAATAAATAAGCTATATAAATTTTATATTTTTAATTATTGGGTCATTACATATCAAATCATCTAATGGTCCCCAGGTACCACCTCAAATTTTCTTCACATTTTGACCACCCACAGTATTTATGAAAAAAAGACAATCCTGAAAATTTTAACTTGTATGATCAAACCGTTCAAAAGTTATGATTGATTTAATATTGGCCAAAATTGGAAAAATTTACCTGGAAAAAAAAAATTTACCTAGAAAAAAATCTTTTAATAGATTTTTACAAGAGATTTTTTTAATTTTTGACAGCATAACTTTGTATATAAAAAAAGGCGATCACTTTAAATTTTGAATGGTAATAGTTTTTAACCCAAATAATCCAATTTTGTAGGTGTTTTTGACTGGCTTTTAGGAGTTTATGAGTTATTATACCCTAAAGTTGCTATAAAATGCAGTAATAGGAAAATATTTGGAACATAAATGGGTTGCAGTTCAATACCTACAGACAGGCTGTACTAATTATTTTCTACCTTTGTGTACCCAGAGTAACTGCCTGTGGAAAAAATTAAAATTGTGTGTTAAAAGTTAGTTTAACATTTGTAGCAGCCTATTAAGATATCACTATTTTTGAAAAATATAATAAATTACATACACTTTGCATGCATAGAAAATAGAACTTTTTACTGGCAAGGTTTTATATATAGGCAATCACCAAAAATAATTGGAAGACTTATACTTTATCTTATGACATAATTTTTTTGAGTGTGATAGCGCAAGTTATATTATATTGCAAAAAAATAAAAATAAAAAGTAAAAACACTGAAAGAGAAGTGTATATACTAAGTAATTCAAATTATACCAATTTTTGTAAATCGAATTGGTCCTACCTGAAATTGTTGTCCATCAATGTAAAAATAATTTAAAGCCCAAAAATTTTGATATCAGATGATTTTAGAGGTCCCCGCCAGTCCAATTTGTGTATAAAAAACATTTCAAACTTCAGAGGTCTGGCAGGGACCTTTAAAATCAACTCAGAAAACCAACTTTTCTTCTATATGGTATATTTTAGACTATTTTTTAATAGTAGAGTATGACCAAAAATTAATATGGTGGTTTTTATTCCACATGATGAAAAAAACAGGTTTTTACGTAAAATTATTTATGTATTCTATGTATTTATTTATGTATTTTTATATTCATTACTATGTATAATTGACGCTGGTTTATTCTTCATATTTAGGCCAAATTCTGAAAAATAATATTAGAACTAAGCATTATTAACCTTTATATAGAACCAGGCGTTTCAATGGCTACCCCCATCCCTTCACCCAACATTGAATTATCCCCCCTCCCTCTCCTTCATTGGAGGGGGGACGCCCCCAAAATTAAGGAAATTTCATTATAAATCATATTATTTGAAATCACTTAATTTTCTATATAAAAAAAATACATCGCTTGGTAATATAAACATAAATCATGATATGTATAATGTCACGCTTAAAAATAGTATATAAATCATGTTATTTTTTTTCTCTGCTTGTGTATTTTTTTCATAGGCTAGCTGCAACTGTTCCTTAGATTCTGACCCACGGAGCTGATCTTTTCTTTAATGCACAGCTAGTAGAAGTTCTTGATGATCATCCTCATTGTGAACATTGTTCACAATGAGGATGATCACAATGATGATGAGGATTTTTGCAAGTTTTACAGAGCTCTCAGATTCCTCAGATTCTCTCAGATTCTTTGACTGAACTTAATATTGGATCTTGCCTTTTATTATTTGAGGCAATTGTGTCAAAACATAATCCCTTCGCATCATCATTTGTTCCATAGTCTTACAGTACATTATCCAAAGCTTTATACTAAGTAGCTTCAGTTCCATGTTCCATAGCTGGAATTCCAAGAAGGTTAAGTTCTCCATTAATATTAGCTAAAACAGCAAACCTGTCTCTTTTTACTTTCTTCCCATCAGTGATATCTTCCATAGTTTTTCCATTAAAGTGAACTATTATGCAGAAAAGTGCTTTCTCAGACGCTTTTTTAACCCCCTTTTGTGCTCTGCATAATTTCGCTGGATGTTTTTCTTTGGTGCTCATCTAATACTTGATTGAGACAGTGAAAAGTCAACAACATTTCAACCTGAATTAACAACAAAATCTGTACACACATGCAGTAAATCTCTGGAGAAATATTTTTGAAAACTGAAGTCATGGCAATAATCTTTGGCTGGATAAAATTAAAAGAACAATCTGAATCTATGCTGGTGTTAATGTCACTGGTTTCTGAGGAAAACTAAAGCTCTGTGGTCAAATCATTTTTCTGAGCAAACTGTTCAGCACTGCGTGCTAAGTTTCAATCTTTTCTGTTCTTTAATAAGCTCTATTTTCGCGGGCTTTTTTAATATTTAGACAAAAAGTCTTGAAAAGTTTTTTTTTTAAATAGCTTTTTTTTTTTTTTTATATAAAAGCCTAAAAAAGTTTATATATGTATATATGTATATATATATATATATATATATATATATATATATATATATATATATATATATATATATATATATATATATATATATATATATATATATATACCTTATTTATATATAAAAAAGCTTAGTTGCCGTTAAAACTTTAGTGATGATGTCATACTAAAATAGCCATACACTGAAGGTCTGGTACATTATTATAGTACAAAAATTGGATTTGTGCAGGCATTATCTAGATAAAAACATAACACTTTTTTCTAATTTTTTCATTGTTATTATTTTAGTATCAGTATAGCTGTTATGATATTTGTTAATTATGGTGGCGGTGGCTATTACTTTTTCAGTCATTCATCATGGAATGGTATCATACAAATTATGGTGCTTTTTTTTAAAGTTTCATAGTGTCAAGAACTTATTTTATTTTCTGTTTATTAATTTTTAACTTTAGGGCTCACTGTAGCAGACTTGTTATTTCCTTGGTTTATTTTTATTATGGGTTCATCTATCTATATTTCAATGCACTCTTTACGAAAGAAGTTATCTAAAAGAAAAATGACAGTTAAAATTATTTATCGTTCATTCAAGCTTTTACTTCTTGGATTATTTCTGAATAATGGTAATTTTTTGTAACTAATTTTACTTTAAAAATCATTACTTTTAAAAACAAATTTAATTTGTTTTATGTACATATTTTTATTTTTATGTATTTGTCTCCATGTAATCGTGTGCATGTATGAATATTTGTGAATATCTGTTATCTCCACAATTGGGAATATCTGTTATCTCCATATTTGTCTCCATCTGTCTCTAAATATTATTTTGTTCTTTATTTTCATTGTGTAAACATTTGTCTGTGTTTTTGTTCATTGTGTAAACATTTATATCTGTGTTTTTGTTCATTGTGTAAACATTTATGTCTGTGTTTTTGCTCAATTAAGTTTTATCTTCCATTGTACAACAGAAAGTTGTATATCAAAATATTGTTTAATTATTTGATTTTGTTTAATTATATATTTTTTAAGTCAAACTAATATATATTTTTAAATTTTGAAAATATTATATATTTATATTTTTATAAATAGTATATCGAAAAAACATATTGATATTATTTTTTATTAGAAATTTTTATTTGCTGGAGTATATGCAAAAATCTTTTTGAAAGCTTTTCATTTTTTAGTCAATACTGGTACTTTTATCATGTTTAAAACTTCTTTTAAGGATTTGATTTAGCCAATTGGAGATTGCCAGGTGTTCTCCAGCGGTTTGCTATTTCTTATTTTGTTGTTGCATTAGTTTTTTTATGGTTCGATTCCCCTAATGAAGAATCAGAGGTATAAAATACTTTACTTAATTGTATCATCTTAGTAACATTATTTAGTCATAATTATCATAATTTAAAAAAAAACAAATTTAGATTTAATAACTTTTTATTTTAGACTAATTCTTGGAAAAATATGTTTCGTGATGTTTGGTTTCCTTTTCAACATATTGTTATGCTTTTATTGTTAACTATTTATTTGCTAATTATATATCTTTTAAATGTGCCTGGTTGCCCAAAGTAAGTTTTTTAATCTTTTCTTCTTTTTGGTTTAATTTTTTTAATGGTGATTGTTTATGTTTTATGGTGATATTTGTTTAACTGTTATTTATTCATAGTTTTTGTTATTGTTCAAATGTTTAAATCATTTTACTTTTATTATGCAATGTTAATTTTTTTTTTGCTTACTGTTATTATTATTGTTATATTTAGTAACATAGTTTGTTACAAAATATTTTATTACAAAAAGCATTTTTTTTTTCATAAGTTTACGATAGAAATATTTACTATAGGGGTTATTTTGGACCAGGCGGTGATGGTGATCACGGTGCTTATGAGAAATGCACTGGAGGAGCATCAGGTTATGTGGATAGAACTGTATTTGGTTTAAATCATATATATAAAAACCCAACTTGTAAGGTTAGATTAACTTTAAAATACTTCTTGTAAGTTTATTGTTGTATATAATCAGTTTATATTACCATCAACAGTATTTTATATATATATATATATATATATATATATATACATATACAAACAACTCTCGGAATTAGAATTGGCATTCGGCAATGCTGACCTAACTGCCGACCTGAAATTGTTTGAGGCAAAAAATTGCTAACCTCGTTTCTATGTTTTTGGTCAGGCCTTTATATCAAATAATTTTTGCCTACTTGATGCCGACCTCAAAAAGATTGAGGTCAGCAAATTATTGCTGGCCTCATTTTTCCTAATTCCAAGGGTTGCATATATAACTTTTGATTGAATCCTTTATTTTATTTGAATCTAAATATATATGCTCATTGAATATATACAAAATAAACTCATGCTTTTTACAATTCTTTTTGACTGCATGGCCTCTTCTTTTGTAAACTTTTCACACTTAGAAATAGTGCAATATAAATAGATGCTTGTTTCTGTAAAAGCAAGTCTTGAATTATAAATTCTAATAATACAGACAATAAAATTAATATATTCCATAGTTCCACACTTCTGAAATATAGCCACATGACTACTGTTACACTGATATAAAATTTGATAAATGCTTTTTTACTATGAAGACTATTGTTTCAACCCTCACACTCCTTGAGCTGAAATATGAAAGTTGACTTTCATATTTCAGCTTTTATGACCTTGTCCAACAAAGTCATAAAAGTAGAAAATTGAGATTCATTTAAGCAATAAAATCATATTTTTCATGTTCATATATAAAAGACTAAATGATACAGAATATCAACAATAAAATTCCAGTATTAAAATCAACAATACTGCGTTTTGTATTTATATCAGAACTAATGAAGAGTTAACAAATTTCTTTGATATAATGATTATACATATTACTTGCATCTATGTTAATATTATTTTCATTTTTTACGACAAGAGAATCTACAAGATGTAAACTTTTAGTAAAGCTTTATTTTCTTTTATCCTTTTTTCTTAGTTTGTCGTTGAATATTTAGTTGTTCCTAATTTTTTCAAATTACACCAGCTGGAAAACGTTCAAGGTAGCAAGAATCTGTTCAAAGTTGCAAGAATCTGATCAAGGTAGCAAGAATCTGTTCAAAGTTGCAAGAATCTGATCAAGGTAGCAAGAATCTGATCAAGGTTGCAAGAATCTGATCAAGGTAGCAAGAATCTGATGAAAATCCTAATAACATTGTTTTATTGCACTTTTTTTTATACTTCTGTATTCTTTGCATTTTGTATCGTTTGTCTGCATTTCAATCCCAGAAAGCTTTGCAAAAAGTTTATTAAATTTATTTTTAGAACCACAACAAATGTACCCTACTTACAAATGTAAGAAAAAACAAAGAATTTTTTTTTTTTGTTAATGTAATTTTTCTATTAAGTAAAAAGTAAAAATAAATAAATAAAAAACTTTTATTTATCATCTTGCAAGCACAAGAATATTTATTTAGATCATGTCTCATAACAAACAATAACAAAAATAATTACAAAATTAAAAAAATTATAAAAAGTATAAAAATATTAGCTAAAGAAAAACGTTAAATTTTATTATATATTAGCGCCACTTTTGGTATTTTAATTGTTTTATTTTTGTTTGTTTTGTTATAATGATTGACATCGAAATCATGAAAAAACATTATTACAAATTTTAAATGACATCTTATAAAAAGTTTATTTTTTATAATTAAAACACTTTTTCTATGGATATAACTCTATTATTAATTTTTCAAAATAATATTTTTAGATGTCCTTGTCATCAAGAATAAATATACTTGATAATGTTATCAAGTATAAATATATTTGATAATGAGGTATCTAAACTACCTCGATATATTGTATTGAAAAATTAATAATAGAGTTATATCTATAGAATTTTTTTATTTAATTAGTTATTACAAGTATTTACACGTGGAGAAATATAGCTTTTGCAACGTCTTTGTTTATATTTACATGTTTTATGTTGCAAAAAAAAAAATAGTTTAGAAAAATAATATTTTATAATTGTTACATCCGCTTGATTTAATTAAAAGATTGTGCAATATCAAAAAAGTGAAAACAGAAATTTCTTTATAATTTAGTTTCACCGTAATTTATTTTATTGTGGTAATTTAAAAAAGTTAATGTTCAAAAATGAAAAAAAAATAAATAATAAAGATAAATAATGACGTCAAAATCACAAGCTAATATTTTAAGCCATTTTTATTTAAAATAAGGCCTGATATGGAGCTTAAATAAATTATCAATAAAAGAATTGTTAATAGTAAAATATAAAGATATTGTTTTGTACAATTATCTTCAAATTTGAAGTTCAATTTAAAAATTACTAACTTTAAAAATATATAAATAATGTATCTTTTTATTATTAAAGTTGTTTCTTTGTGTTCGATAGTTCAGTTTTTGTTTTTTTCAAATCTGCTAAACTTACCCCTACTAGACAAGGTGTCACATTATCACATAATATATATTATGGAATTAGGAAAAATGAGGTCAGCAATAATTTGCCACCCTTTATATATATATATATATATATATATATATATATATATATATATATATATATATATATATATATATATATATATATATATTTAAGCTTATAGTGAAATAAAAAAAAATACTGTATAACAGCCTGTATGTAAAATTTTTAGACAAAAAAGCAGGAAATAAAACATCTTTAACAAGAAAAAATAATGTTTTTATAGTTTTTATTTCATTTTAGTTTGATTATAGATTTTATTTTTTGTAGAGTTTGTATAACTGCTTTACATATGACCCTGAAGGGTTGCTGGGCACAATACCATCAATTTTGTTGACTTACTTAGGGCTGCAGGTAATTTTTTTAACTATTGTGTATGGTAAAACTATTGTTCTGTGTTTACTGTGTCTTAATGATTCTTTGGTTGTTGTTTTTTTGTATCTTCAGTGATATTACTTTTTCTTTTGCATTCTTGGCATTTTTACTGTAAGTTTACTGTTGATATTTTTGTAATTTTAAAAGAAAAAAGAAATTCTTTTTTAATTATAGGCTGCACGAACTTTGTTGTTTTACAAAAGCAAAAATGGGCATATCATTCGTTGGTTTATTTGGTCTGTTTTACTGGTAGGGTAATAATATTTTATATTATAAAAATTGCTTGTTAACTTGATATTGATTTTTAAGTGACGATTTGTTTTAAGTTTTTGTAATTTAATAGTCAGTTTTGATATAATTGTTAAATAATAATTTTAATTATATATATATATATATATATATATATATATAATTTAAATGAAAAAATACAACTTTTTTATAAATACAACTATTAGTTTCATGCCATTTGGCAATCATTCAGCCATATTATTCAAAATTTAAGAAATAAAAAACCGTTAAAAAATACAATTTTTAGCATTGCAACGGTATCTGATGTCAAGTTTACGTCAGACGATATCATGAGTTCTAATCCCCGGTATTGAATTGTGAAAGCAGAAATTTTTTTCTATGCATGCAAGAAGAAACCAACTCACTTTTTTTATTAAATAATGATTCTTGATCATAAGTCA
This sequence comes from Hydra vulgaris, assembly GCF_022113875.1. Classification (NCBI taxonomy): domain Eukaryota; kingdom Metazoa; phylum Cnidaria; class Hydrozoa; order Anthoathecata; family Hydridae; genus Hydra; species Hydra vulgaris. Next base: position 12,835,829 of record NC_061167.1, on the reverse strand, counting down.
TAATTAAATACTTTTCATATAAACAAAGATTACATCTTTTAGTTGATGGATTATATGATTGACACTTTTTAATAATATTCCACTTGATTAACGGCATAATACCTGCATTTTTATGTTTCCATATTTCTTTAGAAAGTTCTGCATCGTTTTCGTATCTGTTTGAAAAAATTTTATATTTAGAAAGATTGAAAGTAAGATTTAGTCTGAAAATGATTTAGTCTGATCATGTACTTGATGACTCATCAAGTACACTATCGTTCCTAAATATAGAAAGATCTAGATTGTTGCGGTAACAATTAGCTGAAAAAATGTTAAACAAAAGATCAACCTGTTTGTCAGCTGTATCAGGTAGGATGTGATTAGTGAAATCAAGTGATGAGATTGATGAAAAGTTCTTAACAACTAATTAAGCTTTGTCTGTACATGAGCTAACAAAATCTGAGCCATGCAAGAGAGGATTTGTTCTTATTATTGACACTGTTAATGATTCCCTAAAAGTCTCTGGAAAATATTTAACAGATTTTTGAGATGAAATACAAGACTTTGTGACCTGAGCTTTGGGGTTAGACCAAACCTATTTACAATGGTTTCTAGTAATAGTAAACAGACAGTAAACAGAACAGTAAATAGAGATCTGTTTTGGCAATAGATATGGAAGTAATGGTTATGATTAAAAATTGCAACAGCACAATGAGAGGAAAGTCCTTGAAAAGAGTGAGGCTTGAGTTGTTGAGAGTGAATAAAAGATCTCATGTTAGCATGAATCCTAGAAGTTGTATAAGAAGCACAATTGTCAGCAGGAAGATGAAAGATTTCTACCTAAGGCCCATCAGGAAGAAAATCACGGAAAGAGCCCCAGTCAGCTTTAAGGTAGTTGTAAGAGGTACGATGATAAGGGAATTCTTATGATGAAGAAAAATGAGATAATAGATTTAGAGAGATCAAACTATGATCAGAAGCACCTATGGGTGAATGTGGAGAAACTGAGCACTGACTAGGATCAAAAACAAGTCAAGTAGAGAAGGTAAATGATTTGGATTGTCTGGAAAGCAAGTTGGAAAGTTGACTATTTGTGTTAGAGATTGAGAAAGATAAAAGTTGTAGGTCTTAACACCTGCAGAGTCACTGACACTAGAACCAAGCCATTCAGTTTGATAAGCATTAAAATCACCAACAATAACTATATTGGCTGAAGTATAAAGGGGAAGGGTTTGGTCAACTTGATCAGAAATAACATCAAAAACAGTGCAGTCTTGAGATGAAGGAGAGCAATATAGAACAAAGAGAAAGGTGATAGAGTGAAGTAGTGTTAAGCAAAAGCTCAAAAAAGAATATTCTGTGGATTCAAACCTTAGTTCTTTACAAATCGGGGAATTCTTACAAATGAAAATACCCAGGCCAACTATGTGACTATTGGAGTCTTTACGAATTTAAGGAAGATAACCATCAACACTAAGATTATAAGATGAGACTGCTGAACTCAAATTAGTCTCACAAAGAGCAAGTAAGTCAAGCAAGTAGGTCTGGTAACTGTAGTCTGGTGCAAGAGGTAAGACTTAACAGAAGTAAAGTTACTTCGAAGACCATGAATATTAGCAAATGATGACAATGGTTTTTTGTGTCACAGTTTTTGGTACTTTAGTCATTTTTAAGTTTGTTAAAGAACTTGATTCAAAGCATAGATAGTTCTCAGTATACTATTTAATAGCCCAAGCAATTACCTCGTTACTGTTAATAAACCCTAAGCTGTAACAAAGAGCTCCAAATGTGGCCTCAACAATGCACACCAAAAGTATGAACAGGGACACCAGTCATGCGCAACATGATACTTTTAATACTCTGATGTTTTACAGCTGTTGATGGAATTAGCCTCTCTGTGAGCTACCACAGAGTTCAGGAAACCTGACTACCAGCCAACCTCAGAACCATAAAACTGAGTTTTAAAGCTGTACCCTCATTAGGAGATAATAGAATTAGTTACCTAGTCATAAAAACAGAGACACAAGCAAAACCCACGCAATGAGATGAAAAGATTCATCATTCAACATCCTACACTGTAAACAATGTATATAAATAGAAATATGCCAGCTTAACAGATAAAGCTGGTCAACAGATTCTCTTTA
>NC_061167.1:12641206-12828706 GCF_022113875.1 Hydra vulgaris | reverse complement strand
TAATTATATTTCCAATTAGTTAAGTTAGTGCTGAGTGAATGTTTTTTTTACTCAAATTCCTGACCAAGGATGGCACAACATTAGATTTTATTGTTAAATTTTTTTTTTAAATAAACAAAGTACATTTGTGTGATCAGCCTTAAAAACTCTTTTTGAATTAATCTTATCTACACGACACAAATATTTTATGACATTTAAATAGTTTTATGATTTTATTTATTCACTTTTGTCTCAATAATACACTTTGCATTATTTTCACTAATGTTTGATTTTGAATATTTTACATAAACATAATATCTTTTTACCTAAGTTTAATTCTTAATGTTTTTAATATCTTAGTTAATATAATTAATATAGTAATTAATATAAAGTCAAAATAATTAGTAATGCAGTTAATATAATAATATTCCAGGTAATATTATTAATATCACAGTTAATATATAGTTAAGGTAAAATCTAAAAAAAAGTTCAATTTGTTGTATTTGCATAAAAATCATTTTTTATTAGCTCTATAGAAAAACCGGTTATCATGATGTTATGCATTTTAGCTTAAGTTGTAAGTGTTTGGCTATATATCAAAGTTATTTTATACATCTTTCTGAAGGATTACACACTAGAAGAGTTAGGTGAAAACGAAGACGATTTTGATGACGATGAGTTACTCGAGTCAATTAGGTACACCAATTATTTGTCAGATATATTTACTTGTTTAAGACATTTTTTTTATCTTAAAATGAATAAATATAGTTGTTGTTTTGTAAAACAATCTGTGACTAATAATTTATTATAAATAAAATTTAGTTATTTAAATTTTGGTTATAAAATGTTATCTTGTTTAATAATTATAGTACAAAGCATAAACAAATGCTGTGTTCCGGTTTAATCAGCTGATTTGTTTATCTGAATTGTTTAAAATGCTATCAGGTTTAGCTAAATGTTTGAGAGCATTTTTATATCTAAAAGTTGTCTAATGATGGTCTGTACAAAACAGATTAAAAAACTATTAAAAAAAAGTAGTACTAAGCAGTTTATGCTTTTTAATTTGAATACAGTTTATAAATATTTTTCTTATTCGAAAAATCTATACAAAAAATTCTATATAAGGAGTCATTTGCATAATTACGTAACACCAAAAATGGTGTTACGTAAATGCCATTTTTGAACCACCCAACCACCCTTTCACATTTGGTCACATTTTCCTAAAACTCACCCACCTGCTCACCTCCCCTAGTGTGATGTCGTTTTATTATGGTTCGCAAAATTGGGGCTATTGTTTTTAAAAATAACTAAGTTTAAGTTGTTTATATTAAGCCGTGCTTAATAACTTCTAGTACACCATAAGAAACCACAACTTCATTGATTGTGTTAGAGAAGAAAATGTTTTGGATTAAAATGGTTTTCAAAGAATCAGGTGAATACCTCTCGAACATAAAGAGAAGAAGAATGATTTTGATTTTAATTCGTTTCTATAAATAAAATAAAACCTGTGCCTTAGTCAATTAGTTGTGCTTTGATTTTTTCAAAAATACAAGAAGATACATATTCACTAGATCTTGGTAAAGATCTGGCATATTATTTAATTCAATTTTCTTGAACATGTTTATGGATATATTGAAGAAAATTATTAAAATTGTTATTTTTTAGCAAGAAAAAAAAAATGCAATAATGAATTATGTAGAATATCTTTATAAATTCGAGCCACAGTTTCTACCAAATTACAAATCTCAAAAACCAACAGTATAAACACATTAACAATTACACATTAAACCATATTTATATAACTTTATAAATACATCAATAGTTGAACATTAAATTGTGTAAACATTTTTTTATTTAAAAAAAACACTACTTTATAATAAAATAACACTAAAAGCCATAAAATTTAAGAAATTATTAGTACTGGGTTATTTTTTGACTAGAAACTTTTTTTTAAATTTGATGAATATTTCATAACATCACCTAAATATCAAAATAATATAACTCAAAGTTAAAACGAACTACTATCTACAATGGAGAACAGTTAAAATGAGTATTTAGTTTCCACACGCAATCAATGGAATTCGATTCGATTTCTCTTTTCTTTCTTTTGATAATCTGAAGCTTAAGAAGAAACTCTTAAGAAATCTTTAGAAACTTTCTACAAGAATACACTAAACAATACAGTTGACAGTTGTATCAGATATGAAAATTCGTGAAAGGATATGTGAGTTTTGCATTAAAAGTACAATTAATAGCAACACAAGTCGGCATTATAAATTTTGATTATAAGTTTACTGTTCAATATTTTATAACCATCAAATTAAAAACATGAAGTTCGTATATTTTCGTCTGTTTTATACAACTAATATTAAACAAAAATACAGACAAATTATTATTAAATAACGCAATAATTAACACATTAATCAATGGCAATAATTCAAGATAGATGGTAATTTAAATTGTCAAAATGTCATAACACGCATTAAAAATTATATTTGGTATTTCCCAATTTGTGTTGTATTTGGCATTTGTCTCTTAACATGAAAAATTAAATATTTTTAAAAACAGTTAATAAATACAAATTTTCTCTTCCAATTCTCATTTATTCAAAGAAAAGTTACTATTAAACTTTTATTTCTCTCATCTAAAAGAAGAATGAGTGACGCAAAAAAATATATATATATAAAAAAAATGCAATAATGTTGTACAGAGTATATATATATATATATATATATATATATATATATATATATATATATATATATATATATATATATATATATATATATATATACTCTGTACAACTCTTATTCATTCAAAGTTTAACTACATGAAACTTTCTTTATTCTTTCTCTTTTGTTCTACTCTTTTATAAAAAGAGCACGCGATGAAATAAAAACTTTTCTTTTTTAACATAAAATTATACTTTGAGATAAAATTAAATAAGAAATAAATCAACAATGAGCGAAGCAACTAGCAGATTAATCTAGGACTATTTTGATATTAATGAAAATAATTAACATTACCAACAACAATTATTAAATAAACAACACAATATCGCATAATTTTAGGGGCATTTTATTTTTATTGCTTAGTCGTTCTAAATAATAAGTAAATTTAGTTCAAGTTAATATTTTAATATTTACAGTTGCAATATAATAAAGAAATGTTTAATGTTGAACTTTTTATTCAGTTATTTATTTTTTACCTACATTTGTTACAAAAAACTTTAGAACCCCTGTCATTAAAATAATTTGTTTTAAATATATTTTGACGTGATTATTCAAACTAATTTTTTTCGTTTGACTTTCCGAACTTCATGCAAAGCAAATCGAAACAAAATATCGTCTAACCAAATAAAAATGCTGTTACTAATTTTATACAGGTAATTAATGTAAAACAATTTTTTGTCAGAGTTTTAATTGAGATATAAATATTCATAATTTATAAACATTAAATATATGGCGCAATAACAATTTATAGCAACGAACCAGCATAAAATATTTAAGGTTTTTTAATATATTTTTAAATGTTAAAAATAGAAGAAGAAAACTAAACAAATAATCAAAAAAATTTTGAATAAAAATAAATAAAAATATTTCCAGAGTTTCATTTTTTAAAAGTCTACCGTGACGTCAAATGCTAAAACTTTTATGAATTAAACGCACTTCAAAGAATCGCCAAAGTCTGTAGATTGCGATGTATAATTTGAAGACTCTGAGTTATTGAAAAAAATGGAAAAGGCGTGCTTTGGCTAAAACAACAACATTAGTTTTTCTCGGTATGCATTCATTATTTATTTTTAATCAAAAAAATTTGGTTTAAACTTTTTGTTTAACATTATCTTTAATATGAACACAACATGTGTTGGGAGTTTGGGATCCCTTTAACACATTTACAATAATTATTGATTAAGAACTACTGAAATCACAAACCGCTTGACTTCACGGAGTAATTACATTTTTTTTGCCTATTTTATTCATAGTAAAATTTAATAAATTTATGTTTTGTTGTATGTTCACTTAATATCAAAATTCGAGCATTAAAATTATCATTTATCATATAAAGGTTGTTGCAGTCAGTGTTATTTTGATCAAGGTGATCCATTTTAAAATGTAAGTAGTGACGACACTTTTGTCTCAACTCACTTACCTACCCACGTCGCTTTTTGTGGCGTTTTCAAGGAACCCACCCCAAAAAAAAAATTATGCCCCCTCTGCCTCCCTATTTTTTTAGGGTTTTTTTTGACTGGATTGTGTGTATTTTATAAAAATGTTTTAATTCTTTAAATGACTTGTAACATTGATAAAATGTTAACTAAAGCTCAAAGTATGATTTTTGCAAACTAAAAAAATTATTTTTTGAAAATACTCAGTTGTCGTAATGTATAATAACACCTCATAAATAAAATTTTAGACAAAATTTAAAAATTAATGTTTTAAGAACTAAAAAGTTTTATTATTTAATATTTTAACTGTTAATATGTTAGTATATGTAGTTAATAAATATATTAAAATAATTGTTTCAAATACCATATTTAGCAATATTATAAAGTTTTTTTTAAAAGATGTTTTATTTGAGTAAGGAAAATTTCTTTATTCTTTTTTGAATAGCAATATCTAATTCTTGCTTCAAACTCTTCCAAATTCTCAGCTCTCCAATTATTCTCGTACAGTAGCGTTTTAAATCACCCCAAAAGTTTTCAATTGGTCTTGCTTCTGGAATGTTAGCTGGGTTTATATCTTTGGGTGCAACTTTGATTTTTTTAATTTTAAAAAGTCGATGACTGACTTTGCGTAATGCGATCAAGCTAGAGCAGGCCAGAAGATAAACTCATTGTCTTTTTTATAATATTCTGATACTAAAGGAAGTCAAGTTTTTTCTAGTATCTCTTTATAAGTGTACTGGTTGATTGCCTGCTTACTGTGATGAATATAAAGAGAGCTTATTCCACGGGGGTTGATGCAACAAGAAACTAAGAGCTTGTCTTCATACTTTTTACGCAAATCGTATCTTACTTCGTCAGAACATTGAGAAGAATCAGCCGCATAAAACTTATCATTACCAGCTAATGTGCTATTGTTTAAGGTAAAATAGCTTTCATCATCCATAACAAAATCCAAGTTTTTATAATTTTAGTACAATTTACGACATTTAGAACGCATAACTTTCTTCTGCTGATGGCTACGATCTGAACGATTTGTTTTTTTGAAAGTTTGAATGTTAGTCATTGTTTTTAATACTTGGGAAATTCGAGTTTGACTACAGTTAAAAACTTGAGCTACTTTCTTTTGGAAGCACCCTGACTTATTTTTAAAAAATGCAGCAATCTTTAGAATATTTTCTTTAGTAGCTACCTTAGCGATTCAACCACTTCCAACTTTTCTTTTTAGAGATCCATTCTCCAATTTTACGATTTTATCGTAAGCAGTTGATCTGGGTAAACTCTATTCCATAAACTGCTTAGCAACAAATGTTTTACCTTTTTCTCGATTTTTTTGGAAAAAAATTTCCACCATATTCTCGAGGTCCTTTACTTTGACCATTTTATTTTCAATATTTAAATAATATTTTTAACTTAAATAAATTAAGTTTAAATAGATTATAAAATCCTCTTTCAAATAAGTATAAAGGTTTTTTGCGTGCATCAAATAAATTACATTATAAATGCAATTAAAATTTGTCCGAAATTTTATTTATATGGTGTTATATGCATGTTAAAATTTTTTACAAGATTTGTGGAATCAATTTACAAAATGTCCGAAATAATAAAATAAAATTTTTTTGTCCCAAATAATAAAATAAAATTTAACATGTATATAACACCATATAAATAAAATTTCGGACAAAATTTGTCCGAAATTTTATTTATATGGTGTTATATACATGTTAAAATTTTTTACAAGATTTGTGGAATCAAGATTTTGCTGTGTAAATTTTTTTATATAACTTTATAAATAACTTTTAATTATAAATAAACTTTATAAATACTTTGAGTCAAAAAACTTATTGCAATAACTGTACAATGCTAAATGCTTTTACAAAGATGTCTGGCTATGAAAATAGCTGTTTAACAAAAAGCAGCTAAAACATTTGAAGTTATGCTTTTATCGTATTTGAATTTTATTTAAAACACAACTCATAAGTATTTATAACAATCTTGAAAAGGTTTGTTGCTTGTAATGTTTTAGTATTATTAGATTAAAGCTCATTTTTGAAATTCAGGCAGTTAAGTGAAATTCAACTAAACTTCCCACAGATCAAATTTAAGTAATAAAGCCTTTGGTTTGGAAATAATGAATAAACCTAATAGACACTAAAACATATGAATTGGTTTTTGAAAAAACCAAATCATATGTTTTAGCGTCTTGTTTAACCTAAGGCTTTATTAGGTTTATTCATTATTTCCAAACCAAAGGAAATAATGAATAAACCTAAAACATTGAATTTCTGCAATTGTTTTTAGAAGAAACTGAATATTAGAAAGAAGAAATTAAAATACAGGTGCTTTATAACACTTCAAAATTGTATCAATCGACCATTGTGTTAAACTCAGTCATCTAGATAAAACTCAGATAGTCTAGAAAAAAAAAAGCGATAACCTAGTTAAAATAATTTGAAATGCAATTTTTAGGCTTGTTAAAAGCATGTTTGAAGGTGTTGATTAATAAGATTTCTAACTATAGAGACAAAATCTTTTAATGCTTGAATAAGATTTAAACTATAAAAATTATCATTATTACTTGCTTGCAAAATTTTGTAATTAAACAAGTTATATTAAAAACATGTCTTGTTATACACAGTGCAACAATAAAATCAAAATTTGTTATTAACTTCAGAAGAAGAACCAGTAGCAGAGGCTGCACCATTAATGACATTCTTTGAGACAGAAAACCACAGGTATAAAAAACTTTCATAAAGTATTCATGCCACAATTTCACATTTCATAACACCCAAACAAAAATCAGTAATAGTTTTTATGAAAATACTAAGTAAGCAAGTTTTTTCTTTAATGTGGTTCGTCATAGTTCCTGTTACGATTATCATAATTCTCATAAAGGATAAACAATATGGCTAATTAAAATTTATACTTAATAAGTCTAAAGTCTTCATCTTGATTATTAAAGAAAACCAAGGGACAAATACTAGTTTTTATCGATGCAACTATAAACAGTTTCTACTTGTAATAACTCTCTGTCTTCCTTTCTTGTATCCAAAGGATATCGTGATATCAAAAGTTCTACACAATTAAAGTAATATTCGGTCGCCTAACTAAAGGAAATGATGCTTTTCTTTAACATACTAACTTTTTCTTTAAAATGCTCTATAAACTTGTGAATTAAGCGACATTTTTAACTAATCATCGGCCATGTTATATGTTTAATAAAATTAATTAATTTAATAAAACACAAATTAAACAGGGTGTAAAACATAGGGGAAGTCCGAAATTTATTTTCCACATTTGAAAGCTTTTCTCTCCTTATTTATTACTTAAAATGCAAATTATTAAAATAATACACAGTCTAGTGTAATAAAACTTGGTATGTCCATTGATATATTTTGATATATACTAGTTGTTATTAACTAATTTTACCTTCTGATGATAGTTAAACAATAAAACTTGATAAAAATTCTACTCAGGGTGTATGTCAAAAGGGAAGTCCAAAGTTTGTTCTAACTGAAATAATCATTTTGATTTTTTTTAAACCAATGAAAGAAAAAATTTAAAAAATAGAGTTCTATATAACAAAATAAAATAAGGTATGTCAATTCAAGATTCTATTTAAGTTATTTAACTCAAAAGTTAGTTTAACCTCCATCAAAATAATGCAATTATTATTTTTTAACAATCGCAAAATTATGAAACCTATATAATATTTTCCAGTTTTCAATATTTTGGAATTTGAACCGTTTTCCGGTTTTTAATTTTTTTCCAACCGTTTAAGATAATTAACTGTGCATAATTTGTTTAGTTTTAGCTGTAGTTTGATTATAATAGTTATATATAGTAAGATTTTTTTCAACAATATAATCAAGTTGAAAAACTTTTATTTAATTTTTTTGGGTACGTCCAACGACGTAGCGGGCATCCCCTAGACACGCCCCTGCACTCTCGAACGTGACGTAATTATGCAATTATTCCTGATATAACCAATTAAGCCGAAATAAGTTAACTAGTGTATTTATTATTTATTTGGTTCAATACATCAGTTATAATAATCATGTGAATTAAAATATTAATGTTGAAATATAAGCAGCATGTGATAATGATAAAAATGTCAATCATGCCAAGCAGCATGTAATAATGATAAAAATGTCAATCAACAATCTCTTTTTTGTACCAAAATTAATTTTATTGACGTCGACAGAATATTTTCAAGTTCAGAGTTCTTATAAAATGTTGCGAGGTTTTAAAAAATAAATATTACTTTAGGTTTTTTTTTTTTAAGTTTTTTTAATAAGGTCCGATTCACTTTAGTTTTTTTAAACCTTTTACGTTACAGTTTGCACTTTCACTATAAAGTATTATTAGAAGTACAAATTCTGTTTGCTATTTTCTATTTAGAAGACAAAGAATTGCAGAACTAATGGAGCGCCAAAAGAAAGAAAAGTATGGAGAAATTAGGGAAATTTCTGCCGTTGACTATGTTGATCAGGTAAATAATGCTGGAGAAGGTGTGTGGGTTGTTTTGCATCTCTATAAATCAGGGTATCTTTTCGTTTTACTACTTCTTACAGCCATCCTCCAAAACTAAGGGAATCTTCTAGAAAATGCTTTTCTAGTAAATAAAATGTTTAAAAAAATTATAAATCAAGTTTAACTTAAAATCGTTTATTAGGTATACTATTTGTTAATAAATGTGGAATATATTCATATTTTGTTCTCACTTCAATATTTTAACTGTTATTTTATATAAGTTCAAAACAATATAAAAATTGTAACATTTGAAAACAGTGGTAAATTTTATCTTAGTGGTGTTCGAGAAATTGTCGAACAGTACTAAGATAAAATTTATTAACGGTACTCCTGATACTGATCTTAGAATTATTAAATACGTGAAAAAGAGGGTAGTACAGTAGAGGCGTATTACAGTGGATTATGGTTGAATGAATCGAAATTTAACCTAAGAGGCAAACAAAATGTGAGATAGTAAGCAAAATTTACATTAAAATACCAAATTCCCTTAACGGGAATTTGGTATTTTAATGTAAATTTACCTTACATAATTGCTTACACTATATTTTACTCGAATTCACATTATCTAATAATAATACGTTCACTTAGTTTTGGAGAATAATTTATCAGGGTTTAAAGAGATTTTTTTTTTATGTTAACGTGATTTAAAAAAATATTTGGTTGAAGCAATTATTAATTTCGGTAATATTTTAGTATTGCATTTCCTTAATGTTTTCAGTATTCCACTCTGTGAATTAATTGATAAGCATATGGTTCAATTAGCTAAAAAATTTCCTGCAACCAAATTTTTACGCAGCATTTCTACTACCTGTATTCCAAATTATCCTGATAAAAATTTACCCACTATATTTATTTACTTCGAAGGAGATATGAAAGGTCAAATTGCTGGTCCTATTTTATTCGGAGGAATGAATCTTACTCAAGACGGTAGCTACTTTTAAATAAAAATTTTTTTTTTTCTTTGGACGTGTAAATTTTTTATAAACATAAATGATTTTTTATAGATCTAGAATGGATGCTTTCTAAGTATGGCTGTGTTAAAAGTACCTTAAAGAGTGATCCTCGTGGTACAAAAATAGACAATAAAAATGGTTTTACTATATTATCTCGCTCGTCAAGACAAAAAAATAGCGAGTCTGAAGATGATGATTAGAAAAATTTTTTTTTTATGATTATCAAGCAAATTTTGATAGATTATTTTATATGCCTAAATTTTATTGCGACAAAATCCGTGATATACCGATGCGGATACGGATAGGCGTTGATAACAGAGTAGTCAGTAGCAGCAATAGTGTATTCAATTAGGTTCGTTCAGTCTTGTTATCAAGGCTAAAGTCAGAACAATAGTTCCTCACTTTTTTTGTGCCAATTAGTATCAATTGTTTAATATATTTTAAATTTTATTTCTAATATATTAGGCAATTGATATTAATATTTTTTTTTTTTTTTTTAGTTAAAGTAAATAGGTCAAGTTTTCTGAATATCCAATAAAAAATGCTTTCTAAGAAGTGTAGATTGCACAAAAAAAATTTTTTAATTTATTTACCCATAGTGAACATACTACATGCATATCTGACGTGTGCGTAATGAAAGTATAAAATATCTTTTATTTCACACTTTATAATAAAAAAAAAATTTTCAAGTTAGTAATAAGGTTATTCATTATCCCCCACCACCACCACTTCCAATAAAGATTGGTCAACGCTTACATGAGGGTGGTGTTATATGTTGGTAATCAGATAGCAAAGGTGGTAAAAGTAAGTCCAGACAACGTGTCTTCAACTTGACACAAACATTGCAACTTATTTGCTATCTCGTTACCAACTTTTACCACCACCCTTATAAAGGCGTTAACCCAACTTCAATGAGGTGGAAATGATTATGAATTAGCTAACAAATTTATATCGTTTTTTCTTAAAAATAGTAAAATTAAAGACATACATTATTCATGCGCGTTTGAGATTTGACTGTGGCATAATTTAAGGTAGGGTCTTATTAAGTATCAGTGACATACTTTGTACCAGTTATACATTATAAACTATGTAACTTTATACCGGTTTTACATAGAAATGGTTTAAAAATATCGTGTTCCTGAATGTTAAAAAAGCATTGAAAAAAGTCCAAGTTAACAGTTTTCTCTTATTTCCGATAAAAGTCGTTGAATAAAGTCTTTTACACAAAATAATTTTTCTAAATAAACCAGAAGAAGTTGTATTTAAAACATTTTCCTGAAAATTATTCCAAAATAGCTGTCCAGAATTTATTTTGCAAAAAAGTTAGGGTTCACAGGAAAAAAAGCGCTATCTCGAACCGTTGTTTTAAAATTACTGATGTGCAAAGATAAATTGAACATTTTGAAAGAAACAAGAAACTGAAGAGTTTTGATATATACATAAATAAAAACTTTACGACACACAAGCCTTTCTAAAATATTATTCAGCAAAAAAAAAGTTTTTTACTTACACTAATACAAAAAAAAAGATATTTTTATTATTATATTTATATGTTATTGTCAGGTATGAAAAACTTTTTAATTTTTTAAATTTTAAAACATTCAGATCAAGTCAAGGTGATGTTGCAATGGAAATAATAATATTTATATTTTTAATATTTTAATAACAAAAAAAACTAATGCAACTAATTTTTTGAAATTTTTAACAATCAAAACATTTGCATAACGGTAATGATCTTGACAAACTTTTTCGAGGGTTTCATAATCAACTCTATTTATTTCAATTTTGAGAAAGTATACACCTCATAAATGCGTCACACCTAGACCACATGAATGCGCTACAAACACTTCTTTTTTTTTACTTTAAACCGTATTATGAGTAAAAAGTTAGATAATTAATGCTGAAAATATATATTTTAAATTTAACATGATTTTCTTACTCGAAACATGGTGCAAATTAAGAATTCTTATTTCCAAATTTGAGAGAAAATAAATGAAAATAATTTTTTTTTAGAAATAGTGCATAAAAAACTAACTCTACAGATTAGGTGAGTCAAACAAGATTAATATGATAAAATTTCAAAAACTAAAATGCGTTAAACAAAAAACTTCTATCAAATGAGTTTTATTACTATGAAGAAATGTCAAAATTTCAGCTCTTTTGCATAATTTATAAAATAAGCGTTTCGCAAATTTATATCGGTTGCTATGATATTGTTACGGGAAAAAAAACAACCTGATTTTGATAGACATAATGTTAAATTATTAAAACTTAATGTTAAAATACTAAATTGAAAGTTTTTTAATCTGTGAACAAAATACTAATAATTTAGTTATTTTTTTTCAAAATTAACTTTTATTTCTTGGGGTACTACCTTAAATCGTGCTATTAAAAATAACTCAAAATATTATTTAATTGAAGAAAGAGATTTTTTTTTTTTCAAAAAAGGTGAAAATACTTAGGTACAGCAAAATTAAAGTTCGACAAAATAATTTTATTACAAAGGTGCGATGCCCGATAGGCAATACAAATTTGGTGAAAAAAAGGTTTATTTAAATAACTAATATTTCTCAAAATATATTTATTGATATTTCTCAAAATATATTTATTGATATTTCTCAAAATGCATTTATTGTTTCAGAGTAAAAAAATCTTAAGATCTTTAAAGACGCGTTATTTTATAAGTTATTTTTCTACATTAATAAAAAACATAAAACATTAAATACGTTTAAAACGTATCAAGTACGTATTAAACAGATTAATACGTATATAATACGTTTAGCTCCTATATATTCAGAATTTTCATTTCAATAAAATAATGTTTCGAGTGAGAAAAGCGGTACGCAAAGTTTATTATACGGGTGCACGTTTTTGACGGCCATAGAGCCGTTACAACGTATTTAAATAACTGTAGATAAATGATTAATAAAGTTGAATTAAACTTTTCTTAATAAGATAGATTCAAGGTTTATGAAAAACTTCTAAGTTTTTAGAAACTTTATTGCTAACATAATCAACATGATGGTTCCAAGTAGGGCTGTACCGGATTTAATTTTTTCAAATCCGGCTCCGGATTTCTACAGACAAATTCAGCCGGAGCCGGAATTTAAAACAAAGTTACTGGAGCCGAAATCCTGTATATCCCTACTAGATATTAACAATGGTCAGCAGTGTTTGACATTCTCAATACCAAGCGACAACTATTTTCTGTTAAACTTCGTTGTTATTATTAAAATATAAGGACACAATTTTACATAACATATAATAAATAAAATATTAAGTATACATGTAAGCACGGGCAAAAAATGTAATAAATGTCTGACCAAAATTCAGAAATCCGACTAAAATTTTGCAGAATTTGCTAACTGTTTGCCAGAGCCGGATTTGTAATAATGGCCAGGTTTCGGCTGGAGCCGGAGCCGAAAACCGGTACAGCCCTAGTTCCAAGTGTTGTTTTCATCAAGAAAAGCATCTAAAAATTTAGTAATTTATTCTCTTCTTATTTCAATTTGATTAATAAAGATTTGAGGTAATATTTAAGGCATATTTTGAAAGCAAATGGAATAAGGTCTATTTTGTTTTATTGATATTTAAGGTAATTTGCTGCATTTGAACCAATCAGATATGTATCAAAGTTCTTTGTTCGTTATTTTAAAAAGTTAAAAGATTTCACTTTTAAGAGGTTTTTAAAACTTCTATTCATCAAGGTGTATTCCCCGAACAGTTAAAAATTGGCAAAATTACTCCTATATTCAAAAACGGGGATAAATCAATTATTATTAATTAATGCCCTATTTTTGTTTTTTCCACATTTTCTATAATTCTAGATAGAATTATATATAACAAAGTATACAAATATTTTCATAATAATAAATTACCTTGCATTAATAAATTTGGTTTTAAAAAGGATAGTTCAACTGAACATGCAATTATCCAATCTATATGTAAAATCTCAAAAATTTGAGATTCACTTAAAAAATCGCAACATTCTTTTTATTGACCTAACAAAAGCTTTTAATATGGTCGATCACCAAATTTTAATCTTTAAAATTAAACACTATGGAATAAAAAATAAAGTTTTAAAATGGTTTGAAAGTTATTTGTCAAATCGTAAACAATTTGTTCCGAGTAATAACGGTTATCACACCACTTGTCTTTCTATTACATGTGGAGTCCACAAGACTACATTCTTGGGCAACTCCTTTACCTAATTTATATTAATGATTTAAATAAAGCCTCTAAACTAACAAGTATTATGTTTGCAGATGATACTTATTCCTATCCAACAGTGATACCTTTGAACTTTTTAAAACATTGAAAAAGAGCTTAGACATGTATCGAGTTGGTTTAAATGTAATAAGTTAACTCTTAATAAAAATAAAACAAAGTTTATACCATTGTTCTAAAAATGGAAATAAAACGGTATTTCGTAAATAAAAATTTTTCACTTGGAATCATCATATCGACTGTATAAGCACTAAAATTTCAAAAAACATAAGAGTTTTATATAAAACATGAATCGACCTTAATAAGAAAATTTTAATCAAACTTTATTATTCATTTATACACAGTTATCTAAATTACGCTAATATTGTCTGGGGAAGTAAAAAAAAGTTGCAACGTCTTTATCGCCGTCAGAAACATGCAATTCGTTTAATCTGCTTTGCAAATCGCTTTTCTCACACAAAACATCATTTTATTAAAATGAGAATTTTAAATATATACAAGTTAAATATATATAATTTTTTATGCTTTGTAACATGTGGAAAAATTTGAGAAATACTGATTGTTAAATCTTTTTGCCATATGAACTTTAATCAATTTTGTATTCCCTATCGGGCACCTCACCTTTGGAATAAAATTGTTTTGCCGAATTTTGACTTTGAACTACCTATTATTTTCGCCTTTTTAAAAGTAAATTAAAAACTCTAATTTTTTCATTAGATGACATATTATGTTATTATCAATAATATGAATTAATAACTTTTCCTTTACTTATTTACATTTACAAAAAGTTTATTTTTACTTATTTTGTTGATTTTATACTTTTTACTTAACATTTTATTATATTTTGATAGGTATACGTTTATATAAAATATTGGTATGTAGATCCGCGCGATCTCTCTTTTAATTGTATAATATATACTTTGGATATTTGTAGAAGTTAAAAATTGTTGTTATATTAGTTAAATGCTTGTTTGAACTTATTTAAGGATTTGACGACAAGATCCTTGGATCTTTTTTCAGATACCTTGTTTTATATTTGTTATATCGTTTATCAAAAATTTGTAATTAACTTTTTAATAATTTTTCTGGTTTTGTTATATAAAATATACATAGTTTAAAACTGCATTATAGGGTATATATGTTGTTAAATGTTGTAAGTTATGAATTGATTATGTTGGTGGTTTAGTTTGGTGGCTAATGTAATTAGTTAAATAAACTACAGGTGCGGATTCGGTATTTTTTAATTTTGGAAATAGCTAACTTTCAAACTCCAAACATTTATATATTTATACTTATGTCAAATAAAGTTGTTTTGCAAAAAATTGCGATGGTTGGGAGTCTGGTCTGGGAACTAAAAAGCCCTAAAACTTTGGCGACACTGCCCCAAACGTGAGAAAAATGTTGTTAATCTGATAAAATATTTCTTTTACTATTAACTAAATTTTTAATTTTATACAACGGTTTCTTTGAGTTCAAAAATTATTATTTTCTAAAGTTTGAACCCTCTTCGGTTAAAAATTTTTTCAAAGTTTTTGTTATAAATTATATTACCTTCACTATCAGATTAAGCAGCCGTGGCGCAGTGGTTAGAGTTCTGGCTCAGAACCCAGAGGTCCGAGGTTCGACGCCAGCTCTAGCCCAGCAAGCGACATTGGTACGGAAGGAGGCGTGAACTTCCCGTTAAATGCTCTCCCGCGGTGCTCTATGATAAGACCGTAAGGACTTCTGGGAGCACCTAAATACATACAAAAAAAAAAAAAAAAAGATTACACTTCAGTATCAGATTGATAAAAGTACATTAATAAAATATTGATATAAATTTTAAGACAAACTTTGGTATAATAACTTTTATATATATTTATTTTTCCAAATTACAAAATATGTGTATAGTTCCTAAAAAAGGAAAGCAAAGAAAAACATTTTTGGGTATAAAATTTTAAAAAATATTCTTTCGTAAATTTCCAAAGCAATGCCGTTTGAAATATATCTATGTCTATTTTTGAAAAAATTAAATTTAGTAGAAATTTTTTTTTGTAATTAACTCAGTATTACTATTTCTACAGTTATTATTGTCTTTTTTTTCTTTTTATTAACAAATCTTTTTTATTTCTTTTTTTTTTTTTTTTCGTGTCATTATTATTATCATTATTTTATTTAATACAATCTTTTTGTTTGGCCTTGTTGCATAATAGTAGGGGAGGTCCAAAATTCTATATTTCTTGTTTAACCAGTTATTCTTAATTAATTTTTTGAGAAAAGTTTAAAAAACGATTCAGTTTTTGCTAATTTTTTATGGTTGACCTTCTACTTTTATTTTAAAAATTTAAAAGATATAAAAAATCAAAGTCTTTGCAAAAGTTTCTTTGCGTATAAAGTTACGCAACTTTTTTTTCAAATTTATGCTATTCAAAATTTGATTGGATAAAATTGATTTGTAATTGTTGCGTTAAAAAAAAAAATGTTTAATCTGAGGTCTTTTTCTAAAAAAAAGTTTTAAATAAGTAAAACTACAGATTGCTTCAAAAAAAAAGTTTTATCTGAAGTCTCTTTCTAAACAAAACGTTTTAAGTAATCAAAAAGACAGATTGCTTCAAAATATCTTAATTTTCTTTTTTTTATTTATTTGTAATCGTTATTCAAGCTATCAAGAAGGCTATTCAAGATTTCATTTTTTTTTTCACTTTTATTTAATGAAGTCAAGAATAAATCTTCTTTTAAAGTGCCAGTCAGTAGAAGTTCAGTTAAATTCTAAAGTTTTAACATTTCTAAAGATAAACAGTTAGTCTAAAGGAACACCGCTACCTAAAAGGCTTCATAAAAAACAAATTGGGTGATTAAATTTTGAAATTTTCTGCTTTACTCTAAAACGCAGTGAATAGCTAATTAAAAAAATTCTAGAAGCAGTTAATAAGTATACCTCAAAGAGGTTGAATGATTGTATCATTCTTGCTAGAGTATTTATTAGAGTATTTTGGCAAAAGTTAGCCTCAGGACTTCAAAAAAGAGAAAAGTATTATGTGTTTGGTTGATGATGGAATATGATTAGTATTAACTTTCTAATTAAGTTGTTGCAGTTGGAAAGCTTTGGAAAAAAAAACATTTAATTTCAACAGTAGATGTATACTTAATTATTTAAACCATATAAAAAATGAAGGTTCGCGCAGTTTAAAAATATTTTCGAGAATTATTGTCCAGTTATTTGTACAAAAAGTTGAAACTATGGAATATAGTTGAAACCAGCTACAAAAACAAATGGATAACAATGGAAGAGCAGCAAACTTTACATCAGGTGTGTCAGATGAGTTCTGTTTTAGCTTGATTAAAGTTACAAGGCAGCCCATTTAGCTGTGAACTAGACATTATTGAAGTAGATAAAGATATGTTAAAATGAAAAAAAAGTTCGAAAAATGAGGTTTTTTATTTTAAGGATACAATGTAGGTAATTGTCGCGGAGGTCTATTCTGTTTAAATTCATGATTGTTGATATAAAAATACAAACCTCCATCTTATGTCTACCAATGAACACGCTCATAACCTAGATGTTCTATAAGGAAAGTTCACGCAGCAATCTCTATCACATATGATGACTTTTATAGTTATTTTCCGTTTTCAAAAGTAAATAACAAACTGTTTGAATTATTTTCATATATAATGCTTTTTATTTTTTGTTACTTATAAATTATAAGGTATATTATTGATAAATTAAACAGAAAAAGATTTCTAGTTTTCTACTTTTCTAATATTTAATGATAATAATAATTTCATCTATTTTTAACAATGCCTTTTTTTGTCAATATATTCACTTTTATTAAAATTGAAGTAGAAGGCTAAATAATTAAAATGAAAAAAAATGATTATGATTTTCAGAATAAGCATGAAAAACTAATTAAACAAAATTAGTTAAACTATAAAAAATCTAAAAAAAGACAATTATTGACTCCCCCTAATAATAGCGTACCGTTTGGTCGACGTCACGAAATTTTACTAATTAGAATTCTGGGATTAATATTCGGACAAACAAATCAATTTTGTAAACATTGACTGAAAAAATGACAAAAAAAAAATAAAAAAATAAAAGGTCCTTAAAACTATTTCGAGGTAGTACTGCCCCTTCCTCTCCCCAATACAATTTTCGTTCTTACGGCCCTGTATATGACTTATGATTGTGATATAAGTTTATATTAGCTTTTAAAAAAATTTTAACGAGGTTTTTTGTTGGTAAAAGTGATCCTAATTACATTTTAAAAAAATGCTTTTTTTTAATTTAATGTCGACAAGATAAAATAATGGATTGAGTGTCATAGACAAAAAAGGTGGAAAAAGAAGTCGAATTAAGTAAAACTAACTGGAACTAATAAAACTAAGTCTCTTCAAAAAGGAAAGAAAATTTTGACATCTTTTGCATTTAAATTTCAAGGCAGTTTTATTTTAACTTCGAATACTATAAATAGAATTGATTCTTCTGTGGATATTTATTATTTACGTATGTCTATCTACCATTACATATCTACCATTTAATAAACGTACATATCTACTATTTAATGAAAAATAATATGCCATTGGACATAACTGGCACAATAAGCATTATTAGTAGTCAAAACACCAACATGCAACTAAAAAAACTGTTAAAAAAGCAAGATTGCAAATTGTCTTGGCAGTGCACACATAACATTTTTACTTTTTATGTTTTGTTATATGGTTACGTAGTTAAATATGCCATCAACTTTTGAAAAGATAATTTTTTCTGAAAGATTTTTGACTGATCAATGTGTGACAGACCTTTTATATTGCCAAAACAGTTATTTTAATAGCTACGTATCTAAATAATTATAGATTTGAAATCCATTAGATAAATATGCTTTTTGTTGGAAAGTTTTTTTATAATTATTAACTCATTTAAGTATTTGATCTACTATATTATCTTTTTAAATATCTTTTTAAAACTCTTTTCTGCGGGCACATAACGTTAATTGGTCTTTTTAACGTTCTGTGCCCGCAGAAAAAATGTTAAGGATGTTGCACGTACTTAAGACTCTTCTGGGTTAATATCTTTTTGATGAAATACCAATGAATTAGCGAAGTTTCCAACACCTGTTAATGTGTTTTTTGTCCACAAATAATCTCTTTCTTTGCTCTTAAAGATTCCCAATACGTTTGTATATGCTTAACGCAACCAGATTTTTGCGGTTCAATAGCATAATTACTACTTTTTTTTTTTTTTTTTTTTTTTTTTAATTATTCACCTCCCCAAGGCCCGAGGGGACCACTACAGTCGAGGAGGCTACTCATTTTTTTTTTTTTTTTTTTTTGTAAATCGTGGTACAACCCTCTCTCAACTCTTTAACTCCGAAACACGAACCTTGACAAGCAAGGCCGCTGCGCGGAGAAATTAAGTTGGGCGCCGTACTTCCAGGGACCTGGTGGGAGTCGAACTATATGACTTACTATTACAAACAACATTAAATGACAAATAGTCACCATAACCCAAAATATTACTTATAAATTGCTCCAAAATACTACTAATAAATAGTTAATCATGGATTGAGAAAATAAGTCATCTGTACAGCACCTTCCATTGTTCCTAAAGATTTAATGTGATTCAGATGACTTTATAACTGATTTTTGCGCCATCCTTAAATGACTCATAGTCATTGTTAGGATGGTTGATATTGTTTTTCCGTTTTTCACATCCTCTGCAATATTTACTAAGGATTACAATATCATTTAAAGAGGTAAATCCTCGTTTGACATGTACCATTGGTAGAAAATTTAATCTAAACTTTTCCAGTTAGGTGTTTTTGTTGTTGAATTATTTTTTACTTTACTTGCAGTATTTTTCATAAACTGTAATACAGCTGAATGTTGAAAGCCTTGAGATGGCTTTCCTTAAATTATTGAATAAACAGCTTTTCATGTACTTCACATCTTTTACATATTCATAACAATATACTTCGCATCTTTTACTGCTTCGTATCCTTTACAAATATCATAAAAAGCTTTTTATTATTTTTTAATTTATTTATTTATTTATAAACAAATTTCTTTTTTAAATATTGCTAAATTAATGACCTTTAGTAAACTTTATTTAAAGTGCATTTACAAAGTTCGTATTGAGTAACTCTATATAATTTCGTACATCACTCAATCTCGCCCACCATCTTTAGTTGCTTATATGTCAGTTAACTCACAGGCTGCACCATCAAAAAGACGTTCTTTTAGAGCAGCTAACCAGCCTTATCAACATCAAAACAACTTTGACCTCAAAAGAATTGCAAATAAAAAAGTATCTCTTAAAGAAAATTTGTTGGTTTTCGGTAATTTTTTTGCTACCTAATTTGCCCAATTCAAACCAGCTGATGCAAATCTACCGATTTAATTATTTATTATGCATGTTAAATTATAATTTAATTTTGTTCTCCACTGTTTAATCTCTGGTTGTAATAACATTTATAATCGTTTAAAATGGTAGAATATGCAATTCTACCATTTTACTACTCAATTTCGCCCACAGAATAAATATATTGTCGCCCAATGCATTTAATCTCGCCCAGGTGGCCGAGAATAGATGCAGCATAATATATTAAGACTTACGCTACCAGCAATTTTAACAAAAAAAACCTTTCGCCATGGCCCCCATAATTTTTTCATTAAATTGGGATGACATATTTAAAAAATAATTGAAAAACAAAAACATAAAATTTTGTAAGGATACATATTAAGAGCATTTTCTTTTTGAATGCTTACAAAGGAGTTTTTTTATATATTTTTATTCTATATATTATTGAGCAAATTATTTTATAAATTAATAACCCTTAATTCAACATCCTTGGCATTATCGTAAAAATAAATTTTAAAGTTAAATTGATTTTAATTTAATAAAACTCTTCCTCTGGGTATTGTTATTAAGGAAATTAATTAAAAAATAAATTGATATGGGTCCGCCTTAAGTATAAAAAGCTTATGTTCATCAAAAACAAATAAATTAACTAGATAAAGGACAAAGAAAGTATCGCAAATAATTAAACTTTGTCTGTTATTGCATTTTCTTTTTCTGATTATTATTGGTAAGAAAGAATTTGGAATTTTATCTTTTTATGCTATATATATATATATTTTTTAAATATTTTTTTAGTGTTTAGAAATAATGGATATTTTATCTACAATTGTTTTATTTATTTTCAATTTAAGAACTAATGTTTTAGTTATTAAAATAACTAAAACATTAGGTTCAAAACGTTCGGTTGGAGAGGTCCAAAACTCATTTTATGCATAATAAGAATGTTTTTATTCTTCTTTAATAGACTTGTAGTTACTTAGCTAAATGCTTATTTACTTCATTGTAAATTAAGCACTGCGAAGTTCTAGGGTTGGGATTAGGTTACAAATACTAACATATGGTTTTCACCACGTGTTAATATTTGTAGTTCTTGCAAATTTGGAGCGCTTTATTAAATTAATATGACATTCATACTGCAATTTAATTTTTCTAGATATTGTCTTGAAAAAAAACATGGTTAAAACAAGAGGTGTGGGATGTAGAAAATCACCAAGATTTCACCGGATGTTGGTTGGAAAGATTACTTCTGTAGCAGAGGCTGCAATATGTTATAATACAACTCATCTTCTTGATGGTATAACTCCTTCAACATCTAGTTGTTGTACTCTTGACATTTGTCAAATAAAGCAGCTACCAACAATTGATGTTTCTTCAACTCATGTCAATGGTTCCAATCATTCCATTGATCAATCAGTCAAGAAACGGGGCAAATTCCTGAAATGGAGTGAAGAAAATATGATGAGTCCAATTAAGCATGTCCAATCAGAGCAATCATTTTCAGTGCGTAAGGCAGCAATATTGTACAATGTGCCACGTACAAAACTGAGACAGACTTTCTGAAAAAGTTGTTATTGGAGCAAAGCCAGGAAGAAAACTTACCCTACCTTTTGCCCTAGAAGTAAAACTTTTCGATTATGCCAGCAATAGAGCAAAGTTAGGTTATGTTTTGGAAAGTCACAGTTCCTAAATTAAGCTGGGAAACTTGCCGCAAAACATAAATTCAACTTCAAGAAAGAACTTCCAAGCAACCAGTGATGGAATAGAGTTAAACACCGGCGTGGCCACAAATTTATTCTGCGACAACCTGAGGGTACAGCTTAGCTCGACAACAATTTATGGATAAAGATAAAGTTTCAAAGTACTTTAGTGCTTTGAATGACGTCATGGTGAAAAATGGTTTTCACGTTAAACCAGAATCCATACGGAATATGGATGAAACTAATCTACAACTTGACGTAAAACCAAGAAAAGTGGTTGCAAAAAAAGGCACAAAAAACCTCCATAGCCAAATTATTGGAAATCGAAAGTCAATCATTGTTATTGCATGAGTGAATGCACAGGGCAAGTTCATTACCCATGGTTTTAGTGAAGGGAAAGGCATCCAGGTCTTTATGTGATTTTAACACTGAGTTCACGCCTCCGAGAACAAATTGGAGCTGGTCCGATAGTGGTTGGACTACCAAAACTTCGGTTTACCAAGACATTTTTAGAAAACATTGATCCACAACGTCCTCAGTTATTGATTCTGGATGGGCACGATTCTCACAACTTTATTGAGCTAATTGATATTTCTATCCAGAATCAGATACATACAGTTGAAATGCCTTTACACACATCAAAATGGCTTCAACCATGTGACCGCACCTTATTCAAGCCACAGAAGGATTATTATCGTTCTACAGCACAAGATCTGATGGGTCAGTTTCCAGGAATTATTACTTGTCGTTTAAATTTTGCAGGAATATTTGCTTCAGCTTGGGAAAAAGTAATGACTTCTTGCAACATTACTTCTGGGTTTAAGTTGTGTGGAATTTATCCATTTAATCCTCAGGCTATTCCTAGTGATGCATATTTATCAAACTATCTACACATAGCTGAGGATATATCAGTTAATACAACTGAAAACAGTTGTTCTTAGGTTAGTAATGTACTACCGTGTTTTTGCTAATACTACTATACAATAAAAATTATTAGCTAGCAGCTGCTAGCTAAAGTTAGCTAAATTTAGCTAGCAGCTGTGACTAATGTTTTATGTGCAAATTGATAAAAATTCTGAAGCATAAAGTTTACTAACTTGCATTTCAATTGTATTATTTATTATTTTCTTAGGAATTCTAATCACCAATTGTTCAAGAAGTCATTTTGTTGGACGTTGATGCTTCTATAGATGATGGAAAAGTTGCTAATTATCTAGAACAATTACAAAATGGCACTGAAGAAGATAACGCAACTCACAGTTTGTAACAAAATAACACTTCTATTTTGGAAGAAGAGACTGTTGTTCGTAATAATCAGCTTGCATATTTAGTCAATCCAGTTAAAGAAAAAAATGTTGACTACATTGTAAAGAGTTTTATCAATCGTTCTAAGCAAAAAAAAAAAAAGAAATCCATCAAGCTTCAACACCAACCATCAAACTTTAATTCTACTACAGTTTCAGATTTTCCGTTTGCAAACTCTTCCTACCCCCTGGTAAGTCAACAGTTTTTTTTCATTTCATTTGACCAAGTGATCAATAGTTGCATAGCAACAATGCAACTTTTAATAAATTTTCCGTTTTAAAATAATTCAAATTTTTTTAAATTATTTAAATACTTGTTCTTTAATTGAATATATATGTTTTTATCAATGCAGGTGATGGAGATGATGATGTCTTAGCATATCCTAAGGCCACCGCACGGAAAAAGATAGCAAACAAAAAGGCTAGCTTAAATACTTCGTTTTAACTTCTTAAGAAGCATACTCAGCAAAGCTGAATTATCACCAAGACAAAATCCAACAGGAATAAGAAAAATGCAAAAGAAAACAACAGCGATTTGTTAATGATGCTAAGCGACTCAAAGAAAAAAGAAGAAAAAAAAGTATTGGCTAAGAAAAAAAATTAAAAAATTGTGCCAACAAGTCTATAGCAACAACAAAAAAGAAGTTCATTTCATTATCATCTGAATTGCAATCATTGGTTGATCCCGAGAACAATACTGACTAATATGTACTAAATATTTGACAATATTTTTTTTATATAAGTAAAAATGCATACAATTTCGTCTTATCTATATAAACTTTTTTATTATTTTTATTTTAGAATATTCTAATGGTCTTATTTATGATAAGACCTAATGGTCTTATTACTAAGCATCGCCACAAGGGCTTAGCCATATAATAAGTTGGTTCCCCATTTCGAGCTTTACCGATAACTATAAATGTTTCGAGCAGGATTCGAACTCGCAATCCTTATACAACGAGTACCATGGTCTAATCACTACGCCACGGCTGCTCAATATAAAAATTAAACTCATGACTGACGCAAAAAGAAGACAATATTTGTCATATCACAACGGCTTGTAAGCATTAATGTGTTGAAACTATACTTTATTTACATATTTTACAATTACAATTGAGATTAATCTCAGAATCAAGATTCAAGTCAGAGTTTAGAGAGAAAATTCGCATTCACAAAAACCCCATGGTTTTATACTTTTCTAATTAAAATGGTCCAATTGAGCATAGAAATTAACTAACGAGATTTAATCTCACTCACCTGTATATAATGTCGCCCTACGCAAGTATAAGTTCTTTTTTAATGTACACAGTGGGCGACTTTTGATGTTCAGCTGTGCAATATTCTGTGCAATATTCTGTGCAATATAAAATAGTTCAGCTCTACTGTCTGATAATAGCCTGTCATTATCAATTTCAGTGCGGATGTGGGCGAGGTTCGATTAAGTTAACCTGTTTTGCAAATTGTGGTAAAATTAAAAGAAAACTCTATTTTAAGTGTAGAATCATTATTAGTAACGATACTTTTTTTTACGTTTGTTTTTAAGATGTTTTTATTTTGTGATTATTAAGGTGCTCGCAGAAATTCTTAATGTCTTATCACAGAGCACAACGGAAGGGCATTTAACTAGAAAGTTCACGCCATCTTCCTTACCAACATCGCTTATTGGGCTAGAGCCAACGTTGAACCTCGAACTTTTTGGTTCTGAGCCAGAACTTAAACCACTTCGCCACCGCTGAACTATTATCTATATTACTATAAAAATTTAGAAATATACAAAAAATCTCTCAATTTTCTTAAGAATTTCAAAGTTAAAATGAAAATACCAACTGTTTTTAGTGTCTATATTAAACGTAAATATCTTGGAACTATTTTAATTTTGGAAAGCAAGTTAACTATTAAAGTGGTGGTGTTTGACACATGCTTTCAACACTATTTTTAAAAGCCCAACAAATTTGTTATTTACTTTTTGTTCATTATTTTTTTATTACCCATTCTTAAAAAATAAATAAACAAAAATACAGTTTTTTATTAAAATCAAAACAATACTTCTTAAAAAAAGTGTACTAACTGAATTACTGAAAAATCATGCTGGCATAAGTAATTTATAAAGGTAGGTTTGTGACAATTAAAGGAAGCATTATTAGACCATAAGAAGGCTTAGAAAGAATAACAGTGCTGATACAGGAGACGTATATTAAAACATTATATTTTCTTAAACCACCGTGGCGCAGTAGCTAGAGTGCTTGCTTAAAAACTGAAAAATCTAATTTACAATGCCAGATCTGGCCATATTTTCATTTTTTTAGTTAAAGTACTTCTTTTTAGACCCTAACAACCTAGTAATAACCACAACGTATAAAAAATATACTTAATATGAAAATAATTAATTTAAAAAGAAAAAATCTTTTTTGAGGTTTACTACCTTAAATAAAATTAAACATCAACCATGCTGAAACTAAGAATGTAATGAGCAAGTTTATGATTTACTGGAATCCAAAATGTGCAAAAACTCACTTTGCCCGAACTGAAATTCCTACGTTAAAGACGCCTTAATAAATTTAAAAAACTTACATGTCACAGATTTGCATCGTGTAAGCATTTATGTTAAATTACAATCGCGTTTGTTATAAATGTTTAATAATGTGATTTTTTGGCATCCTAATTATGCTAAATTAAGTTATACACTCTTACTTGAACGTTACTTTAAAAAGTAACTTTTTAAAGTATCAAATGAAAACAAATTGTAGATTTTTATTTGAAATAATTAAGGACGCCATAAAGGTCACGTGATTTGTAATATATCTCAAACAGTTCAATTCACTTTTTAATAATCCAACATTCAACTTATGACATTGAAATCTTGTTCAAAAGTAAAACGAGCAATAAACAAAGCACTGAACAGTGCCATTTCTTCTTAACGACGTAACTTTAATCGATAAAACCAATCAGAAAACTACGAGAAAGTCTATTAAACTCATCCTCGGTATGAGTGTTTACTAACCGAGAAAAAGTAGCAATGCAAAAATGTTAAATGTTAATAATATTTTGTAAATAAAACACGTTTTCGTTTATTTTACCAGTTTTAGTGGTATAATAGTTGTCAAAAATAAACTAACTAACAAATATATATATATATATTTTAAAGTATGGCATGTCGAAATCTAGAATCAAATTTACCAAATTATTCCGAATATTCCGGGACGCAACCAACAGTTTCAAGAAAAGTTCACTTTAACGATAAACAAAGCGAGAACTGTTTTCACTACGAACTTTTTCCTGAATGTCATTCAAAAGATGACAATCATATATTTTTAAGCAATCAAATTAAATTTAATGATGCGTACACAAACGATAAAGATATCAAAGATGTAGTAGAAACCATTCCACAAATAGAAAACAAACATTTGGATGTTCAGAGTATTACTTTAAAACTAAAGCAATCTTATGACAATATTGATCGTGAACAAGATTTACTAAAAAAGATTTCACAAGAACTAAACTTGTCTAAAAGTAAATTAATGTGCCATCAATGCGCCGTTTATAATAAAGATACTGCTCGCGAAGTTGATCGATTGCTCAAAGAAGTAGAATGTTTACAAAACCACTTCCAAAGCGTAGCTAAACGGAAGAAAAAATACTTAGAGGAGTTGTCTCTTCTTCAAGTTGCTTTACATAGAGATCGGACTCAAATGGAAGCAAGTTTTCAAGAATCACCTGATTCAAAACAAATTCTTAAAACAAAACTAGATGAGTCATCAAAAGTGACACGTGATCAAAGAAAAATGATTTACAAACTTAAAAGTGATAACATTGCTCTTTGGAAACTTTTACAAGAGGTTCAAGAGCATTTAAGAAACGAACACCATAAAGGAAATGATTTTATCAACGAGTTTCAGGCATCTTCAGGAAATAAACAGTTATCAGATATTCCAACTAAAAGAGAAGTGGATATTTACAAAAACATGTATACCGATGCAGTCACGTCATCGGCATCTTCATCATCATTGGATATTTTTCAAGATGGCAGAGTATCAAACTCTAGTAGTTCAAGCAATGAGAATTGTCTGTCTGAAAAAATACGTCACTTGATTGCACAAACTGAACATATTAAACAAGTTATTCCAAACATTGAGAATCACCAGCATGAGTTTGTGGAAACTAGCAGACTTTGGGGGGCTGGATTAGGTTTACGAGAGTGTCGAATTCCTTCCGAAAATGAAAAAGTAATTTTCTAGTTTACTACTGCGTTAAATTTTTTCAAAATTACAAGTAACTTACTACTAGTTTTAATTCCCTGTTAGTTTTAGTTGTGGTACTAAATTGAATAATAAAAAAGAATACACTTAGGTTGAACAATAAATTTAAGTAGTTTCCAGTCTCATAGAAATGTTAAGTTTGACTAGCCCCAATTACAACATATTAGAAAAATGGGCAAAGCATTTTTCACCAAAAATAAGATAACCCATTCGCATATTTTTTATTTATTTATGTAGGGAATGAGAAGCGATATGAATGATATAATGTCCAGATGTGAGGATCTTGAAAAAAAAGTCGATCAATGCTCCACAAAAGACATTAGAGAAATACTCATCCACCAACTTCAAGAAATTGACCAAGAAAGTTCAACATCAAATTCATCTAAAGACAGCAGTTGGAAAAGGCGTAGTAAGTTATAATAGATTCTTTAGTTCTACTATTCTTTTATAATTGCATTCTAACAGAATGCAATAATATTTGTGTATCATATTTTTATACTTGATTTAAAATTTTTTACAGCTGATAAAATTAATGTTTTCATTTTCGGTAATAATAAAAATTATTGTATTTTGCGTTATTTTATATATATATATATATATATATATATATATATATATATATATATATATATATATATATATATATATATATATATATATATATATATATATATATATATATATACATACAGGGCCTCCAAGAGGAAGGGGGCAATTTAAGTAGTTTGCCCCGGGCATCACAGTCTATGGGCCCATAGACTGCAAACTATGCCCCATGGGGCATTGCAAACGCTTTAAAAATAAAAACTATTGTAATGATAAAAAATTTAGCTGATAACATATTTAAAAATTAACCAATTTTGTGTATTAGTTTTGTTCTCTTTTTAAATTTTGTTTACGCCTAAAATAAGATAAGAATTACTTTACAAGGTTTTCATTTTACATTTGAATGCTCGCGTTTTCGTTGGCCTTTTATTTGCTTAGTAACGTAAAGAGCGTTTAACAAAAAAAGTTTTTATTTAACGGTTTGTAGAAGTCTAACTTCAAGTTGTATAACTTATTTTTGCTTAAACTTTGCTTTGGATACTTTTGTGCTTGGTATGTTTTTGACTCACCTGCATCTTGTTCTGACTATATTTTGAAAACGAAGTAAACAAAAAAATAAAATACATTCTAACTATATTTCGACAAGAAATTTATCTTCAGTGGATATTTAAATGTAAGTACTAGCTTTAGCTATGCCATTAATAACACCAAAGTAATTATAAAATTAAAAATTTTTAAAACTAAAAAAGCTCACATTCTTTACATCATCATAAGTTTTAGCATGAGTTATCAAAGATGGAGGTCTTGAAAGATTGAACCAGTTGTCTGGAGCTGCTGGGCGAAAAAGAAAAATGATTCAGAAAAAAAACGAAAGCAAAAACAAACGAACGCTTTTAGATCGCGTTCGTTGGAAAAAAATGAAGATAAAAACAAGCAGGTAGTTAAATTATTTTAAAATCTTATGACATCCATAAAAGAATAATAAAAATAGTTCTGTCTACTAATATTTTTTTATAGCTCTATCATATAGAGTTCGGTATCAATAACTCTAATGTGTTACCAGATCATAATTCCGACAAACCATTTCTTGCCGATGACATTGATGGCTACCAAAAAATATCATCACCTTCAAATCCCAGCAATTTTCCAAGAGATCAAAAAGAACGCAAATTCAGAACAAAGTATTACAAGATTATATGCATCTTATTGCTAAGCACCAAGAAGAAGAAAAACGCATGCAAGCTCATTACTTATCCTGAAAATCACAGAATGAATTTATGGAGGAGTGCGTTTTTGCGCACTCTTGTGCGCAAATTAGTGGTTCGAGAAGTTATTCAAGAAATCAAAAAATCAATGTATTTCACCATCATCACGGACAGCAATCCCGATTCGTTCCACAGCGAGCAAATTACTTTTGTCTTTCGTTTTTTGCATTTCATTGATAATCAGCTGTGGGAAGTTAAAGAAAGGTTCCTTAAGCTAGAAAAACTTGAAAAAAAGAAGAGAGCTAATATAGCAAAGTTGATATTGAATGCTGGAAGAGAATGAGCTAGACATAAAAAATTGTTGTAGTCAAGGCTACGACAATGGCGCAAATATGGCAGGTATTTACAATGGGGTTCAAGCTTTGATTAGACAAAATAATCCACAAGCAGTTTTCATTCCTTGCTCTGCTTACAGTTTTAACTTATGTGTAGTACACCCTATTGAATCATCAGCTCCTGCAAAATCCTATTTTGGAAATATTCAAAAGCTATACAATCTGTTCAGCTGCAGTCCAGTTCACTGGAAAATTCTTCAGAAGGTGACAAGCCAATCGTTACATAAACTTTCTGTTATTCGATGGAGCTCAAGGATTAAAGTAGTAAAGTCACAAGCGAAAAAGCCATGAGAAATTCTGAAATCATTACATTGTCTAAAAGAGTTATACCTTCCAGGCGAAATTAGTAATAAAGTTCTTTATCTAATTAAATGGATGAATTCTTTTAAATTTGTTGTTTTCACTACTTTTTGGATTAAATGTTTGATAGCAGTTAACAACGTTAGTCTTCTGCTTCAATCCACTCAACTCACACTTGATGACGAAGTAAAATTTTTAAATGGTTTTTTGACGGATCTAGATTGAATCTGTTTGTTTTGGGACCCGATTTTAATAGAAGCAACAGAAGTTGCAAAGAACTTGAAATCTGATGAAATCATGTTTGCTGTGAAGAGAACGCGAAAAAAGAAGGTCTTCCCTAATGGAACTGCTAGTTACAACCATCAAGAAGCATAAAAAAATACTTTATGCTTCTTGATGGTTGATCTGACTAATCAAATGAGATCGAGATTTAAAGTAATAAAAGAGGAATGTAACAAGTTTTCCTTCCTTTGGTCTTCGCTGAAATCTCAAACATATGAAGAACTAGGATTAAAAGCTGAGAATCTGGCTAAACTTTACCCAGAAGACTAATTTAAAAATGAATTTTCTGATGAAGTTCGGTATTTTTTTTTCGTAAGAAGAAGTATTCTAGCCAGCGAAAAGCCTATAGAACTTCTAAATGAAGTTTATGCATTCAATCTTTCCACAAGTGTGTGTTTCACTTAGAATTTTTCTAACATTGCCCGTTTCAACATCTGAAGGTGAAAGATCATTTAGTAAGTTAGCTATCATCAAGGATTATCTTTGTTCCACAATGGGCCAGGAGCAATTGTGCTACTTGATAATCTTTTCAATTGAATCAGATTTAGCCAATAACGTTAGAAGGCCCGGAAGATGTCTGTTAAGACTTGATTTTACCATAGTTTGTTTTTACAAGCCAAAATTAATTAAATGTTATTTTAGGTTATCTATGAAAGTAAACAAAAAATAACAATGCTAATTTATTTGCTATTTATTATTTTAAGACCTAAAGTATGGTAGGGCATCCATTAAACTTTTAGACCCGGGCATCACACACACATATATATATATATATATATATATATATATATATATATATATATATATATATATATATATATATATATATATATATATATATATATATATATTATATTTCATACCGTATTTTTGTATTTAGTATTAATATTTACTAACAATATAAAAAAAGGCTTCTTATCGTAAATTAATCTACTAACACTTTTTTTGTTCATCAATTTACAGGTGATCCAACTTGCATTTGGAATCCAGAGCAACATCAAAGAGCGAGAGAAGATATTTTGCAATGTCTTGATAAAATTGCGTTGTTAGAAAGAAACTTTAATGGAACCCAAGAAGAAGTTCGGAGATTGAGAAATTATATAAAGGTGATAGTTTGTAAATATTTGTAAATATTTGTTTTGCCCAAATATTTTGTTTGTATATATGTGTGTGTCTGTGTTTCATATGCATTCTATATAGCAAAAGTTATATATGGCATTTATTTTAGGAAACTGCCGAGGAAAAAGAATTTTGCGAAAAAACATATAAAAGAGAAGCAATGGATCTAAGAAAAGTGGTCGAAAATAAATCTGAGGAAATCGAAAAGTTAAAGGAAGAACTGAACAGCTCTCAAAAGGTACAGTTATTTTATAATAAAATTGCAAACATCAATGATCAAAAACCGACTAAATTTTTATTCTAAGAACTTTCGAAATATAATTGATTTTTAAAAGCTTAATTGCTACATAGAGGCCTATTTTTACTTTTCTAAATTTTGGAGTGAACCACAATGGTCTTTTCTAAATAAAAATGTAATCTTTAATAAAATAAAATCTTCGTGTTACCATAAACCTTTTGTTTTATTATAATATTGTTTACACTAACAATTTTTATTTGTCAATTTTAACTTTACTCTTTGTTATTTTTGGTTACTGAATATGTATTAATTATACGCTTGAATTTTTTAAGATTGCGGTAGAGAATCAGAAGCTGAAAGCAAAAATAGAAAAGTTAGAAAAAAAACTTCAACAAAAAAATGAAGAGATTGCGAAACTTGTTCATAAAGAAAACGAAACTAGGTTTTTGAAGGCGTTAGTTGAGGAAAAAAACGAAGAACTTGAAAAGCTTAAGGTTTATTTTCATTATCATTATTTAATATATCATTATATCAACTTTGTTTGTTTTATATTTTAAAACTATTTTTTAATGCTTTTTATATAAACATTTAATATATAAAAAAAATATATATATTTTTCAATTATAGTTAGAAATGCAAGCAGCACTTGATAGAATGGAACGATTTCGTTTGCAAGAAGAAATCATCGAAGATTCAAATAATGCTCTAAAAAGCGATATGAAAATTTTACAAGAAAGAAATGATGAACTTAGAGCATCCATCGAAGAAAATATTCAAGAAGAATTAGCTCTTCTACAATCTGCCATTTTAGAAGCGGAAAGACGCATGGACCGTATGAAAGAAGAAAATAACACTTTGAAAGAAAAAACTATTGCAGCAGAAGCATCTTCGAAAGGAGGAAAATCACAGTTTGACATTGATAATGTTGTTTTAGTTAATCGTTTAAAACGGTATGAAGAAGAACTTCAGAAAGTAAACGAGGAACTGCACGCAAAAATCCTTGCTGAAAACGAAAATGAGATTCTTTTAAATAAGAAAGACTCGCAAATCCGGGTATTAACTGATAGTTTAAATGTTTTAAAGGAAGATATTTTAAAAGGTTCAAAAACCGAATCAAAATCAAGCAGTGACATAGAGTTTTTAATTGCGCAACTTATGACTGAAAATAAAAGACTTGTCGAGGAGTTGAATAACAAAGACATGATTATTGATGATTTCAGAAACGCTTTTGTGAATGTAGCAGCCGAATGGGATCAGCGAGTCACTTTTGAGACAAACGATTCTTTCAAAGAAAATATCAGAAAAGAATTTAATTTTGATACAGCTCTTACAGGAATAAAAGAAAGTTTAAAAAAATCTCATTATGAATTGGTAGATAAGGTTGCAGCTCTTCACAAAGAACTTAAAGAGATGAAGGAGGAAAATCGAACGTTAAAGAAACAAAAAGAATTTTCTACAAAAGAATCCCGACTAATAGTCCGATTTGAAAAGCTGAACGAAGAAAACAGTAAACTAAGAAATCTAATTGGCTGTCAAAACGTTGATGAAGTTAAATCTGCATTGTGTCAAGAGAATGATCGTTTGTTTAATGAAAACAGTTTACTTAGAACAGCTCTTAATGAAGATCGAAAAGAACTAGTTGATAGTAATTTGCGCAAACGGGACAAAATAAAACTTCTTGAACAAGAATTAAAGGACACAAGGAAAGTTCTGAAATTAAATTTAAAACAAACAAATGAGGATTTAAACTTTTCAAGAGACATTTATTTGAATAACTCAAGTGAACGCATTTTGAATCAATCGAAAGAGTCAAAGCTGGAGCAAAACGCAATAGTTAAGGAACCAAGTGGGTTACCTCCAAAAAGTAAAAAAAGAAGCGCAAAGCAATCAAGTTCACAGACATCATCAAACGAGAAAGCAGCTTTCGCCGAGATGATTCAGCAAAACGAAATAATCAGAAAACTTCAAGAGGATAACGAACGTCTTAGAATGAACGCAACGACTAACAAAGAAGACAAAAAAGAAATCGAGGTTTTAAAATCTGAAAGAGAAAAGTTGAAACTTGTAATACGCTCAAATGAAGCATTTGAAGAAGAAGTGAATGAATTAAAAAACCTTTTAAAAGAAAAAAACAGAGAATTATTAAGAAGCAAAGAAATAATATCAGGTTACGAAAAAGAAATAACATTTTTACGAGACTACAATGAAGGATTGACTCCTACTGCAAGTCCAGACGGTAAACGCAGTAGTTTCAAAAAAACGGAAAAAGAAACGTTATTGCTTGAGAACGCAGCACTTAAATCTGATCTAGATAAAGCTTTAAAAGATATAGAAAAACTTATCGAAATAGTAGACCGTAGAAAATTAAGTCTGAGTAATCCACTAAACAAAAAAAGCGTTTCATGTAACGATATTACGATACTAGATCATGAAAGTAAAAACATTCAAAAAAATAAAAACTTTAATTATTCGTTAGATAATAGTATGACAGAGATTAATTCTTTAAAGCAAGAATTAATTGAATCAGAAACCTCTCGCAATAAAGCTTATGACGAAATTGGAAAACTTAAAGCAACTCTTCAAAGCTTTAGAAATGAAAAAGACAAAAGAGATTTTGTAGAAGATGAAAGGAAGCAGAAACAAATTATTGAAGAGTTAAAAAACAGTTTAGAAGAAGCAATGCGTGAAAAAAGAAAAATAATCTCACAAAACTTACAAGACAAAATCACACTCGAAGAAAAAATAAACTCTATGGTTAAAGAAATTAATAAACTAAAAGAAGAAAAATTAATTTTAGAAGCAGATAATAACATTAAAAGAGTTGAATATACAGAAAAAAACGATGATGGCAACGACTGGTTTCAAAGTGATTTGAAAAAACGATTTTCTCTCCTAAGTCCTGATGACCAACGTGGCAATTTATCTGATAGAAAACATGCTCGCGATCACGGCAGATTAATTAGAAAACTCCAGGTTGAAAATCAAACTCTACGAGCAAAGATGCTAACATTGGAAGAAGAAGGTGTAGAAACAATAAAAATTATTGCTGATATGGAACGAGGGCACGGTCACTTAACCGGAACGCTTCGAACACATTTAGTACTTCAAAAAGCTTCGACTGCAAAACTTTTAGAAAGCTCTATCGAACAGTATGCTGCTGATTTTGAAAACTTTAAACGTAAGTTTAAATCACTTGAAACAAAGTACGATCGAGACAAAAAATCATCAAAACGAAGAGACCATGCTTGGGATTTTTTTACAAACGCATCTGCTTCCATCACTAACATTCATAACATACTTAATGAAGGGTTTTTTAAGTTTGAAGAAGATCTGGAAAAAGATTTGGATGAAGATTTCGTTAATAAAGATTATAAATCAAGATTGTGGATAATGAGACGACAATTAAGTGACGTCGAAAAACGTCATCGTGAGCTGCAACTTCGTGCAGAAGAACTGAACATTAGGTTACACGCAAAGACTGCTGAATACGAAGTAACGCAAGAAGAACTAGAAGATACTACACGAGATTTAGAGTCGCGAGATTCAATATTGCACAGATTAAAAAAAGATGCATTGCGACTTTCTAAAGAAAATCAATCACTTAGTAGAGTGATCAAAATACTACAGGGTAATTTTCATTTTTATCTTTTCTAAATTGAATTTTAAAAGAACAAGACCAAAAGCAGATAATAAGTGGATTCCAGACAAAAAATATTTGTTTAAGTTGCAATTACAATAATCAAAACAGTTAAAATAAAAAATTTTCCTGGAAAGTTGCATAATATATTTGTTCCTTCGAAAGTTGCATAATATATGTTTCCATATGGCTCAAAAGATCTTTTGTTACTTGGGACAGAATTATTATTTTTTTAAATAGTAAATTGTGTTAATTTTTTTAACTATTTACTTAATTTGCTTTACTAATTTACCTTTTAGAAAACGAAGAAAAAACAATTAAAGAAGTGATCATGCATAATACAGTTCTTCAAAGCGAAATAAATGAACTCAGTGAAAGTCACGACAATAGGCTAAGAGATGTTCACGCTAACATTTTAGAATTGAGCGAATCTCTGGAAGAAAAACAAAAATCCTTAAGTGAGGCAATTCGTTTACGGGATTTAGCTAAAAAAGAAACAGAAGAATGTTTACGACGAATACAGTATTTAGAAAAAAAACTCCATGAAATGACTGAACAAAGAGACAAACTAAAAAAAGAAGCAGAAAACCGAGCTGGTTATATGGCAAAAGCAAATGAAGATCATGGTACAATTCATTTGTTAAGAGATGATTTAAAAAAGCTTGCTAAAGAAAATGCAGATATGAAGCAAGAACTATCAATAAAACAAAGACTAATGTATGATATGTCAAAAGATCTTCATACCTTGCGTTTAAAAGAAGATGGCAAAGTATCTGAAAGAAAAATGTTCAAAAAAGAAGATGAAATTGCGCAATTGCAGCATGAAATATCTGAGTTAAAAACAGAAAAGTTTATTCTTGAAACAAAAGTCAAAGATCTTGAAAGAAAGAGAGATAAACCATTCTCAAAAGAAGATAAGTTTCTGGAAAAAGCATACCGCAACAAGCTCGTTGAAAAAGAAGCAGAAATTCAGGAAATAAAAAATGAGCTAACTTTTATTAAGTCAAACCAAGAAAAAAAACAAATTACAAACAAAAATTTATTGGACCAGGGCGATGATTCAAATGAGCTTTTTATTTCTTATAAAAAGTTGCAGCAGCAGTTAAAGGAGTTCGAAGAAAAACGAGATATTGAAATAAAAGCTCTTACAAAAGATATTCATCAAAAACGACGCAGAATTAGTGAGTTATTAAAATCGATAGAAGAACTAAAACAAGCCAAGTCTCCAAACGTAAACGAAATTGAAAAACTTGTTGAAAATATTGAAATTGAGGAACAACAATCATTATTGTTGGAAATCGATGCAAAAGAGCGCGAAACTGAAGAATGGAAGAAGAAAACACATTACCTCGAAAGTGAGCTTAGACAAGCCAGATCAGTTTTATCAGCTTCATCTTGCGAAGACGATAAATTTAAAAAAGTTTATCTTAACAAAATGCTACCATATAGCGGCAGTGTTTTGTCGGGTGGATATTTTGATCGCAAAACGCCGGGACAAGATTCTCTTTCATTGATGTCAAAAACACCCGAAGATGAAGATATCTACCATAAACAAGAAGATTACGAACCAAAAGAAAGCAATTATGATTCAAAAGTGATAAATAAACTATTAAATCGTACAAAAAGTAACGAAAACATTAAAAAAACTTCAAAGATACCTCAACGGCGCTTACCAGCGCCTAAAACTTTAAATACTAAACTCAGACACATACCTTCTAAAGCATCTGAAAAAACAGAAACATGCGAAGATAATGGAAACGATGACGACCTAGAAATTTCTTTTGACAAGGTAAATAATTTTCTTCATGGAGGTCCTAAAGTTTACAGAAATACATTAGGAACAACTGAACAAAACTACACATACGATGAAAACGCTTTCTCACGACTCCAACGAGACATTGACAAATTAACAAACGAAAATACAATGTTAAAAGTTAATCTATCAGAATTAAAAAAGTCTTTAAAAAAAAGTGTTTCTGGTACGCCTAAAGTTGTAACAGAAAAAAACGTTTTATTGATCGAAGAAAATAAGTCATTGAAAGACCTTCTCGAAACTCAGACACAAAACGTGTCTTCTCAAGAACGTGTAATAAAATCGCTTAAAAGTGACATGGAAAATTGTAAAAGCAAATACATTGAACATTGTGATAGAATTTCAGAGGAACTTAAAGAAAAGAAAAGAGAAGTGCGTAACTTAAAAAAAAATGTTAAAGAATTACAGATTTTAAATAGTAAAGTAGCTGTTAATGGCTCTTGTAATGAATCACTAAACCAAAACAAAAATATATCGAGTTCTTTCGGTGAACAAAGTAAAGTTGAAGAGCTAGAAAAAAAACTGAAAGAAACTGAAACCACCTACGAAGATGTTTTAAAGCAAGCTGAAAAAGCATTAGAGGATGCCAAGCACAAATTAACAGTACAGCATAAGCAAAACAAAGAATTGACAAAAAAAGTGAATGAAATACAAGTAGATAATCAGTTAAAAGAAACGTATTTCGAAGAATTAAAAACGGAGCTGACAGAAACCCTTGCAGAAAAAAACAGTTATATTTCTTCTTTAAATAAAGAATATCAAGATTACAAACGTAGAAGCGAAGAAGAATACGACAAAATTTCAAAACAACTTAGAGAATTAGAAAAGCAATGCCAAGACTACAAAATTCTCCTTGAAAATAGCGAAAGCACTACCTCGGAATTTGTCAATCATTCAAAATATGAAGCAGTTCATATTAATGATGAAGTAAACGGAGCAAAAGACATTGAAAGTTTAAAGCCTAAATATAGTAAACCAAGGGGAAAACATGAATCCTTGGTAAACACACTAGATATGATATCTGACGATCGTTCCATTAAGACAGACATAGATGATAAAAATTATGAAAATCGCAAAATTGATTACGAAATAGAATACGAGATTTTGAAAGGATGCAACGAAGAATTAGAAGAGCAGATTTTTAATCTTGAAAATAAACTAAAAGAAAATGAAAAGTATATTCAGTGTGCAGAAAATGCAATCAACGAAGCAAAGATGGAAGGTGCATCAGCTTTGATGAAACTGCAGCAAGCTTTGAATCAAACTGATACTTTGGAAGACCAGAAACAACGGTTAGAACAAAAGGTTAGAGAGCTTGAAAAACGTGAACTTGAGAAAAATGGAATATATAACTTTGCTCTCCAAAAACAGAGTCTTGAAAATACTGAGCAAATTGAACAACTTAAAAGTATAGTTGATGAGTATGAAGTGGAAATGCATAGAAGTGACACCATGTTAAAAAAAGAAAAATCAATTAATAAGAAATCGATTGAGGAGTTTAAAGAGGTTATAAAATCATTCGAAGAAAAATTAAACAAGAAAAACAAAGAGATTGAAATGTTAAAAGATCAAAATGAAGGAAAGAACACTCAGCTTAAGTTGAACGATTTAAAAAAAAAACTAGAAGAAAAACAAAAGCAATTAAACGAAAAAGATAAAGAAATTTCTGATTTAGAATCTCAACTGCAGAAATGGATTCTAAAATCAATTAGTGAATCATATGATGACCCAAAAACTTTGCTCGAGCAATCCAACAATATACTGGACATGTCAAATGACTCCGAAGAGTTTAAAAACAGCTTTACTAAAAACTTCAATGTTAATGTTGACAACGAATTAAACAATCTGAGAAAAAAGAATTCTGCTTTGCAACTAGAGTTAAATGATAAATGTAGAGAAATAGATTTATGTATGGAAAGATTTAATAACAAACAAGAAGAATTACAAAGTGTTTTAAAAATGAAAGAGAAGTTGACAAACGAAATCTACAAAAAAGAAAGCTATATTCAGAAGTTAAATAACTTACTCAAACATAGTGGCATTTCCAACGAAAATTCCAAATCTTTTCAGGAAGTAGTTTCTTCTTTTAGTGAGGAGTACAAGGAGAATGTACCAACACAGGTTCTTGAAAATGAGGAAAATTTTAGTTCAGAAACGTCAAAACTTTCAGATACTCGTAATAAAAATAAAATGCTTATCGTAAAACTTTATAAAGTTGAACAAGAAAACATGACTTTCAAAGCCTTAAGTCGTCAATACAAAGAGCAATCAACAGAATTAAAAGATGAATTGCTCGTGGCAAGAGAGAAAATTAATCAACTTCGTTCTTTGATTTATGAAAACTCAACAGACGACTCGAATTTGAAAATTAAATCAAAATTACTTATAGCTTTTGAAGAACTAAGGGAAAAATCTATTGAAATTGCTGAGTTAAATTTGAAATTAGAAATTCAAAGCCAAGAGTTGGATAATCATAAGTCTTGCGGATTTGCGCAGACTTTTGAAGAAAAAAACACTAAACTTAATCGATCAACTAAGGTTGAGTCAGAAGTTGATGACCAAGAGTTA
Source organism: Hydra vulgaris (assembly GCF_022113875.1). Classification (NCBI taxonomy): domain Eukaryota; kingdom Metazoa; phylum Cnidaria; class Hydrozoa; order Anthoathecata; family Hydridae; genus Hydra; species Hydra vulgaris. The sequence goes on along the minus strand of NC_061167.1, from coordinate 12,789,152 downwards.
GTTGATCAAAATATTCAACTCAGAAGCCAACTAATCAGCAAATCACAACACTGCGATTTTTTGCAAGACCAAATTTTTAAACTCGTCAGCAAAGTCAAAAGTATCGAAAAAAATTTGTTACACGAAAATGAATATTTAAAAGAAAAATATATTTTCAATAAAAACATTCCAGAGCAAACAGATGTTACAGAAGTGACTCCGCTAGGAAATACTTTTACTTTACTATCGAAAAAAGCAAAAGATGACGCTAACGAAACAATACTTTTAGATGGTTTTGAAGAATATAAAAACGAAGAAAATGATTCACAGAAAGAAAAAATTTCTAACTTACAAAACTTAATTACCCAAAATGATTATGAAAAATCTTGTTTAAAAGAAGAGAATAACGAATTAAAATTAGAAATCAATAAGTTAATGAAAGAAATAGAAGTTCTCTACAAAGATATTGAACAACAACGTCAAAAGTTATCCAAAGGAAACGAAAATATAAAAGAAAGAGAAGAAGCAATAAAATGTCTACAAACACAACTCTTAAAGGCTAATAACAAAGGTGACAAAATGACACTTGACATGACTATTGTTTACAAACTCGGAACCATAAATTTATAAAAATTCTAACAGTTTATAACATATTTATGTAACCTATTTGCAAATTCAAAGGCCTATAATTTACAAATGATAAGAATAGTTTTTTTGTTTAAACAGTTTAATTTTATTTTAATATATTTATTTATTTTAAATCTTTTTTTTAGCTTTAAAGTTAGAAAATGAAATACGTCAAATCAACAAGGAAAAACAATCCCTTCTTGAACAACTTGAAATACAAAAACGTCGTTATAACGATGATATTATGAACACAAAATCAACATTTTTACAAGTAAAAGAAGAACACATAAACTCACTTAAAGAAGAATTGGCAAGTACAATCGAGGAAAAGTTAAAACTGCAAGTGATTCTTAAGGAACAACAATTAGATTTAAACCAAAAAGAGGAGTTAGCAAATAAACTTACTAAAGAAAATAAAAAAATAGACTTTAATTTAAAAATGAAAGAAGAGGAAATGGACGAACTAGTTAACGCTTTATCGCTGTTAGAGGCTGAAAATATTAGGCTGGTTGATTGTTTAAATATGCGCGTGCATTAAACAAAAAAAAAAAAAAAAAAAAAAAAATCTTTATTCATGTTAAAAACAAAAACATAAGTATACGTTTTTACTTATTTTTTATTGTAAATCGCATTTTATAAAGTATAAATCTAGTTTATCTAATGTAGTTCACACATGTAACCTATTGTATGCATATACTTTCAAAAAAAAATAATATAAAAATTACTTCGAAACTCTGCACTATACCTATGACTAGATCTTTAAGTAAAAAATTTAAAATTCAAAAATAAGTTAAATTGCGAGCAAATATTTGATTGGTAATAATTCTACGGATGGATTTTATTGGTAATGACTATATATGGGCATGATGTTTATTTATCAGTACTGTAGCTTTGATGTATTGTATTGATCAAATGTGTTGATCAATGATCAATTTTTTGAAAAAAATATTAGGCATACTGTAAGCAAAAAAACAAAAAAACAAGTTGATGCATCAATTACTTTGTCGATTTGTATCTTGAAGGTTCCACTTTTTCGGATGCGATTTTTCATCTTGAAGATTTTATTACTAACTTATCTGTAAGACATCAACAAAAAAAATTCTAACTTGTTTTTAACAAGTTCTTCCTGTTAATCTTAAGAGTAATCAACTTTATCTCATCATCATTCCATTCATCTCAGCCTCATTTAATCATCATTCCATTCATCTCAACTTCATCTTATCATCATTCCATTTATCTCAACTTTATCTCATCATCATTCCATCAGTCCGCAACGTTTATTTCATCATCATTTCATCAGTTAGCTTCAAGAACTTTGAATGTATTGAAAAGCAACACGCATGCTATATTTACTAACCAGCGTAACAACATCTTGAAGATGCAGTTATCTAAGATAAGAGTGAAAAATTTCCGGAAATATTCCAGGAAATATTGCTCAAAACTTTCAAAAACTTATAGTTTTACAAAACTCATTTTTTTGTTGCGTTTTATCATCGTAGTAATTGAGTTCTTTAAATATTTAAAGAAATAATAAAATAATAAAGACCCACAAGCGAATTACAAATCTTTTATTCAAATTTTTATTACTAAATTTTTGAGTCCTCAATCGCGCATTTTTTTAAAAAATAATAAAAAGCTCAAGTTGTTATATATTACTTTTACGTATATTACTTTTGTGAAACGTTGCGTTGTTTCACAAAAGTAATATACGTTGCAACGTTAATTCCATTGCAACAGAAAGTAGATGTTTTCAAGTTAGCTTGTCTTTTGAGCTTGTGTATAACATATTTGTAGCTTTTACTTCTCTCAACAACGATGTTAAATTTTCACAAAATACAAAGAATAAAATCTTTTTTATATTAACAAGTTTTATTGGGTATTTTTTTAAAAGTGTTTTAAAAAAAACAAATATTTTCTATATGTAAAGATTGCATTTAAAACATCTATATAAAAGGTACATGTTGCAAATACACTAGCCGTGTATTTGTACACTAGCCGTGTAAGATTTTTATAATTTATCTAAAAATGACATTAGAAAACACATTTGATTTAAATATTCAGTAAAATAAAAATAAATTAATTTGCTTGGTATGATATTGTAAAACACACACACACACACACACACTAACAAACAAACACACACACATCAATCGCCCACTTGACAATATTGGTTGAAAAATACAGTATACATTTAAACCATTTAAAAATATAGCATAATTTTTTAGTTTATTGATATATAAAGTCAAAAATTCCTCAGCAAGGTTGTGGTGAGTGAGACTCAAGTCTTAAAAGCACTTATTTAAACATTTATTGCAAACTATATTTTTAAATGGTTAAATTTAGAAAAAAAGTTTTCACGTTTAGCACTTGATTAATCAATAACGCCTTAAAATGAAAAAAAAAAGTAAAATACTGTAAATATACAATCAAGTCTTTTTATATATAATTTTACAGTTTTCAGTAACTTGTAGGTCAAATTAATAAACATTAAAAAATCTCCAACGTGATCAATATGATTAGCAAATAACAGTATTAAACGTAATATAGACGTATTTAATACATTTTTAGTTTACAGATATATTTTATTGATTGCACAAACATGCGAAATTGCAGCTTTTTTTGCTTTTTACAGTAGTAAAATTCACCAATTTACATCAATAAAAACAAGGAAAGCAAAATGATATATTTTTGAAGTTATACAAGTAACAAACATAAAATATATTCACAAAAAAAACTGTTTCTTTTACATGGAACAAATTCTAAAATAATTTATTCTTAAATTATATATTGATATCATTTAAGAATGAATTCAAATTGAGTAATTGAAGTCAAAGAGGCAATATTTTATGTTACTTAGCAACTTGTTACTGCATTTTGGATAACGATTAAGCTTTTTTTTACCCTTGCCAATACATTTGAAAATTGTGATGGATTGCTTCTGTTGCTTGTTTTGAGTAAAGCCAAAGAGCTTGGCCAAAGAGCTTGGTCAATAAAATTTTTCACATGGAAAAATAATGCATGGACCTAGGGTGTTACTGACACGTTTTAAAATGCCAAAAAAGACACTCTGAATGCTTCAATTATTTGTGGGTAGTTTTGATCAAGGTTGCATATAAAACAGTCAGACGCTACCGCATTGAATTTTTGAAAAGTATCGATGAATGGGATAGCTGCATAACATAAGTGTTTCTCAGCAATTGATTGAAAAATATCAATATTGGGTAGCAGTCTTCTGAACTCATTTCCTGCAAAATGCCCACCATGATAAGGTTGTATCAGTCCAAAGAGTTGTGAGAGGAACAACTTTAAGTAGAGCAGCAAAAAGATAATTGAAAACTCCAATTAGGAGATGAAACTCCATGGGAGGAACTTCAAAACCAAAGTGTCTCCAGGTAGTCTAAATATTGGAGAATGAACAACCTTTTTCTAGTCACGAGCCTCTCTGATATTGGAACCTGCTGACTTAAAGATTGAAACATTTTTTTCTAGATGCAGGGATGTGTATTTGAGAGTCATATAGTTTTGTACACTTGAGTGTTATATAGTCACTTGATTGAATATTATTTGTAAGCTTGAAGCCCACAAAATTTATTTGCACGTTTTAGATCACAGGACAGGACAAATTCATTGCGAAACGTTATCATAATTTTCTTGAAGCTCTTCAGAGACAGCAATAATGAGTTGTTGTTTGACACCAGTGTCCTTAAAAACCTTGCTTGTACACTTGCTTGTGTTTTTTTGGGGGAATGATTGATATTCAAACAAACATACAATTTGATGTCACCAATACTTTATACAGGTAAATGTTTATAATGTTCTTTGTTTTATGTTTAAATGTAAAACCAACTCATCTCCAGCTTCCTTTTTTGATTTATATTCTTTAAAAGAAAAAAATAAATATTCTTTATGAAATGATAATTTTATTAAACAACCAAAATTTCAAACAAACTTTGGTAAATTTTGCATTTCTTTTCGTGGAGCTTCTTTATGGAACCAAATAATTTTAAAAAATTTTTCTCATGAATGGAATTATTATATGTTCAAAAGAAAACTAAAAAAAGTTATTTTCTCAATTGAAAATATATTTATATACTTTTAATTATACCCAGTTTTGTCATCACTCATTTATATTTTACTTTTATACAATATTGATTTAAAGTTTATTTGAGAAACTATATTTAAACACCATTATTTAAATATTGTTAAAAGTTTCACTGACATTATTTGTTCAGTAGTCTATTATTATTTACATGTTTACTTTAATTTTTATTTTAATTCGTAATATTTGTAAATAATTTGTCCTACGAACGTTATATATTTTGAATATTGAATTTAAAAATTGATGTATGTGAATGGGTCTATTTGCAAATATTGTATGTATGACACTTCTGGAAGTTAACCATCCTTTGACAGTAGTTTAGCATTTTTGTCGGTGGAAGCGAATCGTAAACGCACCAACATTTAATAATTTTGGCTTCACACACAGTGACCCCATCATTTGGCTTAATAAATTTTTTTACACAATCTTTTGGACAACCTTGATGTGCATTTGGATGTACCTAGTGCAATCATATTTTTTTTTTTTTTTTTTTTTTTTTTTTTCTTCTGATTAACATCGTATAATATTATTACAATGCACGTATACTTATGGAATCTCATAAAATAAAATATAAAAGTATATACATTACAACAAAATTAAGTTGAATCAGATAGGGGCTCAAAGAAGATAAGGATAACTTTACGTTATCGCAATCTTTTCATAGAACCCCTAGGTACAAGTTTAAATAAAACAACGTAGGAATAAATAGCTCGTATAAAAATATACTAATAACAATGTTATCATTAAAAAGTCAAGACACAGTTAAATTAATCAATAAAGTAAAAAGAAAAAACTTTATCTTAATTCAAATTTTAAAAATTTCTTTTTTTAATTGAAACTTAAATGAGTTTAAAGACTTCACCATAAATTTAAATTCCTTTTAACAGTCATTCCATAATTTAGGTCCTCGATAAGATATACAAAATTCTGAGAGTTTATTACATTTCCGAGGCAATTTCAAGTTTTTATTTCTATTTGATCTTAGACCATACTTTTCATTTGAATTTATTTCAAACTTATCTTTGAAGTTTGCTGGCAAGAGGTTGTTATAGTATCTATACATAAAAATTAGATGCTGATAAATATTTATTTCAAATATATTCATCATTTTCATATCTCTCACAAGAGGTTTTCCATGTTCACGTTTATGTTTACAGTATATAATACGACAAGCGTGTTTTTGGAGCCTATAAATTTTTTGAAGTTTTGAAGTTTGCGTACTTGCCCATGATATATTTGCATAATTAATAAAACAGTGTATCAGTCTAAAGTATATTAATTTGAGACTTAAAATAAAACATTTTCTTTTATTTATTAATTAATTAACAATTAAGATTAGTGTAATTGTAAGATACATTTAAGTAACAAGATTCAGTGCTCGTATAGATGCGAGTAAGATGCATTTGACGTATTTGTTTATCAAGAATATTTTGATAATATTTTTTTCACTTGAGTCGTGCGATTCAGAAGAAATAGTATTTTAATTTAAGCCATAAAGACCATAACTAAAGAAAAGTTTAAAATTTGTATTTATTTATTTTTGTTTTTTCTAAAATCTAAATTAAGTTCAAAGTTCTTCAACAGCGGTTCTCGGTGACAAGACCTCTATGGTCTTCTTTGAGTATCCGCGTTCTTTAACTTTATTCTTTATAATTAGCGGTTTCTTTGCATGTAATTTTCTTATTGATATATTTGTAAATATTGTATTAAATATTGTAATAAAGAAAAAAAAAAAAAAAAGTGTTCTTGACGCTCTATTTGCTTTGTACATGTGCTAATAGCGTTTAGGGTTGCTTTCAGATTCTCTGACGAGTTTCTTTTTGTAGTTGTGCCTTGGAGATTTTACCATTTTAGTAACGTTTTTACATGCGGTACGATGTGATCATTTGAGTAAATTGTGCGTATCGCGACCTGTATTAATGAACTTGGCCCAAGAGGCGCGTATAGCTTTGACCGCTTAATAAGATTTTGTGATACCCATTGCTCCTGTTTCTCAGTGAAGGGAGTAGTTGTTGATGGTATGTATAGTGGGATGGCTTCATTATATACGTTTATTAGGAGCTGATAGTTATCGTTTGTATTGAGACTAGTGAAGTCTGTTTGTTAATTAACAGCTGCAATCTGCGAAGATATCGCTGCGTAGTTTGGTCTGCTCCAAACAAGTCGAGGTAGCAGCGGCAAAGTAGACAAGTTGTCTAGGCTTACAACAACGAGTTGACCTTCAATGAAGCAGTATTCTTGGCTCATTAGAGTGTTGCCGAGAGAGTTACCTTGTTTGATGAAGATAGCACGGTCTGGCTCATTTGTTAAAATCAGACCAAGTGTGCTAGTAAGCTCTACTCTACATGTCGACTACTACGGTACGTTGGGAATGTGACTAGCTGAGTTAGGTGCTATGATGTTTACTATTTCAGCTGAGTTACTGTGTTTAGATGTTTACAGTTTTCAGACGATAACTACATTCTAGTCATCATCTGAAAATGTTATCGGTTAAATGTATGAACTACTTTGTCAAAATAGAGATGAAATATTTTCGAAGATAGTCCCATCTTTATTTTATACATGAACATTAAAACTTTATTTTATGTTAGTTGATTTTAAAGACATTTAATGCACCAAGTATTTGCAGAAGAGGATTGCACGGTACAGTTCTATCGGCTCCAAATAATGTTCGGCACAGGTGTTTCGGTTTACTGGACAATTTTTCATGATTTGTACTAAATAAATGAAAAATATAAACTTTTTAAAGATTTATTGTTCAGAAATGGTTTAGTCCTATATATCAGGGCAATATTTTTTGATGTTTTTTTCTCAATGCTGTTTATATGAATACTCCAACGTGTTTTTTAAATGTACACTTCAACGTATTTTTATATGTACCCTTAAACGTATTTTTTTATATGAACACTCAAACGTATTGTACACTCCAATGCTAAGGTTCAACTAAGATTACGCATAAAAAGTTTACTAAAGTTTTTCTTAAATGTTAGCGATATTTAATATTAAATTTGACAGTTGAATGGGAATATTTTATGATTTATTCACTATACCGGATAAAAAAAATTTGGTTTTATCCTCATTTAGAGAAGGTTTATTACTTAAAAACCACTCATCAACTTTACTGTCTTTAGCTGTTTAACAAATTGCGTTTAAATTTAAATTATTTATGTACATTAGGAATAACAACGGTCCTAAAATAGAGCTCTGGGTATACCGTTTCTTGTGAGAACCCCACAAGTTACGTAAATGTTTGCTTTTATTCATATTGTATAAACTTAATTATAAGTTCTTTCGTCGATTGTTTACACATTCAAAGTTAATTAAATTAGTTCACAACTTTTTAACTCAACAATATCATAGTTAAATCTGTTTCTTATATCATCTATTTTTAAAAAGATAATTTTATGGTTTATTATTAAGGTTATGTGTCTCTAATAAACATGATGCATATATATAAGTAAAAGTTGAACCCATTAACAACATCAAGTATTATCTGTGTTGGAGGCAGTGGTGTCAAAAAATACCTAAAAAACTGTCAGCGATGCCATAAATTTTAAAAAGCTTAAGTATAGCGTACTTTTGATAAGTTGTAGAAAATGAATGAAACTGTAAAAAAAATCTCGCTGAAATACCAAAAAGCTCCGTAATATTTCCAAAACGGACTGATATAGCAATTCAATTCCTTAAATAGTCTCTCTTTTTTTCTGTTATTATTTTACTATCAAAATGTATAACAAATAGAAATGATCTAGGAATAATCGAATGCATTTTAATTCTGTGCTTAATTACAACTTCAGTTGCTCGAAATAAAGTTGAATAGATTCACCTCTTGTAACTATCTACATATATACACTTAGTGCTAACAATCACACTTAATATAATGACACTATGTTAACGTCTAGATATACCAGATATTGGGTTATACACAAATGTGTATAACTCCATATTGATCCAATGTATATGGATTAACGTTGATCTAATGTTTATAACCTAACGTTATTCCAATGTGTAAGGATTAACGTTGGATTATATACATTGGATCAACGTTGCTCCATATACATTGGAATAACGTTGGATTATATACAGTGGATCAACGTTGTGTTAGCATCGAGAAAAAGCAGATATACAAATATATATTTATATAATTTAAAATAATTATTTTTCATCCAACATTTCAGTTGATTATGGAATTATATTTTGCCAATATACTTTTCTCTTTCTTATACAACAAAACATTAAGCCACAAGCAAAACAAACGTGAATGTGTCTTTAATCAGATGCTTTGTAATTCATGATATTCATCTGAGCGCCGAACGTCCGCAAAATTTTATATCCGCCATGATGGGTGGCAAAAAACTATAAACAAACTAAAGTCGGCAAAATTAGATCCGTAAAAAATGATTAGGTTGTAGCTTTCTTACCAAACTATGCCATATCCGAAGTATAAAAATGCTTTATTTATAAGTATTATAGGATATTATAATAAAAATTAGCAGTTTTGATTAATTTAGACTCGTATTAATTATCAAAAGACTGTACGATTAATTAATTCTTACAGGCAAATAGCCTAATCTCACTTTACTGATATATTTTATCTAATATGTTATCTTTTTAAATCAGTTCACAAACTCTAGTTTTAAATTCTAGAAACGTCTTAAATCTTACAACTTTGTAACCTGTTGTCTGGTTCATAGCATTCCTTTTAAACTTATTTTTAATCAAGATAATAAACAAGTTAAAACAAGGTCTATGGTCTATATTTACAGTAACTGGTCGTATAGGTCAGAGTACTTTTTCTAAAATCCTAATGAATTGATGGATTAGCTTTCAAGAAACTTGAGAAATTATAAATGCAATTCAGTCTTTCCTCCGGCAAGAGCGGCATTTTACTACATGCAAAACTATATTACAATAATTTTGAGTATCTGAAAATCAATCAATAATATATTTTAGATTATAATTCTTACATTTAAGGATATACTTTAACAAATTTAAAATAATAAACACAATATTTATTAAAAAAAACTGATGTTATTAAGATTATAAAAATAACAATAAAAATAATAACAACAAGGTCAGGGGCACACAGAGTCTTTATGATGCACAGGGTAGATAATTGAAAATTTACTAGATGGCCTTAACTCTTATATCTTAAAAATAACAATAATAAGACTAATAAAGTACTTCTAGTAATTTTCGTCGTCTAATAATCCTGAATCTTCCACCCTATGTGCACCTCTGAACAATGTTCACAATATAGAGTCTTATCTGTTCTAACTCAAATAAAGTAAGAAACTTTTACAAAAAAGAACGAGAACAGTTAAAGTCATGAACTTATACAACTTTTGAATAAAATATTTTCAAATTTAAAAATAACATAAAAATATTTTTAAATAAAGACATCACTAAAGATGAATTTAAATAATTTCAGCACTTATAAAAATAAAATCTTAGGTTAGCCAGAATACTTTGTATAGAACATTTCGAATACTAAAAAAACTTTTCAGGGCTCGGTATGAAATTATATTTTATTTTTTTAGTAATACTAAGTTTATCTAAACCTAGAGTGTTGTTTTTATCAAATATTAAAACCATTTAAAATATTTTGCTTTTGCTGCAAAAAATATTCAAAGCAACCCCATTTGCGAGGTAACTTTGAATGATTAAGTAAATAAATATTATTCCTAATCCTTTGATTTAAACATTATTTTAAAGTTGTGTTTTTTAAGAGCCTGTCATAGCTCTTATATGCATAATAAAATAATTCAAATATTGTCAATAGTGAAAGAAGTGCATATAAAAATGTCTTTTAAAATTTTATATGTTCCTTCTTCTATCTGATTATCAAACCTTTGTTTTTATTGATAGTTAATTTTTGTAATTAAAAAATGCGATTTTTCCCCGTTCATCAATTGCTGCCTTGCTGTCTTCATTAAGTTTTGAACAGCTGTAAATTTACATGTTACAACTAAGTTGTAAACTGAACTTTGCTATCTTCATTAAGTTTTAAACTGAACGTCGTTTTCTTGATTTCATTTTAAAATGAACTTTGCTGTCTTTGTTACGTGTTGAAGTGCAGTGTTTGCTGTCATCATGAAGTTTTAAACTGAACCTTGATGTTTAAAGTTTTAGTTATAAACTGAATTAAGCTGTCTTCATTTAGTTTTAAATTGAACTTTGCTGTATTCATTAAATTTTAAACTAAATTTTTTAATTTCTTGATTTCATTGTTTAGTTCTTATAATTTTGGCAGTTTTCTCAGATTCTTTGACAATTAAAAAAAATTCTTTTAATCAGCTGTTAATATTATTTTCTTCAATGAGCACTTTTGGTAGATCTCTTGTTCAAACGATTTGATGTATTATATACAATAAATTTCTTTTACTTTTTATATAAAGGCGTTTAATCGAGGAAAAAAAGTCACCATGGTTTTTATCAACACTTTTTCTTCGAAGCTCGAGTGTTTATGTGTAAAGTTCACAATTCGGCTAAACTAAAGTCTTTCTTTAAAACCGCTTGTCATAACGTCCATTGTTCTTCTTTTTTTTTTGAAAACTTATTAAAATATTATTTATTTAATTTTTTTTTTTCGGATATATATAAACTAAAATAAAAAATAAATTTAATTCCGACAAAAGTTAGATATAAGGTTGTACAAACGTAAAATGTAACGTTGAATCATGGAAGTATAAAACCGATGGAAGTTCAACGGCATCGAAATGCTTCGGGACTATGCTTGTAACCTCTTGCTTCGTAAACGACATCAAAACTGCTCTAAAACGTTTATTCTTTATACGTTGACGCAAATAGGTTCGTATATAATAATTTAAAAATATAGTATTTGGACGGTTCGCTAACAATATTCAAGTATAAAAGTTAAAAATGACGTAACGAAACGGCAAACAATAACTTTTTTATAAACTCCATATTAAATAGATGGTGTATTACAAGAATGAATAGAATTATGATATACAGCTAATGAAACTTGAAGCTTTAGTAATTTTTAAAACATTTTGTTTTAATTTTTTAAAAATTGTTTTAGTTGTCTTTTTAATCAAGTGTCGTATTATGATTTGAAACATGAAAAAAAGCTTAAACTAACATACGCTTTTAAAATAAAGTGATTCTATTTACTTACCGAGTTTTAATAAACCTTTCGTTGAATAATTACAATAACTAATGGTTAAAACTATGTAGCGTATCCTTAAAATAATTCATTTTTTATTGTTTTAATAAAAATCTTTTCAGCGAATTTTGTTGCTTTTGTCCATTTTTTTTTTTTTTTTTTTTTGTTATTGTTGGTTAGATGCACACTCCTGAGATGACTTGAAATTGCTTTGATGTTTGCGGCTTGATGAACTTCCATGGTTGAACCAACTTAAAATACGTTTCGCGTAAAATCTAATGTTGAATCAACGTAAAATATTACGCAAAATAATATGCCGACTTAAAATAAACATATTTTAAGTCGGCATATTATGGTTGTTGGCGACGTCGCATTTGTAATCAAAATGATATAAAAAACGTTTGCAGTTGATGTTGGGCCAACGCAACGCAGAATACTGTTCTGACGTTTTATCAACGTATGCGTGCTAGCTGGGAATACTTATTAAAACTTATAGCCGATAGATTATGTACGCAAAATTATTACATATTTATATATTTTAATTGTTTTACTTAACTTCGTTAGAAAATCAAAATCAGTAAGCATTGAAAGTTCTATTGGTAATTCGAATAACAGAGCAGCAAACAGAATAGAATTTACTTCTAATGCTTAACCAACATTATAAGTAAAGTATCGTCACGGCGAATTTACGTTTGACATTATGCACACGTATTGAATTTAGTTGTTACTGATGCAACTAGTTTAGTTATTTAAAAGAATTTCCTTTATTTCAATTACTCTTGAGCTGCATTTCTAATAAAAGCTTACCAACGCAAAGACGTTTACGGAGTCACCAGTTAAAAAAAAAAAAAATTATTGGAAACTTTTTGTTATGAAACAAGAGACACCAAAAGAAACAGCACTTAAATTTATTACTATTTTTTTTTTTTTTTTTTTTGTGGGGGGGGGGGGGGATTATAACAACAGAGAAAATTCATTATACGTAGATTTATTGACAACTTTTAATTGATTTGCGACTAATATATTTTTTAATGTTCAAAGATATGATATAAATAATGTTCAGATATGATATAAATAATGTTTAATAATGTAAATAAAGATATGATATAAATAATGTTTTTAATGTTCAAATATATTGATATAAATAGATATAAATTGATCTCAAATTTGAAAATATTGGAGCCAAGGCCGGAAATCAGTAGGAACTACCGGTTTTTTATAGTCGAAGCTCTGCATTATTCGGTATAACGATTATAACGTTTAAGCGTATTTGGTATAACGATTATAACGTTTAAGTGTATTCGGTATAACGTATACAATTTTTTTTTTTTACAGAGATTAGTTTACTTAACAATGTAGAACTTTTTAATATAAATATTAAGAAAGCTAAAAGTAGTTAATTACACGTATAAAAACCACGAAACATAAAATTAAAAAACCACCTAATAAAATTGAATTACCAATAAAAACATAAAATGGGTTTGTACAATATATGAAAAAATAAAGCTAAATGTAAAAGGGGAAGAAAAAATTTCTTTAAATGAAATTTAAATTTTTTTTGTTTTTGTTTTTTTAAAATAATATTCGTAAAATTAAAAAAAAAGTCCCACTAAAAGTATTATTTAAATATTTTAAATATATCGTTGATTGTCATTTAATTTTTTGTCAGACTCAAGCCAACACAATTCAAACCGCTCTTCTCGTAAATAAAAATTACCTAATACTTATGTCTGATTTTCATTTTTAATTAATAGAATCCTCAAATTCAGTATTTTTAGCTAACATCTTATTTAAAATTAAAGAAAAATCTTTTTCAATTTTAAGATATAAAACCTAATAAATTCACGGTAAACGACTTTAAAAAACCCCTACGTTCTATTTAAAAAGCTTAAAGAAAAATAAATTTGAGTGTTAACACTGCTTAAAGAAAAATATGGTTCAAAAACACATTTTGTTAAAATAGTTTTCCACATCTAAAAAAAAAAACTTTCAACAACTTTGTCATCTTTAAATTATTTACGGATTACTTGCGAATGAACTCGATTCCTGTATTAGAAAATAAATATTTTTAAAAACAAAAATAACAGTTTATGTTAATTATTAAATCTGATCCGATATTATATCAGATTATAAAACCGATTGTCTTAAATACAAGAAAAAAATTCGTTAGTAAATTTTTTTTTAATCAAAAAATTAAATTATTAACAAGTTAGCTTTTGAAAATAAAAAACAATTTTATAGAGAGAAAGTGATTTATATAAATAATAATGATAAAAATATGAATATACAGACTTTAAGAAATAATTATTTTTTTGCTTCGTTTTTAAAAGGAAAAGCTTTTTTTTGTTAAGTTCTTTTTTTCATTTCTTTCAAAAGAGAAAATAAAATAAAATAAAATTAGTACAGCAGTACCAACAATTTCAACTCATAAGTTCTACTTAACCTTCGAGACAAAGTGTCTCATCTTGTTTCGAGGGTAATATACGGTAATATAATAAGTAAACACAATCAATGAAAAATCAAATTCAGTCTTTTTAATCTTCTTTACTCAGTCTTTTCAGTCTTCTAACTTAAAAGACTAAATAAAGAAGACTAAAAAGACTGAAATTATTCAGCTTTTTAGTCTTCTTTATTCAGTCTTTTTATTGCTATATGCTTATATGGTAAACTTTGCGGAATTTTTAAAATACAAATTTTGATTAGTTTTACTTTTGCGGTCTGAACATTTAGGAAATATACAATTTCAATAACAAGAATTTCCGTTTGGCATCTAATTATCTTGCTAATACGAAGACATTCAACATTTGTTTATCTTTTTGTGTATATCTACATAAGACTTGTTTATCTTTTTGTGTATATCTACATAAGACTTGTTTATCTTTTTGTGTATATCTACATAAGACTTGTTTATCTTTTTGTGTATATCTATATAAGACTTGTTTATCTTTTTGTGTATATCTACATAAGACTTGACTGCACAAGTAGAACGAGGAAGATGAGAAGTCACCGGGGAGTTGAACTTTTAAGTTGAAATTTTTGCTGCAGCTGTATTTTTCCACTTATTTTCTTCATCTTTTTAAAAAGAATGTAAAAAAAAAAAAAGAGAAACTTTTTAAAAAGAAACTTTTCAAAAAAAACTTTCATAAAACAAAGTTTTTAAAACTATTAGCTTTTTTTTAAAGTTTCTTGAAATTGCATCAAGTAATGAGAGTGACAAAGGGGAGATTTCTAATCATTAAAAACAAAAATGAAAAAAATTGCAAATACACCAATGCCTTTTTCATGAATTACCAAAAACAAAAAAAAAATCGACAGAACAAATACAACAACCTACTGCAACTTGTGTTAAAATTCGTTAACAATTGAACATAATGGTATAATGGTATAAAGCACAATATAAAGTATTAAGCACAAACGATCATTCGATAAGGATAAAATAGATTCTAGCAACAAGCTGGAATCTATTTTATCCTTACTGGATAAAATAGATTCCAGCTTGTTGCTGGAATATATAACTAAATCTGAAGGATACTTTTGGTATGCTTACTTTTAGTCGTGCAGTTTTAACAATTGTATAGAGACTATAGTTGGATTAAGATCAAGGAATTTGCTAGGTCATTTAAAAAATTATATATTTTTAAAGGTCATTTAAGTTTTGTGATGTTATTTTCTATCACAAACTTCTTGATTTTTTGGGACATGTATAACATGTAGCCAAATCCTAAAGGAAATATTTCTGTAAGAAAACAATTTCATCATTACTGTTAATTGAGTTTGTAGAACTTTGCTTTAAGTTTTAGAGTTCATCATTTCAGTAACTGGTTAGAGTGTTTCTTTCCAACAGCAGAAAAACAACTCCAAAATATGTACTATTTTGGATGCTTGACATGCTGTTTAATATGTCAGGTTCATATTAACTTACCAGCAGAATGATGAACAAACTGTGAATGCTGGCCTTGCACTTCAATATGTAAGTCACCATAAAATAAAACCAGTTGACAGTTAATAAGTGTATTGTAACTCTACTTTAGCTAGAAATAACCATTAAAGAAACAGTTTCAATAATGAAGTATGATTATACGAATAAAATAGGAGTATAATTAACAACTGTGCATTGTATCTAATCTTTCTATTTCTTTAGTTTACTTTTTGTGTTTTATTTCCCACAAAAAACACTTCTTCATTAAAAATGTAAGTAACTACTTCTTATAAAATTTTCTAGCAAACAACACGTCTACTACACCATTTCCCATTCACCATTTTGAATATGGTCAAGCTGGGATTTTATGATTCTCTTTTGCATCAGATACGGATCATATCTCTCTAAGATCTTTTGCATATAACTGTCTTGATGGTAAAAAGCTGTCAGTGGCAATATAATACTTCCTAACACAGTTAACTGGTTTATTAAACATAATTTGACTATTTTCCATTTTCGATTTATCAGAATACTGAAGCAAAGTTAACATTTTAGATATTCTTTTTTAGGTGTTGTGTTTATCTTTGTTTATGTACTTTCTATTTATTCATTTTATACTTGCAATCATAGTTAAATCATAAAAAACAAGGAGTAAAACAACAATAAAAAAATTTGATGCTAATAATTTTTACTCTCTGTATGTGCGAGTGTATAATCTACTATTATACAATAATCAATTACAAAATAATTTAATAAAGTATTTATATATTATTAAATTATCAGTATATTAATAAATATTAGTATATTTTTATTATTAATTTATTAGTATATATCTAATAGTATAATAATTAGTATATTTTTATTATTAATTAGTGTATTAATAAAAAATAAAGAGTAAATGAATTTACTTTTGATTGCTGAGTAGCTTCATAGCTGCTGCCATTAATGGACTTTTTCCTAAAACACAAGATAACATTCAAACACAAGGTATTTTAAAGTATGAATAAAAACTAGGATTAACTAGACTAGAAACAATAACTAGGGTTGTAAAAGTATGTAGTTGACAATTCACATTACTTTGTCTGAACTCGTAACCCTAACAGTGTTATATTTAACATAAAAAATGGTCATAACGCCTATTGTCTTGTGAACATGATTTGAAATTAAACACTTAGTGCCTCATTATGATTTGAAAATAATTCATTTGATGGTAACTCTATTTAATAGAATTCATAGCATTACACCATATGTTAGCAAGTTTTTCAAAACTTGTGATAAAGGTCTGTCTCTTCTTTAAAAATTGTCTTACTTCACAGAAGCTAAACAAAAACTTTCCACTTGCAGTGAGAGCAATAAAAGATTATAATACTTTTATTATCATGATAATTAACATACAAATAACATATATGCTTGAAATATTTATTTATATTTATATATGTCATATTTTTAATGTTAAACAGACACATATTATTACAAGTTTTCGATAAAGTTGAAATGTAAATGTTTATTTCAATAAATAATAAAATTTTATGTTAAAAAAAGTGCTCCCATTCAACAAATTTATGGATTTTTAATTGCACTTTTTTTTGTCAACATTTCTAATCAAAAACTGCACTTGCACTAAATAATGAATTTGAAAAAAAAATTTACCTTTTTTCTTTACATGTTTTAGTCGTGAAGGTCCAACTGCAACGTTTTCTGATTGACTATTTGTTGAGGCAACTGAATTATGATTTATAGTACATTTTTCTTTACGACGAACTTTAACAAAAGGCACAGCTACATCAGCTTCTTTTTCACGTTGCTTTTCAATACGCTCTATTAAAATGAAATCTTTGTTAATAAAAAGTTCAAAATTGCTTTTTTAAATAAATATCTTCACCTTTCCAAGGCCAGGAGGGCAACAGCTATAACCTAGGAGGCTTTAGTTTTTTTTAATTATAATCCTCAATATAATTATGTTATAATGTCTTATAATTAAATATAAAGTAATAAAATAAATTAAAATGTTTATAATCCTTTCTCAATCCTAACTCTAAAATAAACCTTGATGAGAAAATTGTTTCTATGGAAAATTATTTCAAAGCAAACTTGTTTCTATGGGCACTGTGCAGAGAAACTTGTTTCTATGGATACTGTGCAAGAAAATTTGTTTCTCTGTGTCCATAGAAACATGATGAATTTTGCTTACAATACAATCTTTTTTACTAAGAACCTTTTGCTTAAAATCTCTTTTATTAACACTGTTGCCTTTAAGGAGATTAATGTCAATTGTCATGTAAATTATTATTATTTACATGTCAAATGATAAATTATAGTATGCAGAGCTTTTGCTCTGTACTTAGTTTTAAGCTACTCTGTTAACTTTATTTTACCATGTTTTTTTATATCACATAAATGGTTATTGACATTTTTTATCCAGATTTTGAACTAAAATTATTTTGTGTTTTTTTTAAAAAAAAAAAAATGGACTAATATAGATTTCTTAACCATGTCTTCAGAGTTTTTCTATTCTTAGAATAAAATCTACTACATTAGAGATAGATTTTTCTCATAAAAGCAGATGCCAGTAAATAGTAAATTTACTAAACATTTATATTACTTTGTAAACATGTGGAATATATAAAACATTAAACTTAAGTGACACCCTTCAACTAATAACTTAAACAATTCGCTGAGATTTTAACTGACACTGATTCGCTGAGATTAACATTAACTGACACTGATTCGCTGAGATTAACATTAACTGACACTGATTCGCTGAGATTAACATTAACTGACACTGATTCGCTAAGATTAACATTAACTGACACTGATTCGCTGAGATTAACATTAACTGACACTGATTCGCTGAGATTAACATTAACTGACACTGATTCGCTGAGATTAACATTAACTGACACTGATTCAAATTCATCTAAAATAACATTCTCAATAAAGCTGTTAATTAATTATAGCTGACTCTAGCGGACATCAAATTGATGACAAAGTATGATAGAAATAGATAGAACAGATAGAAAGAAGTTTTTGTTAGATAAAATAGTTCAGATAAAATTCATATTAATCAAGTCAAAATAAGTTCTACATTCCAGAGTCTAGTGTCTAGTAAACATGTTTTTGCATATAAAATATATTTAAGAAACTCAAATGCTTAGTTGAATGCGTAAATTTGCTAATTTCACAGGCTTTTAGTTGCACTATATATTTAATATAAACAAAATATTTGAAATCTTGAAGAAGTAGAAGTGCAAAAGTTCATAAAATTATGTGACAGTTTAAGTTCAATATTATTGTTGTTATCAACTTCGAACATCTTATGTGACAGTTTAAGTTCAATATTATTGTTGTTATCAACTTCGAACATCTTATGTGACAGTTTAAGTTCAATATTATTGTTGTTATCGACTTCGAACATCTTAATCCAATTCTTAATCCTTAATTCTTAATCGAACATCTTAAAATTAGTTGACTTTGAAAAATTGAATTACTGATTTAATCTACTATGGATTTCCTACTAAAACTAATAGACTATAGATTTTCTACTAAAACTAATCAACTATAGATTTTCTACAAAAACTAATCAACTATAGATTTTCTACTCAAACTAATCAACTATAAATTTTCTACTAATTGCCTAAAAGTCAATTTAGTTGAGTAATGATCTTAAAATCCTTATATCTTATTGTTCAATTTAGTTTCTTTAATTTATAACTTTTGTTAGTTGATTTAATAACATGTAATAAAAGTAATTAATAAAAGTATTTAATAACAAGTAATTAATAAAAAATTTAATAACATGTACAATTAATAAAAGTAATAATTGTAATAATAGCATGTACTATTATAACTAATACATACTGTTATTTGTTTACTAGCTTGGAACCCTTGGGTAAAATAAAATCATGAAGCTCCAAAATCTAAATGTCATCTATACAATATTATTGTAAATTAATTTGAATAGAATTTTATTGTATAGATATTTAGTAAGTATTTAGGGCGGTCATTGGGCTAAATCACTGGGGTCTGGAAATAAATTGTGCCGCTTTCAGAGCAGCCTCATTTTGTTTTGCTTTATCATTATTAAAATGAAAATATAAAAAACAAAAATAAATTATTTTTATTACACTTTCTTTCATAGAAAAAATTTATTCCCATATTTCGACTAAATCAATTTTTAGTCTACCTATATAGTCGATTTCAAAAATGTATTAGTCAATTTTAGTCGAGTTTAGAAAATATATTAGTCAATTTAGTTGACAATTAAACTATTTACAAGTTGTAAAAACACTATTCAATATTTTTGTCAACTATTGCTTTACTTCATATTAGTTCCAAAACATTAATAGCATAAATTTAATAATCTGTTTTTTTATTTATTCATTCTCTCACCTTGCACTTAATTTATTTCTCTACTTGCACTATATGCAAACCTAAATGCTTATGATCAAGAACTAAACTGCAAATATTATGAAATGGGTAGCAATTCTTTGTTCACAGAAACCATATGCATTAGAACCTTTTGTATAACTTTTGGATATCAAGAATTTTCATCAGTTTCTCTATCTGTGATGCCCATAAAAGTTAAACATTTCCAATTAAACTTTTCGATTGTTCATCGTCACATGTAGTTCATTTATTTACTGTAAGTATTTTTGAATCATGCTTCCTAAAGCGAATCTTTTACTAACATTCTACCATTTGTACTTAAAAATTGCATAAGCTGACAGAAACAACTTATACTTCTTAGCTTCCACTACCCTAATAGTAGCTAACAAAAAATGGACATTTTTCTTCTGGTATTAAATTGTGCTTTAATATTTTACCTTTATTTGTATACTAATGATATCAGATATCTATATACAAAAGTTCATTTTAAATTAAAACCTTTTCATTGTTTTGAATTAAAATAATTGAAGAGTGCTTATTGAATTTTTTCAGTTAGCTTTGAAGCTTTATTTTTCCTAGTTTTGGAATCACATAAAATTTTTGTTGCTTTGATGTAATAAGAAATATTTGTTCACTTAATTCAAGCAAGTGTGTTTGTTCTCTATTTTTTGCTGGCTTGTTGATTATTGTTGATTGTTGAGCTGATTATTATCAGCTCAACAAGCTGATAATAATCAGCTGATAAGATAATCTATTTTTTAATCTTGTTTAAACAACTGATTGTGCTATTTATACTGTTATCTGCAACTGTAACTTGAATGATTATTCTGTTGATCTTTTTATCAACAGATAATACATCTGAAGCAATATTGGTTTGCAACTATTCTTTGTTTATCTTTTTACTAAAACTATTTTTAAATCTTTCAATTTTATTTGAGGTAAATGGTTCTATATGTGGTTCTGTTTTTTTAAAAAAAAAAAAAAAAAAAAAGGTCTTGCACTTTTTTTAGTCAATCATGCTTTGATTTGTCCATATATGGTTTAAAGTTGTCCATATATGCAGTGGTGTACACTGGATTTTTAGATGTTTGAGTTTTGACACTTACACGCATTGTGCAAACTCCAAACTTTTGTATGTTCATACTTATGTCAAATGAGAATGTTTTGCAAAAAGTTGTGGTGATTGGAGCTTGGGGACAAAAAAAACCCAATTTCAGGCCCACCCAGCCCTTAATGTGGGAGCAACAAATTGATAAAATATTTTTTTTAGTATTTTTATCTAAGATTATATTCATCAACAAATTTCAAATTTCATCCAATAATTTCTTACTTTTAGAAAATTATGACCATATAAAGTTTTAACCCCCCTCAATTTGAGGGGGCTGTAAACTTTGAGGTTTTGAGGTTTCTGCTAAAAATGGATACTGCAAAAGCAATACAAAATTTAGTTATTATTCAATGATATAACCCCCCTCAATTTGAGGGGGCTGTAAAAAGGTTATTGCATGAAATTTGAAATTTGTTGATGAATATAATCTTAGATGAAAATACTAAAAAAATTATTTTATCAACTTGTTGCTCCCACGTTAAGGGCTGGGTGGGCTCGAAAATTTATCACAATTAAAAGTAAACTGAAATTTTTTATATGCAACCCATGTTTCTATTGCACAACATTCTAATGAAACCCTTTTTTTTGCATAACATTATTAGAGATTTTTAGTAACAAGATATTTCATTTAAAACAGTATTAAAAAATACATGTTTAGCAATATACATGTTCCTTTACATTTTACTGCATTGCTAATGGAGTTATTTTAATAAACGCAGGTTATTTTACTACATGCCTAATAGAATTAATCCTTGCGAAGAAATTGAAACTTTTTGATTTGCAACCAGGTGTTTTTATTAATTAAAAAATGCATAAAATGTAAAAAAAAAGTAGGTAACAACTTGAGGTAACAACTTGAATAAAAACAAGTTTATTTGTATGAAAACAAAATAACGATATAAAATAAGATATTAATTTTTTTCTATAACATATAAAATAAGATATTAATTTTTTTTTATTTCAAGTTTTTCAATTTTTCATTAAAAGTTTTTATCAATAAAAAAAATTTTGTTAACAGTTTTTATTAAAAAAAAAATTTTATTAACAGTTTTTCTTTCCCCTTTTAACTTTACAACCCTACAACTCTTAATTTAGACTTAAGATAGGGTTACAACCCTATCTTAAGTCTTTTACTCTGATACGGAAACCTTAATAAACAAAGCCGCTGCGCAGAGGAACAAGTTGAGCGCGACACTTCCATGGAAGTGGTGACGATTGAACTCATAACTTCTCTATTACAAAGTGAGTGCTATACCAATAGCGCATCTTAACAAGGTATAGCCATTTTATATTTCACTATTTATTTTAGCAAACAAAAATTGTTCTTACCTTTTAAGTCTAGTTTTGATTGACCAATACTATCTAAACCAGTACCGAACTTTTTTTGTTTTCTCATAACTTGAGCACTTCCTTTAGGTGTTCCAGCTAAATAAGCCAACTTCACTGACCTCTCAGGAGCTTTAGCAGCTTGAGAAATTGTAATCTTGGTACTTAATTTCTGGAGACGTTCTTCTCTTTCTATATTGAGCCTCTAAAAGCAATCCTCGTAGTTTTCCTTATGGAAAACTAATTACTTTGTTATTTATGTTATTTTTATATATATTTTTAATATAAATATGAATATTAGTAACATGAAAATTAAATATGAATTAAATATTTTATTAAATATATTAGTAACATGAAAATAAATGAACTTAAACATGAATTTAAATGAAAATTAAATAAATTAAAAATGAATTAAATATTTTTATGCTAAATAAAAAAATTATATGTAGAAGATGCATTATTAAAATAACCTTTCCTTATCAAACATGTTACGTTTATAGGTAATAGCAAAAATTCTAAAAGGTAGAAACAAATTATAACCACCTTACATGAAATAAATCTCTCCAAGATTCATTGGATTCTGGAACTTTTCCTTTAAACTCACGCTGAGAATGAATTTTCCATAATCTTTCAGATTCGTCCAAAAAATGCTGCAAATTAATTTTATAAATACATTAATTAACTAAAAAAGTGTTTAGATTTCTATTGACATTTAAAAAAATTAATTGAGCAGAACATATATAATATATATATATATATATATATATATATATATATATATATATATATATATATATATATATATATATATATATATATATATATATATATATATATAGTTATGGCCATTGAAATCCGACCACCAGTATCATTTTACTTAAACTTGTTTAATGTAGTAATAAACAATTGTATTATAGCAATAAAAGAATAAGAGTAGCAATTAATGATTATAATGTAACATATCGTACATATTTAATGTTTATATTAATGTTTTTTACTCTCAGGTTCATTGAATTTAATATTTAGTGACACTACCATGTGCTTTTAAGACTGCATTAATGCGATCTGGCATTGAATCCACGAGAGCCTGACAATATTCTAGCGTTATTTCAGCAATCCAAGCTTGACGAATTTTGTGCGCTAGATCGTCCAGTGATGTAGGATTAGTTCTGGATACTGCTAACTTTAACTTAACCCAGCAATTTTCGATTGGGTTCAAGTCTTGGGATGATCCCGGCCAAGGACCCAGAACCTGAACGTTGTGATCCTCTAACCAAGATTTTACAAGACGAGATTGGTGACACGGTGCACCATCATGCTGGAATATCTCGCAACACCGAATTTCCATCAAATTTGGAACCTTTTCTTAAAGGATTTTTAGATATTGTTGAGAGTTAACAGTCTGTCCCTTCTGCATTAAATAAATACCACATCGACCAGATGAAGCTACTGCGCCCCACACCATGATTGAAGGACATTGCTTGACAGCTGGTACGGTATACCTTGCATTAAAACGCTGATTAGGGGGTCGACAAACTACTGACTTATGCGGAGCGAATCGCTTTAGTGTCTCGTCGCTGAACATTACCTGGCACCATTTGGTTATTGACCAGTGTCTGTGAGCTCTACAAAATGCGATCCTTTCACGGATGTTCTTTAAAGACATTCGCAGTTTGAGGGCTGGACGATGAGAACGTAGACCTGCATCTTTCAATAAACGTCTTCTAATTGTTCGAGTGCTGACTGTAACGTCATTAGGTAGATCTGCCCTGATTTGTGTGCTGGATATTGTTGGATCTCTCACAGCAGCCCTGCATATCATATTGTCTGTTTGTTTGCTAGTAATTCTAGCTTTACCAAAATGTTTTCTTGGCGCAGTGGATCCTGTGTCTTTGATTAGTTGTATAATATCATGAACAGTAGATTTTGGCATTCGCAATCTTGCTGATATCTGACGCTCACTTGCACCGTCCTCCTATAAAAGTTTAATATTAGCACGAACACCTTCCTTCATAGTCATCATTAAATTGTGACAGTTGAATGATAATCCATACCCTACAATGAGATATATAGCTTAATAAATTTTACAGTGCAATAAAATAAACGCTAATGTGAAAAAGGGAAGAAAATAAATTGATTATTTGCGTGCATAGACTGTTTTTCTCTATATTCAGCAGTGGTTGGATTTCAATATATATATATATATATATATATATATATATATATATATATATATATATATATATATATATATATATATATATATATATATATAATATATAGTGCTCGAAATAACGGCCGATCAATGATCTGCTATTTTTAAGGAAATTCAAGGGAAAATAACCTGTTTTTGTAAAAAAATTACATTTGACCGGCAAGCTTTGAAAAACTATTTCGATTACTGTGTGTATATATATGTATAAAAAATTATTCTGGACTTGTTTTTTAATACTTTTTTAAGTAAACAGAGTATGGTAAAATTTTTTGGATAATCTCCATGGGTAGTATGTATGTATGTATGTATGTATGTATGTATGTATGTATGTATGTATGTATGTATGTATGTATGTATGTATGTATGTACGTATGTATGTATGTATGTATGTATGTTTATATATACATTATATATATATATATATATATATATATATATATATATATAATATATATATATATATATATATATATATATATATATGTAATATATATATATGTAATATATATAATATATATATATATATATACATATATATATATATATATATATATATATATAATATACATATATATGCATATATATATATATATATATATATATATATATATATATATATATATATATATATATATATATATATATATTATATATATATATATATATATATATATATATATATATATATATATTAGGGTGGGTCATAAAATTTTTTTTTTAGAGTTGCTAACCTGGCTATGGTCTAGAAAGTTGTTTTTTATGTACTAATTTAGGAAAGTATTTACTTTTATGGATTGAACAATGTCTTCCACCCACAACTATAATTACAAAAATTAGCAGGCCCTATTATTATTCAAAAGAAAAGCTTTTCAAAATTATGTGATGTAGGTACTCAAATAAAGCAAAATTTTATAAAAACTTCAAAAATAATAATTTTTTCATATATAAAGTTATTATTTTAGATTTTATTGCATAATAACTATAGTTTTTTAACTAAAAGTGAAAAAGTTGCATTTTTACATGTTTTTTAAAAACAATTTATTTCAGCATTATGATTTTTATAAATTGATTAATATTTTCGAATTTTTTATAAAATTTCGCTTCTTTTGAGTACCAGGTTGACCTACTTTTGAAAAACTTTTTTTCTCCAAAATATTAGGGTACCGGTAATTTTCCCAATAAAGTTGCGCCCTTCAAATCTATCACAATCATTTTCATATTTGATAGTATCAATAATAATAACTATTAACAATGTTTAGAGCCTGTAACAAGAAAAAAAAAATTATGACCCACCCTAATATATATATATATATATATATATATATATATATATATATATATATATATATATATATATATATATATATATATATGCAGGCAAGAATCTTAATAGTGTGTCACCATCACTTGTAAATCAAAGGAAAATAAAAAAATACACAACTTTTGATTTTCAAAGTTCTTACAGGATTGTACTCTTCTAGTCTTTGAAGCTCACTAGGAGAACATCTGGAAAAAAAAATTATGAAACTCACAAAAAGAACATCAGGAAAAAAAAAACTATGAAGCTCACTAGGAGAACATCTGGAAAAAAAAATTATAAAGCTCACTTGGAAAACATCTGGAAAAAAAATTATGAAGCTTATTAAAAGAACATCTGGAAAAAAAAATTATAAAGCTCACTAGGAGAACATTTGGAAAAAAAAATTATGAAGCTAACTAGGTAAACATCTGGAAAAAAAAATTATGAAGCTCATTAAAAGAACATCTGGAAAAAAAAATTATAAAGCTCACTAGGAGAACATTTGGAAAAAAAAATTATGAAGCTAACTAGGTAAACATCTGGAAAAAAAAATTATGAAGCTCATTAGAAAAACACCTGGAAAAAAAAATTATAAAGCTCACTTGGAAAACATCTGGAAAAAAAATTATGAAGCTCATTAAAAGAACATCTGGAAAAAAAAATTATAAAGCTCACTAGGAGAACATTTGGAAAAAAAAATTATGAAGCTAACTAGGTAAACATCTGGAAAAAAAAATTATGAAGCTCACTAGGTGAACAACTGGAAAAAAAATTATGAAGCTCATTAGGAGAACATCTAGAAAAAAAAAATATGAAAAAAAATTCTCAAAAATAATTTAATTGCATAAAAATTTAAATAGTTAAATATACCAACATACTTAGCTAACAATGGCTCTAGAATAATAAAGGGAACACCACCAGTCTCATACAATGCTAAAAAATAATATTGTTTGTTATTAAATATTTGTTATTTAATATAAAATTCAAAACTTTTTTTTTTTGTGAAACTTTTTAGAGGCTGGTAACTAATAAAAACTTTTTTTCTTAAGATGTTTCCTTGTTTTAATTAACAAACAATACAAATCTAATACACAGTTAAATTTTTACAAAGTATATTTTTTGTTTATTAACAAAATGTTATAAAATCTACAAAAATTCAATAGATTTTGGCGATTCAATTTTCCATTAACTTATGGATCAATTTGAGTCTAATCTTCTTGAGAAACTTGAGCTCTAACCTTGATCTATATGATTATTAATTTGAGCCTAATCTTCTTGAAACATCTTAAACTTTTCATTTTTTATTTTTAAAAAAATTGTTTTTTTTTTATCAGGAAAAATCAGGAAGTCCAGTGCAAATCCTTTGTCCAAAAAAGTAGGTTTTTAAAAGGGATGGTTTCTTTTGAATAGTAAATGATCTTATTTGAACTCAAAATTCTTTTTCCATATGGCTTAACATTTTTTGGTGCTAATAAAAATCAATTTTTTTGCAACATCTGGACAATTTGTCAACCAATTCTGGAAATTTTTAAAATATTATATGCAATAATCACAACACATTTATACTATAAATATTCTTTGTAAATATTATCACTAGAAATGATACCTAATTATAATGAAAATGTATTCTGTATTCTGGATGTGTACTCATTAAATGTTGTGT
The DNA here is from genome assembly GCF_022113875.1 of Hydra vulgaris. Taxonomy (NCBI): domain Eukaryota; kingdom Metazoa; phylum Cnidaria; class Hydrozoa; order Anthoathecata; family Hydridae; genus Hydra; species Hydra vulgaris. The sequence goes on along the minus strand of NC_061167.1, from coordinate 12,761,404 downwards.
TGAAAGTTACCTGAATTAATGTGTTCAGATCAAAATGCTTAACTACTTTAACGCTTGCAATTAAACTGAAGTAATAAATAAAACCATTAAAAACTATCTGGAATAATTAACAAAGCAAGAAAACAATGCCAGACCAGTGTAAACATTAAAGTTCGAAAACTAAGCACTAAAACTGCTAAACAACATTTAGTATTTGCCAGTAAGAGCCACTACACTCAAGTGTAGTGTCTCCTACTGTTATGCTGACACTCCTTAAGTAAGTATGGTACTCAGCTGCAATTTTACGGGGGTGTTACACCCCCCTCCACCTAAAGAAGGTGATTTTCAAGTTATAGTTTTTTATTTTACGAAGTTAGTCGGCAATTTGACACAATTCAGTCGGTTAAATTTATGTTTTAAAGCTAGTCGATACTATTGGAGTATTCATCCCCCCCCTTATTTTATTTGTAGAATCGCCACTGGTGGTACTAACAGGAGCATGGTGGAAAACTATCATTTATGTTATCATTATCATTAAGTAAATGTAAAAGTAAAATGTTATATTATCATAAAGTAATATTATAATATCAAAAAGTAAAATGTTATATTATCAAAAAGTAAAATGTTATATTATCATAAAGTATATTATAATATCAAAAAGTAAAATGTTAAATTATCATTAAGTAAATGCTCTACCACTACCACATCTAGAGCAAGTTAGAAAAACTATATTGACAAAAAAATCATCTAGAAATATGAATAGCTTAACAAGTAGCAAGTATATTGCAGTATTAAGAAATATAATAAATGAATATTATAAAAAAGTTTTTAAGTAAACCATTTTTATCTTTTTTTTTTCTTATCAAAAACATTAATAAATAAATTTTTGTAATCCTTGTAACTTTTAACTAACTTTTTAAAACATTTTAAAAAATAAAATAGATTTATAAACAAAAGAGAAAATTTAATTTAATTCTTATTTTTGAAATTTTGCTTTAGCTATCAAATTAAACAAAATAGAACATCAAAAATGAAAATTTCTGCTCCAAATAAAAATAATAACAAATAAAAAATGAGTTTGAACAAAAATAATGATATAAAATAAAAAAACTTTGCACAAAAATAATAACGAAATAACTTACAGTTAATATTTTCCATCAGCACTTTCATGCATAATTGATACAATGTCATCACAACTGAAAAAAAAAAATTACCAACTATCAATTTATGCATTTATTATTATTAAAAACATGAGTTTCTTTAGTTTTTTACTTTTAGAACTATTTTTGTAATTTTTTATTTTTATTTGAACAGAACAAACTGGTTTGTTTTATTATGTTATATAAGACATGCCAAGCAAAAAAAGTATCAAGTCTTAGGAATGTAGTTCTTCATATCACTGCAATAAGGGAATAAAAACAATACATTGTATGCCCAAGAGACCACCAAGTTTTTAGGCAGTGTCACTCAAATGATTCATTAAACAAAATTTGTCATTTTAAATAATTACACTTTTGAACAATTTTCTTACAAAGCAAAGTATCTATTTTTGATATTGTCTATATTTGCACAAACTTGTTGCTATTTTATTTCCTAATTTACTTTTAAATTTAAGCAAGTAAAACCATGGAAAATAATCTTTTAAATGATTTTTAACTTTTTCTGAAATGATTTCTTATTTCGCTGGATAATGATTGACCAACAATTACTGCACAATATTGTGATTGGTGAGATAATCTGATTGGTGAGATAATCTGATTGCTCAACATATTTTGTAGGAAATAATCCTTTATTTTAATCAAAACCACACAATATAAGGATGATTGTAAAGATATTCTTCTTCTTCATCTTCGTTTTTAATGGGTTTTTACTTATGCATCTATAAAAAAAACTCAAACTTTATTTTTTTATCAATATTAATAATGATTTTAATTTTTACTTTTTTTTTTTGGGCCTATTTAATCTAATTTTGCAATAAAAAAAAGTCATTAATTTATTTTATGGGAAACTATATATATGTAAATTTAATTATAAAAAATTAAATACTTGATTAAAACAACATCAAACATTTTGAGTTCGGTTTGAAGGGTGTTAACTTCTCGCAATGTTGCTTGATTTTAAATAATTTTGGGGATTTTGATAGGTGTATCACGATAAGTTACCAGTTCCACATAAATCGTTTTGTTTATTAATTTATGTTTTTATATATTCAATTTGGAGTTCCAGCCGGTAGTATTTGATAGCTGAGGCATAAGTCCTCCTTTTTCATGCAAGCATCTCTTAAAAGAAAAATTTAATAGTTACTCTTAAACTTTTATTTTTTAAGTTGAAGTTGAACAAACCACAATTACAACATAATATTTACATGTTAATGTGTATTGCAATAATACACCTACACCTCAACCATGTGTTTAATGACATCTGCTTGCAATACTTCTTATTCAAAAAGATTTAAACAATGTGCAGAACACCCACCACAGACATTTTTCTTTATTTAACTCCCTCATTTTTCTCTATTTAACTCCCTCATTTTTTCCAACTAATTTTCATTATCTGTCACTACTGCAAAATATTTTTTGTTGTATCTTATTTAAGATTTTTAATGAAATTACAAAGGAGTTTAATATAATGCTTGGCTTTTTTATATTTAATGCACAGTCAGTATGATGCACAATCAGTTGCATCATTGTGTTTATATTCTGTTACTATTATTTGAGAATTTTGAATTCATTATATTTTCTCACAAAATATTATTTATAAAGAGAGTTGCCAAGAGAGTTCAACTCTCTTGACAACTCTCTTATAATTACAATTTCTTATAACTACAAAGTTGTTAATAGTTAATTAAGAGTCATTAAAAACATAAACATAAATTACAATTGTGAAATAAAACACATTTCTCTGAGAACACATACAAAATTCATTTATGAACATAAGTAAAGTTATGCACAAAAGACTAAAGTCCATTATTTATTACAAGCATTTTCATGAAACTCTCCTCCAAGCATTTTACTGTTTGGTGGATTATATTCTGGTCTCAATGAATTATTTATGTTTATAAACTCTAAATTATTAGCTTTTTTAAAGCAATACGTTTAAAAAAACTTTTCTGCTTTTTTTATATAAATATTTGTTTTAATATTATTAATATAATATTATTTTTCTATCAAAAACATTAACTCGATATAAAATTTTCTTTTTTTCTATTGCAATTATCTTTCAAATTATTTTCAAAAAACTTGAAAAAATCATTTTGACATAACAAATATAAATTTATAATCAAACATATTTGGCGATAGAAAAACCCTGATTTAAACCGATAATTCCTATATAACCAAATAGCTCGTGCAAATAAGAGCCTAAACAAGCGACTTGTTTGCACAAGCTTATTTAAGCTTATTTTGCTATACCGGTAGTATTACATGAACTTTTCTCAGCTTATCCACTCATTCATCCCTGTGCTCTCATTCATTCATTCCTGCTAAGACTTGTATACAATATTAGCAGTTAAGTAGTAGATAATAGCATAGTAGCAAGTAGGTCTGGTTAATTTTGCAAAAGGTAAGCTTCTGCAAGTAAAAAATTACTTCTTAGACCATATTTGTAAAGGATAGATTGAAACAAATTGGTTCTAATGTTTGATGTTTTTTTTTTTATTACTAATACTTTTAGAATTTCTGGCTTATATTCTGAAGCCTAGAAAATGAAAACATTAACGATATAAATAATAAAATTTTGGAATAGTCTTTTTCGGAAACAATTGGAAAAAACTTAATTCTTAGCGTTATGCTAATCCAGTTATATATAGAGTAATAAAACTTTTTTTTTGGTGGTCTGAGTTGAATTGAATCAATGAGAAACTGAGTTGAATTGAATCAATGAGAAACTGAGTTGAATTGAATCAATGAGAAACTGAGTTGAATTGAATCAATGAGAAACTGAGTTGAATTGAATCAATGAGAAACTGAGTTGAATTGAATCAATGAGAAACAAAGCTGTAATTAAATAATGCTTGTAAATATATAATGTTTGTAATTTAAAAAATGCTTATATTAAAAATTTTCAGTGGGCTAAAAAAGGTACAAGCACATTGGATATTTGGCATTTAATCATGACATGGAATAAACAAAAATGAAAATTATATAAAATGCCCAAATTATTAGATGTAGCGTAGGATTTTAATTCTTAATAAAATCAAATAGTGATATTTGCTAATTACAAAACAAGACTACTGTTTCCAGCATTTGAGGATGATGATTCCACACATGAATGATGTGGCTTTGTTTTGTAATCACATATTTATAATCAATTTTTATCAGCCTCCACATTATTAAAATGTTAAACATTTCACATGTTAAAAATTTAAACTTTTAAAAGCTCTTTGAAACTTTTATCAACAAATTTAAACACAGTTTAAATTAAGATTAAGTTTTTAAGAAAATAATAAAATATAAAATAAATTTCCATAAAATAAATTTCAGTACACATTGAAAAATACAAAAATTTAGGAAAAAACCTCCATTGGCTTGTTTTTTCCCTGAATACATCTGCCCACGAGAGCCTCTTTTAATGATAACATTTTGATCATCAACATGATGTTCAGCTAAAAATATCGACAAAAAAAAAAGATTCAACCAAAAATTTCCATAATGGTGAAAGATGATAACACAAAATTAGAAAAATAATTAGATAAAAAAACCAACAAACTTTTTTTCTTGGATGAAACAGGTTCAGGTAATGGTCGGTATTCAGTTTTTGGAACACTTAGCATATATTCAGGCAATTCAATATCAGGAAGCTTGGGCATTGAAAATCTGTTTGATTTTGTCTATAAACAAAATGCAATATTCCAAATAAATATGAAAAAATTTATAAGATTAAAAAATTAAACAAAAATGTTATTACTAACATCTACCACAGATTCAGTTACTTTAGAATGAAAGTTCTTCTTTTTTTTCTGCCTATGTACTATTTCGGGTACAATTAACATCTCTTCAAATGATCGCTTTGATTTGTTTGGAGATAGATATATGTGACTTATATCCTCTTTCTGTTTTAAGGGTTCAGTTTTACCGTTAAGGAAATTATTTATTTTTTCATTTTTTAAATTTTTTTCAGTGTCTGTTGAGGAAAGGTCACTTTTAGTTTCTTTTTTGCCTTTATCCTCTTTAGTAAGCAAAGAATTAACACTATCTCTCCATTGTATGACAAGAGCCTTAGCTTGCTCTCCAATTGGCCCCTCACATTTTCTTAAACTATTTACTGTTTTTCCAATACCAGTTTCCTAAAAAAAAAAAATCAAATAATGATACAATTAAATTCTTAAATAATGTATTGATAAAATTATAATAAATAAAAATTGGAAAAAATTTATAACAAATTTAAATAATTGTACTCTAGTTAAAAGTGCACTTTTTTTTTTTACATTTTAGTTTTAGTTGTATTAACCTTATGCTTTTTAATACTCTATTAGCCCTGTTATGTTTTTCTTTGTTTGATTTAATTTTAGATGCAATAGTAATTTGTTAAGTTTTAAAATTTAGGTCATGTTTAACTATAAAGGTTATGTTTTAAATTTATTAAAACACTGCTTTAAGTTCATCTTTGCAATTTTTTTGTATATTATATTATAAACTAAAGTATGCTTTATGCTAAAATGTATTTATTTATAGCTTCCCATATAACTTATTTAAACATGCATAACCACATGATTTAGATATATACAGTTGGTCTAACCACATGATTTAGATATATACAGTTGGTTGGTCTAAAAATTTTTAATTCAATCAAAAATTTGGGTTTGTTACTACTGTTAAGTGTTGAATTTTTAGTTGAATAATACTGTTAAGTGTTGAATTTTTGGTTGAATAAATGGATAAAAAACAATTGTTTTTTATCCATTTATTCAACCAAAAATTTTATTATAACTTTACAAAATTAGGTTAGATGTTGCTTATATAGTTAAAAACTAGTCATTGGAGTGACACCTAAATAAAATTAACAAAAAAAAAAAAAAAAAAAAAAATCAACAGGAATATTAATAAATAAAAGCAAGCATAAATTAAGTTAATAAAAAAAAATAATAACGATTAAATTATAATAAATTAAATTATAAGACAAAAAATATGAAAACACTCAATTAATAACAACTGTGAATAACAATCAAAATAACTACCAACAACAGCACAAATAATAACAAACTTTATGGAAATGAAAAAGCAAACTTAATCTACAAAAAAATTAAAAAAATAATAATAATTGTTTTAAGTGTTTTAACCTTTTGACTTGGTTATAGAAGTTAGAACTTTTTGGTTTAGGTTAATAGTCAGCAACTCAAGTATTAAAATTTTTTATTAATAGTAATCATTGTTTTTGTTTAATTTAAAACAGTTATAAAAAAATCAAACAATCAACAAAAGAATGAAAAATTTGTTAACTTTAGAATTATCATTCATACTTTTTTTAAACATGATTATTGTTTTGTTATCAATCTTTAAAACCTAAGTATAAATTTTCTTATTTCTTTATTATATTTTATTCATTTTATAAATTTTATTATTTAAAACTGTTTATTTCAATTTTTAATAAATTATATAAGAATACTAATAACTACATCAACCTATATGAATATATTATAATATGAATACTAATAACTACATCAACCTATATTAACAACTCCTTATTGAAGAAAGTTACAAAAATCTTTTCATAATAAAGATTTATTAATGGAATCCATTTGTGGAAAAGTAAGAAAAAAAACATGAACATTGTTTTCTTATTCTTTCAGTTATTAATTCAATGCAAAGTGTTTTGTTTGTTGCTTTGTTTATATATTTTTTTAAACACTTCAAACTCACTTGCAAAGAACTTGACTCCAAAGATTTTTTGAAATTCAAGAGCAAGGAACCTGTGCTAACTTGCTCCTTAACAAGAAAGTGGAGTAGTCTATTTTTCAACTAAAAGTTAGTAATACGGAAGCAACAGCTTAACAATAATAATGGTAACTAATGGTAGACACAAGATGTTAAGCACTCTTAAATCAAATTTGTTATTTAATACGTATAATCTGAGTGTTTAAATCAACCTGTTAAATATCAAAATAACAAATAATACTCATATAATCTGTTTACTGTTTTTATTTATTATATAATTTAGTAATACTAAAAATAGTATTAAAAATTTTGGCACATAAATTTGTCGAATGGATACATATGAGCAGTGAATACCTGGGGGGGAAGAATGAAATGAGTAATGATAAAAAAAAATTAGTTTTCAAACAAAGCAAATTTAACTAGTTGTCTAGACAAAAATAAAGATAAATAGAAAGGCAACATTAACTATGTTAAATTAATATGACAGATATAAAACAGACAAAGCACATAGACAATATAGAATAAAACACAAAATTCTTTATTAAATAATGACAAATGTGGTTATTATCATGTGATATTAATTAATCATCATTTGTAGATAATCTATTCAATCTATGTTAAAACTTTACAATCAAGCTAATTTTAAATATAAGTCAAATTTTATTTTAATATTTAACTTTTTTAACCAAATTCATTTATTAAAAATGTGAGAAAGTGAATAGAAATATTTTAATCTGTATTTATATCTTTAGTGACACAGCCAACAGAACAAAGATTCAATAACGTATTAGTATGATTTTTTATTTTAGTGTAGTGGTTAGTGTATGTTTTTGTTATGCAGTTTATAGTTAGTTATGTAGTTTTTTGAATGAATCTTGTTTGTTAGTTAATGAACTGTTGAGAAGTAAGAAGGTTATATGGGGTTTTTTACAGCCCCAGCTCCGGCTAAACAATAATTCTAACAGGGGTTATTAGCCAGGGCTAGGATATTTTATTATATATATGTATATACATATATGTGTATATATTATGTGTGTGCATGTGTTTATATATATATATATATATATATATATATATATATATATATATATATATATATATATATATATATATATATATATATATATATATATATATCTATGTATGTATGTATGTATGTATGTATGTATGTATGTATGTATGTATGTATGTATGTATGTATGTATGTATGTATGTATGTATGTATGTATGTATGTATGTATAAACGCATGCACACACATATATATAGTGTAACGAGGGGCAAAATGAGACACTTAAGCGCTAATATATCTAATACGGCCCGTCTGGTTAGTGTATGTTTTTGTTATGCAGTTTATAGTTAGTTATGTAGTTTTTTGAATGAATTGAACAACTTTTGAAAAAATAAATTGATATTTTTCAATTCTTCTACAATCCTTCTTGAAGCCTAAAAAGTATGAGTTGCAAAACTGCAGTAGTTTGGTCACCAGAGATCATTTATTGACAGCACCTATCCTGTCTCATTTTGCCCCGCATACCGGGGCAAAATGAGACAGATTTTTTTTTTAGTAATTTAAATAAATAAAGTTAAAAAAAACATATCTTTAAGAGGATTAGCAAGAAATACATTTTATAATATATTACAGCTATAATCAATTACTAGTCACATAAATCACATATTGCTTAACCAGTATTTTGAAACAAACAACAGTCCGAATGAGCCCAGGTTGTGCATTTTGGAAATTGACTCCACTTATATATATATATATATATATATATATATATATATATATATATATATATATATATATATCCACTACAAGAACTAATAAAACCATACATGCATATATTAAACTTATGTATTTAAAGCACGCATAACATTCATTGTATTTTGTTTATAGGTACTGCAATAACCTATATGTTATAATCTACTCACTATATATTTTATATACTACTTACTTTATTACATTACAATACAATAAGATTATAAAATACAAACATAGTAATTATAAACATCAGGCAATTATTTGCTTCAATTTGATTAAATATTTATTATATTTAAATATAAGTTAACAAAATATAAACTGTAATTCTATATTGGATAACAACTAAACATTTCAATTAACAAAATAAAAAGTAAGTAAATACAGTATAATAAATTTAAATCTACAGCATGTAAATATTAATATTTGCTTTGGTTGTTGTTTTAATGTAAAAAATTAAATAAACATAATGTTAGATATTGGCAAAAAAAAATACAAACAGAATGTCTCGTTTTGCCCCGCATCATGTTGGCATCGAATAGCCTAATTTCCAGACTATTTTATTGAAGAAATAAAATATCAAAGAATGGAAATGAAAGGAAAAGGCCTAAAGATTCTAATTAAAAAAAAACTTTAAATATAAAAAGCTTTTCCACTCAGTGAGATCAAAAAAGGGTAGGAAAAAATATAATAACAACTCTTAAAAATTCGTAATTTTCGCGAAGCCGAGGGATGAAATGACTCCCCTTTTACTCAACTTTTTTATTTCAAAGTGACTCAATATATTTTTCTTGACACAAAATAGTTTTTGAACACAACTGCACTTTTAAAAATTATGCAAATAATAATTTGTAGGGCTGGCATTATGTTAAACGCAAACCGTCTCGTATTGCCCCTCTGTCTCATTTTGCCCCGCATTACCCTACACATATATGTATATAACCCTCGGAATTAAAAACCTCATCTTTTAGAGTTCGGCATCAAGTTGGCAAAAAAAACTTGATACAAAAGTCTAAAGGTGAGTTTCCACTCATCCGTTTTTTCACAGGAACGGAATAAGAAAGGGAAAAATAATCACGTGAGCATGCGTAGTTTTCCTTCGGACATATTAAAACTTATACTACGCATGCCTACGTGATTGTTTTTCCCGTCTCTTTCCTGTTCCTGTGAAAAAACGGATGTGTGGAATCTCGCCTTTATGATAAAACATAGAAATGAGGTCAGTAATTTTTTGCCAACCTCAAAGACCTTCAGGTTGGCAGTTAAGTCAGCATTGCCGAATGCCAACCCTAATTCCAAAGGCTGTATATATATAATCTATTACTCTATGATATATGTATTACACTAACTATATACATTTTTGATTATTCTATGACGTAGGTTTTCACATCTTTTATGTTTTCTTTTGTTTGACTAACGAATAAAATTAATGTTTGTTTTCACTATATATTAAATAGTTTTTTTTATTTAACAGTTTTATATTTGAAAATGATTATTGTATAATCAGAACATGCTGTTGAAACAGAAAAAAATTGTTATATTTATTAGATTTGCCCTGGCCCGGCCCCAGTCAAATATCTGCCCCGGTCACTTCATATTGAGAAGTTACATTTTAATTGCATGTTTTTATAGAATTTACAGTTTGTATATAAATTTGATATTGTATGTAAATTCATTTATAGCTAATTTAGTAATAAATATTTAGAAAATCTAATCTATTTAATTTAGACATACAATCCTTTAATTAATTTAGATATATAATTAGTATAACATATAACAATTATTGGGTGTTTAACTTATTTATTTATTTATAACAAATGATAAATTTTATCTTATTCAAAATATTTTCCATTATCAGCTATGACTTTCAACAATTGTTAGCAATAACTTTTGACCATCTTTCAGACAATTTATGGATTTTATACAAAAAACAATTGTCCGGCTTCTGACGCAATCTATTTTTGAAGTCATCTTTTGATTTTTTTATAGTTTTTCGAAGTATCAAAATGGCAGGATGAGATACAAAAAACATAAAAAAAAATCTAAATACATACACCAACTCAAAGTTTGGCCGTAAGCATTTATGCATAAAGAATTTTTTTTTTTTTAAATTGTTTGTAATTAATTATTCTCACTCTTCTTCCTATAAATCTTCTTTGTCTAAAATTAAAGTCTGATTGACATTATGTGATTGACATCAATCACATTTCTAAACAACAAAAAATTGTTCAAAAACAACAAACATGGTAATTTTTAAAATGGCACAGGTTTTATTTTTCAAATAAGGGTTTAGGTTTGGTCAATCAGTATCTACATTTGAAAGACAATAACTACATTTGAAAAAAAATTTTTTGGTAAAATATCAGTAATTTTCTCATCACTAAAAGCATTTAAATATGCTTTCATTCATAACTAATTAATAGCATTTTATTGTAAACAAAAGAGTTAAATTTTAAAGTTATTTCGAAACAAACTAAATAAGAAAATTATAACTACTATGATGTTTAATAATTATATATTTTAAAAGAGACACATAAAAATATAATTCCTATACCCTCAACACATTTACATCGACTGGAATTTCACCTAGCTTTTTTAATATCTTCAGCTTCTAGAATAAAAATAAAAATAAATTTTAGCATGCGATGTTAATTAACTAAAATTTAGAAATTAAAGTTTAGAAGTTTGAAAATTAGAAATTTATAAGTAAAAAGTCTTTTTATGTTATTATAATAGTATTACAATAATAATAATAATAATAATAATAAAAGTTTATTTATTTATTTACTTTTTAATAAAATATTTATTTAGATGCTTAACATTTGCATTATTTGTCTGATGATTCCAAATTCACTATAAATTTACATATGACAACTTTAATAAAAAAAGCAAAAATTAAAAATAATAAACTTAAATTAATTCAAAAAAATGTAAAACATTTAGATGTAAAACATTTAAAATATAATAATGTTGAGATACAGAACATTTAAAATATAACAATATTGAGATGTAAAACAATTGAACTGTATGATTGATGTTTTTTAGATTTTTTCATAAAAATTACTCTCAATCTTATAAACAACAATCTGAAAAGCTTTTTTTCAATAACTTTGAATCTCAAATTGTGCAAACTTTTGTAATTGCAATTATTAAGATATAACTCATCTTCCATGCCACCCTATTCCACCAAAAAACATTCATTTTAATTAAGAGTGCAGTGATAAAAAGGGAGATTTGATCGAGTTTAAATCTTTTTATAATTTAAGAAAAATGATTAGATAAAGAAAGGATCTTTATTGAATTTGACCCAGATCAAAATCAATCTAAATTTTTATGGATTTTGCACTTTCTTGGTCATCATATGAGCCATTTATTTTAAAAGTGGCATAAGTCACCTTTTTAAAAAAATTAAGTTATTGTCTTCATTTGTGAAATAATTTAAACCAATTGCATTGAAAATTATTGAGATAATTTGGAGAGTTTAGCTAGTCAACACTATAACAAACATGTTAAAATACAAACCTTTAAAAAATCTCTGTTTTCAAAATAAAGTGAGTTATCCCACTTTCAAAATAAACGACTCATATATGTTAGTCATTATCACAGAGCATTCATCAATACAATATTTATGTGAACATTATTTGTGGCTATAAGTAACATCAACACAAAAATTTAACTTACATTTGTTAGATTTTTTTTTCTTAATATTTTTAATTAAAAAAAATATAATAAGCAGAAAAAATTGTTTCTGTTTTAACAAAAAGTTTCTTTAACTGATCCAAGTATGTTTTATACATAAACAAAATTTATAGGTGCATAAGTATTTTAAGAATGTATCACATGCATACTTAACATGCCATTTTGAAAATAAAAAACCTTAATTAGTATTTCTAATTTTACTTAAATACACTAATTATAAATTTATAATGTCTTCTGTTTGATTTAATTATTACTTTTGTTCAATCTCAATTTAGGGTTTACCTTTGAAATAAAAATTGTGTTACTTTTTTTACCTCTGCAAGCTGACCAATTTCTTGTTGTTGTTACTTACGTGTACTTAGAGTAAACACTCAAAATTATGCATTACAAGTTATATAGAATATATAAATTATAATGCATAATTTTAATTAATACCACAATAACATAATATAAGAACAAAAAACTCAGAAAGTTCTGCGCATGTAGAAATAGTTATAAAAAAATGTGTATTGACAGAGTTTTAAGGTTTAGGATTTTATCTTACTCTCTTATTGGAAATAATAAAAAATTAAAAAAAAGCTTTTTTTAGAGTAAACGTTAACTCTCCTTTTTAAACTTTTTACATTAGTAAAAAATGACAGAGGAATGTTGATTGGGAGAAGTTTTGAATAATAATTGTGACAAAATGCATTATTGTAGAACGACAGAAAGAATAAAGCTATATAGTATTGTAAACACTGATGTTGAAGTTCTAATTCAAAGGATAGGATAAACTTTGAATCATTAATTCTTCCTGTCATTAAGAGCAACTTAATATCATCTGTAAACATTAAGCTGTTTGCAGATGATATTAAGTTGTATCAATCAAGAAATGATTACAGCAACATCTTGTAAAACCTTTTAAAAAATCTTAGAACGATCCAATGATTGGCAACTAAAACTATCAGCCAACAAATGTTTTCATTTATGCTACAGAAGATATAATATACCTACTCATCCTTGATCATTAAACTCCATTACAAATATTGAAACTGTTTAATCAATTCAGGATATTGGAATCACCATATCCTTTGATACAAAGTTATCTAATCACTGCTCTTGTTGTATGCAGCCTGTGTGTTGTTTGCGGCCTGTGTATTGTATGCGGCCTGCATTAGAATCTTGCACCCCAGTTTGGAGTCCTCCTCTTTTAAAAGATAAATTGCATGAAAAAATTTCAAAAATATTTTACCAGAATTGTCTGGAAAATATGTCATATTACATACACTGATTGCTTATAAAGACTTATTGTCTTCCGACTTGAATCTTTTGTAAATTGCAGAGTTAAATTTGATCTTTATAAGATTTATAAAATTGCGCATAATCTTGTTGCTTTACTTTTTTCAGATTTTCCAACACTTTTTTTACTTTTTCCACAAAGTCACAGGCTTTCACAGGAAGACGTGCGATTTCACGGATTTATATGACCACGCAAGCTACATTTTGCTATGACGGTTTGACCGCGGCTAATTCAAAAAACATTTTAGAAACGCGCTAAAAAATATTCTAAAAAATTAGAATTATTTACATCAAAACTTCTTAAAGAATGTTTTTATATTAGCGAAACGATTTTAAATAAGGTAACAATTTACTGAAAAAAAGTTTTGCTTTTTAAATATAATTGACAGTTGTATATATTTTTTTAATTTAAAACATATAAATTGTTTAAGTGTTCATTTCTAAAATAAATCTTATTAAAAAATAAAAAATTGTTTTGTTTTTATAAACGATGACATTCTACGACTACGAAAGTCTCTTTAATGAATTTAAATATAAGAATGATTAAAGTTAATGCATTTAAAAAGATAAAAAAAATTTCGTTTAAAAAAAAAGTTTTAGAAAACCGTTACAATTTAATGAGTTTGATCTTAAATGCTTTTATATTATCGAAACGCTTTTAATGAAGTAAAAAAAAAACGCTTCTAATTAATTTTAAAAAAAGTATTTATAAAATGTTTTTTTATTTCATTTATATAACTATGTATTTTTTTAACTTTTGAACATATTAAACAAATAAAAAATATATAAAAATGTTGAAACGAGGATTGAAAAGGTTTTTTAATGCGTAAATAAAATAGACTAAGCATTTTAGTTTGATGAGTTTTGTTTTAGTTGCGTTATATAAATATATTTATTTTTTTGCGTTTTTGCTTTAACTAAGTATTTTTTTTATTTTTCCTTTGTTAATATTTATTATTTTTTTAAATTTTTTTTCAGATAGATTTAGGTAAGTTTTTGTAGCGCGTTTTTAAATTTTAAAAATACGCCGTGGTCAAATCGTTAAAACATTTTTTTTTTGCGTGGTCATATAAAGACATGAAATCGCATGTCTTCCTGTGAAAGCCTGAAGTCATTCACAAAAGTTTACTCTGTGTAATAAACAATAATTCTTTCTCCAGTGAAAAAATCATTAAAGTATGGAACTCACTTTCAGACCATTTAGAGAACTCGCCTTCATTGTCTGCATTTAAATCAAATTTTAAAAAGTATGATTTAAAATGTCATTGTCCAGTCTTCTAACTTGGTTTCTTCACAATTACTCTTATTAAAGTTTTTTTTATTACTTTATTACTATTTTTGTGTTGATGTTACATAAGAGCAATTTAGTAATTACTTTTCTCACCATTTTATATTTGTACAATTTTCAAATACAAATAATTAAATAAATAATAAATAATAATAAAATAAATAATTATACAATAAAATATTTTATTACAATGTTCATTCAAAACATTCTCTACACTACGTTTCCCTGTCATTTTTTACTATTCTAAAAAATTTTAAAAGGAGAGTTAAACATGCTAAATTATAATCTAAAAAAATCTTTTTCCAGTAATAAAGTGCTCAGTGTAGTTAAGGCACTTTTAAAATATTATAGGGTCTGTATGACATTTTGTTGACTACGACATATTTCTGTTAAATGGTCTGGTCTGTGAATTATGAAAAGACGAAAAATATTAAAATGATAAATTTTGTGTAATCATAAAATACATATGTTTGTAGCAAAAAAACCCAGACCGAAGATTCTTTTTTCTTTGTAATTATCTTAAAATCACAATCGCTCGTCCAAATTTGAATAAGATTTAATATTAATACGTTTTTTAGGTGAAATGAACATTATAGTTTAACAATATCATCTGTTCTGATCGTTTATTGGCAATTTTCTATAACTATAAGCTCTTTCTTAATCTGAATTCTTTATTTTTTGTGAAAATTCAATATTGTGTTTTGACAACTATATATACTTAATATACGTCAGAACCAATTAGAACTAGGATCAGTAGTATATTAAAGAACTTTTTCAAAAGATTTTAACTAAATTCATGTTAATGTCGATGAGCAGAATTGATCTAAACACTCCAAAATAGTGTTCATTAGATTCACTATTACGGGTAGTAAAAAGGTTTTAAAAATTATATAAAAAAAGAAAAGTTTTTTTAAACATTATAAAAACCTAAAGCAAAAAAAAACTATAACATTTAAAGATCTTGTTTGGACATAATATGCTAACAAAACCATGCTCATTCCAAATAAAAGTATTTGAATATTTTGTAAATCACCTTAACTACACCAAATGAGTAAAATAAAATCTTAAATATAAATGTGCTCAAATGAGGAGATATGCTTTCACCATGAAAAAGCCTTATTTCTAAGTACGAAGAACTTCACAAAAATACTGTTGTGATCTGTTTAAAGTCTAAATAAAAAATTATTAGGGATTTTGCTGAGTCAATATTTTAACAGCAAGTCATCTTAAGATCAAACCTGGTCAAAAACTTTGCATTAACTTGAACAGATTACAGAAAACATTAGTCAAGATAAAGTTGATGATGAATAAATTTATAGTTGTTCAGACCTTGATAAGACAGTTTTAAATTGGGGTTCATCTTTATTGGAAATATTTCCTCTCAAATATTTAAGGGCCATTTCATGTAAGATAAGCCAAACCTTCTGGGTTTGCCATCTCAGATTTTCTTGAAATTTACACCCTTTATAGGTTTTATAGAAAAAAAGATTTCACTAAAACTTTAACTCATTATCTTGAAGCATTCTAAAAATATGACAATTTGAAAAATTAATGTCTTAGCCTATTTTGAGCAATTGTCTTTTTCAAAAAAGTCTTATTTTCAAATCCATATAAATAAAAAACCAATCATCTTAAATACTTATAAATCAATTTGATGGCGATAATCTACCTCAACTTTCGAAAAAAAAAAAATTATTTTACTAAAATAATTATTTTTGGTAATCTTGGACTTCATAGTTATGAAATAATAAAAAAAAAAATTCAATAATAATAATGCAAATAAAAATGGAATATACAAACAAATGTGAAAATTATGTTATTTAGTAAAAATATAGGTGGTAGTTTTGTATTATTGGATTTAAAATTATAGAAGTTAGACCCCCCCCTAAAATAGCTTTCAGCCTTTTTAGGTCTTAGGTCCATTTACGAACTGAAAATTATCCGGGTGTCCAGTAAATGTAACACTTTAAATTTTTAGGTATGTATTTTCAATATAAGAAGAAATGCCAAAAAAATAATTTTAGGATGTCTTGTAGCTGCTGAGATATCTTAACTTAAACTTTCTATCAAAATAGGATTTCAGAAATCAAACTCGGCCATTTTGAATTTGTTATATAGTCATTATCATATCATATCAACATTCAAACCTAATTTTGAATTTGTTATATAGTCATTATCATAACATATCAACATTCAAACCTAAAAATCCTTTTTATTCTTTTTTAATTAAAGTTTTCTAAAATTAACTTTAAAGTTAACTATTTTTAAGTGGAGTTAAAAAAGTAGTGGCCAAATATTACTTCATTTTATGATGATGCAATCTTTATTTTAAGTTATCGAATACATATGATGCAAATACATTTAATTTTGATAAATCAAACAATTTTTAGATATAATAATAACAAGCATCTTGAACAACATCATGAAAAGATGTTCCTTGAATATTATGAAACTACACTAAAGTATTGTTGTGACCCATATAAAGTTCACGAAACTAAAACATTTAGTAAGTAAAATTTGAAAATCTGACAAAAAAAAATCTTTCTGCAATATTTTTAAAGTTGAAAATTATTTAGTTATCTTTTTGTCATTGCTTAATGTTAATGACAAAAAAAATTGTGATGGAGGTGTTTAACAAGTTTTATGCTGATGCAAAAACTTGTATTTATTTATTTTATTATTACAAATAATTTTAAAGCAATTTTCATATTTTTTAAAATGAGAAAATTTAAAGCAAATAGAGTTTATTTACATTGTAAATTATGGTTATGAAAACATAAGTGGAGGAGAAACTAATATAATAGGCATGTATGTATGTATGTATGTATGTATGTATGTATGTATGTATGTATGTATGTATGTATGTATGTATGTATGTATGTATGTGTATGTATGTATGTATGTATGTCAGGCCTTGCGATAAAGCATCGGGCGATGTAAATTTTACGTCGTCCAAGAGCAATTTTGCGTGTAGCTAGGGCTATTTGCGTCGAGCAAAAAAATTTTTGTTTATGTATATTTAAAGATATTTTTGAGCAGAATTTTAATGAAGTAATTTACGATTATTTTAACATTTAATAAAGTATTTTAAAAACCGCATGCAGTTGAAATAAAAGTTTGAATTAAAAAAAAATTAAATATGTTCATTATTATAAGAAGAAGAAAATGAAAAAATTCAGATTAAAAAAAAATTATAAATCTTTTAAGCTAACATTTTAATAAAATTATTCAGCAATAGCAAAGTTGTCGATAAAATTGAACAAAAATATTTTCTTTTAGTTTTAGATTTTAAACTTAATTATTTTACGGGTTTTGTTAGGTTTTAAAAAAAAAAATTTAAAAATATTTATTAACTGTTAGACATATTTAAAGTATTTAAGAGTAATTTCGAGGAAACATTTTAAAAATTGATGAGCGCAAATAAAAAAAAAAAAGGATTAATATTAAAACGTATTCTATTTGATTCAATAAAAAAGTACATTAAAATTTTTGTAAAAAGTAACTCAAAAAAATTACTTAAATAATAACGATCGCTTTTATGTTAAAAGTTACTGAAACTCAACGAGGCGTGCTCAAGAACAGCTGCTGAAAAATAAAACGTCAATAGTTTTTCGAATAATTTTTAAGAATAATTTTTTTGCTGAAATATTTTTTTTATACCTATAAGATTTTTATTCTAACATTTTATTTTATATTACTTGAAATAAAATTCCTTGTTAACATTAAAAATCTATTCAAAACGTTCATTTAAGTTTTTTATTAATACGAGTGATTGTGCTTTTCAACGGCTTTATGAAAATAAATAAAAATAAATAAATATTATACAAAATCGCTTGTAAAAATATTAGCTATTGCACAGTTTTTAATCGTACAATATTAAAATTTCCAGTTTATTACTCGCTGACTTTTTAAAAAGAAAAAATAATTATTTGAAAAACTTTAAATTACATATTTAAGAAAAAAAAAATCAAATATTACAGGGTTCATGGCAGTTTTGAAAAACCATTTTCCCTGAGTTTCCCCTGATTTTCAAGTATTTTTTCCCTGAGTTCGTGCGGTGAAAAGTCTAAATATTTTGCCTATCAATGTTGAAAAATATAATACTTTTGCAACTGAATCCTTGTTCCCTAAATACTTTTTATCACTATTTTCAAAGAAATCAGAGACTGTTTTTAATTAATTTATAGCAACCCGTTAAAGGTGTTTTAAACAAGAAACAGAGCCATATTGATCTGCTAACTAAAAGAAATATATTAAAAAAATAACAATTTATACATGTTTTGAAAAAACTAATGTGTTTTGTTAACAAAATATAAACTTCATGTAAGAACGAATATATTATTTTAGCAACTTTCTTTTTTGCTCTAAGATGTGCTAGCTCTAATTTCTTTATTCTAGCTTAAGTGCTAGCTCTAATTTCTTATTCTTATTCTAGTTATAAGTGCTAGCTCTAATTTCTTTACTTCTTCATTTTTTTCATTTGCTTTTTGTTTCATCGCATTAGCTTTAGAAATTAACCCTAGATCTTGCTTCTCCTCTGCTTCCTCAACAAATTTTACAAATCAAACTGCAACATTTCACTGGTTTTCTTCAGTTGATCTCGCCTCGTTTCAACATCTTTTATTTCATCGCTAACAACTTTTTTTGCCAATTGACTTGCTTCTTTTTTGTTAGTGTCTGCGATTGAATTTAGGTAGCTTCTATATCTTTCGTGTGCCGATTTTATGCTGATGATCATTTTGCTTGTAATTTCAATACTATGTGGCTGAAGATTATTTGATAGCATATGATCTTTGACTAAACGTCTTGCAGTTATTGATTTTTCAATTAAATTCTGTTCTAGTACTGTGGCATTTATACTAAAACCTCTCTCAACTGAGGCTTGTCCATGGCTTAGTGTTAATAATATTATAACAGTCAATGCAAACTCTTTATATTTATTTAGGTTAAATTTTTTAAAATAGAAGTCGCCTAAGCTATCTCTTTCTTGATTGAATTCATGAAAGATGTCTTGATAAACCCTTGATTCTCAAAAGAAATCTGCAAATTGATTTATAGCTTTATCAGAAAAGATTGGTGAAACATATTTCAAGCTAATCAAGTGGGTCAATAAAGATTTATACTTCTTCTCGGCATCTTCTTGAGTCATTACTACCATTGCATTTGGGTTAAGAACCTGAGAGTTGCGTACAATGATAGATCCTAGTGGAGTTCCGTCCATGAACTTTTCAATCAATCGAACATACATGTTAGTGCAATCTTTGTGAAAACTTTGAATATCAGCAATGGGTATTATATCTTTCTTTTGTAAAACAGCCAGTCTTGTTTCAGCTGCGAACCCTAGTTTGATTTGATTTCCTTTAAGTAGATTAGCTTTTTTATGAAAATCAACTTCTTTTAGTTGGACTGAAATACAACTATTATCAATAACATCTTGTTTCACAAACAAGCTCAGTATGGTTCGTTACAGTCTTTCTAAGTCACGATACATGAATGGAATCATTGGTTTGTCAGTTTGGTATGCCAATAAATATGGCTCTAATATGCTCGCAACAAAGCTGAAAACTTCAAATTTTAAAATAATAAGTTTGTTTTTAACAGCATTTTTTACATTTAAAAAGCTTTTTGATTTAGGTTGTTTCGAAGATGGTAACTTTTCCCCAAGCTCAATCAACTTACATATATTAGGCCAGATTTCAATGCAACAATCTGCAACAGATTTACTTTCAACCTATCTTGTTCCACACAAAAAAAAGAGGGTATTTTGTTGCACCTGCGACTGTTTCATAATCTTGACGTCTAGCTAGGCTATCATGAAGAATTTGCCAACACCCTTTTA
Organism: Hydra vulgaris; assembly: GCF_022113875.1. Lineage (NCBI taxonomy): Eukaryota > Metazoa > Cnidaria > Hydrozoa > Anthoathecata > Hydridae > Hydra > Hydra vulgaris. Next base: position 12,740,689 of record NC_061167.1, on the reverse strand, counting down.
AAGTTTCTTTAATATTCCATGTTGTTGATTCGATAGCTGTTTTAAAAGCACCATGGATTACATGCAAAGAGCAACTTCCAATATTTATAAATTGTGGCATTTTGTTGTCCTTTCTGTGTTTATTAAGATCATCTAGAAATTTCATATTTGTAGAGGGCCCATCCATGGAAACTTGATACATTTTACTTGAATCAAATCTTGATAAGTTTTCGTTGAAATGTGTAAGAAGGTCAGAAGCTGCAGAATGACCAAGAAATGCTGATGTCCAAAATCTCACTTTAACTTTATTATTGCTATCCCAATACCGAACTAATAGATCCATCTGACAAGTTTGGGTTATGTCGTTTAAACTCTCATCAAAAGATACAATGTAACAATCAGGCTTTGTGATTTCTTCTTTTAAAAGTGTCTTGAAGTATGGGGCTAGTCCATGGTTAACAATGTATGATACTTTTGAGGTGCTCATAGTGAAATCTTCTGCTACCTTGCTATCAGGAAACATCTTTTTAAAAGTTTGCACATGAGTTATTAGAGTAGCAGCTCATTGTAGATTTCAGGGCCCATATGATCTCAGCATTAGTTGATAACGATGATTTAATTAAAGAGATAATAGTTGCTTGTTTTTTTGTGAAAAATGTGGATATTTTTTCATCACTTCCAAGTGGTTCAGCATGCAACTCTTTTCCGTTAATAAAGAAACAACTAGCAGGCTTTGTAGCAGACTGAGGCTTCTTACCTAAAACAAGATAAATAAATAATGAAACATTTAAAATGTCTAAAAATTTTTATCTTTTTTCTCAATCTGTTTAGCTTGCAAAGTTTGAAATAACAATATAAGCAACCAACCAACAAGGAAAACAACTGAAACAGGTTGCAATCAAAAGTTGATTACAATGTGTTTGAAACTGATATTAAAATACAAAATAATGAATCAATCAAGCAACATTTCTTTTTAATTCTCACTCTCACATTAAAAAAGTTAATATAAATACCTGCTGCATGACTTTTAACAGCCTGAATACCCATATTGGACAATTCAAATGATTTTTTACATTTTTTGTAATGAGCTTTAGTTTTTGCATGTGCGTTGGGAACTAACCAATCTTTATAAATATCTTGTTGTAACCAACCCTCTTGAAAATAAGTCTTTTCTGAAGTCATGTCTTATATTATTATATTTATTTATACATTTAGCTAAACATATAGTTACTATATAATATAAAAGTTAAAAAACCACTTTAGTGAGCAATTTTCAACAACAATAAACACTCGAAATGTGTATTTTGCAAAATAACTTCAAGCTAAACAAAAAACTGAAAAATATTCCCTGAGTTTTCCCTGATTTTACAGATTTTTAACAAATATTCCCTGACTTTTCCAGGTATTCCCTGATTTTCTAAATTTTCAAAACTTTTCTCTGGTTTTCCAGGTTTTCCCTGAGTGCCATGAACCCTGTATTAGCATATTTTATAATCTTTTTTAAATTTAAGTTATGTTTTTTATTCGTTTAGTATAGACAAAACGTGACAAACGTCGAGAAAATAAACAAATGTTTTTACATTTTAAAAAACGAAACATTCCAAAACATTTTTAAGTAATAACATTTCTACATAAACAATTTAAAGTAGTTTTGCGGTAATTAATTGGTGCAGTTAATGTCGATAAATATGAAAAGCAAATAAAAAGAATTTAATGACGTCAAAAATCACGTCGTGCTTATGCATCGCGCAGTTCTTATTTATCGCAAGGCCTGGTATGTATGTATGTATGTATGTATGTATGTATGTATGTATGTATGTGTGTGTATGTATGTATGTATGTATGTATGTATGTATGTATGTATGTATGTATATATATATATATATATATATATATATATATATATATATATATATATATATATATATATATGAAACCTCAGAATTAGAAAAAATGAGGTTGGCATTAATTTGCCGACCTCAACCTTTTAGAGGTCGGCATCAGGTCGGCAAATAAAAATTGATACAAAGTCTTACCATAAAACATAGAAACGAGGTCAACAATTTTTTGCTGACCTTAAACACTTTAAGGCCAGCAGTTAAGTCGGCATTGCTGAATGCCGACCTTAATTTTGATGAGAATTAAGAACCACATAAAACATTAATGATGACCTCAAACTGAAGTAACCATAGTCTTCAAAATATACATCGACTGAGACTCATGCAATTTGTATAAATGACATTTATTACAGCAAAAAAAAAAAATTTTTTTAATCATTCCTTTTATTTTTCTTCTTTCTTTGAAAAACTGACAGGAATAAAGCTAGCATTTTAATAACTAAGTAAGCAAATATATTATATACTTATATATAAAATTTAATCAACAACTGTATAAGTACATAGATACATACAGACATACATACATAAACACATATAGTGGAGGGGGAGGGGAAAAAGGTTTGGTACTTTTGTTAAGATTTTTAAATTTATTTATTAACTTTTTTTTTATTAAAAACATCATAAAAAAATATTACTACAAAATGTCATTAAAAAAAAATTACAATATCAATCATAGTTTTAAAATGTTGTATTTTATGTATATATATTAAGAAATTGAATTTATTTAAACTATTATTCATTCTAAAAATAAAATTCTGATTCATTTGATAAGCACGTTTATATAATTTTGGAGATAATAAAGTTTAGCGATAAATAGCTCCCAGCTAGTAACCAAGGGTCATTTCGATTAAATTTTTTCAAAAAGTATATAAAACAAATGACTTTTTAGTTACTTTTAAACTAAAGTTCACCTATTATATATATATATATATATATATATATATATATATATATATATATATATATATATATATATATATATATATATATATATATATATATATATATATATATATATATATATATATACACTCTTGCATGGTAGTTAAAAAGAGTTTCCCATAAACTGTAGTTTTAAAGAGCGCGTTAATAAACCAGACCAGAAAAAGTTTAAAAACTTAAATTTTTTCTTTTTTTAAATGATAGACTGCCTGCCCAAACCAAACCCTCAGTCGATGTAGCAGCACTCTCTTGCGAGTCAGGCTATTTGTCAGTCGTTGTAGCAGCACTTCCTTGCGAGTCAGGCTATTTGTTAGTCGATGTAGCAGCACTCCCTTGCGAGTCAGGCTATTTGTCAGTCGATGTAGCAGCACTCTGTTGCGAGTCAGGCTATTTGTCAGTAGATGTAGCAGCACTCCGTTGCGAGTCAGGCTATAAGATAGTCGATGTAGCAACATTTACGCATGTTTTAAAAATGTTTTTTTATAAAACAAAAACAAAAACACTACAAATTAAAAAAAACTTTCTAGTCGTTATTATTGCGGTTTTTTTAAAATTTTTTAAAAAACAATAAAATTTAATGTATTTCCGCATTAATTTAATTGCTTTGACATTTCGACGATGACAATCAAATACAGCTTAAGAGACAAGGTAATTAAAATTGTAGTCGTAAGAGACTTTTTTTACATTAAACGACTCTTTCGACTACACTATAAGGATATATATATATATATATATATATATATATATATATATATATATATATATATATATATATATATATATATATATGTATATAACAAAACAAAATTATATTATTTAATTGCTTTTTTAACAATTTAGCTTTAAATTTAAGCGTATACAAAAATATTTATCTATTTAATCTTTATAACTTAGAGTTACATGGAAGCAATTTAGAATCAAAGTATATGACAGTCACAGTTATGTCATCATGATAGTTACGCTTGACTTTTTGAGGTAATTCTAGCATACTATATAATCTATCATTGTCTCCCTGACCCAAAGCATATCTTATTAATTTAGTAGCATCATTTTCTTCATCTTTAATTCCATTTTCTAAATCTAAAAATTTTCCAATAATCTGAACTGCTTGATCATTTGAAACAGTATCCCACAACCCATCAGATGCTAAAATAATAAATCAATCATCTTTATTAAGTATTTTATGCATTATGTCGGGTTGTGCTGTCAAGTAAGGGGGACTCTTGTAAATTGAAATTGGAACAACAGCATATCCATATATGATATCTAAAACTGATGTCGATGTAATTCTTTTGACCATTTGTAGATAACATCACCAAATGAACGCAAAGGTTGAAGTTGCCCAAGTAAATGAGATTGTAAAATAACAGTATTCTCTTCGTTTGGATTTTGCTTTTTTATTCTCAAAACCTCATTTATATTATCTGCTGTATGATCTTCACTCAAAGGAATAGATAACCATAATTTTTGATCTGATTTAACTCCAAGAACACCTCTACAGTCACCTAAAATAAAAGAATGTGATGCAATGCTATTTACAACATACATACATAAATACATACAAACAAATATATTGTGTGATAAAGATCTGGAGTGTTTTTTTCAGTTTAACTGGACATAAGTTTTTGTAGTTTTATCTTAAATTAAAGTCTTACAATTTTTAAGCTTTCAAACTTTATGAAAAAATTCTTAGTTTGAATTTAAAATCTAATACCAGAGTTAATACTGAAAAACCTTTACACAATAAATTTATAATTAAGTTGTAAAACTATTTAATTAAAAAAAAAAGCAGTTACCTGTGCTTGCAACAAAAACATCATTTTCTTTTATGTAAGCTCCTATGGCAACAGATCCTGACAGGCCTGTCCATATTGGTTCAATGCATTCACCATCAGGTATAGCCTCTAGTGTTATATCTCTATCCATTGACAAATAAGCATACTGTAAAATTTCACTTGTGCTGTATTTTTCTGTATTCATAAATTGTGCAAAGTTACAAAGACCAGTTTTTAACTTATCTTGTTTGCTTTTATAACCATTTGGAGTAGCAAATGTTAGGCAGTTATCATCAGGATTTCCTAAGTATTGAACAAAATCTTTTTGAGATAACTTTCCTGAGTTAAAATCTTTAAGAAGATTGTCATTTGAAAAATTTTTTGATAAAAATTGTAATAATTGTATAGATTGGTTTTCCTTTTTTGTTTTAGAATCCCTTTGGCCAATCAATGAAGAAACTGCTTTAAGAATGAAGTCGGGTCAAAAACTCTTTAGAATTTGTCATAAGAAAGATAAAACTATTAAAAACAATAGAATCAATGATGAAGCCAATACATCATACATTCTGACTGGTTCTAAAAATGTAAATAAAACATTCAGGATGTTGGGTTGTTCTCTGTTAAGATCAGTGTCTATTAAAGACAGACCCAGTTATGGAAAAAAAAAAATTAAAGGAGGTTTCAAATTCTTGCCTAACATTAATATTAAATTATTTGAAAATTTCCAATAATAGAATTTCTATTAATTGCTCAATAAACAATGAATTTTTGAAAAAATTGACAGACCAAGATTTATTTTGTTAAGTCATTAAAGAAAAAATTAAACAGAAATGAAAAAATAAACCTATTAACATTAACACCAAATAGTTGGAGAATTTAACAAACAACAGAATACTTTTTTGTACCAAAGTCAACGATTAAAAAAGTGCGTAAACTAAAGGCATCTAAAGGTATCTTAGAAGAGTATATAAGCATTTTTAGCTAGAGTTTTAGAAGATATAAAAATTGTCTTGCTAAATTTGACCTTATGTTATTACTTTAGTGATGGAGCAGTTAGCCAATACAAAAACTATAAAACTCTTAGCAATCTATGTCATCATTTTCAAGACCAAGGAATACGCGCAGAGTAGTATTTTTTTGCAACAAGTAATAGTAAAAGTCCATATGATGGTATTGGCGGAACCGTAAAACAAAAAATTCTAAAAGATATCCAGTTTACATCACTTTTTTATACCATGTAATGATGGGAAGCTAGAAATGAAATGTATATCAGGTGATACATGTTTTACAACAGTTAATGCAACTAATAATAAAGAAACCCGGACTTTGGACCGCATAGGTGATTTGGATGCTGGAATATATCTTGTATGTGTCTATGATAATGAGTGGTACATTGGAATTGTACAAAAAATTGTAGATGATTCAGATATTTTTATAAAATTTATGCAACAAAATGGAGTAAACTTTAAATAGCCCAGACGAGAAGACAAATGCTGGGTTGTAAATGTTTTAGCAAAAGTAAATACTCTGGTTGCACAATGTCAATCAGCAAGAAGCTATCAAATTTCTGAGCAAGAATTTGAAGAAATATCACTAAATTTTGAAATAATTAACAAAAATATTTAGACTATTATTTTGAGAACAAGATTTATTATTTTACTTTTTACGTTCTTTTATTGTAATTAAGATTAATTTCTTGGCTTTTTTTGAGTTTCAAATTTATACATATATAGGAGAAATATAAGCCTTTATATACGAATATCTTTATTTTAAAATGCACTTTTAAATTCCTTGTTTAAAAAAGAATAAATAAACAAATTTTTACATTAAAATGTTCATCGGTTTTTAAAAGATATTGACTATATAACAAATTCAAAATGGCTGATTTTGAATTCCAGAATCCTATCATGACAGAAAGTTGGAACACCCCAATTCAAATGATTTTCTCTAACAATGAGTTTAATTTTTTTAAATTAGTCTAATTATGTTGTATTTTATTAAAAAATAGTATTAAAAAAAAAAAATCCTACAATTTGCCTCATTTATTCAACATTTAACTTGTTTTCGTGTATTATTTTAAAAAAAGATTTCTCAGGAAGTAAATAACCTTTTTTAATGCCCTTTGGTATTTCAGCTAATAATATGTTTACTCAGGTATCCTAGCAGTTTTATCTATTTAACTGGAATATTTTAAAAGTTATAGGCATTGCTATTATGGTTCCTTCTTTTACCGTGAAGGCCTCACTGTTTGATGACAAAAACACAAACTTAAAAAAGCAAAAATAAATATTCTGCTACCAGTCCTCTTCCAATGTATTTTAAACAAACTGGGAAAATTTCAAAGAAAAAGAATAAGCTTATCAGGAGATATCTTTTTTTGCTGAAAATTCGCTGAAAAGCTAATGTGAAAAAAATCACAAAACAAAACAAAAAAATTTATTTAAAAAGTTCCAGATTCATAAAATCGAACAGGTTCTTCTTCTTTCTTAATTCCTCACAACTTTTGCCTTCTAACTATGCATTTATTGGTGGATTTATGATTTCCTTTTAATATGGGTAATGCATCGTGTTATTTAGAAGCATCATTCATAAACCGCCCAGTATTAATGCCTAAAACTTTAAACACTTTTATAACTCCTTGAAAACCATCATTGAACGAAATAATAGCTGAATTTAAAGATAGTTTTAAAGACCTTTTACCAAAATATATATCTTTTGGGCATCTTTTCCAAATAACACCATTTAAGCTTTCATTATTATTCTGTGTTTGACCGTAAAGACACTTTTTTTGCAAATCTTGATTAGGTAGATCTTTAAATATAGGAATTAAAACTTTGTGAATAGCTAATGGTAGGCTCAACTCTTTTTGGCATTTAATTAAGTTAGTTAGTATATCAGACTGCCATAAACACCAGCTTATTTTTGACCCTAGACAAAATGGCAGAAATTTTTATAGTCAATGTCAGAGTTATGAAAACGCACAGCCCATACCGATTTCTGCATATTGTAAAGATTGTCAACATTTTGTCGTTTGGCATCCCATAATAGTTTTAAAATAAATTTATCGCTTTGTCTGTGATTTTACCTTTGCCACTTAGACTAATTTGACCAAGTGTAATATCAATTAAACTTTTTGCCTTTTTGACTTTGACGAAAGACAAATTCCCATTCGTTTTTGAATGTGACCAACACATTCTAACTTCTCAATATTTATATCGCCATAAGTTTTGAGGAAACAACATAAGAAAATGAAGAGGTATCACCATCCTGATATATTAAGTGCACCTTAACTTAATCTTCATTAACGATCAAGAAAATAATATCACCGCCCCACAGGATTCCATCGCTCCAGATGATTTTTCATGAATAGCATCACATACATGGTTTAACTTCCAATGAAAATATCCAGGCTTAAGTATTTTAGTTTTCCAGTAAAAACAACCTTTGCATTTTTTTTGAAAGAACAATGGCATCTAAGCACTTTCCATTCTCTTTTGAAATTATGGTTACAATACCATTTAGTGATTGATGCCCACGTTTTTGCCAGGTACCATCAACAGATACCTGGCAATTTATAGGTTCATTATGATCAACACATAGAGCCATTCTGGTCTGGCATGCAGCTCTAGTAGTACTTTGAATAGCAACAGTCTGATATGCTTGGTGTAATTTGTTAGTCAAGTAGTTAAAGTTTTTTGGGGTCATAGGAGATAACATATTCATGAATGCTGCAAAAGTACCAAAGATTGATAACCTTTGCCAAGTTCTCTAAAAGCTACAATGGCATTAAAATTTACAGCTACAATAGGTTTTCCAGGAGATGTTAAGACTTGTTTATAACTTTGAAGAGATGTATTATATTTTGAAATAAATTCACATGCAGGCTTTCACAAGAAGACGTGCGATTTCACGTCTTTAAATGACCACGCAAGTTACATTTTGCTATGACGGTTTGACCGCGGCTAATTCAAAAAACATTTTAAAAACGCGCTAAATAAAAAATATTCTAAAAAAGTGAAATTAATTACATCAAAACATCTTAACAAATGTTTTTGCTTTATCTAAGTATTTTTTTTTATTTTCTCTTTCATTAATATTTAATATTTTTTAAAATTTTCAGGTGAGTTTAGGTAAGTTTTTGTAGCTCGTTTTTAAATTTTAAAAATATGCCGTGGTCATGACATGTATCACATGATAAATGTAACTCATACGAGAAGCCATTTTTATTTTGTAAACTGTTCTTTAGTAACAGCTTTCCACCATTCAAATAACACTTTTTACATTTACAATCTTTGAACATTGTTTTTAAAACTTTAAAATTTATTATAATATTATAGTTATCCTCATCAAGCTCATTTTCTACATCGTTAAACTCAACATTATGTTACAACTTTTTTTCATTTGCACTTCCTTTTTTGTTTTCAACAAATTTTATGTAGTCAACCTTTTATTAAACTTTCATGTCGCAGAAAGAGTTTAGAGTTTAAGAGAGAGTTAGAGAGTTATTGTTTTAAACAAAAAGTCAACTATTAGTGCAAAACAACACAGAAAAGCCATAAGAGCTATTAAAAAAGGACTAATCAAAAAGCTATTCTGCAGGAGCTTTTTAACAATAGTTTACTTTTGAAATGATTTTTACAACACTTTGATTTTTTCTTCTTTTTTCCTCACTTAAAACGTAACTCTTCCAAAAATTTATCAATTTGCTTGAAGATTTCAGGAAATGTATCTAATAAAATTTTTTAAAGGATGAGCAAAGTCGTTTTTTTTTTTTTGTGTATTTAAATGACTGTTTTACTAATAAGTAAAAAAAAAATCGAAAAAAAAAAAAGAACTTTTCAACAAAATATTCACAAAAACGAAACAAAAATGAGTTTTAGCTTTGTTAATATCATTTTTTTTTGCTCACTCTTTAGTACAGTATAGAGAACATTTGTTAAATTTGATTCAAAATGAACTAGTGTTTCTTGAGTTATTAGATTTGAGGTTTACTATGATTTTTCATTCAAATGCATTTGTTTTTGTTTATGTTATGCATAAAAAATTTAACGAATTTTTTTTGTTTTGTTATGCATAAAAAATTTAACGAAATTTTAAAAAAAATTTATTAATTTTTATTAGTTGATGCAAATAATAGTTTATTTATAAATAAAATCAATAAAGTTATTTTTGTTAAAAAAAAAACTTTTTGGTAATTTTTTTTGTTAATTGTTTATATATAAAATCTCCACAATAACGTTTCATAATTAATTTCAAGTGTTTACATTATTTTCTTGGCCTGCACAGTGGATACAGTTTATCATATTTTTTTAAACTTGTGATATTTTAACAGGCTACTGCAAGTGTTAAATAACTTTTAATGCATAATTTTGATTTATACCATAAATAGTTATTTTGTTACAATTGTGTTACTTTTGTAGTACACAAAAATAACGCAATTTTTCCCCCTAAAATTGCATAATATAGCTACTGAACGGATTGGTCAATTAAGCTGAAATTCTTAGGATTACTCTTTTTTTCATAAAGTCTGTGGTAGTACCTGGGACCATATCATATTACATATGGAATGACAAAAATATAACATTTCAGTAATTTATGTACATACCAACAACAGCAAGTCAAGTTCACTAATTTTACTCAGAGATTTTAACTATAACACTCCTATAACCTTTCTCCAACACTTGAAACTGGACAGATTGAAAATTGAGTTTTTATCAGTAATTTAGTAGTAAAATGTTCTCCTGTACAGAATCAAACTTAATTCACTTGTTTATATCACTTTGTTACCTTGTATTCTTCATCTGATAAAATCAAATTTGGAGGTTTAAACTCACTTTTTATTAAGAGAATAGCTAATTATTCAAACCTAAACTCATAATAGTATTGCAACTTTGTTAATGATTTCAAAATTTACTCATAATTTAAATCAAGAAAAATTATTATCATTTAAAAAAATACTCAAATAAGCAAAATTTATTCAGCTAAGTTTCATTCAAAATCATTTTTTTATCTTTGCAAGTCTTCTAGTTTGCCAAGGCCACGTTTTGAAGTTTTAGAGTCAACAAAGGGTTTTAACTACACGGACTGGTGATTCAGAGACTTTCTATTCTTAAATTACTTGCCATAATAAAAAATTAAAATTAAAGAAAACTTAATGAGAGGAAAATTCTCTTTAATATATAAACTTTGGTAAACCTGTGTCTGTATTTGAAATCTAATGGCAATCATGACAAATTTATGCAATAATCATATATTACCTTAGATGGGTTATAATCTGTTTTTTGTAACTTCTTTTGAATTCTAAAAATGAGTGATACTAATTCATCATGATTCATGATTTGTTTACTTTTAACAAACAGCTACATTTCTTTTTCGTTAAATTAAAGTAGCCATTATACGAAATCAAAACAACTTTAAGTCATTACGTTAAAGATCTTAACGTAAGCAAACATTTTATATTTGGCACGATGGAAATTTGGTTACAAGATTTGTTGAATTTAAGGCCGGCGCGAAGGTGATCCCCCTCTCCCCTAGTCAACGACCTTTTTGTTCATTTAGTAGACAAACTTGACCCTTTTAGACAAGTCATTCGGCAAATGTAGACCCTTTAGACAATTCAGTCGGAAAATTTAGGCAGCTAGTCGGTAAATGTCGACTAGGGTTTTTTTTTAGTCGGCAAAATGTGTTGGCACCCCCTCCCTTACCCACGAACACCTCGGCTGCCCTGGTTGAATTGAATAAACATTTAAAAAAAAAAAATTAATTGTATTTTTTTAATTGCATTTTTATTTTTTAATTGCTTAACTTTATATTACATACAATACACAATGTATTATATACAGGATATACAACTTCATTTAAAATTTTTTAAATCCTCAAATAAACGAGGGGGGGGGGAGGAATCTCAAACTTTTTATGGTAATAATATTTAAACGCTTAAAGATACAAGGGAACATCCATAAAGTTCGTACGCAGTAAAACCACTGATTTAGAACAATTTCTTTCACCTCTGTACGCACCTTAATGCTTTTAACAACCTTTCTTCTCTGTGCACTTACGTATTACTTGTTACAAAATTAACCTCCCCCTTTTCCAAATTCAGAAAAAATTCAAAACGTTAAAAACAAAAAAACCTTTAGTTATTTCGACATTTCTCTTTCACATAACAGAATATTAATTTTTAAGCTCGTGAAATATACTTAAAATATATAATACATACTTAAAATATGTTAAATATCATATCGCGAGGTTAGAATTATTTTGTTCTATCTCCACTTTTTGAAAAAATTGAGTTATTAATTGTGTCATGTACCTCAAAATAATGTTTTTCTACTATATTCAAACCTAAGTTAAAAGTTTCGGAGAAAACTTAAGTAATATAAATCATTTTATATGCCGTCTCCTAAAGTTTTTTTTAAATCGTAAAAAAAAAAAATGTGGAGATAAAACAAAATAATTCTAACCTCGCGTTATGTCAAATAAAGATGCTTTGTAAAAAATTATGCATATATAAATGCTGCATTAGACGCACGCCGATAACATATAAGTACATAGAAACATAGCTTTAACAATCAGGCTCTATTAGAGGGGAAGCCACATGTCCCATATGTTAGGGCCTCACATTTTCAAAATACATTTTTTAAACACCAAAATAAACATCAAAATAATAATTCTAAATTTTTAATTACTCTAAATAATTTAACTTAAAGTTGACTTAATTTAAAAGTTGAAATAATTGAAGTTAATGTGTTAGACTTTATTTGACTCAAATTATTAAATTAACTTCGTTTTCATAATTGCAAATTTCCGAACCTTTATATATCCGACATTTCCGAACCTTTATATATCGGAACCTTTATTTAATCCGACTTTATAAATATTACGTCATTTAATGACGTAATATTTATAATGACGAATAAACCTCCATCGGGCACGGTTTAACAAATTGATACAAGTCAATCAATTTTATCTCTTACGAGTTTTTGAGTTATGACTTAGTGTTCTGCGTTTTAGTAGCTTCATTTTTTTCTTTCTTTTTTAATTGTACTTCATCACACAGAATTAATTCACTTTATTTGGAACTGTTTTTTTATCATTTTGTTCAAACTGATACATTGCACCTTTGTACGTTACGTTATGTACGAATAACCTCTGTACGTTACATTTTGTAACTTTGAGAATAATAATTTTTTTTTCTGGTAAATGATTTTTTAATTTTTTTAACATAACTCAATATATAAATTTGTATAAGTTTGACTGATGTGTAATTTTATTAAGTTTTTAAATTTTAATATTACTTTCAGATACAATTAAAACGAAGAGAAAACTTGATAGTGGTGCAAGTAGAAGGGGAGGGAGAAAAGAGTTGGCTGAAGAAGCATATACCAACTCGAAGAAAATATATTCGTTTTTAAAAAAATCACAAAATACAGTTCAAATTAACCCAGCAAACTAATCTTAAAGTGTGAGTGCCAATAGTAACATTGAAAATGAAGTTGTTCCAATTGCTGTAGGCCCAATTTAGGAACAACAACCTGCAGGAAATTTGAATATTGTAAATCAGGAACAGGATGAACCCGAAATCTCATTACAGGAAGATACAAGTGCAAATCAAATTCGAGATATGGAACCAGAGGCAATAAATCAGACTCGTCAAGATAATCCGGTCAATTTTATTGACATTGGGATTATCAACAAGAACAATTCTATTCAAATGAACTCTTTTCTTAAGATTACTTGCGTTAAAATTCCAGATAATATTGTTCAAGACTCAAATCTTCATGCATTTTTCTATTCTTTTGTAAATAAAACTCTTGCAAATTGAGAAACATGCAAAAGAGACTGGTTGTGCTGGAGTAATGAAAAACAATCTTCGTATTATACATCTTGTTTTCTTTTGAACAAAAACTTCAAAAGTAAACAAGGCTGGAAAGTATAACGGTGTGCAAACTGTATATTTTTTAGCTGTGGAAATCACACATTAAATTTAGATGGTGTCGATTGCGCTAAATCATGCAAAGAAGCAGTAACGTATTGCGAAACAATTCAGCAAATGTACAATTTATTCAGTAACAGTCCTCAAAGTGGGAAATTCACAAATCTTCCTGTTTCTTTGCATGGAATGCCCAAAACAAGATGGTCAGCACGGATTGATGGTGTTAAACCAGTTGCACAACATTTGAATTTTGTAAGAAGTGCTTAAAATGAACTTAGGGTGCTATATTTAACACCCCAGGCTGGAACTCAAGGCTATTCAAAAGTATATTTCCGAATTTTGAATGCATTTTGATGTCGTCTATCTGGATGAAACTACTCACAATGATTCATCATGCAAGTCTAATAATTGAGGCCCGCTATGCTACTCTTGATGCTGAAAAGAATGACATTGAAAACCTATCAAATGACATTTAAAGGTTGCGTGAACAATTTGATAAGATTTTAACCGAGTCAAAATTTGTTGCAAGAAATAATGGTGTTTCATGTGAGTTTTTAATTAATCGTCGTTTGCCAAGTCAAGATGATGCGACCTGTATTTTAAAATCAATGTATACTTTGTCATCATAGGCTCGATTCAATCTGGCCTCACGCGAAAATTTCAGTCGTTACAAGAAATTTGTAAACCTTTTGGATTTCTATGGCATTTTAAATATTTGAATGACGAAGATCTTGTATTTGCTGCTCAACATTTTCAGCACAAATATGACAAAGAAATCTCACAAGAACTTGTAAATGAGGTTTTATTTCTTAAAAGAATCTATGATGTTAATTTTAAACTAGATTGCACACCAAAGAAGTTGCTGGAAGAAATTCAGGTGTCCTTCCAAACATTACAATTGCATTACGCATTTTTATTAGTTTGCTTGCATCGACGACTTCTTGCAAACGCACATTATTGTTTTAAAACAGATAAAAAATTAAAAACCTCGGTGCAAAAACGATGCAACTCCACTTTTTATCAATTTTCAGGTTTTAATAGATTACGAGTATATAAAAGAAGTTCTATCAGTTAGTATAAAAATGACATAGAATAAAGCGCTTCTGGTATAATTAAACACATGATTTGGTAGCAAAATACGTATTCCCTACACATTACATCGTTTTTGCTCCGAGGTCTTCAATTACCATTGTTCAACTATCGGGCAGGAACGGTCGAATAGACTTGCTATGCTGAATATAAATTGTGATATTTCAAGAAAACTGGATTTTTTAAATATAATTGCTACATTTTCAAAACAAAAAACAAAAAGGGCATTTTTGAAAATTAAATAAAGCTAGTTCTTTCTGTTTTATATACAATTGGCGCAATCCTTTAAATTTCATTTCCAAAATGTGACCATAATTTAATTAACCATTTATAGTGATTTCCTATTAATTACCTATTAAAAAAAAACAAGAAATAAAAATCAATCAATAAGTATTTATATACAAGTCATACATTTTTGAAATCTGAATTGCAACATTCACGATAAAGTAACAGTGTAACACTCCACTCGTACGGTCGTACCCTACCAATTCCCAGGCCTCCCTAAGAAATGTGTAATTAGCAGATTAACACATTTCTTTGCTAGTTGGCTCGCTAAAACGCACAAAAAGCGCTACATCTGTGAGTGACGGTCTGTCTAATTAATTTCATTAATTTTAAAAGTTTAAAATTTATGTAATCCCGATCTATCTGAAGACTTAAATGGCTTTACACCAACTTGTGTCGCGTTTCGCGCAAACTTTGCGCAAATCGTCCTCTTGAGGCCTCTTATTTATAACCGGCCCAGGCCTCTCTAAACCTATGAAAGGGCCTGTTAACAATTTTATTATATAAAAAACATTACAAGAAATATTGTAATATAACACATTTAAAGTATTTAAAAGAAAATTTTGTATCATAAACTAAACTAAAAAAAAAAATCAAACTAACAGTTGTAAATAATTCAAAGTTATAAAATGAAACTATGATTGTTTTGGTCATTATACTTGTTAATAATACAAACATACCTAATATGTTATCACTTTAAAGCTTCTAAAAAAATATTTCAAAAATATAAAATTTTAGCGAGTAATAAGTAATATTAGTCCAAAATTGATGCAGGGGGTAATTTTGTCCAATATCGCAGGGGAAAATTTTGCTGATCTTAGTCTCATTTTTTAAGTTTTCCATTAATTAATATAGAAATCAGGGAGAATAGTTGAAATTCTTAAAAAAGTTATTTCACTCCACCTTGTTACATAATGTATATAATAAGGTGGATGTATATAATATACATACATTATGTCAACATACTTTCTACTTTTGGGTTGTTTTTATTAAACTCAATTTATTTTCATCATGACAAAATTATTTTTTTTTAATTTCTCATAAAAATGTATTTGCCTGTAGAGAAGGTATTTCTCACAAGCATGTTTACCATATAAAAAAACTCTTTTGGAAACAAAACTGTGAAAAAAGAGAAAAAATAGTTTTTAAAAAAGGTTTAGTGTTTTTCTACACTTTTGCAGGGTTAAAAAAAGTTAAAATAGCGATGCATATAAATATAACTATCTCTCTTGAAAAGTTATTTATCATTTGAATAGACTTTATTATTTTACCATTTTACTTAAAAGAGTTTTAGAAAGAAGTTTAAACGATCCCGATGTGATATGAGCTAGCGACTAGCTAGCTACACGTTTCAAACACGTCTTGTGTCATCTAGCTATTTTTTTCCCACTGGCATGTTATAAGACGTCTGGTCCATTTACAGTCAATATGTTTAAAGAAAGATGTGAAAGAAAAATCACCACTTTAATAGTGGTTACTTTTTTTCTTGATCCGTCTATGCTAAAAAAACTACACTTATATTTTAAATGATGGTCTTTTTTTACATGGATTCACGCTTTCTTGGTTAGCAACTGCATAAGAATTGTTCTTTAGAGTATCAATTAAATTCTGTATTTATTTTGGGATATTAGTTAATGTAATTTTCTTTTAATTACTTTCTGGTTTTTTCATGGTTTATGTATTGCGCTAAAACATTAAAAACTTAGTCATACTGAAGGACGTATCCTAAGAAAGCTAATATCACATTTGATCCATAAAGGTTTTTTTATATGAATTGAATCTCTCTATTTGCAAAGCAAAACATACATCTACCAGAAACTTTTTTAAATTAATATAACAGGAAAACTATGCGTCAGGCCACAAGTATGAGGAATATTGTAGCTGCAGAATTTATAAAAGTAATAGTTGTTGATCCACACTATATCTTCACATACTATATCTTCACACTCTAAATTTTAGTTTCTGTTTCTCTTATATACATACAAACACATTATATATATATATATATATATATATATATATATATATATATATATATATATATATATATATATATATATATATATATATATATATATATATATATATATATATATATATATATATATATATATATATTATATATATATATATATATATATATATATATATATATATATATATATATATATATATATATATATATATATATATATTATATATATATATTATATATATACAAACACATTAAGAAATTTTGTTTTTTTGCTGTGAATATAAATAACTGTTTTTTGGATTAAACTTTATGTAGTTGTATTTTCTGTGTTTATTTTGTTAGTACACTCGCTTATACGGTCAATTTTTAAAACTTTTTAAAAAATTGACCTGAAAAATCTAATACATCACCAAGTTCATACTCCTTCTTTTGAAAATCATGGATATCCTGTTGAGCATTATATCTCTTTATAAAAGCCATCATTAGGATGAACCAACTGATCCAAAAAAAGAATATAGGCACATTATAATTAAAAAGAACTGCTACAAGGCTGATATTTCCTCAAATTTGCCAAAACATTATTAATAATTAATTGAAACTAACATAGTATTTTTTATTCAAAATATCAATCCTTAAAGTACCTTGCAATAGAAAGCTGTTAAAAATTCCATATGGCAGCTTTCTCTAAGCAAAAGAAAACAGACTAGGGTGTGGCATGGCAAAATATCTAGATGATACAGTTTTACACTCAAAAAAAACATACAAATTTTTTATGGGTTCTCCTATGGTTAGTTCCAGCTGTCCGAAATTACTAAAATACCTTTTTTTGTACATATGGAGGGGGCAGGGTCACTTAATAATATTTCGAAAATACCAAAAAGAATATTTTTGTAGCCTGATATATCTGACTTTAGATTATATTTATATTTTTTTCCAAAAGTTGATAGGAACGGTTAGTCACTCATTTGAATATCTGTTGCGTGTATTTGGGAAGTGGTGGGGATGGAGGGTGATTAAGTTAAAGAAAATCCGTAATTTTTAAATTTTTTATTTCAGTGTATATTTCCAAAAAATATCTTGTTTTGAAGTTTTCCGTTTTGGAAAAAATTGAAACAATATACAATCACACATTTGCCACATTTACCACACACATTTGTGCCACACACATTTTCCACACACACACAATTGTCAACTCAGAAAGCTATATTGCATTAGTATTACTACAGAAATTGCTGTAATATCATTATCAGAAATCTTATGCTAAAAGCTGATTTTGCAAACATTTCTTCAGTTAATATAGCGTATATGTTTTTATATTTATAATTTATTATGGTATTTTCAATGAATTCTTCTAATTTTGTTTTATATAAAGACTAGATTATTGACTTAGAAAAGAGAGAAAGAAGAAATGGTTAAAACAAACGCAGAACCGTTTAGGTCAAAATTTAGTTTTTAAAAAAAGGAACATTTTCAAGAATGCTAGAGGGAGTATACAATATAAGTCGGAAAAATTGTGAAAATTGTGAATATTATGATGAATGATAGAACTAAAGATTCAAAAACTAGAAAAGAAGATGAAGATGTTCTTAATGACAAAAAAGAAAACGCGTTTGAAAGATGTTAGGTAAAGAAAAAATTTCACAAAAAATTATAAGAAGCAAAACAAAAAGAGAAATAATTTTTTCAACGTACAAAAGAGTCCATGAGAAAACAAAAAGAGTTGGTTACTGAGAAATTTGAATACAAAACAAGATGTTTAGATCAAAAATATTTTGAGCCAGCTCCGTCTTTACCCATGTCCAACCTAGGCAGCCACTGCGGGGCGTTTTAAGAGACCAGCCTGCAAGAAATCAATGTTTTTAAAAGTTAAGTTAGTTAAAAAAAAGGTAAAGAAAAAAGAGGCTATTTTAAAACAAACTGCAAACCTAAGTGTTGTGTCCTTGCCTAATTTGACAATATTAAAAAAAACAAAAAAACAATCTGATTCATTATCACAAGAGGTGTGGATGATTTGGTAGCCATTAGTGTACTTAGAAAAAAAAGTTTTAAAAGTCGAAGAGTTCTTTACCAACCCCGCCAACTAGATACGTCAAAATCTTGGCATGATTAAATTCATCATAACAAATCAGCAAAAAGAGACGTCAACGCCACTGATTTTTCAAGTTCTGAAACCCGTAAACTGCTAAATGAAGTAACACGATTGGCTAGAACTGCAAACTTTACTTCTTTAACAGGAAAACTAAGAGTTCTTTAGTAAACGAAGATATAACTTACAACTAGAAAGTTGTTCATTAGGCAATCAGTGAGCATGAGAGGGTTAACAGACAAGAAAATTAGATTATGTCATAATGAAAATATCCTTGGATCATCAAAGATACTGGCTAAATACAACCCGTTTTTAGTTAAACATGCAAACACTCATATAAATCAAGGTAAAGGTAGCGCTTCCTATTTATCTGCTAACATTGGTAAAGAGTTCATCCAGTAACTTGGTGGTTTAACAAATAGTTGCTAGATATTGGCCTATTTTAAGAATTTAAATCCACTAGCTGAACATGTTCCATGCAGCGGTCATTCTTTAAATCTGGTTAATTTGGCAGCAGTTGCATTTGGTGTGTCAGCTGCTTTATTTTTTTAATTATCTTTGACAGCTGGATAACTATTTTTTGATTCAACCCATTGCTAGGAAGTCTTTTTGCTGCTGTTACAAATTGTATAAGTAGAACAGAAAGATATGATTGTCTAACGCTCTCTTACTGTTGGTTTTTGGTCTTATGCAGTAACATTTATTATTTAAAACATATAAAATAAAAGGTATTGGAATCTTATGCAAGTGCAGAATATATTTAAATAAAAAAAGTTTAACACAACTTTGTTACTCATTTGTTCACAGTTATATAAATTATGCTATTACATTCTGGGAAAGAACAGGCAAAAGTAAGTTAAAATGTCATAAGCGCCGTCAAAAATACGCTATGCGTTTGATCAATTTTGCAGATAAGTTCTCACATACTAGAATTATTTTTATGGAAGTAAGAACATTCAATGTATACGATTTAACTGTTTTTAAAGCTATATGTTTCATTAAATGTGAAAAAGCGATTTGAGACCTTTAGTTTTTATTTATTTCGAAACCCATAAAGAAATACACTTTAAAAAAATAATAGTTTTGTCAATAAACCGTTTTGTAAAACAAGATTTAATCAATTTTGTATTTCATATCATGCATCATATTTCTGCAATAGGATTATTTTAATGAAGTTTGATTTCTCAATAACTTTTCCAATCTTTAAAAATAAATTAAAAAACTTCATTTTTTCAATTAAAAATTTTTTTACACACTTTTGACTATGCAGTTATTTATCACGAAATTTTATGATACAATGTGTATATTTATATTATAAGTATTATTTCTGGTATTGTAATACATGTTGTTTTTCAAAAAAAGATTATAGCGCTAAGATAATCAGGATCTTTTTTCAGATTCCTTTGTTTGTATTTTAATTTTTTTTATACAAACTTTGAATTTATAAGACTATGGGTTTAACATATTTTAAAGGATTTTATTAAGTAATACGAGCATACACAAAAAAAAAAGTTAGCGGAAGAGCGGCGGAGATTAGAGGGGGGGGGGAAGTGAGGAAAGGGCAGGCTGGAGAGGCCACAGCCGTTATTTAGCAGGGGGACCAAGATAATTTAAAAACGGGCCTAAAACGGGTCTCCAGCCTATTAAAAAAATTTAAAAAAATCTAATGCTGTTTCTTTTTTCGTTGCAAAAAACATTGAAAAAGATTTAGCTTTAACAGCATCACGATGCAGAATAATGCACTCACTGAGTGCAACTCCTGCTTCACTTACAAACGGAAAAAAGGGCTGGAAAAAAGAAGACTATTTTATTTCTAAACTTTCTTTTATTTTGAATCAGAAAGTCAAGTATAAATAAAACTGCATGAGTATTAAAGATAAATTTATTATATTGACTAAGGGTAAAAGTTTTACATTAACGCTAAAAAATTATGGTAGAAATGAAAGAACTTGGTAAAGTTAAAAGAGTAGCTGTCCTTATCAGTCCTATTTAGATTAGTGTGTATAACTATGATTTTTAATAATAAAGTTTTTTTTAAACTGTTTTTTCTTTAATTAATTAAAAATGAGACTGTTTAATTAAAAATTAATTCAGCAAATTGAGACTTATTAGATATAATATTAGATTTAATAATTACGTCATTGGCCTTGTTGTTATAAATGACAGTGTATATATATATATATATATATATATATATATATATATATATATATATATATATATATATATATATATATATATATATATATATATAATTTTACATGTCTTAAAAACGAAACGAACTATACTACCACAGCAAACAGTTCAGGAGTCTGGAGTCACAGCATGCTATGACATGAGCAATCAGCTGACAGGTGACAGCACACTGGCAGAATTTCGTTGACAAGTGCCATTTTGCAGCGGACAAAACAAGTGCAACTTTTTTGGTTTGTTTTATTTTCTTAAGTCTGGTCCGCGTCAACGTCACGGAAGTTTTTTTGATAATTAAAGGAAGTATCCAGAAGTTTCCAGAGGTTTCCAGAAGCATGCAGAAGCTTCCAGAAGTTTCCAGAAGAAGCATCTGGAAGCTCCAGAAGCATGCAGAAGTATCCAGAAACATTCAGAAGCATCCAGAAGCTTCCAGAAGCTTCCAGAAGCATCGAAAAGAAGCATCGAAAAGAAGCATCTAGAATCTTTCAGAATAACTTCACACAGGTTCATTTTACTATATAAGAGACATATAAACCGATATGTAATTAATCAGTATATGGAAGTCAATCAGTCAGTATTATCAAGACAGTTTATCGAAGTGAGTTTTATCAAAGTGTTTTATCGAAGAACATCAATACAAGGAGTGAAATACAACAAGTGTTTCATTACATCAATACAATCCACATCCAACCAAGACGTTGTGTTCCACAGAACATTATTGTATCATCACAAGGTAAATGTAACACGGTAATCCTTGAGAAGCGTGATTATTTATTTTTATTATTTTTATGACTTCAAGTGCAAAAAAGGCTCCCGACAGTCTTGGATTGGAACTAAGAAAGAAAATTATTGGCGATTACGTAAGTGGAATGTCACAAAAAAGTATTTGTGATAACTATCGCGTGAAAAAATGGACCGTATCAAGACTGTGTTCCAAATATCGTTCTACGGGGAAGTTGGCAGCAGATAACGAAGATGGAAGACCACGTTCCACCACTTCTAGAGAGGATTCTATGATCATCAGATCCGTCAAGAAGGATCCCTAATTATTATCAGTCGAGATACAAAAGCAATTAGAGCTGCCTGTGTCGGATCGAACAATCAGACGACATGCTGTTGAAGCCGGATTGTTTTCTCGACGCCCTGCAAAAAAACCGCTGATTTCACTAAAGAACCAGAACAAAAGACTCCTGTTTGCTACATCTCATATTGACTGGAATGTGCAGAAATGGCGAACTTTCCTGTTCAGTGATGAATCGAAGTTCAACATCATTGGGAGCGATGGCATTTGCCGTGAACGTCGACCGGCCGGAAAACGCCTCGATTTACGTTAGTGCCAGAAGACCGTGAAGCATGGTGGAGGGAATGTAATGGTCTGGGGTGTTTTTCTGCTAACAGTCTAGGTCCAATACATCGAATCAATGGAATAATGGGCCGTTTCATGTATAAAAATATCCTGAAAGATGTTATGTTACCTCATGCTGAATGGAATATGCCAATAAAATGGGTTTTTCAGCAAGACAACGATCCAAAACACACTGCAAAAGTAGTCAAGCAGTGGTTTCAAGACAACCACCTATCGGTGATGGATTGTTTGCCTCAATCTCCAGATCTCAATCCTATCAAGAACCTGTGGGAGATCGTCAACCGCAGAATTATAATAAACTATTTGAACAAATCCAAAAGGCCTGGGTAGCAATTCCACAAAGTTTTATTGATCACCTGATCGAATCTATGCCTCGAAGATGCAAGGTTGTGATCGACAACAAAGGATTCGCCACGAAATATTGATAGCGAAATACAGCTTGGTCAACATTTTGTGGAGTTGCACTTGTTTTGTCCAGAAGGAAATCAACTTTTTT
The DNA here is from genome assembly GCF_022113875.1 of Hydra vulgaris. Taxonomy (NCBI): domain Eukaryota; kingdom Metazoa; phylum Cnidaria; class Hydrozoa; order Anthoathecata; family Hydridae; genus Hydra; species Hydra vulgaris. The sequence goes on along the minus strand of NC_061167.1, from coordinate 12,717,673 downwards.
TTAATACTTGATTAATTTATTATTTTTCGTGTACAAATAATGAACTTTGTGATAAATAAAACTTGAAGAACGTTGTCTCTAAACAGTTACATAGTTATTTCTCTAAATTGAAAAAATGCAGCACTTTTATGTAAAGAAACTAAATTAGCATTTTTTGGTTGCACTTGTTTTGTCCGATACTGTATATATATATATATATATATATATATATATATATATATATATATATATATATATATATATATATATATATATATATATATATATATATATATATATATATATATATATATATATATATATATACATAAACATATACATATACATATATATATATATATATATATATATATATATATATATATATAATATATATATATATATATATATATATATATATATATATATATATATATATATATATATATATATATATATATATATATATATATATATATATATATATATATATATATATATATATATATATATTATCTATAAAAATAATTTAAGTAAATTGCATTATGTATTTATTTTACCAGATTTACAAAAGATTTTGTTAAGTAAACTGTAATAGCATATATCTTCATTTTAGTCTTACCTATATTTAATATTGAAATATTATATAATCTCCTTGTACATTCTTTTGATTTATAAAATTTATAGTTATCTTATAATGCAACTAAGATACAATTGTATAATTAAAATTAATATAATGATTAATGTAATGATTTAAATTATTTAAAGTAGTTTTAAAATAATAAAAAATTGGTTTTGAATAATAATAATAAAAAAATGGTTTTGATAATTTTAAAAAAAAAAAGGAAAAAGAAAAATTATTTTTACTTCCATTACGAAAAACTTTTTTTTGCAAATTTTTGTCTTTGTTAAGTTTTTTTGTCTTTACCTACCTAGCGTTTATTTCCGCATGACTAAACAAAGACTATTGTATAATTTTATAACTATAGTAACAAAAAGTCGTCTTAAATGTAAAAAAATATTGACAAAAACTAAAAAATATATTAAGTGGTAGATGTGTGAACATTAAAGGTAGAATGTAAAACCAATGAAAAAGCATATTTGAGAAAGTAAACTTTAAATTTTCTTAAACTCCTATTCCCCTAATACTAAAATCTTATTTTATTGTAAATAAAAATGAGTTTTCTTTTAGATCCTATTTTTATCAACGCGTAGACGATATTTTGTCTGATTTTTTTTACCGTGAATTTTGAAAAGTCACTTCCCAAACTTCCCAAACTTTGCACATTTAAATATCGCTAATAACTGAGTTGATTCAGTTTTTTATAAATATGTTTGGAAACGGATATTTAAATTTAAACTAAAATAGGCCCCTAATAATACTGAGCTATACAAAACATTTTATATCTTATATATTATTTTATAAATAAATCGATAATGATAAAAAAGCTATAGAGTAATTTAATATGCGCTATTTTGGTCTTATCAACAACATGAACATGTTTGTATTTAAAAAATTGCGGTATTTTACTCTAGTTTTTAAAGCCACCGATTTTTTAAATAAAAACACAACAAGCTTCTGTGCTTGCTGCTAGATTTGGTATTTATACACAATACTATATTTTTTAACATACTGCGCAAGCAGCATGTAGCTTGACAAATTTAGATTACAAAAAGGCCAAACACATAGAGCAAGGGAGCTAGGGTATTGCGTATATCACGGTTTATATACCATTAGTATAGGATAAAGTAGGGCTAAAACGATATATTAAGCTATTTAGTTGTTTGTTGACAACCGTTCCTTTTATAATGCCAATAATTTATAACTTGTGGTTGTATATGCGAATATCATTAAGTTCAAGTACTATATCAAGTTTACCAGGTTGTGTGCTACCCCACACAGTATTACCATAATTAACCTAGCTATGAGTTAAGCTGAAGTATACAAATTAAAGATTTTGAGTTTATGATTTATTTGGTACATTATGCAGATTGTTTTAATTAAGTAAGCTACGAGAAGTTTTTATCAATAAAACTTCTCTTAGGGGTTGTCCATAAAATACGTACGCTTTTTTTTCGCTACCCCTCTTCTTCCTTCCCCCCCCCCCCCCCCTCCGCAAGTTGCCATACACTTTTTTGATTACTCTCTACCTCCCTAAAAGTATCTACGCGTTTAACCTTCCAACCCAACATTTATGGTATTTTTTTTAATTTAGTGTCTCCATACTTTTATAATTGACCTACTGCCCTCTTATCTCAGAAATGCTATTTGTACACTCCCTCTTCCTCTCCGAGCGTACGTACTTTATGGACGACCCCTTAGCTTCTAATTAACTTCTTAACTATTTTAAAGATTTTAGTAATTTTTATCATTTGTGAAATGATTTTTGTAATTTAAATGGCAGATTTTCTTGTTTTATTGTATGTTGAGTTTTATTAAGTTTATAAATATTATTCATTTATTAAGAGTTTGTTTTCACTTAAACAATTGCTTATTATTCATCAACTCTATACTCATATATCCATAATGTTCATACCTCCATATAGCTAAATTATACCACTGTAGGGCATAAACAAATTAATATCATCAATATACAAAATTGAATTTAAATTTGCTGATGCTTTATAGAATTCGTTTATATATATTAAAAATAAAGGGCCGAGGATTGAAATTTGTGAAATTCTATACAAAATATTATAGGTATTCATAACATATTGTTTTCGATCAGTAAGGTACCTTTTAATTCAAAAAAATGTTTTGTTCGTGTTTAAATATTTTCTAGAAAATGGATAATACTGATATAAGTCTATAATTGGGAAACTATTGGAACTATCATTTCTTTTACAGATCGGGTAAACTTTAGCTAATTTTAATGTATCAGGAAGTAGACCTTAGTTTATTTAAAATTTCAGATACAAAGGCTTTTTGAAGTTTTTTATTTGAAATAAATATATTGGTTGATATTCCGTGAAAATGCGATGATTTATTTTTAAAGATAAGTGCACATCCTCAAGTTTTATTACCGTTAACTCACTTTCACATTATAAGTTGTTGTTGGAAACTTTTTAATAGGTTTTAAATAAGTTAACCAGAACTTTGTTTTTATTAGAAAAATTTAAACGGAATAAGCCATCAAAACTAAAGTTTATATATTGATTTTTTCGATATGCATTCCCGTGCGGTAAAGAGTGTATTATTTTATAATCTCCTTGATCAATTTTTTATTGCCTTTAGGGTACGTCAAACTCAAAAATTGTTAAATATGTGTGAAAAAGTGAATTATCTGAAAATATTAACAATTCGGTTACATTTTTCGAAATAATCTATACTTATGAAACTTTAAAATATTTCTCTATATTTACCTATATTTTAATGATTCTTTCAAAAGGCAAGGTTTTTAACTTTTTCAAGTTTTTTGCACATATTTGAGGTCTTGACCTTAAATATGTGCAAAAAACGTGAAATATCTGAATAATGGCGATACAGACTTACAGATTTACAAACTTTCATAATTATGAAAGTTACGTAATATTATAATATTACGTAATACAGACTTACATAATACAGACTTTCAGATTAATTCATTCTTATGGAATTTCAAAATATTTACCTATATTTTAATAGTTATTTCAAAAAAACAGAAACCTTTACTTTTAGTAGGTTTTTTAAAATACTTTTTATACGTTTTTCACCCAAAAAAAAACTTTGCAGTTATGGATTTTAGTGTTTCGTACCACCGTGGGATAAATCAACTTAAAAGTATTTTTTAATACTTAATCTAACATTTAGTAAAAAGACTGTCTAACTCCACTTGACTGCTCCTCCCTTCCCCCGGAACTGGATGTTGTCAAATTAAAAAATATGCTATTTCGCATATTTTTTAAATTCTAGAAACATCACCATTAAAAAACAAATAAATCGAAAAAACAGTTTGATTATGCAAAACTAAATATATTATTGCATACAAATTTCACATATTGCACTTTTTGTGCTAAAAATCCTAATCCGAACCCCACTACTGCTACAAATATGCTACTAAACACAGAAATATTATGTAACTAAGCCGCTTGTCAGAGTGGTTAAAACTCAACTTTAATATCATAGGACGCGAATATCATGTAAGTTGACCCTAAAAACCATTAAGCACGCCGGAAGAGTAGTCAAAATTCAATTTCAATGTCAGAAATATATTCCCTGGCTCTAAAAACCTTTTGATATGTAATATGACTATATACAATGGTTTTTTTTATTTTTGATAACTTTCAGTACATTCTGACCCACTGTGCAACATAAGTAATTGTTAAACTCTTTTGAGATTTGCGTTGACCAGTAAATATTAATATTATGAATACTAATATTGAGAGGTGAAGAACTACTTTTGTTTCAATTCATTTTGTTAGGTGTATTCATAAAGTACCTCACGCTAAATTTAACTTTTAAATAGAAGTAGGAGATCGTTGGCTTTCTTGCAGAAAGATCTTTATAGTAATATAGCGCTTTATGTTGAATGAAATCTCTGCGCAAGAGACCAAATGATCTCTTACTTCTATTTAAAAGTTAGATTTAGCATATCGTGTTTTTATTTTGGTTCTTCAAGAAGTCTTTACGATCTTATTACAAAGTACCTTAGAACAGGAAGTTCACGTCTCCTTTCATAGCAGTTTTGCATATACGGCCAAAACCGACTTTGAACCAGGGACCACCTCACAGTGGGGCAGAAAAGCTTTAAAACTGGACAAAAGTAACTTTTTTTTGTTTTGGATTTTTAAGTTAAATAATTATTTTAAGGGCACTTTTTAGACTTAAGAAAAATAACTCTATTGATTTTTGAACATTTATCGAATTGTCAGACATTTTTAATGTATTTTCGAGTAATTTCGAGTTAAGTTTTTAGAAAAACTGGTAAGTGGTAATAGAAAAAAACAAAAAAAATCAAAAGCTTGCATGAATAAATAATATTAAAACGTATTCTAATTGATTTACTAAAACAAATTACTGTAATTAGAATTACAGTAATTTGTTTAAAAGTCACTCAATAAAAGTTACTCGAAAATTTGATTAGTTTTATTCCAAGTACAAAGCAGTGCTATTAACTCGCGCAAGCAAGTCATTATTTAAACATAAAAATTTAGCTAACCCGTAAGCTATTTAGCTTATGGGTTCTACAGGATTAAAAGCCAGTCCTACCCTAAATAAAACACGTGGACAAGATATACCAAATACTCTTTTATACATTACCACCAAAAAAGACTTTATAACGTCTTTTTTATTTTCGTCAAATGTCCAGTTCTTGTTCTAAAGCCAGAACTCTAACCACTACACCAAGGCTGCTAAAATTTTACAAAATTGTTGTGTTTTTTTTCGTTTTTCAGAAGGCCTCGGTATAAATATTTACAGTTTCTGAATTTGTTTTCGTTTTCAATGCTCTTATGTTTTAATAATTGGTAACGGAGGTTGTTATTTTTTCTGGAATAGTTTAATAGAATTTTGTTTAATCAATTTTAGCAAATGTTTTTATTTAAGTTTTATTTCATATGGAAACGTTTTTATATTTAAAACATATTTTTATATTTAAAATATATATTTAAAAACTTATTAAAAAAAAATACTGCATGCAAGATTGGTATTATTGGATAAAGGGATAATGTAAAAAAATACATATAGAAAAAGATAAATATATATAAATATATTAACGACTTCTCAAATTTTATAAGGATTCAAAGAACCGCCAAAAAAAAATTCTGAAATCTTGGTGTAAAATCTTTTTTTTTTTTCAAAAAAATTTCGTCTCGGAAATAAAGATAAAAAACAAAAAATTAAAAAGACAGTTTTGTAGCAATAAATAAAATTTGTTATTTCCTCCAAAAAAATGCAAAGAAAAGTTTTAAAAAGTTTAATAAAATATAACAAGTAATAATTTATTTCTTCTAAGCAATATTTCTTTATGTATCTCTTACTACAAGTTTAATAAGTTCACTTCAAAATAAAAAGGTTAAATTTAAAAATAGTGATCAGTTTTACCCCGAGTTTTTAAATATAGTTTTTAATACAGTTTTAAAATACTAATTTACAATCGTTTTTTACAATACTAGTTTACAATCGTTTAACGATATTGTCGTAAATAAATTTATTGCATTAAAATCGTTGTCGTATAATTACAGTTTATTTTAAACAAAAAGCTCTACATTCCCACACATAATTGTTTGCGCTTAATCTTTTTATTTATTTATTTTTTTTATATAAAAATAAAAATTCTTAAACTTAAATCTAAAGTTTATTTATCATTCCTGTTCAGCTAGCACGTAATGCAAAAATTAATCATTTTTTTTTTATTTGGATTTTTAAAGTAGTTTTCGCATGACGTCAATGATTTTTTAGAAACAATTTTGATGACATCATCAAAACCAACTTCAAAAGCATCGTTAACATTTATGTTCAATTTGGATGACGTTAACACATGCTTAATGTTTATGGGGTCTAACAAGTTCAATTCTTCGTTGATGTAATCATTGTTCTCTCTCGGTTCTCCATTTAAATCTGATTTGCAACCAACAAGTACAACAGGAACTACATCTTGGCGAATTTCAAGCACTTTTTTGCATATTGAAATAGACTCTTTAATTGATAACTTGTCATTTATTTCATAAGTTGCTATTATAACATCAGCTTTTTTAATATTTAAGTCTCTCATAACTGGAAATACATATGCTCCACATGTATCAATAACGTCCAAGTTAAGGTTATAACCTTTGTAAACGTAGTCTAGATTATAGCATTCTTCAATTGTTGGAAAGTAAATTTCGCTAAATGTGTTGTTAAGAAAACGTTTAATTAAACAGCTTTTACCACTTCTAGACGGCCCCAAAACGCACACCCTTCTAGTCCTTCTTTGAATTTTTGCATTTGATTGAGCTGACAGTCGTCTTCTATCAATAACCATTACACCATCTAATGAAGATGTGCTCATTTTTCAAACAAATAATAATTTTAAACGTTGTTTTTAATAAATACTAATAATTTTAAACAGAAAAATTAGCCGTTTGTGTAAAGCTAAACCCAAAACAATATTTATACGGATAAAAAACAGCGGAAAACATAAATTGGAATTGGAATATTGCAAAAAAAGTCTTGTTGTTTCCTCAGCAAATAAGTGAATAATATAGAATGTAGGCATAATACATATAATGCACAAAACTAATGAGATGTTTCACCACATAATTATTAGTTTTTTTAATTTTCTTTGTAAACCAAAATAAAACGGATTTCTTTGTATATCCGTTAACAGAAAAAATCATTCCTTTAGGAATGGGCGCATCAAATTGTTACTTCGGGAAAAAAAAAATAACTGTTGTCTTTTTATTTCCGATACAACAGTTGTCACCGCAATTAATTACAGTATCAAAAATAGCAAAAAATAAATAAAATTTATCAAAACATTGAAAAAATTTTGTTTCTAAAAACATTATCATTGTTTTTTAAATATCAACTGATATAAAATAAAACTCATTAAAACTTTTACAGTTTTTTTTAAGATTATGAACATTTTTATAGGATTATTTTATTAAGCTTTTTCGAATTAAGGAGATTTGAATTAGAGAGATAGTGCTGTATTATATTTTTTAAAAATCCTTACATAAACGTTTTTAGTTAACTGAATATTTGAAACAACTTTTGTTAATAAAAATAACTTTAGTATTAAAACGTTATCTATACCTTATTATTGAAATACCAGTTCTCGCAGTCGGAAATACGTCATAATCTTTGCCGCGAACAGCTACCATTTTGGTTAGGTGTCTTTAGATGATTTTTGATACACATATACGTATGAATATAAATATTATATATATATATATATATATATATATATATATATATATATATATATATATATATATATATATATATATATATATATATATATATATATATATATATATATATATATATATATATACATATATGGCTGCGTATAAACTTTTTTAATTATATATATTTTTTCTTTAATTTATAATTTTTTCGATATTTCGCTGATCTATCGTGATCAGCGTCATCAGGTATAATAAATAAAATAGTAACAAAAAAGTCGTTATAGTAAAAACAAACCGTTAAAAAGATAACACTAAAAAGCCAAATTATAATACAAAAAAACTTTTCAAGTAACTGACGTTAGCAGATTTTATTAAAAAATAGCCCCCAGGTTTTAGTTGTCACGTTATCACAGTCATCCCGATTAAGAAACACATCACCATTTCTCGAACCCTAGCTTTGCTTATTTTGAGTGACTCTCTGATTTTCCGAGTTCGATATTCTGGTGCTACAGATAATGTTTTGGGGTGCAACCAATCAAACTTACCATGGCATGTTTTGGAATATTCAGTTGCACTTAAACTGGACCATTTTTCTTTTAAGCTGTTTTTCTGGTATTCAGTACATCTCGATATCGCCTTCTTTTTAGTTTCACCAATGTATATCGAACCGCATGAACATTTTAACTGGTATACGCCAGGGTCTGTGTTTTGTGGTAGTTTAGTTTTATTGTTGGAAAAAGTATTTTTTAAATTGGGAGTTATGAACAATTGCTATGTTAAGGGCCTTTCTTTCTATATTTTTTAAAAACGATTCCGCCATAACAACCATTAAAGATAAACCTATAGGACCTGAATTAGGTATTATTTGGATATTGTTTTCATATAATAAAATAGCATATACTTAATGAAAGTTCAATTAATTGGTGTGTGTCTGCAAGAGTATGTTTAGTTCAATTTTTTAAATCATCAATGTTCAATACATTAATAATAACCGGATTTGCTTCATCAATAGGTATGAATGGATATAAATTGACTATATCAAATGAAATTTGAACTTCGTTAGGATCTATTATCCATTGCTTAGCTTCATTTACAAAACTATAAGAATTCATAAGGCTTCGCTTTTTAGTGTTATTTTTTTAACGGTTTGTTTTTACTATAATGTAAGATGGTTTTGTTATTTTGAAAGCACAAGTCAGGCAACTTGTATTTTCAAAACAACAAACCAGTCCTCAATATCGTATGAGAAACTTCCTACATCGAACCAGAGACAAAATATTTATAATATATCTAATGCTTTGTAATTATCTATAGCCTCAAGAAAAAATATTCTAGGACTTTTAATTAAATAATTATAAACATCATGGTATTGAACTTATGGCCATTGAGTTGGATTGCCTTTCCAAGTATGATTAAAGGATTAAAGGTTTGTTTATATACCTTTCTACGACGTTAAAATCTAATATTTCAAAGTATTCATAAACCGAAATTTATTTTTTCAAACTCTTTAGTTCATATTTTCGTACGAATTCTCCAGCTTTATTAACTCAACTAACCATTTGTTTTCCCCCATCCAAGATGGTAACAGTTTACACTATTGTTATTTTTTGTAATTACGTGACTTTCCGACTTCGAGAATACTTTAACGATTAAAAAGGCAATCTATATTTTAAAGACCCAGAACATTCATTTCCTGATTCCCTAACGTTGTATAGATGTTGCCGTAAAAATGGCGCTGATATCGTAATAAGCTTTTAAAGAAATTTTTTAATTAAAGTTTTTAATTTAGAAATTGTTAATTTTTAAAAAAATTTTTTTCTTACATTTAAATTATTACTTGGAATTATTTGTCACTTAATATAAATACTGATTAGGTATGGGTAGTATATATTTTTTTGGCATCCCCAGCTTCACATTACTTATCAAATAAAACAAAATTTATATATGAAAATAATTGTAAAAACGACAACAATGGGTGCTCTGAACTTATTGCTACTTAATATTAAAATGGCCTAATAATGGCGCAATAAACCAATGATAAAATGGTTAATAAACCAATGATAAAATGGTTTTTAGTATTAAAGCATTAATTTTTTCAAAGAGTTTTTACTTTATTTAGGTTTACCATTACGTACTTCTTCTGAAAACTTATTTAAAAAAAATAAGTTTAGTTTAATAAATCAAACATGTTTATACACAATATTTACGTGTTTCATATACAAATTTTCTTATAATATGGCTAACAATTGGGCTTATCTAGGGTTGGAAATAAGATTACTCATTACTTTTGTTTTCATTTTTTTAGAGGCTTAGAAGACAAGCATCCATTTTCAAGGTATTTTACTCTATTTAAGTTAGTTTCATTCAGTTTATTGGTTTGCAGATTTAACATAGACAACTCTAAAGTTTATTCTTATTATTACATACTTCATTATTTTTTTATATAATTCATAATTTTTGAAACCAAAAAAATTACACTACAATTATTCAACAACAGTTACGCAACATTTTGTAATACATTATAAAATGTTGCGTAAAAACAGCAAGATTGACAATGGCAGTAGTGGGTTTAAAAATATGTAGAAATAGAATGCAAATAAAGAGTGCCTGCATCGTTGCAGACCGACAAAAAGTCTTACGTTGGGACGGTACAATCCCAGTAAGCACAAGACGCATTTTCGACACTTATAGACGTCTAAAACTAGTCTAGGTAAAGACGCACTTTTATAGACGTTTTGAAGACATCTTTTTGCGTTTTTAAAATGACGTTTAAAATGCGTCTTTTTAAAGTTTAAAAAGACGTTCAAAAGACGCATAATAAATAGTCTAAAGGACACATTAAAAGACGTCTAGATCATAAGGCTAAAAGACGTCTTTTCTGAGACCTGTTTATAAATATGTCATTATGACTTCTTTTTGACGGCTTTGTCATTAAGTTAAGTAGATGTCGTTTATTCAAAGTAAAAACATAGTTTTTATTATTTTCAATAATTTGTTCAAGTTTTAAGTGTAAATTACTTTAAATTAAATTACTTTTTTACACAATTGCTAAAACTGTTGTCACAGAAATCACTAAAACAATTGCTATAATATTAATATATCTTTTTTTTATTAATAATTATTTTGCTTTTTTAATAGATAGTTGACTGATCATGATAATAAGTGAAAATGGCAAGAATAATAAATAAGTTAAATATCAGTATTTTTAGTTTTTATACACCCACACGCCATATAATAAGTCAAGTATGCGGTCAAAAATTAGCTAATACGAAATTGAATAAATTTTATCATAACTAAAGGTTATTTATAAATGTTTTAAATACTGCTTTGATATATATTTGCTATTGTTATTTATTATTTTCATCTTTGATGCATCAACCGTTAGTGGTGATTACAGCAATATTATTTTGACTGCTGGTTACTATGTATATCTTGTATATACGAAATTATAACAATATCTATGTTATTGTATAACGTTATGAGTATAATGAATATATACCACATACTACGCAAAAATGTTACGTCATGTACTTAAATTCATCTTGAAAAATACGTCTAAAACGCGTTTTTATAAAGACGTCTTCATTTAGACGTCTTTTAGCCTTATGATCTAGACGTCTACAAGTGCGCCTTTTAGACCTCCTTAAAGACATCTTTAAAACGTCTTTTAAACGTCTTTGTGCTTACTGGGATGAAATATGCGTCCGGATCTTCAGGATATTAGTTTTTAAAGTTAACATAAGAATTTTTTCTATACTTTTAGTTTTGTTTAGAACAAATCATATCCAATGGTGAAAATTCCAATTAAAAAACCAAAAACAACGCTATTGGACGTTGTTCTAATGTAAAGGTGTTAGAAGCATATTCGATGAATTTTTTCATATCACTATGCTGATCAGCGCGTTATCAGGAATAGTTACACAGACAGAAAAAATATACTGGTCTTGTAATAGCTAGCCTGTGCCAGTAAATTCATTTAAAGACAGATAAAGTTTCTTTATTGGATTTCACCTTTATAAAATTTTATGAACTGGGCACAGTTCAGAAAATTATATAAAGGTGAAATCCAATAACGGAACTTATCTGTCTTTAAATGAATTTACTGGCACAGGCTAGCTATTACAAGACCAGTATATCGATATCGGGTCAGTATAGGCTCGATATCGTTTTTTCTGCTTTGGCAGACCTTTGTTGGAAAGTTAGTAGTTTTTTGCGGCTACATAAAATAACACCAAAAGTAATAATAATAAGCCACAATAAGCCCAATATTATACAAGCAGCATCTCTCCAAAAAATAGGGCATAAAGACTGGTTTTAGTAATAGAGTTTAGTGATTTAAAGCGAACAGGTAAATTATTCCATGATTTTATGCATTGGTTTATGATTTATTACCATACTAAACAATGATTTAGGATATAAAATTTAAGGTTACTAAAAGAAATAACAGATTGGAAGAGGTAGGGTAACTTGTGTGTGATTTCAGAGAAACAGACAATTTAATAGATGAACAAGAGCACGCAATTTGATAATCTTGGATAGAAAGTAAAGGATATTAGAACTAAAATGATATTTTTGAAAGTATATTATTTCAAACGTTTTGTTTTTAGATCAGATATTCTTAAAAAATTATTGGCTGATAAGTAGTTTATAGGGTACTATATTAGTATACATATTAAAGTGTTTGTAGTATGTTTGAGAAATAAAATTTATATTAAATAAAAGAGATATGTTTTTTACTATTACTATATACTTATCTTTAGAAAAATACATTGCTGATTTAATACAGTTTTATTGTGCTAACTGGTTATATGATTCAGTGTTATCAAAGTTACACATGTTGGAATATCTTGCTATTCCATTTTTGAAAAAATGGGGTGCTGGGTTTGGATACTACGAACAAGGAAGCTAATCCATTAATTACGAGTTTAAAGAAAAAGGTTATAAAAAAGAATTCTTAAATCACACCATTAAAAACTAACCCTATAAACAGAAATAAATTATTAAAAATAAAAGTCTAAATAATGTGAAAATATATATGTAAGAGATTAAAATATTAGACAAAAAATAAAAAAACAGAGAAGCAAAATACAACAAAATATATAAAAATTACCAAATACATTTTTTTCTTTATTGGTTGTATTTCATACTTGTTGTACTATATTTAATAATTACGATATTTAATAATAATAATTACTATTATTATCAACACTAAATAACAGTAGCAGGTTATGAGTTTTTGTAGCCCAAGGCTATTTTTTTTGGAGGTCAATTTTATTTGCGGGGTCTATAGCCCTACTTACTACATCTCTGTATTCTATATCAGTATATAATATCATGCTAACTGATAATACTTTTTTTCCCTTTACCCACCCCTGTTTATTAAATAATTATATTTGACTTGGCTTTATTTCCAAATATTTTAAAGAATTGATCAGTATATAATTCATTTTCTTGATTTGATGAGTAGTTCCCATATAGTCATAAAATTTATTGCTTGTTATTGATTTTTATTGAATTGATTTTTAAATGAATCATGTGCCTTTAATTTTAGAGTTATCAATCTTACACCAGTTATTGACAACTCTGGGGAAAGAACTTTGAAATTGAAAACTTTGTTATTTTGAGCATTTTAAATTTTCTATTTCATAGTACTTAAAAAGTAGATAAGGGATTGTCCATAAAGTATGTACGCTCGGAGAGGAAGAGGGGATCAGCAAATCGCGAGGTTAGAATTATTTTGTTCTATCTCCACTTTTTGAAAAAAATGAGTTATTAATTGTGTAATGTACCTCAAAATAATTTTTTTCTACTATATTAAAACCTACGTTAAAATCAAAAAAGTTTCGGAGAAAATATAAGTAATAAAAATCTTTTTATATGCCGTCTCCTAAAGTTTTTATTTTTTAAATCGTTTTATCTCGAACCAAAAAAATGTGGAGATAGAACAAAATAATTCTAACCTCGCGAAATAGCAAATATGAGATGGTAGGGGGGGGGGGGGGGGAAGAGAGGGCAGATGGTCAATTATAAAAGTATGAAGACACTAAATTAAAAAAAATATTATAAAATGTTGGGTTGGAAGGTTAAAAGCGTAGATACTTTTTGGGAGGCATAGGGTACTCGAAAAAGCGTATGGCAAAATGCAGGAGGGGGGAGGTCGAAAAAAGAAGCGTACGTGCGTTATGGAGAACCCCTAACTGCAATGTTATATACGACTGATCCAAAAATTTTTTGTGTTAGTGGGGGTGGGGGTAAGTTGAAATATTTTTGTACCACATTTGCGTCTTCTAAAAAAAAAAAAAGAAATTTCTTAGATATTTTAGGACAACTATATTTTTTACGCGGTAAGCATTGGACAAAAGTGTTTGTTTCAAAGTTACCTTTTTTTTAAATGACCGTAGAACCTATAGACCATAGGACATAAAAAATAGTTTTTTTTTTGTAATAAATTTTTAAATTAAAATAGCTTTGTACTAAAAAAATATCTAAAAAAATATCTAGCTTAAAATTTTTCAAAAAGTGGACATCTGTGATTTTACCAGTATGGTCTTCATACGTTATATGCAAATGTAAAAAATCCATTTATAAAGTTTTAATACAGGATTGTCTGTAATATAAGAAAACTTTTCTAATAATTAAAAGACTTTTTTACTCAAGCTGTTTTGTTTTGAACTTTTTTATTTATGTTATTATATTTAAAAAGAATTAATAAGATTGAAAAAAAACGAAACGTATTGTCTCATGAGACAATATGTTTCGTGTTTTTTTAATCTTTTCAATTTTTTAAAATTTGATTAATCAATTTTCCACTTGGATGAGCTCATTCCAGTGGAGAATTTGATACCTTCAATTTTAGCAGCCGGAGCGCAGTGGTTAGTGCGCTTGCCTCAGAAGCTAGAGTGTCAGGGTTCAATGCCACCTCTAGGCAAGTTTTATAGCATCAGTAAGGAAGGAGAATTCCTTAAGAACTATGAACTTCCTTTAACATGTTCTTTCGCGGGGTGCTTGGACTTGTTAGGGCAGGACTTGTTAGGGCACCTAAAATAAATTAAAAAAAAAAAAAGATTTACCCCTCTCTTAATAATTTCTGATTGCTAAAATTACCTTCATTACAATAACCTACATTAAAAGTCACCTTCATTACGTAAATTTCTTAATTTTTTTGCGTATACTGTAAGAGACGTCACTTTGTGGCGAAAAAAGTTAACTAAGATTTTAGTTAAATATTTTAGGAAAATTCTTTTTATCAAAAATAAGTAGAATATATATAAACTAAATATAGTATTTTGTTATTTCTTTAAAACTATTTATTTAATACTAAAGTAATAAATACAAACTCTTATCCGTGAAAAGATATATCTGTATCAGTTTTATATCTTTTTGTGCAACTGTATGCACCATAATCAAAGTTAATCAAAAAATGTAAAATCTCTATATTAATATATACTGAACTTAAAAGTAGTGTTAGTGCGCTTTTGAGCGTGATTGACACGGAACCCTTGGTAGCCATTGCAACCGAGGTAGTGGCGAGAAAGAGTGGCAGCACTCTTTGTTACAAGAAAACGTGAACGAAAGTGTGTGCAAGTATCTAACGTACATAAACTTGAAATTATGTAATGTTAAAACATACTGAAACATAAATCAAGTTTTACTATGTTTCAAGTTTGACTTTCATATGAAAACTGCATCACGGCAACATCTGCTTAATTTTGAACTGTAACATTTATTTCCGTTTTAAAAATTATTATATTGTTTTAAAAATTTTCGTGAGACAATGTGCCAGCTTGGCCGAGTGGTTAACGCACATAGCTTTTGAACAAAAAAGCTGTGGTTTGAGTCCTGTTACTAATGACTTTATTTTTTAAATTTTTTTCTATTATTTTAAAATACATAATATTTTTGAACTTTTATAGAGATTATATACAAACATATGTAACAAGGAGGTCTTAACCCCCCCCCCCCAACATATTATAACAGATATTACAACCTTTAACATACAAAATACTTTAAAAAAGCTAAAAATTCTAAAAGCATCAAAACGTCAGAAGAAAATATTTTGCTATAAATATATAAGCAAGATTAAAAAAATTTCAAAATTTATTACGCTAAGAGGAGGTCTTAACCCCCCCCCCCCAAAAAAAAAAAAAAAAAAACAAACTCTGATGATAGCCACTTAACCACTGAGCCATCAATAAATTTAATACAAAAAATTGCTTTATTGACAGTTGTTGTGGTATAAAAGTGGTTATATAGTCCACAAATGCAAGTATTTGGAACCAAAACTAGTTTCATCCCATTAAATATGTATTTTGCAGTGAATATCGGTTATAAAATGTCTGACCAAACATGGCAAAAATCTGACCAAAAAAATAAGCATAATATTAGCAAAGAAATACTAAAAAAGATTTTAGACAATTAAACTTTTTTATTGGTTATAAACTGATTTAAATGAAATGCAATTGATAACCAATGCATGTAAAAAAATGAAAAAAAAAATCTCTTATAACGTTTTAGAAAAGCGCTTAACGATCTAAAATATTGTCCAACATGACAAATTAAAGCTTTTTTAGATAAAAATCTTTATGATTTATGTCAATCATAAAGTTATATACATGGAGTATTTATTGTGCAAAATGTGAATAAAAATTATGGAAAATGAACTATAATAACTTCGACTTTTAGCTCATGGCCCACTGTGCAATGCTGAATTGCTATATAGGCACTAAATAGCATAAATTAAATTAACGCTATGTCGCAAAACCTTGGATCATTATTTATGATATAAACATATATAATAAACTGTTAGCTATGATTATTTTTATTTCGCTAATATGGCAGCATTTTCGCTAGCTACATGTTATAGATAATTGTGTTTGTCCATCAGATGCATTTGAAAGATAAATAAGATAAACATGCCGTAAAAAATTATCAGAAAAATACTCTTGACATAAAAATAATTTTTACAGCCGCTTACGAGATGGATTTTTGACCTTTAAAAAAATAAAACTGTACATAATTCATATAATAAATGGTAATTTTAATGGTAATGTTAATGAACACAGTTCATTTAATTTTCAATATTTAAAAAAATAAAACTGTACATAATTTATTTAATGAAACAATTTAAAACTATTTGTTAAAAATCAACCATAAACGTCAACTATAATCAATAAATTTTTAACATATCAGACAAAATAGTCTCGTCTGGGTCAGGTTGAATAATGACGTATTCACTTTTAGCACAGTCGCCATCCTTCCAGCAAGATATGCTGCATGTAAACACATAGAGACAACCAAAATCTAAACACACTTGTTTATTTCCCGTAGGGTTAGTTTTCGGTAACAAAAAACTTTCTGTATTCAAACTTGTAGCTTCCATATTATCTTTATTGATTTTTTTTTCCATCTCTACCAAGCATGTGGTAATATGAGGCATAAACTGCATTTCAAATACTCGATTATTAGCACAATACGAACAGGGTGGAACGTTTTCAAATGGTGCAGTTGGTCTAGAGATACTTGACAATATTAAAGGCTCCCCGTTTCGTTTATACCTATGAAAATCAATAGTATAATAGTCTTTTTACATTTCAAACAACAAAACATCTTGCACAACATAGTGCAACAAAGTACATAACAAAGTGCAACAAAGTACGCAAAATCTTGCACAACAATGTGCTGTTATAACCAAACTTGTAAAAATAATTTAACATATTATTTACCTCATGCACTGTGTTGGTGAATTTGAAATAATCTTTTTAAAACGATGAAATGCATGGTCACCATGTTTTACTTGTGTTTTTTCATATATTTCAGATTGTCCTTCTGTATTATTCAAACTTACCTGATTGAATTCCTTAACAACATACTGTTCAAACATCCGCTGTTCATAAGAGCTGTTATCTGTATAAGACACCTCTGATTCATTCAACACAAAACTGGAAACAAAAACAGGCATTTGAATGACCACATATTAACAGTGGCCATTTATAATACTTTTTTGAAAAGTGTATATGCTAACGTATATAGATACTCAGCAAGCACATAACGTTATTTCAACGTTTTTTCAACGTTGAGAAATGGTTGATATATGGTTGAAAAATAACGATCTAAATTTCAACGTTAGTTCAACGTTAAAAAAAAACGTTGAAATTTTAACATTGATTCAACGCTGATTTTCAACTAAAAACAAACGTTGAATTAACGTTAAAAATGAGGCTTTGCAAAAAATTGCGATGATCGGAGGTTGGGAACAAAAAAAAAACAAAAATTCTCGCTCCCTCCTGCCCCAAACGTGAGAGCAACAAGTTGATAAAATATTTTTTGTACTATTCATAACTAGACTTATATTCATCGATAAATTTCAAGTTTCATAGTATAATCTTTCAGCGTTCATAAAGTATGACCGTTTAAATTTTGTAACCCCTCAAATTGAGGGTGTTTAAACTTGATACGGTCATAATTTTTGAACGCTAAAATATTTTACTATGAAATTTAAAATTTATCGATGAATATAAGTCTAGTTAAGAATAGTACAAAAAATATTTCATCAACATGTTGCTCTCACGCTTGGGGCATAGGGGCGAGAATTTTGGGGCTTTTTTGTTCCCAGCCTCCGATCATCGCAATTTTTTGCAAAGCCTCATTATTTGACTTAAGTATAAAAATATAAATGTTTGGAGTTTGGTCCGTGTCTCAAACAACAAAAAATTCCGTCTACGCCTCTGCTGCAAATTCATATAAATTTTTATATGAATTTATATTTTATATTTTTTATACCCTGAAGATAAATTAAAGTCTTTATAACTATAATAACACTTTGCAGCTTCTCCCCCCTCTTTTTTTTTTATTGCTGAAAGAATTTTATGCTAATTAAGAATCGTAAAAAACATTGGTCTGAAAATCAACAGAAAGTGATCTAATTTGATGTTAAAATTACACTAAAAAACGCTAATATTTGCCATTTTTTCATTTTCGGTTATAATTAAAACTCTTATCGAAGATGATTTTTAAAAGCTTGGTGAAATCGAAGATGATTTTTAAAAATGCAAAACTGTTTATGAATGCTAAACGCATCATTTTCTAATTTATCCCTTGCCAAAACCCTAACCCTGTCCCAAATCATGTACGTTTAATCGTGCCAATCCCTATTAGTCTGTCGATGTATGCGCATTTAGTTGTGCCAATTCCATTGTCACTCGATGTATGTACATTTAATTGCGCCAATCCCTATTTTTCAGTCGATTTATGTACATTTAAAAAGCAATATTTGAATTAATTTAAAAATAAAAATAATTAAAGTTATATAAAAGACATTCATGAAAATATTTAATTCAATAGTAAATTAACTTTAATGACAATAAAAACCGGGTCGCGTAATTAAAAAAAAGATTTTTTTTACGATCGATTTTAAAATGTAAACATTGATGTAAAACGTATTTATAAAATGGCGAATATTAGCGTTTTTTAGTGTAATTTTTTAAACTTCAACATCAAATTAGAGCACTTTCTGTTAATTTTCAGACCAATGTTTTTGTATGATTCTTACCCAGCATAAAATTCTCTATCATAACTAGCAATAAAAAAAAAAGGAAGGGACGGGGGGGGGGGGGAGAGGGAGGAGGAGAAACTTTGTATATTTTACATATATATATAAATATCTTTAAATGATTTTCATATTTATCTTTAATTTAAAGATCAATATTCAAATCATTTAAAGATGTTTATATATATATATATATATATATATATATATATATATATATATATATATATATATATATATATATATATATATATATACAAAGTCTTATTATAATTATGAAACTGTAGTGTAGACCAGTATGTTTTGGTTTGTATAGTCAAAAGACAATGTTGTTTGTATAAATGAAATTCCATCATAAATCATGACTTTTTTAATTAACTTTTATTACTCTGCCATCATAGATAATTGTCTTGGATTTGTCAATATTACACCATTCATGACAATTTTTTGCTAATATTTTTTATTTACTCATAATATAATCTAAATCATTAAGTTGCATAGATGACAATTTGTTAAACAAATTTATTATTTCTTATTATTATTTTTTTAATTAATGTTATTATTATTATTATTATTTATTTACTTTAATTCTATTAATTATTTATTATTTTCTTACTTATAGTATCTATAAAAAAGTTAGCACTAATAAAAAAAGAAAAAGTTATTAAAAGTTGTTAACAGTATGCTCAAATTAGAGCTAAGATTTCTTAACAGATTTATTAAAAAGAAGAAAGAAAGTTAGGGACAAAGCTGTTTACAAACAGCTTTTTCCCTAACTTTCTTTCTTCTTTTATCCGTTGAGTATCTAATCACATTTGTATAGACTAGTCTAGATTAGTTTGTCTAATAATTCTAACCTCTCAGTTGTTTTTATGTCTGGTTTTAAAGATTTTAAATAAGAGTTTGTTTTGTTTGTCACATTTTTTTGCCATGATTAAACGAATGTTTGACTTAAGCAATGTATAACTGCCTAAAAGGTTTTTGTTATGTGTGTATATCGTTGATGTATGACGTTAATGTATAATGTATATTTGGCGTTAATGTATAATATATATTTATCTCGGTTAATAATTAAGTAAACTAGGCATGGATCAGTTATGGGTTGTTTTTTTTCTCACTATTGATCACTTAATGTTCACATTCGCTTGTGAACAATGTAAAGTATAATAATACTTTTAAAATGTACAAATGTACCTTTAATTTACCAAATGTACACTTAATTTAAAGTTATTTTTATTTAGATGCAGTTACCTGATGTTCTTAAATAAAAAGACACAATGCAAAAAGATAGAATTTAAACTGTTTCAACTTTGCACCATATTGATTGGATCGTGAAAATGTGCATCATATCAAAATGAGTCGAATCAAAATGAGATGACAGCAGGCAAGAAAAATACATATGAATTTGACATTGGTGTTGAAGATAAAGATATCATGATTTTATCAAGATAATTTTGAAAATAATTTTAATTTCGTATCAATTTTTGTTCTAAAAATGTATAAATTATTTTTTTGGTTTTATTTACTTTTAATAATGGCTTTTCAATTTCTATAATTATGTTACCTGCGTTAAAAAAAGGTACAGGGCAGATTATTTGTAATACTATAACAGCAGTAAGTATTATAATATAAAATAAATTAATACTTCTAATAAATAACAGCAGTAAGTATTATAATATAAAATAAATTAATACTAATAATAATAATTATATAATAATTGTGTTATAATAAACTACTACTAATAATAAAAGCTGTAAAAATTGAGAACATGATGTGCAGTATAATAGCATAAGATATTGTACTATGACAGCTATTATAAGTTTATGAAGAATTATTGTTTCTTTTCCTACTAATAATAACACAATATTGTACAAAACATATATGTTTTTTCAGATTAAAAGAGTCAAGGCGCAAAAAGTTGTATTTTTGAAGCTTACAAACTCATATATAAGTTGGTTGAATCAATGTTAATCTAGCGCTGATTTTTCAACGTTGATCTAAATTTTTTTTTTTTTTAACGTTGATTTGTGTTTCCATTTCAACCAAAAATCAACCATTTTTCAACAATAAATTTCAACGGTTTTTCAACGTTGATTCAACGTTGATTGTGCTTGCTGGGTATATATCCAAGATTAGATATGGAAGTGTATGTAAGAATACATGCACGAGAATATATGCAAGCGTACATAAATAATGCAAATAAAAAAGTATAAACACATGCTTTTGTAAATATATAGAGTATGTAAAAGTATGTAAACAGCTTACACATAATATGGGCGAAAACAAGAGATATCTAAACTATCTTTTGTATTTTGTTCAATTTCAATGCACTCTAACTTTGAAATTTGAGAATCAGCTGTTTCAGTTTCATCACTTTAAAAAAAACAACAATATAAAATCTTAGGGAGGCAATTCAAATAATATCTTTCATATTATGTTATTCTAATCATATCTTTCAACAATATCTTAAAGCATAACAATTGGTGAAACTAAAATTAAAAACACTTACTTACTGATATTATTTTGTGAGAATGGATCTGACACCCAATCATTAGTGCCCCAATCATCTTGACTCTAAAACATAAAATCATAAAACAATATCTCAAAAGAAAATTTTTTTCTTACTTCTTGATAAATTTATTAAGAAAAAGAAGTTATAAATAACTTGATGGGTTGTCAGAATGTTTTTAAATGAATTTGCAACTACACAAAAAGTGTAGCTGTGAATTCAATAACAATATAAGTATACTCACTACACCCACTAATGATTTTGTTAAGTAAACTCACTACGTCTACCCATGTATAGTTTAGTTTACATTTTTCAGACTTCTTTTTTATTTATTTGTACAAATCATCTTAATCTTAAAAGCTTTTATTATCTCTTGAATTTTAAAAATATAAAACTTATGTGCAGCTGCAATTGTCAGGGATGGAAGCTGCAATTGTCAGGGATGGACAATTTCTCTATAATAAAATTGAACTTCTTTAACATCTTCTTTCGCCCTTCCTTTTCCTTTACCAATATCAGCAACGTATCCAGGCTGATTTTGATACCGGTATACCGGTATGGGCCCCCACATTTCAGCCCAAACTCAATTTAAAACAGTTTTATATTAGCATTTGTTATGATCACAAAAATACCAACATTTAAAAAAAGATTTTTAAAATACATTATAAATGTATTTTAAGCCAACCAAAATGCTTAATTCGAATTTACGTTGATGAAATATAGAATATGTTGTAATTGGATTAAATGTAAAACGCACGTTTTGATTGGATTAAAATATGAAACACTTAGCATTTTTAAATAACATTTTCAAAATATATTAATTTGAGTTTCTCCTCCGCTTATGTTTTCATAACATAATTTTTGAAGCGATTAAACTAGATGAGCTTTAAACTTTTTCATTTCCAATAACAGTAAAAATTGTATTAAAAATACTTTAAATAATAAAACGAATGAATGTTTTTAAAACATAAAATTAAAATAACATTTATTTAAATAATAAAATAGTATTTTAATATTTGTGCCAAAAAAATTGAATAGTAAGAGTAGAACTATAAAAAAAAGTTATTTATTTTTGAATGAAATAATTAAAATTTCGAATGAATTTACCTTGTTATAAATACGGTATGTAATAAATCTTATCAAGTTTATATCAAAGAGTCATACAAATATTGTTTATTAAACGTTATAGTTATTGCTTGTTTATGAAATCATACTCTTTATATTTCTAGTTAATAATATTTAATATTTTGAATTTAATAACTTAATAAATAGTATTAATTATAATTTATAAATAGTAAGTGAATGGAGCAAGTTAATGAAAAGTAGCAATTAGCGATAAATCGATGTTGGAGTTAAAGCTGTCGCTCTATAATAAATGTAACATTATTTTGGTTAGTTATTTAAATTTTTGTTAGAAAAAGCCTAAAAGACTAGGGTGAGTTATATATTATATACAAATAATTGTATTTAAATTTTAGTGAAAAAAAAATTATTCCTCTAGGGTAGACAGGATTTTTAGACCGGTATGCCCCAAAAAATTTCTGGATACATCACTGAATATATTAATTTTAATTTTTTTTGGACAACATAACTTTAAGATAAAAAAAGAGAAGTAATAAAAGAGAGGATTAAGATTGTAGTAATAAACTTGTATAATTTTAGTATTAAGATGCTGTTTAGCATTTAGGAGATAACATTGAATCTCAGGATTTTAGCATTTAATAGAACTTAGCATTAAGGATTTAATTAAAAGAAACAGGAAAAGCCAAAGTGGTTTGTAGATGTAGAACATAGAGAGATATTGGGTTTTGACATTTTTATTTAGAGAAAATCGATAAGGCCATAAAACTTGAAAAATATGTTATGGATAAGATAAGGAGGATGACATTAACAGGAGAAAACAAGCCAAATTGTAAGTATTTAAAAGTGGAAACAACCGATATTAATACACCAATGATGAATAAAAACAAATGAACAAAAATATCGCCTATGATGATAGCGTAAATAAAAATCAGTAACAATTTGCAAGACATGAACTTTGGGTATAAGCATGGGTACTATCTGCATATGAAATACATTTATTGAAGAAATAATAAAAAAAAGTTTTTTTTTTTTTTTTTGCATGAAAAAGTGTTTGACTAAAGTTGGCTTTTAAAAGAGAATTAAAGCAGAAAAAATATATTAGTACCCAACCTAAATCTGCAACCTAAATTAAATTTAAATCAAATAACAAAAGAGTAATGCTAAGAAATATTAAAAAAAAGTCTTTAATGAATCAATTCACTCTGGCAACATTCATAAATATTGGTGTATTAATACACACACACACACACACACACACACACACACACACACACACACACACACAAAATGCTCGTGTTTCATATTATTGATAATAAATACCTACTAAATTAACTTTGGAAACATCAGACTTTACTTCAGCCATTTGACTTCTATACACTGCAGCACTAGAAAATTTGAAAAAATTACATATAGGTAAGTTACAAATAGTCATAAATAAGGTAGATAAGGTAAAATTTAAAAAAAAAAAATTATAAATAGGTAGAAAGTATATATAGGTATAAACATGTTATAAACAAAATAAGACACTGAAACCCAACACCTCACATAGTCCCCTAAATTCAAAGTGATAACAATAACGCCATATTTGGAGTTTTAGCACACACATCAACTAAGGGTTTAGGCAGACAGTATCTACAAATAAAGGACTATACAATTGTATCCAAATTATATATAAATTTTTTATTATTTTTTGTTATACTTTTTACTTTGTCAGAAAAACTGATTTGGATTAAAGTCAAATTTTAAAACATACAATGTACAAAAAACATTAAAAGATTGCAAATTCAAAATCTGCTGAAGTGTGTGTGTGTATGTGTGCGTGTGTTATATATATATATATATATATATATATATATATATATATATATATATATATATATATATATATATATATATATATATATATACACATACACACAGTCTTCTCCGTTTGACAAGCGCTTTCGCACTATTGCAGTTTTGCGCTCACCCACATGCCTGCCAATACTACGGCTGAAACTTTGTTAAGCGCTCGCATAAAAGTTTTAAGTGTGTTTTTTAATTGCAGCAAATCTTTTTTCTTATTCAAATTCTAATTAGAGAGGTACAAAAAACAAATAATTTTTAAAATCGCGCATGCCAGACAAATAATTACTGTCCGGCCAGCACTTTTCTGTGCGTTCACACACACACACACACACACACACACACACACACACACACACACACACACTTCAGCAGATTTGAATTTGCAATCTTTTAATGTTTTTTGTACATTGTATGTTCTCAGCAAACCTCCTGCTTCCTGATGAGCTTACAGAAGGAGGAACAGCATGTTGAAGAAAAAGATAAAGATAAGTGTATTGATAAGTGTTTTCACTAATTTATTATTGCTCTGTTCTTTAAAGGAATCCTAAACTCCCAACACATGTTGTGTTTATATTAAAGATAATGTTAAAAAAAAAAAGGTTTGAACCAAGTTTTTTTGATTAAAAATAAATAATGAATGCATACCGAGCAAAACTAATGTTGTTGTTTTAGCTGAAGCTTGCCTTCTCTATTTTATTCAAAAACTTGGAGTCTTTAAATTATATGCCGCAATCTACAGACTTCGGCGGTTCCTTTGAAACGCATTTTATTCATAAAAGTTTTAGTATTTGACATCAAGGTAGACTTTTAACAAGTGAAAAGTGTAATTACACAAAGCTGCGTTTTTCTACTTTAATTCAAAAAGTACGATGGAGTATTTTTTTAACACACAGCAAAACAAATTTATTTGTATTATTTTTCCAAACATCTCAAAAAACTTTTTGTAAAAAGTAAAAATAATAAATTATTTTTATTTTATAGGAGTAACTTATTTGTTACAGATATCTTAATAATTTTTAGATTTATATATCTAACTTTTATTTCTTTTGTTTTTAAATTAAAACAAATATTAAAGCTTTACTTACCAATTTTACAATTTTCATACAAGTATTTTACATTATACAGAACATTTTATATACCATCTCTTGATTTTGTGCAAGAGAGCGCAATATTATATATTCTGGTTCTTACTTATTTTATTTAAACAATCGGAACTATTTTCTAACTTCTCTGGTTATTTTTACTCTATGACATTTTTTGTTTTTCCGCCGAAAAAAAAGTATTTATTAAAAATTACTTTCATAAACTGACAGTATTAATTAGAGATATTTGATGAATTGTTAACTTTTTTTATAATAAAAATTTTTTGATTACGCTGATTTAATTTAAATTGCTAATTTTGCTGAATTGGATACGGTTAAAAAAAAAATATCATTTTATTTTACATTTGATTTTTGATAATGAAATTTTTGAAATGTCAGCAACTCCATACCAATTAGAACCTGTTAAGTTTATATAAAAAAAGTACAAGAATACACTAAACAATACAGTTGACAGTAGTATCAGATATGAAAATACGTGAAAGGATATGTGAGATCCTGGTTTTGCATTAAAAGTACAATTAATAACAACACAAGTTGGCATTATAAATTTTGATTATATGTTTACTGTTTAATGTTTTATAACCATCAAATTAAAAACACGAAGTTTGTATATTTTTGCATGTTTTATACAGAGTAATTCCATGTCAATTGAGCCAGGCCATGTCACCATACATCTCAGATTTTGCTGATTTTTATACAGTTGAGAGTACTTAGTAAAACAAAAAATCCTTAAAAATTTTAGCTTCTAGCTCCAAGAGGATCATGAAATATGATCATTTTACTTTTAACTGATCTTGGCCAGGCCCCTCTTGTCCCCTCAGAAGTGTGACCTTTGTTTAAAGGTTTCAAGTCACATAGCTTTAAAAATACTTGATCTTTTAACTTAAAAATTTGTACCTGGCTATTTTCAGGGTTGAAGAATCCAATGAAATAATCAGAAATGTAAAAAAAAATTTTTAAGTACTTGTAATTATCAATTTAAATAAATTTAGGCAATTTTTTATATACCTGGTTTTGATGCTCAAGAAAGCCATGTGGCCTTGATGATATAAAAAAAAAAAATTGTACACATTATTCTATGTTTAATGATCTTTCAGAAAACATAAAAATTTTGATCTGCAAGTATATGGATTTCCATATATGGTTAACGGGGCACAGGCCCCACTATTTTGTAGCAGAATCTTGCCATACATTTTTCACTACCTTTCAGACTAGCTGGAACGATGAAAATTTTGGTATTTATGTAGTGTCGATAAATGTGCATTTTAAAATTAAAAAAGGGCCCAAGACACTAGGGGAGGGGGCTGGGGGGATGTGCCCCACTTTTTTGACCGGAATCTTGAGATGGATTTTTCAGTATCTTCCAGACAAGCGTGAGCTTTAAAACTTTCAGCATTTGTGTAGTCCTGATGAACATGCTTTAAAATAGTTTCAGGTCAGACGACTAGAAGGTCCATGGGGCTGGGGCACCAGGGACCATGCCCCACTTATTTTCTCAAAAAATTTTTTTTTTTTTTTTTTTTTAACATATTTTAACACATGAAACTATTGTCTTCAAAATTTTTTTTTAGATTTTTATTTTTAACAATGTTAAACATATCTTTGGTAACATTGCTTCCACAAATTTTTGTGATTTATATTTGTTCAATTTGGTTTTTGATCATTCTATGTTCAATGATCTTTCTTAAAATGTTTTAAGAAAGTTAATGTTTATAAGAATTTTGATTTGCATGTATAAAATTAAAAACAGTCTAAAATAATGGTTTTACCATAATTTTATTTTGTATAATTTAAAATTTTAATTTAAAAAAGATTAATATATTTTAATGCTAAAATGGTAACAGCAAGTTGTTTAATTAACTTTCAACAGAAAAAAACATCCTGTCATAACATTATATCAATAAAAAAGAAATTTATCAATTTTTCAAAATCATTATTTTATTTGATATTTGCTAATTCTAAAATGTTAACAGCAAGTTATTTTATTGAATAAGAACTATTTACAGGAACAAAAAACATCCTGTCATTACACTAGTATAGAAGAAATTTGTTACCTATTAAAGTCACCATTAACATTTTTAACATTAACAAATTGATTATAATTAAACTTTGTGAAAAGGAAACTTTCTTTTTGTCAAAGTAAGATAAAAGAAATCAATCACTATTTAGTTTTGTATTACCATGGTGATTGCTTAAGTTGCATTCATTGAATTAATTACTATTGGTTTCTCATTTTTAAACTAATATCAAAATGTTTTTAGTGTTACAGTAAGAATGGATTCATGTGATTTTGGAAAAAAATTAAATGATACTTGTCATAAACTAAGTTATTGTAGAAAGATTGATTTAAAGAAATTTGATTGCTATAGAGAAGATGCCAGAGAAGAATTTATTTGGAGATCTGGAATAAAAGATGATAAAATTTTAACAATCTGCCTTCATCATGAAAAGATTTTTGGTACACACTTTGAAAAGAAGCACACAAAATGTTGCAATTTATTGGACAAGCATAAATCAAAAAAAAAAGCAATCAAAGGTAAATATTGTTGATAAAAAATTATTGTAAAATCTTTTTTGAATAATGAAATTAAAATCTACTAGTTTATAAAAGTTTGAAAAAAAGCTGATCTGGTTATGCAATGTATATGGAAATAAGTACAAATAATTTTCATATTCATAGGTAATTACTAAAATCAAATTGTTCTTTTCTTTTCAGGGAGTCATGTAATAACATTAGACATGGCAAAGCAATTGAGAATTAATTTTCCAAATGTTGTGCCTGGATATCAACTTTGTCGGAGCTGCTTTGACGCTATAATCAGTAAATTTCATGAACAAGATAATTGTGAATTTGAGGAATCTATTTCATGTGCTACTTCTGAAAAGTCACGAGAGGCATTAAATGTTAGTTTGGAAACAATAGGTGTATCCCCCATAAAACTTCATGGCATTCCAAAGCATCAACGGCTATCTGTTGCTAAAAGTAAAGTTATAAAAATAATGTCAAAGTATGAAGAGCATATTTCAGAAGTATATAATGTTAGGGAAGAAGAACTGAAGCATAAAATTCCTCATACGAAAAATATTGACAAAAGTAAATGTGATGATTTAGACAAACTAACAGCAGAAATAAAAGAAAAGTTAATTGTTTCTGACCAAAAAACTAAAATTCAGTTATTAACATTTACACCCAAGTCTTGGTCAAGAAATTTTGCTGCAAGATATTTCAACGTCACTATATACCAAATTAAAGAAGCGCGCAAACTAAAGAAAATGAGTGGGATTTTTTCAGTTCCAGGCACTAAGAAAGGAAAAACATTTTCAGAAATAACATTAAATAGAGTCAACAATATATACCATGATGAAGAATTTACTCGACAAATGCCTGGTAAAAAAGATTACGTAAGTATTGGTAGAAAACAACACATGCAAAAGCGTCTTATTTTATGTAATCTTAAAGAACTTTATGTTTCTTTTAAAACTAAATATCCTCAAGAAGTTATTGGATTTTCTAAGTTTTGCAGTTTAAGACCAAAATGGTGTATAACTGTTGGAGCATCAGGCACTCATTCTGTTTGTGTATGTACCCTCCATCAAAATGCAATACTCTTGACCAATGCTATACAAATGAAATGTACTTACAAAGATATGATGACAAAAGTTGTTTGTGATGTGACAAGTAATGAGTGCATGGTTCATCGATGTCCGAACTGTCCAGGTATGGTTTCTTTAAAGAAGTTTCTGGATGCACAACTAATTGATAATGACAATGACGAGGAGGTGTCATTCAATCAGTGGCAGAAAACAGACAGAACAACATTGATCTATCAGACAACAACTATTGAAGAATACAAATTGATGTTATCAGAGGCAATAAACAAGTTAACAGCTCATTCCTACATTGCAAAATGTCAATCAAGATACCTAAAGCAACAAAAGGAAAATTTAGCAAAAAACTGCTGTATTGTCTTAGTTGACTTTGCAGAAAACTTCACTTTTGTGATTCAAGATGAAATCCAAAGTTACCATTGGTGCAAAAGTCAATGCACATTGCACCCTGTTGCCCTCTATTTATTAAACGAAAATGACCAACTTGAAGAAAAATCGTTTTGTTTCATGTCAGAAGATAATGAGCATGACACTGGTTTTGTGTATGAAGTTCAAACACAAATAGTTAACTATTTAAAAGAATATCATCCTAAAATTTCAAAGATTCTTTATTTTTCTGATGGTTGTGCTGCACAGTATAAAAACCACAAAAACCTTTACAATATCTGTCTCCATAAAAATGATTTTGACATTGATGCAGAGTGGACATTTTTTGCTACAAGTCATGGTAAGTCATCATGTGATGGTATTGGTGGCATTGTAAAACGATTAACTACAAATGCAAGTCTACAAAGGCCCATAAATGACCAGATATTAAATTGTAACAAAATGTTTGACTACTGTACTAACAATATTAAAGGAATTATTTTTTTCAAGATTGAAAAAGAAAGACTGACAGAATTGCGCACCACTTTGAAAACACGTTTTGAGCTAAGTAGAACAATCCCTGGAACTAGGAGCTATCATCAATTTAAACCAGAATCTATAGATACTATTAGCTTTAAACGAACAAGTGAAGATGTTCATATAACAGGCATTTTTTCTTTTTCTGGTATTCAAAGTTCTCAAAATGATCAGCAAATTAACATTGATGCCTTGAAATTTGGTGAATTCATTATGTGTAAATATGATGCGTTTGATTGGATTGGTATGATCAATGAAGTTGATAATATAGAGCAAGATGTTATGGTAACATTTATGCACCCGCACGGTCCTTTTAATAAACTTTTCTGGCCATCTAGAGTAGATGAGTGTTGGGTTCCAATTACCAACATAACTTGTATAATTGATGCACCTGTAACAACAAATGGACGTTTGTATACTTTGACCGTCAATGCATCTAAGCTAATCTTAGCATTATCTTGACAATTTCTTTTTTTTGTATTTTATTTTGTAAATAATGAAGTAAAACGGAACAAGCATAAAGCAATAAAATATTTAAATACAATATTTTCAAAGTTATTTTAAATTTAAGACAAAAAAAAAATTTTTTTTTTTTGAGAAAATAAGTGGGGCATGGTCCCTGGTGCCCCAGCCCCATGGACCTTCTAGTCGTCTGACCTGAAACTATTTTAAAGCATGTTCATCAGGACTACACAAATGCTGAAAGTTTTAAAGCTCACGCTTGTCTGGAAGATACTGAAAAATCCATCTCAAGATTCCGGTCAAAAAAGTGGGGCACATCCCCCCAGCCCCCTCCCCTAGTGTCTTGGGCCCTTTTTTAATTTTAAAATGCACATTTATCGACACTACATAAATACCAAAATTTTCATCGTTCCAGCTAGTCTGAAAGGTAGTGAAAAATGTATGGCAAGATTCTGCTACAAAATAGTGGGGCCTGTGCCCCGTTAACCATATATGGAAATCCATATACTTGCAGATCAAAATTTTTATGTTTTCTGAAAGATCATTAAACATAGAATAATGTGTACAATTTTTTTTTTTTATATCATCAAGGCCACATGGCTTTCTTGAGCATCAAAACCAGGTATATAAAAAATTGCCTAAATTTATTTAAATTGATAATTACAAGTACTTAAAAATTTTTTTTTACATTTCTGATTATTTCATTGGATTCTTCAACCCTGAAAATAGCCAGGTACAAATTTTTAAGTTAAAAGATCAAGTATTTTTAAAGCTATGTGACTTGAAACCTTTAAACAAAGGTCACACTTCTGAGGGGACAAGAGGGGCCTGGCCAAGATCAGTTAAAAGTAAAATGATCATATTTCATGATCCTCTTGGAGCTAGAAGCTAAAATTTTTAAGGATTTTTTGTTTTACTAAGTACTCTCAACTGTATAAAAATCAGCAAAATCTGAGATGTATGGTGACATTTTTGAAATTTTCTGGCTCAATTGACATGGAATTACCCTACAACCAATATTTAACAAAAATACGGAGAAATTATTATTAAATAACATAATAATTAATGGCAATTATTCAAGATAGATGGTAATTTATATTGTCAAAATGTCATAACATGCGTTAAAAAACATATTATATTTGGTATTTCACAATTTATGTTGTATTTGGCATTCGTCTCTTAACATGAAAAATTAAAAATTTAAAAAAAAACAATTGAAAAATACAAATTTTCAAGGAATTTTCTCTTCTAATTCTCATTTATTCAAAAAAAAGTTACTATTAAACTTTTATTTCTCTTATCTAAAAAAAAATGAGTAACGCAAAATATATATATATATATATATATATATATATATATATATATATATATATATATATATATATATATATATATATATATATATATATATTCATACAACTCTTCATTGGAGGTTTAATTACGCAAAACTTTTCTTTCTCTAGTTTTCTTTTCTTTTATAAAAAGAGCGCGCAATGAAATAAAAACATTTCTTAACATAAAATTAAACTTAGAGATAAAATTAAATTAGAAATAAATCAACAATGAGCAAAGCAACTGACAGATTAATCTGGGACTATTTTGATATTAATGAAAATAATCAACAAAAATCACATTACTAACAACAATCATCAAATAAACAACACAATATCGCATAATTTTAGGGGCTTTTTATTTTTATTGCTTAGTTGTTCTAGATAATAAGTAAATTTAGTTCAGGTTAATATTTCAATATTTACAGTTGCAATATAATAAAGAAATGGTGTTTAATGTTGAACTTTTTATTTAGTTATTTATTTTTTACCTACATTTGTTATAAAAAACTTTAGAACCCCTGTCGTTAAAATAATTTGTTTTAAATATATTTCGACGTGATTATTCAAACTAATTTTTTTCATTTGACTTTCCGAACTTCATGCAAAGCAAATCGAAACGAAATATCGTCTAACCAAATAAAAATACTGTTACTAATTTTATACGGGTAATTAATGTAAAACAATTTTTTATCAGTCTTGATTGAGATAATAAATATTCATAATTTATAAACATTATATATATGGCGCAATAACAATTTATAGCAACAAACCAGCATAAAATATTTGAGGTTTTAAATATCTTTTTAAATGTTAAAAATAGAAAAAAAAAAAAACTAAACAAATAGTCTAAAAAATTTGGAATAAGAATAAATATTTACAGAGTTTCATTTGTTGAAAGTCTACCGTGACGTCAAATACTAAAATTTTTATGAATTAAATGCGCTTTAAAGGAATCGCTAAAGTCTGTAGATTGCAATGTATAATTTGAAGACTCCGAGTTATTGAATAAAATGGAGAAGGCGAGCTTCAGCTAAAACAATAACATTAGTTTTTCTCAGTATACATTCATTTTTATTTTTGATCAAAAAAACTTGATTCAAACCTTTTTTTTTAACATTATCTTTAATATGAACACAACATAAGTCTGGAGTTTGGGAGTCCTTTAAGGAACAAGAGTTAATTCAGAGATTCTCCCAGTATCAAAGTATCAGCAGTCAAAAGCGTCAAGTTTTCAAGACTCAGTATCTAAACATCAATTTTGATTGTGTTCATGGTAGTTTACAACATTG
This sequence comes from Hydra vulgaris, assembly GCF_022113875.1. Taxonomy (NCBI): domain Eukaryota; kingdom Metazoa; phylum Cnidaria; class Hydrozoa; order Anthoathecata; family Hydridae; genus Hydra; species Hydra vulgaris. The sequence goes on along the minus strand of NC_061167.1, from coordinate 12,684,200 downwards.
ACAAAGCATTAAAACCCACCTTAACAATCAGATTGAGCATATAATGCGGTAGTGGTGTAGTGGTAGAGTGCATGCTTCATAAGCAAGAGGTTCCATGTTCAATCCCTATCATGTCCCAGGTAGTACTGGCTTAACTTGTTTCACTGAGCACAGCCTTGTTCGTAAAGATTCGAGTTTTGGAGTTATAGAGTTAAGAGAAGGTTATAATCACAACTAAGTAGCCTCCTCGTCTGTAGTGACCTTCTTGGCCCTGGGGAGGTGAATTTACTTGAAAAAAAACAACAAAAAACTAGTTAGTTATTGTTTCAAACAGGCAAAGTTTCATTTTAATCAGTGGATCAATAATTGTGGGAATAGAATTTCAACGATGTTGAACTTCATGGCTCCATTTCAGCTCCAAATGCTTGAGTTAATTTTGACTGAAATATTAGATATTTAACAGTTGAATTTCTAATATATTTGATAACATTTTGTGCATTTTTTTAAAACAGAATAGAAATCAATTTCTGAATAATCAACTTGCACATCCTTTTTTTCATTATTTTAATCTAATCTTAATTATCAAAGTGTGAACCTTGAATTAATTTGGACGTTTACAAAATGTTAGTTACTCCCAAGTGAATGCCATGATTAATACAATTCTAGTCAATAATCTTGATAATTTTTATGTATTTCTTGTTGATTCCCACATCGTCTTGTGTTCATCCTTCCAAATCTTTTTCAAATTCAATTGAAAAGCATTTCAAGTGATTTGATACTTTTTCAACCCTTGCTTCAGCATTGCACAAACCAAAGATGCAAACTAATACCAATTTGATTTATTCCAAAGAAGTAGCGGCGGCAAAAAGTTGTATACTCGTCAATACTTATACTGAAATTTCTTATTCACGTTATTTTTGAAACTATTTCTGAAGCCGTTTTATTTATCTTATAAAATTATTTAAAAATTAAATTATTATAAAAATCAACGTTGATTTAACTTCATTAACCTGCTCTCATTTTTTGGAAGTTGATATCCTTTCTTTTTGGACGCATTACAAATGAAATGATTTCTCGTGATAGCTCTAATGGATATTTTGTCTGTGGCCATGTCAGAAACTATATTTAAGCTCTTATGTTGAGCGAAATCAAGCAATGTTTTAGGTTGCTTTTCTGCTACAACTTGTTCAGGAGGAATTTTCTCAGTTTGAAAACAATTAATTCCACCTTAAGTGAGCCTTTAAGCTTGCGATAGATCCATTAGAGCTAATAAGCTAACCCAGCGAACATGTCCTATTGGGGTCCATATGGGTTTTTGCCCAATTGGGCCTTATGTGGGCTTTGCATATGGGCCCAAAATGTGCTCATATATACAAAATTGAATACAAAATATTTAAATACTTTGTATTCAAGGACTAGCCTAAATGGGGCCCATATATGTGATGCGGTAGTGGTGTAGTGGTAGAGAGCTCGCTTCATAAACGAGTGGTTCCGAGTTTGATCCCCACCATGTCCCTGGTAGTACCGCGCTTAACTCGTTTCTCCGCGCAGCAGCCTTGTTCATCAAGGTTCGTGTTTCGGAGTTATAGAGTTGAGAGAGGGTTATAACCACAAATAAGTAGCCTCCTCGTCTGTAGTGGCCTTCTCGGCCTTGAGGAGGTAAATTAAACAACAACAAAAAAAATGTAGTTAAAAAAGCATTATATTCCATCTTATTTTCTAAATTAAAAACCCTCCAATCACGCGATAGCGAGGCATTATTAATCATCGAAAATCAGTAAAAAAAAATTAGTTTAAGTCAACTTAGCCACATGTTTATTTAAAGACTTGGTCCATGAATAAAAAATAACTTTTTTCAAAAAATTTTCTTTTAAGTCAAATCATTTTAAAAACTCCGTAGTAATGCTATTAATGTCATGTATTAGTGGTAGTAAAAGAGTTTTAAATTGTATTTAAAAATTATTTCTTTAAACATTAAAGAGAACTTAAACAAAAAAGTTACTAAGCCAGTTTTAAAAGACTAAGATTTTTTTTTTAATGTATAAAAAAGTTTTTGCAAGTGTATAGCTATTTGAGTTTTTATAAACCCACAAGCAAAAATGTAAACAAAATGACACGTCTTAAAGAGAATTACTATACAATTAAGATGTAGTTAAACTTTAGGTTTAAAATTACTTATCTGTATTGGACTACTATTCTTACTATTTTACTAATTAAATACTATGGCATATCTATTAGTATCTACTACTGCTTACCTTTTTCATCCTAAATTTGATATCCTGTTTTATTTCTATAAAGCTAGACTCAAGTCATATATTTATGACTACATATTAAATTATATGTATCTAATTTAAAAATAAATAATTATTCAAAATATTATAAAAAATTTAAATGAATAAAAAGGTGGGACCATGTAGGTCCCACATATGCAGCCCATATGGGCTGCCCCACTTGGGCCCCAATTCACGCCCAGCAACAATTTTCCTTGGGCAGGATGTGCGCAACCCATTTGGGCCCCATTAAGCTGCCTACTTGGGCTCCATGTGGGGCTCAATGACTTGCTGGCTGGGAATAACCTAATTACAGCGATTGCAAACTCCTATATCCATAGTCACAGGATTCTTTCATTTTGTTGCAAAATCCCAAACTGATGACATCTCTTTTGAATTAAAGTGTACATTATATATACATATAAAGTTCTTCATAAAAAGAATAATATACTTTCTAGAGAAATATTAAAATAACGAATCACAAATTCAATTAATAAATAAGAAAAATAAATTAAATAATAAAGTAAAATAATTTAAAAAAAAACAACTGGTTTGCAAAATATTTGTAAAAACACAAAATTCAAAGTAATAATAACAATAAAGATATAAATAAAATTAACCTTCCATGTTTCTTCAAACATTCCTTTTTTATGCATACAAATGTATTAAGTGTACGGTGATAATTTGAGTCTAAAAGTGGACAGTATATTTGAGCTACTTGCCACATATAATCTCCACAAAACTCACAACTTGGAAGTTGAGTCCCAGGTATCATCCAATCCTTAAAAAAAATAATTACAAGTAAACTTTTAAAGATATTATGCTTTAAGTGATTTTATTTTCTTGAACAAGGTTTTGTATAATTTCTATTATTTTAACAAATGTTAAAGAAATGATTTTGGTTTTTTATTTTTTAATACGTAATTATTCTTTTCCTTAAAAAAAACTTGGACACCTTTGGAAGATTTAGACACCTAGGAAGATTTTTGAAGCATCCAAGTTCATAAAAGGCTTGAGACTGAGTTCTTGAAAAATTCTGTCCAAATTCTTAGCAATCAAATATGAAGAAATTTTGTAGCTATTTTTCAATTTCATAGAAACCTTTTAGTTTCTTCATTGATACATTATTTTCTGAATTTTTCATTAATTTCAAATTTAATAAACTCGTTGTTACAACTTCATTAAGACTTTAATTTCATCACCAGTATAAGTTTCTGCTTCTGTCTCAGCAAATTGATATCAAATTTGATTTTATAAATAATAAAAAATGAGTTTAATTAAATTAGACATTTATATGAAAAAAATAAATAAACCCAAGAAGAAATATTTATGTAATTCAAATTAAACTCAGACAAATTTTAAAATAATAGGCTTTCGATACCAAATAAATTAATAAACAATAATCAAAATGAATACTTATAGTTGCGATTTAAAAAATTACAAAAACAATGATTAAACTAATCAAATTAATTAATGCACCCTCAAATAAATTATTTAAAAATAACCTCTAGCTGAAGAGCTTATTTTACAATAGTTTTTATAGCTTAACTTTAAAAGTTAAATAATTTTTTGTTATGTTTATATTAACATTTAAAACTCTATATTTTTGGTAAAATATTTAACGAAAAATTTAAAAGTAAAACTACGCACCGGCAATCCACCAAACTTGTTACAGCTCCAGTCCACGCTCTCAATAATTTCATCATCTTGAAATCCTATTAGGGTACTCATTTTAATAGAACTGTTATTTAATTTTTTATTACCTAAAAAAGCATCCTTAACTTAATATAAAATTACATGAGAGATACATGCTTATCTAATGATGGCATAATGAAATGTTGTTAACCATGACCTAATGGAATGTTGTTAAATCTGCCTATTTTGGAAAACAGCATTACTGGTGTTGGCCTCACAAGATTTATCTTTTTGAGTCATAGGGTTGTAATGTTATGCATTAAGTTTGCTAAATGTTTCAAGGCCAAATTTGTAGATTTGATCACCCTCTAAAAACTTATCATTAGCTGGGAGCTTCATCATGTTTGCACAAAAACACTGTGGCAAAATAGTTGTGCAACTGTAATCTCTATATTGCCCCTCCTCCCCATTGCAGTGTTAGGCTTAATTAAATTAAAGATTTAATGTAAAAAAAACACTCTAATAAGCAAAGATATACAAGGACAATTAATAAAAGGAAAGTATAATTTTTTTGTTTGAACTTCTTTTTAAAGTGGAAATTTATTCAAAATTAAAATTTAATGCCAAAAATTTTACTATATATTATTATTGGTTTGTTGCTGTTGTTGTTATTATTGTTATTATTATTATTATTATTATTATTATTACTACTATTATTATTATTATTATTATTATTATTATTATTATTATTATTATTATTATTATTATTATTATTATAAAAGGAAATTGTTATCAATCAAAAATGAAATCAATGCAAAAAGGGTATCTGATGCTAAGCTCCATTATTTCTAGTTCACTAAAAATCTTCTTATAATTTAGACTCTAGAGACTTTTGGAAAATCTTTAAGTGTCATTAACAAACTAACATTCATTAAAAGTCTAAAAGTCATTAACAAAGGTCTAACATTCATTAAAAGTCTAAAAGTCATTAACAAAGGTCTAACATTTATTAAAAGTCTAAAAGTCATTAACAAAGGTCTAACATTCATGGACTGATCTTATTACCTCTCTAAAGTATAATGCTGAACTATTTGAAAGGAACTTTTCTTCTAATTTGACTGAATCTTAAGGTTATACTCTTTCTTATTCTTTTCTCTTTCTTCTTTAATTACATGTTAAACAAGTTAACCCATTATTAGACATTCAAATCACTCCAGCTTCTGTTGTTAAAGTCATATCTCAATTAAACTCTTCTACGGCTTGTGGTCCAGACAACATTCCTGTTATAGTCTTACAAAAGTGTTCTCCAGAACTCTCTCTGATTCTCTCTAAACTATTTATTAAGTGCTTGTCTGAATCTTGTTTTCCTGTCTGTTGAAAATGGCATTTGTGGTTCCAATTTTTAATAACTGTGGTGAACACTCTGACCCCTCCAATTTTTGTCCAATTTTCTCTTTATTATTTTATCTGTCCAGTCTTCTATCTATTATTAGCAAAGTCTTTGAGTCTTTAATCAATAAATTTCTAACATTTTGAGTCAAATAACTTATTGTCAGGCAATCAATTGTTTTTGATTTGCTAACTTCTTTGACAGGAAGATTTTATTGCAGATTAGATGAAGGCAGAGAGGCTAGAGCTATGGCTATTGATTTATCTAAAGCTTTTAACAAAGTTTGACATGCTGATCTTTTTTTAAGCTTGCTTCATATGGTGCATCTGTGAAAATTTTTGAGATTATCTAATCTTTTCTTTCTAATCCCTTTTATAAAGTCATCCTTAAAGGTCAATAATCTTCTTTATTTCCAATAATTTCTGGTACCTCAAGGTACTTTTACAATAATTTCTGGTACCTCAAGGTACTCGGCCCAGTTTTGTTTCTTATCTAAATTAATGATCTTCCTGTCAACCTTACTCCAAAATTGCCTCTAATTGACGATGACTCAATTTTATACTCCTGGCAGCTGATCATGAATCTGATCTCACTACTGTAACAGATTGTGGCTTGTTAATTTTACCTCTAACAAAACTCATTTATTTACTGCAAACAACTATTATTGCTAAACAATATTGATATTCCTGCATTGATGAACGGCTATGATAGCAATCAATTGTATATATGAAACCATATATACAGTTGATTGCTTAATTAGCATCTACTAACGTTGCTTCTCTTTATTTTGCTTGCCATTTTCATACTCCTGATTCCATTCTCTACCTCTATAAATCTCTTATTCACCCCTGTATAGAATACTGTTTATATATTTGAGTTTGTTCTTCTAATGATGCTCTTTCTTTTTTAGACAGTCCAAAAATGCATTGCAAACAAAGTCGGACCTTCTTTATCTGCCAAGTTTGAGCCTCTCTCTTCTTTTTTGGTTGATGGAACTAGAGTTGATGAAGCTATTAACTCTAGTTTCATCAACCAAAAATCATTCTCGCTTGACTTGTCATTCAGCTAAGTCCCTTTTTTTGCCTAGTTTTTTTCCTCATACTTCAACCCTTGGAAATCTCCAAGGGTTGAAATATGAGGAAAGTTTTCCTGACTATTACAACCTACAGCTTTTTAAGTCTTCTGCCAACCATCTCCTTGCTCTTTAACTCTAGAAACTCTTTGTTTTCTAGAAACCTCTAACTTAATAGGGTTTGCTTGCAGCATTGTTAGGAGAGAACCAGAATAATATTAAAATAAATAATTATTTAAAATAAATAATAATATTAAAAAGTTGAACATCTGTCTGTCTGTGAGCCGACATTTTATATTGTCAAATCAAAAAACTTGATGTCTACAGTATGAGTAATAAAGGAACTTTATTTTTAGTCAATTGGAAAGAGATCTTGGCAAAAAAAAAAAAAAAAAAAAGATTAAAAATAATTTAATTAGTTAATAGTTAAAATTTATGACCATTTTCAAAAAGATCCAAAATTTTATGATTCTAAATTGTATGATTACCTAAATTTACAAAAAATGATTTTGTGTAAATTCAGGTAATCATACAACTTCCATTTCAGATAATGCAGCACGATTAGTCTGCATTCCTCCATAATTTTTACAATGATTTTACCAATATTAAAAACACTTTAATAAAGTGTTATATAAAATATAAAGTGTTGCATAAAATCTTAATACATAGTAAATTATGTATAAAGATTTTATATAAAACACTTTATTAAACACTTCATTCAAGTATTTTTAAGGTTGGTATAATTATTATAATGTTCTTTAATATATACTTAATATATATTATTGTTATATACTTAATATATATTATTAATGTATATTAAATATATCTAAAAGAACATTATATACAAAATACATATATATAAAACATATATGATAAAATATAGATACATAAATCCGACTTTAACGGAACCGTTATTGTGCCACGCTTTTTTCCGTCTTTTTAAGAGTGGCATGGTTTGCTGTTTTTTATGTTTAGAATTGTGATTATAATGAATTTATTGTTTAACACTTCCATGTTGTTTGTGCATCAGGTATGTGTTGAAGATGTACTGGGACTTTTTTCTAATATATTCAGAATTTTGCAAAAACCTTTTTTCCTGCTACCTGCCAAATTTCATGAGAAAAAGTTTGCCCAGACACCCAACTAGCTTACCCAAACTAGGTACCTGTTTTTGACTTGAGTTCGGCTATTAAACCTCGGTAGTTAGGAGAGGGCCTAACATAATAAACATTTGAACATTAATAATGCCTTTACTCCATCGGGTGTTACTTTATTTCACTTTTGAAACATTAATAAACCTTTACTCCATCGGATGTTACTTTATTTCACTTTTGAAAAGTTTTTGTAGTTACCCAGCTCTAATAGCAATATTGATTTTTTTAAATTATTTAGTTTTTTTTGTTAGTTAGGCTATCTTCAATTTCAGAATTTATTTTGAACGATGCTCCCATTTTATATGTTGTTTTTTAATATCAGTAAAAGCCATTTTTTATACAGAATTTTTTCTCCGTTAAAAGTGGCGTGTTACTACACAAGAACTATATCCATTTTTAATAAGTTTTAAAATCAACTTAATTCATTAAACAAATTTTTTATTATGCTTAAATTAAACTGCAATAAAATAACCATTAAAGAGAGTTATAGACGCCCTTCTAACGCCCCGCATACGTCTTTTATTCTTTATTCTTCTTATTCTTTATTCTTATTCTCTATTAAGCTTTTTTTTTTTGACACCAAGTTTTATGAATTTTGATAAGAATTAACAAAGTTATGACATTTTAAGATAAAAAAAATTCACCTTTTTTTCAACAAATCCATATATCAAAAAATTTGACGCTTAAAATGCTATGACTGACAATGTTGCATAATACTGGCAGGAGGTGTAATTTTCACAGGGACTCGCGTAGGTTAGGCATCAATCTTTGACAATGTTATTGTAATTTTTTGAAAAAAAATAACTTAACCGAAAACAGCAATGTAATATTTTTATCATTATTATCTAAAAGAGTTTTTTTATGTGTCACATATAATGTGCATAACTTATATTTAAACGAATTTATACTAAATAATACAATTTATTATATAATCTATAAACTGTTAAAGTATTGATTTTTTTATTATACCAACTCTTACTAGAAATTTCCTGCGGAAATAATGTCCACATGTCCACTTAATGTTTCAATCGTTAATAATTCGTGACGTTGGAATCATAGGGTTTATTCTCCCTTTTGTAATGATGAGATGATTTTATAAAGCGTGTTATATTCTCTTATATTTTTTAAACTAAAAAACAAAGTTTGTTAAATTTGTTAAATTAAAAGATTAAAAAATCAAGTTTGTTAAATTGATTGAACATAAAAATCATCAAAAAAACATCATAAAAATAATCAACATTTTCTCGCTTAATATCTAGTTTTTGAAATATTATATAAAGTATCTTCAATAACCATTCGGAGGACAAGGTAACTGAAAGAGTCCATGGAGTAGAACATGTCAAAGAAGATAAGCCGCAGACTATAATTCTCAAACTTTTAAATTTTCATGAAAAAGGCAAAATATCATATTTAGCAAAAAAACATAAATGCAGTGAAATATAAATAAATGAGTATTACGCAAATGAAACCGACGAAAAACGAAAAAAACTTTGGGAAGAAATAAAAAGACACCGAAAAGATGCTAAACTTGCTTAAGTTATCAAAAACAATAAAATACTTGTACGAGAATTTCGAAAATAAGTAAAATGCTCAACCTTAAATTTGTAAAAATAAGATCTTAAATAAGTTTCAATCTCTTATGAAACGATTAACTTTAAAACGAAATAAATAAACTTTTTGAAACTGATATCAATATTTTACTTAATGACTTTTACGACGCAGATAAACATCTTTTTAAAGGATTAGATTTTAACTTGCAGTACTTTGATATTCAAACTTTTAAAACGCAGTTAAAAACTAATATAAAAAATTTCATGGTGATCATCATACATCATTATCAGATTTATAAATGTAAATGTAGACAAATTAAATAACTTTCTTTTAGAATGCATTTTTTTTTTTGAAAATGACTTGTCTAACAGAATCATGGTGTGAGGATGAGTCATTTCAAAAGAGTTTAAATTTTCACATTACTAATTATAAAATTATTTCATTTGAGAGAAAAATGCTCAAAAGGTTAAGGGGAATTTTAGTTTACATTCGTAACGACCACTATATCAAAACTAGAAAAAACCTCTTAATATTTAATTCAGAGAGTGAGGTCCTAACAATTGAGATAATAATTAAAAACTAGCTGACCACACAAACTTTTTCTATACTTTTTACTTATATATATCCTAGCTTTCTGGACCCTTAAAATAAAAGTCTTTACCAAAGCGACCATTTCTATACTTACCTATTCCACAACGATCATTTCTATACCTGTTTCTTATTTACTCCAATATTTTTTAGTAAAATAATTTATTCTGACAAATTGCTTTAAGAGCAAAAAAATTGACACGCGCACCATTTCCGCATAAGTAGAGCTAATAAGAGATTATAATTAAGCTTGTTTTTCTCTTAAACGCATGTCGTCGATAGCTCAATGGTTTGGTGCACTGTCGTCAGTGTCGTCTCGGGGGGTTTAAGACCTTAGCGTAATAAGTTTTGAAATTTTTCAATCTTGCTTATAAATTTATTGCAAAAATATAATAATACAGCAAAAAAGATTTCTAATTGTTAAAATAAAATTTTGAAGTTATATTATACACGATTGTTCCATTTATTGCCTGCAAACTCAACATATCGCGAGGTTAGAATTATTTTGTTCTATCTCCACTTTTTGAAAAAAATGAGTTATTAATTGTGTCATGTACCTAAAAATATTGTTTTTCTATTATATTAAAACCTAAGTTAAAATCAAAAAAGTTTCGGAGAAAACATAAGTAATAAAAATCTTTTTATATGCCGTCTCCTAAAGTTTTTATTTTTTAAATCGTTTTATCTCGAAACAAAAAAATGTAGAGATAGAACAAAATAATTCTAACCTCGCGATATGTTAAAGACGTTTACACTTGCAGACATTTGTACTTAGGTCCCCTAAGCAGTCCTTACGCCCTTATCAGAGGACACCGCGGATGAGCATGGATTGGACGGTCACGCCTCCTTCATAACAGATGTCGCAAAACTTGCCCAGAGGTGGAGTTTGAACCATGGATTCTTTGTTTCTGAGGCAAGTGCGCTACCACTGCGTCACGGCTGCTCAGAACTAAGATGATCTTAGACCATTAAAAACTATAGACGTGGTCATAGCGATAATCTAAAGTTGATCCAAAACATTGATGTCAGTGGTTCAGTGTAACATCAGTTTTTGCTATCTCTAATAACATTTGTCGAGCAACATCTGCAGATACACTGAGGCAGAATAACATCTGTCCGACAACATCTGTCCGACAACATCTGTCCGACAACATATGAAATTTTATTGATGTCTAATAAAATCTGAGTAAAAAGTATATGATTACTACAGATGTAGTCTTAGTGTAGATTACTACAGATGTAGTCTTAGTAGATGTAGTTACATCTTTTCAATTATGTTAAGAATTAATACATCTGTACAACAACATCTGTGATCTCTACAGATGTAGCTACATCGTTTCAATTATATTAAATATAACTACAGGAAACTATGAAATTATGAAACTATTATGCGTTATTTTAACCAGTTGTAGTTTTGTATATGTTTTTTTTTCCAGATGTAGTTACATCAGGAAAAAAATAATAAATATAAATGCATTATTTTAACCACATGTAGTTACATATAAATTTTTTTTTGAGATGTAATTACATCTGGAGGAAATTCTTCCAGATTTTATTGAGTTTGGAGAAAAATCCCCTGATGATATTGGACAATTTTTAACAAAACAAGTTAATGAAAATTTTAAAACTATATAACAAATAGAAGACTTTATAAAGCGTAAATAAATGCTATAGTTCAAAATTAAAGAGATGTTGCCGCAACGGAATTTTCAAGTGAAAGTAAAATTGTAAAACTTGGTATATGTTTCAACATTACATAATTTAAAGTTTACGTAAATTAGATATTTGCTTACACTTCCGTTCACGTTTTCTTATAATAAAAATAGCTGCGACTCTTTCTCGCCATTACCTTGGTTGCAATGGTTACCAAGGGCTCTGTGTTAAACACGCTCGAAGAGGCACTACTATTACTAAAACTACTTCTACTAAAACTATTAAGTTCGGCAATAATATACCAAAACATTAGTTTCTAAAAACATTAGTTATAGACCACCTGACGGTAATGTTTTTTAATTTCTAAATTATTTGCAACAAATACTTATCAAAAGCAATAATAAACAAAAAATAATATTCTGCATTGGTGACATTAACAAATATTTACAACTTCCACTACTACTATAGATAAAAATATAACAAACTCTTTTCTAGATAAATCATTAAAAACAGGAATAATTTAAAAAGATCACATCACTTTCCGATTTTCTTTTCTTTTGTTGAAGATGCAAAAATTAGTAACAATTCTATAATCAAAACCGTGAAACGGGAATTCAATGAACATTCTGTGCTTAAATTCAAAGAGACTTCATCAACAATAAACTTGATAAAAGTATACAAAGAGTGTAATCTTGGAAACTTTTTAATTTCTCTCTCTCTCTCTCTCTCTCTCTCTCTCTCTATATATATATATATATATATATATATATATATATATATATATATATATATATATATATATATATATATATATATATATATATATATATATATATATATATATATATATATATATATATATATATATATATATATATATATATATATATATATATATATATATATATATATATATATATATATATATATATATATATATATATTTACAACTACATATTAGTTTCAATTTTTTTCACAAAGCAAAATATACTTCCGTTACAAAAAATTATATTTAAGCAAATACTGCTAAAATATATCTAACAAAAAAATAACAGAAAAAATAACACAACATTAAAAAAGAAGAAAAGATTAAAAAATAAAAATAAAAATAATGAATTTTAAACTTAGGAAGCATTTGTTGAATATATTATGAAAAACCTGTTAAGATAGATTAAATTGTTATAGGGAACTACTATAAGACTTAATAAGTGTTATCATCGAGAACCTTGGGGTATTACGCAAGATACACATAAACATTGTGATTCTTATTTGTTTGGTTATTCATGGTAAAAAAAAATTTACAAATTTTTTACTAAGAGCGGCACACCAGGCTTCTCTGTTATGAAAATAGAGTTTCTCAATTTCAGCTAAAGTGAAGGTGCTTGAGCAGAAAAAATTAATTTTTGAAATTGCATTTTGGGTTAAAGAATTACAAAGAAATTGCATTTTGGGTTAAATAATTACATTTTAGGTTAAAGAATTCCATAATTTTGCAACACGGTTGGTAAAGAAGTTGCTTCTTTCAGCGCAGTTTCGGACAAGTTATGCTTTTAGTTGTTTAGTGTGTCCACGCGGCCGAAAATTGTATTTTAAAGATTCCGTGTTTGGTTGAAGTTGATGGACCTGAAAGTTGACTTTACCATTTTGCACATGGTTTTATATTGCTCGATAAGGTCTCCTCTTTCTCGTCGTTCAGTTAGTGTTGTCAGGTTAAGGCCTGATAGTCTTTAAGTATACGGAGGGTGTTTTAGAGTGGTAATAAGTTTTGTGGCTCGGTGTTGAACTTGCTCGAGTTTGGCTTGGCTATGTCTTGAGCTAAATACGATCACCAGGCCTGTACTGCAAATTCGAGGTGTGGGAGTACTCACAAAATATACAGTGTGCGCCATAATGCAGAACTTCGAGCACGAAAAGTCTTCTTGAGCCTGCCAAGCATTCGGTTGCCAGCTAATGCAGCCGCACAGACTTGTTTTTTAACTTTTAGATCGCTAGTCATAAAAACGCCTAGGTCTCGTTCAGATGACGTGCATGATAGCTGGTGCAATTGGCCATCCAGTTTATTCATTGTATAAACTGCAGTTCAATTTTTATTGCTGCGCCCAGTGTGCATGACTTTGCACTTGTCGACATTAAATGATTTCAACCATGTGTGCGACTACTTCACTGCTTCGTTAATGTCGGCTTGGAGTTTTATGATGTCATAGTTTGATTCTATAATTCCAATTATTTTACAGTCATTTGCATGTATTTTAAAGTGGTGTTGTATTTTGTCTGGCAAATCGTTAATGAAGATAAGGAACAGGAGTCGTCCTAGAAGAGAGACTTGTGGCACACCGCTAGAGACTGTTTCCAATCGGATTTATTGTTACCAGTAGTTACGTGTTGCAGCCGGTTGGTTAGCGAGCTCTTGATCCAATTGTGCAAGTTGTCGGACACTCTGTAAGATTTCAGCTTGTGTAGCAAACGACGGTGCGGAACTTTGTCGAATGCTTTAGCAAAGTCTGTGAATATGATATTGGTTGGGTAACCTTCCCGGGCAGCTTCAGTCAGAATGTCGCAAGTTTCGAGTAGAATTATGACGCAACCTTTTCCCTTTTCTGAACCCGTGTTGAGCAGACCTTGCAAGGGACAGAAGTGCGCGAGATAGGTCAGCCTTTTTTGAAGATAGGAGTAATTTTGGCTTTTTTCCATTGAGACGGTATTTCTCCAGCTTTAAGCGATTCAGAGAAGATAATGCTTAGTGGAATAGCAAAGCCTGCAGCACAGTTTTTTAGGACGCGTGGGTGGATGCAGTCGAAGCCCATTGATTTGGTTTTGCTTAGGTCCGAAAGTTTTTCTTTGACGGATTCGTATGATGCGAGTGTAGTCAGTTGGTTTACGCTAGTGGAACGAGGGTTGAATGTTGGTATAGACCCTAGCGGCCTAATTTCGAAAATTGATTGGAAATATTGGTTAAGTGTGTTGCAGATTACTTTAGGTTCTGCTGTGTTTGATTATTAACTGTTTCAAGTTGACAAATGCGGTCGTGTGTTTCTTGTTTGCTTTTGACGTACGAGTGGATTATTTTATTTGGCTGTTTATTTGGCTGGCTGTGATAAATTTGCCCCAGAGTTTGCTTTTCAATTTGACAGCGTTTGCAACATCTTTGGTCACCCAATTCATGTGCTTGTTAGTGCAAAGGGTGGTCGTTGACGGGTCATGTAAAGAGATTGCTTCGTTGAATTTGTTGATAAATATTTGATATTTTATGGAATTTTTCAAGCCGTCAAAAGCCGAATGCCAGTCGAATGTTTCAATATGCGTAGAGACTGAGTTGTAGTCGGCTTTACTCCAGATTAGACGCTTTATGTAGAGGTTAGAGGAATCAGTTATTTCGGGTTCTATGATGGAAAAGTTTTAAGCTGGGTCAAATGATTTTCTTCGAGACAGTCTTGAAATTTGCTATCTATTAGCCAATCGTTTTGTACGCATGCAACATTCGCGATGCCACCTCCTACGTCGACGTTTAAATACACAGTGTTGCTGAAGTTGAAGTCGTCGTACGCAAGTAAGGTTGAGCACCCAATTGAGTTGCATTTATCAGAGGCAGTGCTTATTGAGCTTGCTATTTTATTGAGAGTTGTGTCGTTCAGGTCGTGAGAGTGGTAGACACAGCCTATTAAAATTGATTCGTTTTTTTCGTCACTCTTAAGCACAAATATTTTAACTATTTTTGTATTATGATTTGTGAGTGCATTTTTTTTTGTTTTCTATATATATATATATATATATATATATATATATATATATATACATATATATATATATATATATATATATATATATATATATATATATATATATATATATATATATATATATATGTATATATATATATATATTTATATTTATATATATATATATATATATATATATATATATATATATATATATATATATATATATATATATATATATATATATATATATATATATATATATATACAGTGGGATGCAAAAAAAAAAAAGCCGCACTCAATGTTTTTATAAAAACAGCAACAACAAATGTCTAAAACTCATATAATATTGCTTCTATTACAGCCAATATTGATAAAAATGTTTATAATATAATTGTATATTACATATAATAAAAAGAAATTAGGATTTGTAAAATATTTTTTAGGTTAAAGCTGTTTTAGTATTTAATTGGCCATCCTTTGTTTCTTATGACTTCTGCACATCTAGAAGGCATACTATCTACAAGTATTTTTAATTTTTAATTAAGTCATTTGGCAAAGCATTAAAACCATGAAGAAGAATTCGGAACAGATCATCTTCATTTGTTGCCCTACGATCTTGCAATTTTTTATCCAAAATAGACCAAAGATTTTCTATTGGATTTAAATCAGGAGACTGTGCTGGCCAAGACATAACTGGAATCAATTTAGATTCTAGATATCTTTTATTCAACCGCGCTGTATGTTTGGGATCATTATCCTGTTGAAAGATATAGTCACCATTAGGAAAAAGTTCTTTTATACTTGGTCCAAGCTGGTTAACTAAGATTTTGTGATACAAATGCTGGTCCATAATGCCTATCACCCGGTAAAGTTTTCCAACTTTGTGTGCACTAAAACAACCCCAGACATTAATCTTTTTGTCATGTTTAATAGTTGCCTTGCAGGTTTGAGGATTGAATTTTTCCCCAATTAATTTCCAACAGTGAGATCGACCATTATAATACAAAACAAATGGAGACTCATCGCTCCAGATAACGTTAGCCCATTGTTCACATCTCCAATCTTTGTGCTCAATGCACCATTTTACACGCTTTTTTCAATGGATTTCACTAACAAAAGGTTTTTTAATTTGCTTTCCAGAAAAAAAATCACTTGATGCTTTAATCCTGCGAGATTTTGTCCACTTTAAGATATTAGTAAGGTTCAAATCTAGTTTTATCTCAGAACGAGTGGTTTTACGATTTTTTTTGACAGCATTAAGAATGTAGCGATCTTCCTGTTTTGGAGTTTTCGGTTTTATCCCAGATCCAACAGCCCTTTCAGTTTTACCAGTGTGTTTGTATTTCTTTACCAATCTACTAATAGTTGAGTTTTCTCGTTTAAAACGCTTTTCAATGCTTCTGTGAGATCTCCTTGGTCAGCAGCATCAATAATTCGTCCAATTTCTGCATCTGTAAGATGTTTTCTAAAATATTAAATGTGTCCTTAATAATCTATTTTTTAAAGATTTTATTTATATAAATATTAGTTTATATATAAACATACCTTTTCTGCTCTATATTTTTTACTGCCACATCCAATTTTTTTTGTTTTGCATTATTATACATTTTATGCTTAAAATATAAAAAAAAAATTAGTGTGGCTTTTTTTTGCACCCCACTGTATATATATATATATATATATATATATATATATATATATATATATATATATATATATATATATATATATATATATATATCTATCTATATATATATATATATATATATATATATATATATATATATATATATATATATATATATATATATATATATATATATATATATATATACCATTATAATACAAAACAAATGGAGACTTAAAAATTTGAACTACCACAATCTAGAACGTGAGAAAAGTCGGATTTATATATATATATATATATATATATATATATATATATATATATATATATATATATATATATATATATATATATATAAATCCGACTTTTCTCACGTTCTAGATTGTGGTAGTTCAAATTTTGATTTAACATGATTGAACAATTCTATGTAATTAAGAACAAGACTTTTAAGTTTTGATTTTAAAGAAAATATATTGTGATAAAGAGTAATTAAATTGCATTTCGGAATTAATTCGTTATATAAATAAGGGCCGCAATAAGAGATAAAGAATTGAAAGTTTTTTGTTTTTTTTCGGGGTAAGATAAAGGTGCCAGTTGCTCCTTTGAGAGAAGTTTTCTATAAATCGTGAAGAAACTAATTCCATTTTGTATTTTAGCATAAATAATATATTAGCATAGATATTAAGTTGATAAATGTTTAGCGCTTTCATTTCTTTTAATAGAGGTTTAGCTTATGTAAGTTTGTTTTTATGATATATTATCCTAGAAGCATGTTTCTGCCGTCGATAAAGAGACATTAATTCTGTCTTGTGTGTGCTTCCCCAAGCAATGTTAGCGAATGTAAGATGACTATGTTTAAACGAAAAGTAAATTTTATAAAAAGTAATTTAAATCAAGTATTTAAAAACAGAAACGAATCTAAATGTTTATAAAGAATATAAAAACCTGATTGAACAAATAAAAACAAATCTGAAAAAAGATATTATTCTGAACAATTACAAAAAAATAATGCGAGCATTAAGAAAACGTGGAAAGTTATGAAAGATATTATTGGCAAAAGTAAATTTATTTTTGACATATTACCCTCCAGAAAACTGAAAAACAATATTGAGTACAAAGATGAAGAAGAGTAATGGTCTGATCTATCTACTAATCTAAATCTTGCATTAAAAAAAAAAAAAAATGGCTTTGAAAAATAATTTCAAAATTATTTTAGCGACTTTAAGTGTTCATTGCCAGATAGTGATCTAATATTAGATAAGCTAGAAACAACAATCAAATCAATTAAAAAGACTAAGGCCCAGGTATTGAGGTACATTTCCAGAATTGTTTTATTTTTTATCTGAAATAAAAAAGTTTTAAATTTATTTAACTCTTTAATTAAAAACAGGATAAATTAATTAAATTAATTATTTTAATTATTCCCATATAAATTTAAAAATTAAATCGTACCTATATTTAAAGGTGGAGATATGTCTGCTATACGCAATTATAAATCTCAAGTCTTCATATATTTTCTAAACTCCTTGAAAATTTAATTTTAAACAGACAATATAAATATTTAATAAAACACAGAATCTTAAATGAAAATCAATACGGATTTCAAACGCAACATTCAACGGAATATTCTATCCTAGATCTCATTAAAAGCATTAGCACTTCCTTCAATGATAAATCATTTGCATTTGGAGTCTTTATTGATCTGAAAAAAGTGTTTGACACAGTAGACCATAAAATACTACTAAAAAAAAAGAAAAGGATAGATATCAAACTATAAAAATGTTTGCTAGCCATCTAGATAACAGACAACAATGTGTTTCGATAGATCACTTTGAAAACACAAAACAACTGCAAACCAAATGTGGGGTACCTTAAGGATCTATTCTAGCTCCTTATCTATTTTTAATTTATGTCTACAACCTTCCTTAAGTCTTATCAATGTTAGATAGCATAATTTTTGCAGACGACACCAATCTGTTTTATTGTTCTAGCTCAATCTTTTAGTAACCACAAACTTGGAACTTATAACTTAAAGCTAACAAATTGTCACTAAAATCAAACAAAACCATATATCTTATTTCACTCCAACTAAATAAAAGAGGTTTGCCGTCAAAGTTTTGTGTACTTCTTGACAAGAGTTTATCATGGAACTCTCACATAAATGCCATTAAAACAAAAATCTCAAAAACATTGATCTACTCTATAAGACAAAACCTTATATATCATTCAAAAATTAAAAACTTTTTTATTTTTTCTTTATACACATATCTATCATACGCCAATATAGTATGGACAAATCCAGTGAAAAATAATCTTTTTCCACACGGGTTTTATGTGGGTTTTGTGAGGAATTCATGGGAACCCTCATGAAGAATCATGGGAATCCTCATGAAACCCTCATGGGAATCCTCATGAAAAATAAAACAAAACCATTTTTAAACGCGAAAGCTCTAACGAAAATTTATTTTTCATTTATTCACAGCTATCTTTCTTACTGCAACATTGCATGGGGAAGTACGAATTACGGAAAACTCAAAAAACTTTATAGTAAACAAAAGCATGCTTGTAGGATTGTATTTGGGGCAAACAGAACTGTTTATTGCGAGCCACTATTAAATCGTCTCAAGGCCTTAAATATTTATAAACTAAACATTTACCAAACATTACTTTTCATGTTTAAAATGAAACATGGAATATCTCCACTTATATTTCAATCTTATTTTAGCGAAATATCTCATAAGTATCCAACAAAGTTTTCAGAGGATAACTTTATTGTTCCGAGAATAAATTTAAAAATAAGTTCTTATCAAATTAAATATCGAGGACCTTTTTTATGGAAAAATTTTATTAAAAACTTTAATAAAGAACACTACTCTTTAGAAAAATTTAAAGCAGTTTCTAAAAGAATCTTACTTCAATTAGATTTTAATTCAATAGACTTTAAGTATTTTTTTTAAAAAGGAAATTTTAAAATAGAAACAAACGCTCCCATTATCATTAAGTATATTTTGTTATATGTATCAAATATATTTGTATTAGTAAACAAAACTTTCTTTACTTTTAAATTTTAATATAAATGTCATTTTATTATTTGACAAAAGTTATGTACTCTTTAACGTTTTTTTGTATATTCTATTTATATTTGTTTATAAACACGGGCAATTTGTAAACGGGGCTCGGCGATAAGACAGTCATTGTCTTCTTCTTGCTCCGGCCAATTTTTATAAATGTAATATGTCTATATTGTAAATATATGAAACGGCAAAAAAAAAAAAAAAAAAAAAAAAAAAAAAAAAAAAATCCATGTGGAACAAGCATTTTAATTTTTAATAAAAATGCTTGTACCATAATTGAATACAACATACAATATATTTGAGTTGTTTACATTATGTATATATGTATGTTAATTATTTTAAGTTACTTTTTGTTTGTAATTATTTAATTGTTTTTTAAACAACTGCAATTTTTGATACGAGTTTAGAGCAACTAGATGCAAGTTAACACTAAAGAGCGTGCAACATGAAATTCACTAAAACGGTTAAAAATAACAGCGAAACGTTTTTTTTGATATTTCGGTATTTAATTTTACTGTAATACTTTTGTAGCATAAATAAAAATATAAATTTGTTGTATGAAATTAAAAGTTTTTGTTATTAACTTAATTTTTTTTTATTAATAATTTTTATTATTTCATTTTTTATCACTAACATTATTTTGTTTTTCTTATTAGTTTAATTTTTATTAGATATGTATGCAGTATTTCTTAATTGTTGTATACATTTCAAATTTATTTGAAAAAGTTTTTCCTTGTTACCAGGCTTATTTTGTCGAAGACACCCTCCAAAAAATTCAAAAATTATATGTTTAGTGTAAAATCTAAATGCGGACGACACGAGACATACTCAGCAGATTTCCTATTGAGATAGTAAACCATTTGATGCATGTTATTTTACAAAATGAACGCTGAATTTGAAAAAAATTTATATATAAGCAGATGCATCATTTTGTGTTATAATTTAGAAATCAATTTATTAAAACCATTATTAGAGGCAAATACTATTTTCAAAATGTTTTTTTTTTTTTAGAAAAAAAAAAAAAAAATTAAATTGAATTTTTGGTGTAGCAATGAATTTAGAAGCACTTTATACTTTTATTATAGCTGCATACAATGAGTAAATCGGGATGTTGTGAAATGCTGTTATTTTTTTTCCTGTTAATATTGAACTTTTCTTTTGTTAAATCCTCTGCATTAAGCCAATCTCTTAATCAAATAGACAAAACAGTGGAACCGAAGCATAAAATCAAACGTTCGCAGAATATTAACTCGGAAGAAATTTTAAATTATGCTAATTTCAACTTTTCAAACCAAAATCCTAGATCCAAGGATCAATTTACAAGAGTTTTTGCACAAGCGGGAAAAATATTTATGTACCGATTTGAATTTGTTCATTGTGTTAAGGTAATTAACATAATAATTTAATTTTTTTATAATAATTTTAGGTATTTAATAGATTTCTAATTAAAACTATTTCTAATTAAAATTATTTTAAAAGAAATCTATTTCTTTTAAAATAGTGTTTATTAGGAATAGTTTTAATTAGAAATCTATTAAATATATTTTTAATGCAATTTAAATTAATATCAAAACTTAATAGTTTTATTATTATTTAAAATATATAAATATTATCAATATAGAAAAGAAATTCGTCATCTTTAGAAGATTGGGTACAGTTTCATAAAGAGTTGACCATGTTAATTGGATTACCGCATTCGGAACTCTTAGGAAGTTTTGGCTTGTCGTATAACTGTCGTGCATCAAACATAAGAACGAACTTTCATTCAAAAGTTAATGAAGTCATGAAAACTATTAATATTGAAATAAATCTGAAGTCATCTTTTATGAAACCTAACGTTGCTATTGAAGTATTTACGCCAGAAGATAGGCCGTCTCTAACTTTGCTTAAAAAAATTGAGATTATTCAAATCATCGAGACAAACGTAAAAAGTTATAAAGTTGTTAATAGCATTGCTAATTATTTTCGAGCCATCTTGAATTGGGGAAAAAAATCAAACTCAAAATTGGCTGTCGTAATTAATATTAATCCGTGTAGTTTACATCGGCTGACCCGTATTTTAACATCATATGACAGCGCTAATATAATTGGAGTAGTTATATATGCTCCTGTTAATGAAAGTTCAATGAACTTTAAAAATAATTGTCAACAATTTAAAAACTTGGCTCAGACAATCATAAGCAGCTCATTGATATATAAACGTAAACGAGTTGTCAAAAGAGAAATTCCTTTTCTCGATATTCCTGATATATTTAGAACCAATTTACCAAAACTTGATTGTTCAAACAATACACCACCAGTCGCAAAAGAAAAAAGTGTGACGTTTACTTTCCAATCAAATGAATTTAGTCACATTGAGATTAACGAAGCTTTATTTACAGACAGAGAAGATGGAAATCTGAAAATGTTAAAACTAAAATTGACTTGGGGAAATGGTGTACAAATTAAGCCTGATGATTGGGTTCAGTTTAGCTCAGTCCTAAAACTTATATACGCTTTTTCTACCTATGATGTTTTTGAAAAACAACCTAAAGGTGGTTATGCACTTTTGGCTACGGCAACTGACCAGTGTGACTCCTCTGTTGCAACTACTGTTTACGTTAAAATAGAATCTCCATTCTTAAATTCCAGTAAAGTAACCTGTGATTATATTGTACTTTTAGTTGAATTTATTGCGGACAAGAATATGCCTTATATAAACATCCTTGCGGAACTTATTGACAAAGTTGCAACTTTTAATAATATTACATCCTCCAACTTAATTGTGCTAAAGGTCTTTCGATCATTTCACAGAGACAAATCCGTTTATTCTGTCTTATTTACTCTAAAAGCATGTAACAGTTGCATAAAAGAGATTTTTCTTTTATCGAAGAATTTGAATCAAGGTAATAAATTCAAACAGTTTCTTTCGCCAAAATTTAATTATAACACGGTGTTGCTTTCAAAATGTGGAGAAAATAGTTCACCCCAAACTGTTTATCAAATAGATAGTTTTGTCTTATCAGAAAATCGTACGACAATTCATGAAATATCAAAAGCTACATTTTTTGATACAGAAGATGGATTTCTAGATAACTTAACCCTCCAAATACATAACGTCTCAATTATTGGGGTTCTTGTTATCTTGCATAAACAAAGTGTTGTTTTTTATCAGTACAAAGAAAAAATTAACATTGGGTCAATTAATATTACAGTAATAGATTCTTCTAAAAAAATATCATCTTTAACAGTTAAAGTCATACCTAGCAATAACCTGAATTTAGTTAACAAGTGGTTCATTTTTACCATGGACGCTTACTATGATGAGTTCTACAGCAATGACTTCATTATTACAAAATTATTACATATGTTTTCAAAGTTTTTTGGAGGAGGGGATTCAATATATGACCTTGTATTATTGGGTTTTGACCGAAAAGGTATTTTTCCACTGTCTATTGAAATGAAGCTATCTCTTGTCTCAATTAATCATAAAAACACAATTGAAATTGAAAAAATGAAAAGTGAAATTGTGCAAAAGGACGGTAAAGCCACAATTGGTTTTGCTACGTTTTTCCTACCACATGTGAGAAACATTCACTGTGCTTATCACAATTTTGAATTGTCAAATCAAAAAAATGAACTAAACATTATTAATAACATACCTCCTCTCATCATCAATGCTTCTCATGTTTTTCACTATTCAATTCCAGTTGACACATTTTATGACAAGATCGACGGTAATACAAAAAATTTAATCTTAAGAATGACTAGTTTAGACGGCCAAGCGCTGCAAAAAAACTCATGGATGCAGTTTGACTCTAAGCTCCAAAAGATTTCTGTTGTTTTAACTCTAGATATGATGCAAGAAGAAAAAATGAAATCTTTTAAGTTTGTGCTGATTGCAATAAACTCTAGAAATCATACCGCAAACTTAACAATAAATTTGATCGCAACTCGAAGAAATAACCCTTTAGGAGGTACTCTTGTTCAACTTGCTATCAAAGATGATATAAACAGTTTGGTTGATGATATGCAAATTTTATTACCTCTTTTGATTAAGTTTGACGACATAATGAAAACATCAATAGAAAAAGAACTAAAGAGTTTTTCGAGAGAAAATGGTTTATCTACGATTGTTTTAGTTTATAACTTTACTTCAAATGATGGTTTGTGTGACTTCGAGGAGATGAACTGTTTGAAGAATAAGAGTTTTGTGCTTAGTTTTAATAACGATAAAAAATTTTTTGAATTAATTCCAGATGTTTACTTAATGAAATTAAAAATAAGTACGTTTGGTATTTGCGAGAAAAACGTTTCCAATTTAGATTTTAGTGAAAAAATTCAAAACAAATATTCTCAATCTCTCACTGGAAATGATTTGACCGAAATTAATTCAACTCTATCTCCTGTTGTTGATAATAAAAACTTGTTTAAAGGACCTGAAATTCGACTACCACTGCCAAGAATATTTGTTAGCTTTTGCAAATCTGTTGTCTACTATTTGAATCCAGATACATTCTTTGATGAAAAAGATGGCAATGCTAAAACACTAAATATTGAATTAATGCACAAAATAGAAGGAAAGGTAAGTCATTTTTTTTATCAAAGTCATATTCATCTTTATTAACTCCTCTATTTTTAACCATTTTTAAGTAAATGTTATGCTTCCAAATAACATAAAAAGTTAAAGATTAAAAAAAAAAAAAATCAAAAGATTTTAAATAAAAGTTTAGTTAAAAAGCTGTCGCGTGTATAAAGTGTCGCGTATATAAAGTGTCGCGTGTATAAAGTGTCGCGTGTATAAAGCAAAGAAACCTGATAGGATTTAATTAGTAAATATTTCATCTTAAAAACAATCTTTCTTTCCACTTCTACTAAAGTTTCAACTTTTACAATTACTTCTATTTCTACGCCTGGTCTTAACCTATATTTAGAGGACAGTTTTGTGGATTTTGATCCAAGTAATTTATTATTTTACCAACATAATTTTTAAACCTTAAATCCCTAAGCCCCAACCCCCCTACCCTTATTTCTCCCCAATGTATCTATTACTTAATATAAATTTATTATTTGATATAACCTATCTTTCTTTTAAATTTGTAAACATAGATATATAGGTTATTAGTTATTAAATATTAAATAAATAACAATTTTTTTAAACTTTTTAAACAACATGTTTCATTAATAACAATTGACTTCATCAGGTATAAAAAATTAGTTTCAATTTCTGTATATAAACAGTTTTTTTAACTATGTTGAAATTTTATTAGTTTTTTTACAATAGTTACCATAGTTACATTTTTGTAAAATAAGTAAATTGCACGAAATTTTAAAAAGGATTATGAATCGGTGAATGTTAAAAGGGCGGAAATCCAATAATGTAAGCTAAAAAAAACTGCATTTCACCCAGAAGTAAATTTTTGTTAATGGTTCAATAATTTTTTTCAATGGTGAAAAACATTATCTTTTTCACAAAAAATACTATTAAACCATTAACAAAAATTACTACGGGGAAAATGCTGGTTTTTTTAGTTTCCCGAAAGTTTACATAGTTGGACTTTTTTTTTTCACCGATTTATATAAAAAGTGTAAAGTGAAAAAAAAAAAAAAAAAAAAAAAAGAAATAGAATAAACGTAAGATAATCGAGAAAATATATTGTTATAGTAAGTAAGTAATAGTATAGTAGTTTGATTTTTATTGGACATTAAATGAAGGTTTTTTTATTTCAATAAGGATACCCTCCTCATATTTAAAGGAAGCTCTGTCAATAATGGAGAAGAAATCAAAGTTAGTTGAATCTTTACATTCTTGTGATCAACCTGTTTGTAAATATGGGATGCCTTATTGGAATTTGAATGTTTTGAAACCCTTATTGTGTAGTGTCAAGTGGTTGTCTATTGATAAAACATGTTGTTTAAAAGTTTAAAAAAGATTGTTATTTATTTGAAAATTATTATCTACTAAATTACTGTACTGCAGTACTAAATTAATGCTACTTAGAAAATAGTAACATTTAAAAAGTTGAGAACAATTTTTTGCCAGGTTGCATCTTATGAAACTGAAGTGACAACAGAAGTGCTGTTGCCAGTGATTCCAAACACAGCCCCAACTGTTAACATACTTTCACCAGCAGTTTGGTAATAACTTTTAAGAAGTTTATCATTAATACTGTTTTAAGACTTAATAGTAATTTGACTAAGTTCATTCTCATAAAAAAGTAGTTATTCTTTGCATGATCAATTAATTGTTCTTATCTCCAGATTGTATATTTACATTTGCCATTGCCATACTCAGCCATTAAAAAATGACAACAACAAAGTACAAACAAAGAAAAACTCAACAAGTTTGGCACACGACCTAAAAATGTTTCATATGCTTACTGAATAAAATAAAAAAATTATAGCCATTAATTACGTCATTTTAACTAGTTAATAAACTTCGTGTTTATTGGTTGATTGCAATCATAACTTACTTCATGTAAGATATGGCTTCTTCTTGTTGAATTTAAGAATGCAGAACTGGTCAGCTTCACTGATCAGTTTTCTGTGGTGATTTTTTGGAGGCAAACACAATATACACCAAATACTGGAAAATACATTTTTTCCCCTTATATTTCTAAAATTTTTGTATATGTGCTTTTGGCTTATTTACTAAGCTCCCCGATGTTGCGCTCTTTCAAAAGTTTATTTTAAAAAACAATAGCTTTATTTATAAAAAAAGGAAGACAAGACAAGATGACAAACGTTTTGAAAATTCTTAGTTTTCAATTTTAATAAAAAACTTTTTAATAAAATTTACACAATTTTAATAAAAAAACTTTTGTCAATAAGTTTAAGAGTAATAGTTCATTACATAAGTTTTCAGTTTGCAGAAAATTTTTAATAAAAATTAATTTTTGTTACGAAATCAAAAATTTCTATGTTTAATTTATTATATTTACAAAAATATTTGTTTTTAATTGTATAATTTAATAAAAGCACACACACACACACACACACACACACTCACACACATATATATATCTGTGTGTGTGCGCGCGCGCGTGTGTGTGTGTGTGTGTGTAACAAAAATACTTTAATAACACACATTATTTTTGTTTTTTAAGTATTTTGTTCAGTTTGAAATGGTTTGGTTTATATAGGTTCTACAGTTTGAAACGGTTTGATTTATAGGTTTGGAAACCAAATGTGGCTATATGCAACATATTTTAAAAAAGTGTTGTGTTCAGTGATGTATTTTTAACATTATTATAAAAGCATTTGGTTTTTAACATTATTATAAAAGCATTGTCGCTTAAGGGGCAAACAGGCCAGCACCATAACCACAGGTTTTCTTAGCCATTTTAGGCACATTCTGAATTAGACATGATGTGATGAATTTTCCGATTTAATGCGATTTAGAAAATTTATTTTTTTTGACAAATATACTAGTAAATAGTGTATTTTTAATCGCCATTATGTATTTTACTAAAATTATTTTTACAAAACAATATTTACAAAAAAAACGGTTTTTTGACTTTTTTTATAATTTTTGAAATACTAATTGTTTTATTGGTTTGGTAAAGGTTTCTAACTCATCGTGGATACAGTGGGACAAAAAGCTTCAACGCATATACGGATTTTTAAAACTAAGCGATTACGATTACATGAGTACCCGGCCTGAAAATCAATACTTTTTAAAAGCAACAGACTCTGATGGTTATTCAATTGAAGCTGATATCAACTTTATTTTACCAATAAAAAGACTCAGCTTCTTTTACAAAATTTCCAGTACATTCCAAATAAAATCTGAAAACGGAATTGAAGCGAATCACCAATCAGCTCTATGGAACAAACTTACATCTTTCACGGGGGTAACAAAGATACAAATAGTCACATTTCTCAAACTTAATGAAAATCAAATACTTTTAGAATGGTTTATTTGTGAAATTGATGAAAAATATTGTCCAAATAAAAAGATTGAGGCTCTGAATTTAAAACTATTAAGCGGTAAAGATCCGTCAAGTCAGTTTTTCAACGTTATGCTACCCGAGTATGAGGTTTTAGAAACTAAATTTAGTGTAGAAGAAATTTGTGCAATAGAAGAAACAAAAACGGAAACTAAACCTACAAATTTTATCAAGCCAGCGCAATCACAATTTAGAATAACAAATTCTTCTATATTTAGCCTAAAACCCACTCAAACACTAAGTACTCTCTCAAAGAATTCTCTCAACTCACCTGCAATGATCAACCTACCTCCGATAGTTTTAAAATCAGTTCCTATATTATATGTTTTTCCTTGCAAAATTACTGAGTACAAGTTAAACGAAGATGTATTTTTTGATCCTGAAGATGGTTTAACTCGCAGCCTTAAAGTAACAACAACAAATGAATTATTTTTATATAATGCCACCACACAGACAATATCAATTAAATTTATGCCTGATTCTCCATCATTTTTTCAAATTATTGCAGCCGATAAGTACGGATTAACTGTGACTCAAAACATAACAGTGATAAAAACAGAAAAAGAATTGCTTGCTTTTAATATTTCATTTTACGGTACAACTGTTCAAAAACTTGCTAATAATAATTATTTACATGCTATGATAACGCAGAGATTACATCTTCTGTGGCAGCATTTATTTACCGGAAATATTTTAGTTCAATCAATAAGTAAACATAATTACAATTATATAACAATCGTTTGGTCGCCTTGCAACCTGGAATGTTCAAACAAATATTATCAAAATATTCGCGCATCTATTTTTCAAAAAGATAATTTGCAGAATAATATAGTTAACCTTTTTGCACCTGACCTGATTATCACGCGAGCATCGTTAGCTGTATCACAACCTTGCATAGATATATTAAACAATGATCATACCCAAAGCCCTTTATCGTTTTCTAGTTTCATTACCATTGAGGACATTAAATCTCAAAGTATGGAACAGTTAAAATCAAACTCACCACCTGAGATTAAATCTAGATTACCAATATTAATTGCTTATAAATGCAGGCTGTTCAGCTTCAGCATACCTGAGAATTTTTGCTATGATCTGGAAGATGGATTCACACCAAATTTACGTTTACAATTACTTTCACTAAAAAAAGAAAACCTTAGCTCAAAACATTGGTTGCATCTAAATGAAAAACTACTGGTCCTCTATGGCACTCTTAAGTCTGCCGACATTATTGAATCTAGGAACAAAATTTTGTCTTACTATTTATGCTGTAGAGATAAACAAAGGGCGGTTGTATTTCAACAGATAGATATAATTATTGCAGAACCAAACTTAATACCCAGTCATCTTATTACCTTTTATAGTTATTTGCATTTGAGTCAAAATGATACCGAAGTACAATCACAAATATTGGATAAAATTGCTTTGTTTCTTGGTGAAGAGGATACCAAAAATATTGAGATAAAAAACTTTTCAAGAGATTCCTCATTATCAGATCATATAACTTTAAGTTGGTATAACTGCTCTATTGATGATCCGTGTAGTCCGGAAATTAACCTTTTAAAAAATAAATTTTTTGATAAATTAAACTTAAATTCTCAATTTACTTTAGCAATGATTCCAGAGTTTGTAATGATAGGAGGTAAATTTAATGTTTCATTATTGTGTGCATCATCGCAAAACACATCTCAAAATTTATCAATTAAAAATCCTACTATTAAATATACCAACCATGCTCCGGTTGCTAGACAACCTCTTCAAGATATAATTGTGCCTCCTTGTTCCACATTCAGTTTCCGAATTCCTGAAGACACTTTTTTTGATATTGAAGATGGAAATACACGCAACTTAAAACTTAATTTACTTACTGAAGAACTATTCCCAATTCCCAAAACATCTTGGGTTCAGTTTGTGGAATCAACTCAAGTTATATACGGATTTCCAAAACTTATTGATTTCAAAGAGTTAAACAGTTCCATTGAATATTTTTTAGAAGCAACTGATAATGAAGGATATAAAGCATATACAAAGGTTGTCCTAGCAACGCCGGCTAGACCTAAAATACCATTTGTTGTTAATATAACTTTGAGCAGGTTTTTTGATCTCAATTCAAGTGATTTGATTGAGCAAATTTTTTTAGCTGGTCAAATTAGTTTTTTTATGGGTGACAAGGATGTTTCCCAGATAATAGTTGTAGACTATATGCGGAAAACGCATTCTGTTTTTATATCTTGGAGCAACTGTTCTTCAGTAAACGAAAATTGCCCACATAAAACTGAAAGCTTGTTACAAAATAAACTTTTAGAAAAAGGTTCTCCAAGTAACACATTTGTCAATAAAATAAAAACTTATTATTCTGTACAAAAGATAACCCTAGACTCTTACTCTAATTGTTTTCAACCTCCAAAATTTAATAATAGTTTCAATGCGTCATTCACGGCTATTAAAAATGAGCCGCCAAAAGTTATCCGTTATGTTCCACCTCAATATGTAAACTTATGTCAACCGTTTATTTATCGCATACCGGAGGATATATTTACAGACGAAGACGGAAGCACTTCATCTTTACAGTTAAAACTTTTAGATTTAAACTTTAAAGAAGTCCAAAACGATTCGTGCATTATATTAGGCATTAATTCAACAATATATGGAATAATTAAACTTTCAGAAATCCATAAAAAAAACAATGATTTTAGATACTTGCTTTCAGCTTCTGATTCGTCCGGATTAGAAACAAAAATGCCTTTGTCTTTCAAAACTAGAAATTATTTCAAAAAGCTGAGCTATCATCTAGTGCTGGAACTAAAGGTTAAGTTTATGCAAATAGATACCGATTTGCTATTAAACTTAATCTATAAAATTAATAACTATTTTGGTACTGCAGACAACCCCGATATTTTGCCAATATCATTTGAAAACAAAAGAAATTATCGAAACATTTATGTATTAGCCTGGACGTTTTGCAGTTTAAAATTTGAAACATGTCCTCATGATAAATTAAATGATATTAATAGAAAACTCTTTGACTCAGGCGGAAATGTCCTTGAAAACTTTCACTCTATTTTAAAACCCGATTTTTCTGTTTTGAGCTTAAAGACTGTATATTCAAACATATGTTCTGAGAATAATGCTTCTTTGTATCCGTTATCTGAGCAAGCATCTTTTTTACCTATTGGAGTTCAACCTATATTAATCTTTATAAACCAATGTAGACCAACTGTACATAATGTGTCTGAAAACTTTTTAAAGTTGAATTCAAAAAACTCACCAAGTATTATAACTTTACGATATGAAAACGGATCTAGAGTATCAAGCCAATCTTGGATACAACTGAATGAGCATAATAGTATAGTCCATGGTGACGCACGCACAAAGCTGGAAGAAATTCCAAGGATGTATATTCTTCAAGCCGAATACACCGACAAAAAAAGCCGACTACTCCCACTAAAGGTTGATATTGCACCATTAAATGTAACAGAACTTCATTTTTTTGTTTCAATTACATTTAAAGTAAATTTAAATATTACACTTAATGATGTTCTCATGATAGATCTACTCAAAACAAAGTTACAACTTTATCTTAAGGTTGATTCTATTAGTATCGTATATCTATTTCAGAATACTTCTAGATTCTATGCGAAATTCAGTTTTTGCGTAAATAACTTTAAAACTTGTAATTACACCCACGTGGAGTATATTTTATCGATGCTATTCAAAAGACAAGATTTTACTTCAACTATAAATATAAAAAGAGGCGTACATCAAAGTTTTGTCTCTGCACTACTGCCAGAATTTACAGATATTTCTGTAATTGACGAGCTTTCAGGTCCTTGCTCATTCAAACTTAATGCGTTAAAAGATCGCACAAGTTTAAACATATGTGTAAATCCGTGTGGTTCTTTTCGATTTAAAATTTCGCAAAATATTTTCTTCGATCCTTTACCAAATTACGATGCTACGTACATAACTGAAGTAGTGAAGATGCCCAGGTTAGTCACTTCTTGGTTACATTATAATGACTCGACTTTGGAGTTTTACGGAATTCCGACGGAGCATGTCAGAATGAGTGAACCAGAAACAGGGTACCAATTTTTGCTATCTGCATATGAATATAACGGAGGAATTGCCAAAAAATGGATTCAATTTAAAATTTGTAACAGTACACCAAAATATGAAAATAACATTGAAGTAAAACTTGCTTGTCCGACTCAAAATGAAAACAATTATAATGCATTTGAAAGTATTTTGGAACAACTTTCTTATATATACTTTAAAAAAAATCTATCATCACTACATTTATACAACTATACTTTTGACCAAAACATTATAAAGTTAATATTTTCGCGGTGTGGGGCCACCGAGGTTTTTGTAAAAGAAATAAACGGAACAATAATCAATAACTGCGTTGTATTTGACGTCTCGATTTTTAAGGCCCGAGACAACCCCCCAATGAATAATAGAAAAGAGTTAAGATTTAGACCAAAATTCTGTCAAACAAATATATTCGATATTCCAATAGAAACTTTTGTTGACAATGAAGACGGGAATATTAACAATCTTTATTTATTCGTCACATTTGAAAATTACACTTTAATTCCAGATCACTACTGGATAAATTTGGTAAACAACAAACTTCACGTACTAGTTATTTTAGAGGAATGCAAAAATAATATTTACCAGTTTTATTTAAATGCTAAAAATTCCAAGAACCAAATCGCTCGCATTCCGCTTGTAATAGAGATTATAGATGATTTTCCCAAATTAAACAACTTTCACTCTATTCGTTTAAAATCTAAGATAGTCCAATCAGTTGTTCCTCTTATTAATAACCTTTTTGCAACGCTTGAATTATTTTCGAACATTTCATATGCCGTCAACAAATATAGTCTTTTTGAAAATCAAAGTATTTCTCTGACCTTTTTTAAATGTTCTTTAACCACAATGGATTGTGGGTGCTCAGCTGACTGCGTTGCAAAAATTTATTTGATACCAGAGTTTTATATTGAGCAACTTGAAATGAACCAAACTCATTGCGACTTCAATAACGCTCCATTATTAATGAACGCAATTTCTAATATTACTATACCTTCAAAGGGATATTTGACATATCAAATTCCGAAAAATATGTTTTATGATAAAGAAGATGGATGGACAAGAAATTTATCATTAAGTATGGTCTCTCCAGATAATTGTTGGTTACAATTTTCTGAAAAAGATCAAACTATATACGCAATTGCTTCAGACAAAACCATAAAAAATTATTTACAGAAAAATCTTTCTCTTATTTTAACAGCAACTGATTCGTTAGGAAAAGTAGCTAGCACAACAATAGACCTTTTTTTTGAGCCAATCATTTCATATGGTTTTTTTGTTTCTATTTTGTTTCAAATTACCTTTGTGAAAAAAGTAACATTTTTAGGCTCATGTTTACAAGATAAAATTTTTATCTTTAATAAAATGTCAATATACCTGAATACAACTTTGTCTTTAAAATCAGCGTTTAAAGCAGCAGACGATATGTTCATTGAAATCATTGTTGCAAGTAGTACGATAAGATTTGCTCCTTGTGACTACCTTGCTACCGATCGGTTCTTAAAGCTCATCGAAGACAGAGAAGGATCATTTGCTGATGGATTTTTAAGTTTTATGTTACCAGATTACATTCCAAGATTTATATCAGTGCACAAAGGTCCAACATGCATGGACTTGGCTAACACCCCTCCCAAACTAAATGGTACACTTGATATTGATGTTTTATCCACGTTTTCATTTGTGGAAAAGAGGTTACCACAAGGTTTAGCTTATGACAATGAAGATGGAAACATCTTTAATTTAAATATAGCATTGTTGCATTCAAATGGAACACAAGTGAACAATGATTGGATTTATTTTGATGAAAAATCAAAAGTTCTTTTTGTCCTTGGTAGTCACCAAACCGCTGAAAGACAGCCAAAGAATGGGTACGAATTTATGCTTAGCATTCAAGATAGTAGAAAAGCAATTGTATGTTTGAAGTTTAAAATCGTTTTCAAGTTGCCAATAAGGACAGATATATTTAGCATAACGGAAATTATTGACTTAATTCCATCAGATTACGATTTTTCTATCAAATCAGACATTCCTTCAATCAAATCAGACATTCCTTCAATCAAATCAGACATTCCTTCAATTATAGCATGGAAAAAGAATAGAGAGAAGTTATTGAACTTTCATTTGGATTTTGTCTCTTACAAAAAAATTGAGCAAGTAAGTAAAAAAACTAATTTTGAAGTCGAAAATATATCAACGTATAATGTCACATGGAGAATTAATAATGAAAAAGAATCCTGCGAATTTGAATCGCTGAAGCATATTGAAAATATTTATAAAAATTATTTTAGTACTTCAAGTTACCAAGTAAACCATAATTGTTTCAATGTACCAATTTTTCAACTAAAAACAAACAAAACAATTGAAGTTTACCTTGATCCATGTCAAGAGGTTGTTTATAAACTAGAGAAAAACATGTTTTGGAATGAGATGGATAAAAATACAGAAGGATTTTACGTGAAAGCAATACTAACTTATCCAAAAAGTTCTGATATCGCTTATGATTCATTATCAAAAACCTTTTATGGGACTTTAGTTTTAGATAAATTTCTCAAGTATGGACATATAGAGTTTTACCTGGAGGCAACTGACTCTGACCAGTTAAAATCAAGCTTATTGTTAAAATTTTTTATGAAATCTCCTCCTACTAAGTATTTTGAGATTGAGTCAAAATTTTTGTACTTTTCTAATGAAAGTACCAAGTTTTTAACACTGTTTCGTAACAATATTGTAACATTCTTAAATTTTGAAAACCAAGGCGTTGTGTTCTATAACTACAATATTACGTCATCTGACAAACAGATGACCTCGTTTGTTTTAAATTTTTCTATTTGTATAACAACACCATACTGTCACATTCACAAACGGGTTATTTCATCCCTAACTTCTGACAAAGGTGAATTGAATGAGGACTTTATCAATGCTATGAATAGTAAAATTTTGCCCATTCACATAGTTAGTAGATCAAATAGCAACTGTTTTATTGACACAGAAGAAAAGCAAGATGCCACTGTTAATCTGTGTACGCCATTAAGTTATAAACTGCCAAATAATATACTAGACAATGAAAAAGTATTAAAAAGTTTAAACTGGTCTTTAAAAGCACCTTTATTTACCTGGATAAAATTTGATCCGTTTACTCAAACGCTAACAGGTAGACCTATAAAAAGAGATATACCAACATCTAAAAGTAAATTCAATATAAAATTTGATGTGACATTCAATGATGGAATAATTCGATCCAAAAACATTACTATTAGATATTCAACAGTTTTTGTTAGCTATGTCGTTAACATTCAATTAATTTCAAAAAAATCATTCGCAGACTCATACGAGCTTCGCAATAAGTTACAAGAAAAGTTTGATGCAATTAAAAATAACAATAGCATTAATGTGTATGATATATCAACACAGATTGTTGCTAGATTTCAGATATTTTGGGTATCTGTATTTAGTTGTAGCAACCATTTTAATCAATGTAATCCTGTAAAACAGCAAGAATTTTTTTCAACGTTTGTAAATTCTAAAAATAAAATTCATGACCATTTTGTCAAAGTGTTTTCTGATACATTTGGTGTATTAAACATTACTGAAGAAAACAGTTGTAGCAAAGAACTACTTAAGAAAAAACCTTTAGTTTTAACATTGAAGACTTGTCAACAACTTAACTTTACACTGCCAACGTTTTCAGATAATATTCAAGAAACTAGAGAGCATTATGAGTTACTTTTAGAGAACGGTAATGCATTACCTAGTTCTTCACCAGTGCAGTTTGACAATGTAAATTCAGCTATATATGGGTTAATTACACATGATTTTGCTCTTAATTCATCTGGGGAGCTCAGATATGTACTCAGATTGCACAAAGCCCAAAAAATATCTATTGATTTTAATGTAACTGTTTTGTTGTCCAGTAAAAAACCACGCTACAACTTTGTTGTAAGGACAGAACTACTTAGTTACCTAAGCACTGAAGTTGCTGATGTTAACATACTTTTGAAATTTATTTTAAGAGTTTCTTCATTTATTTCAGTTTATTCTAGAAGAACACCCCGTGATACAATTAGTATAAAAAGTTATACTCGTAGAGGTAATAAAATCCCTCAGAGAATTATAATTGAGTGGTTGAATTGCTCAAACATAGAAAACTGTAATGAAGATAAAGATCTTTTCAGCAAAACTTTTATAACTGATTTATTAACGAACCCACAATTTGCCCGGGAAATAAATCAAGAATATGGATTTGTACATCGTAAATCGTCTTTTTATAATCTTGATTCCTGTAAAAAAGATTTTCAATTACCGATATCAGTTTACAACTTGACTTCAGGTAATGTAACAGTTTTCTTAAACTCCAGGTCTTTTTTTGAGCGCAATCTTGAAAAACATATCTTTGATGGTAATAATTTTAGTAACAATTTATCTGTTATTATGACATTTACAAACAAAAGCTTTGTACCTTTTAATCATTGGTTGCAGTTTGATAACCAGGAAAGAAAATTATTTGGTTTCCCAGACAACACTATTTTGCCTCACGTTTCTTATTGGTACACACTTATTGTGAGCGATGATAAAGGTCTAAAATTAGTAAAATATATGGAGATCAAAATCCAAGCTCAAATGCAAGCTGGAACCCAGTTAAGTGTTGATATTACATGCGCGGATCATCGTCCACCAATTATTTTGCATATTAGAGATATAGCTTCTAAAATTGCAAAAAAGTTTAAACTTCGTTTAAAAGATATCTTATTAGATTTTTTTTATCTAACACGCAAACAACACATATATTTAGTTTTAAACTTACCAAGTACTGCTTTAAACGAAAATTTTTCAAAACTTCAATACTCTACCACTTCAACCTGCAGAATTTTAAAAATCTTTAAAGTTAACTCTCTTGCGTATTTTGCGGATAATAATATTGATTTAGCAGCTAACGGAGAATTAATTGTCCTCAATGGTATCCCTGATCTTGATATCACCTGTGGAAAACCTTTAGTTTATAAAATACCCGTTGACGCATTTTATTTCATCAGTATGAAAGCAGAGAAATTAATATTTGAGCTTGATGATAAAAATTTTTCAGACTTGATTGGCTCTTCGTTTATTAAACTTTCAAGTGACATATTTTATATATTTTATAGTTTAAAAGAATGTTTACATATTAAGTCTTCTAGAATTTTGAACATAAAAGCTTCGGACCATCGCGGAAATTTTGCTATCGACTCTTTTAAATTAACAAAAAATGGTGATTTTCTACAATGTTGCAACACGTATATCGAATTAGTGTTTCGACTCCCATATTCACCAGAAGATGATTTATTTAAAACTTACCAAATACTGCAAAATGATATTTACGAAGATTATGCAGATAATTTACGAATAGTAAATGTTTTATCATCTTTATATTCTGAAGGTTTATCAGTTTTGTTAACTAACAAATCTTTATTTACAAACAATTCGTGTAACCAAAACATCTCGTATAGACCGTTTTTGTTTCCAGTGTTTGAAACTACTAGTCCGGTTATGTTGCAAGGCAAAATACAAAATTTTTTCACCAATCTTGTTCATGCTTCGGTTATGTTTTGTAATACTATTGACAAATCTTTTTTTGAACTTTCGTCAGATGCTTTGAAAGCGTCTGATTCCGTAAAAAAAGGAAAAAATATTAGCCCGGAAGAATGGTTTTTGTATTTTCTGCCATTGTTTATTTTAGCATTTATGGTAGTTACTTCATGTATTTGTTTTTACTCTTGTCGGTGTGTGCATCGCAATTGTTTTAAAAAACCAAAAAATCTGCTTGTTGATGCAAGTTCTGAAGTTATAGAAAAAAGAGCTGGTCAAGAAAAAACGTTTAAATCGTCATTTACGGAAATACCATTGAAACCTGTATCAACGTCGGGAGCGAGCAAGATTCGCGAATTTCAAAAACTGCCTCAAAACAAAAATATCTCTATTTGCGAAAAGCCAAATGAGACAAAATGTTTTAATAAGACAAAGGATAAACATGAAAAACAATTAAATTCTAAAAAATCTAACTTTGAAAATAAGAAATCAAATTTATTAGTTTCATTAAGTTCACCTTCTAAAAATAGTTGTAACAACTCATTAAAATCTAATGTAATTACAAAAGAAAGTTATGACAATAAAGAAATACTTCGGTTACCTGCTATCCCAAACGGACCTCCCCCTCCTTATTCACCTCCCCGAAGACAACGTGTGTTTTCTCAAAATATAATACCAACATACTACGAAAAGTATGCTCAAAAAAAAATTACGGAAGAAACACTCCCGGCAACACAAAAGGCTGTGAAAAGTTCAAGCAGTTCATCGGCACCTTCAAAAAATTCTAAAAAGTATTTATTGATTAAGAAATCAAAAAAAAGAAAACTTAATCTACAAAAATTTAATAAACAAAACAACCATGTTCCTAATACAAGTTTTTCAAGTTCAGCGCTGTCAAAATCAGAGCTTTCAGATAACTCTTGCGAACAAACACCCAGTAAAAAATATTGCAGAAAAAGTATTGAAACTCCAGATATGTTGCAATCTATAGAATTAAGAAAAAAACCAAAAAAGTTCAAAGAAACAAACAAAAAAAACCTTACCAGGACGCAAATAATGCGCTATATTGATGACGTTAATGCCGCTAAAGTTCCAAATGAAAAAAAATCAAAAAGTATAAGATCTTTATACAGCCGTTATCCAATCCGTCACAAATTTGCAAAACCATTTTTATATGATTACTTACCTGTGAGAAGAAAACAGAGCGAGGAAAAGTATCAATTTTATGACCCTGGTAATCTTTACAGTGGTCTTAGTAGTAATTCAAGTAGTAACAGAGACTCGGTACTCGGTACTCGATACTCGAACGGTACAAAAACAAGAAGTAGGTACTTAGATACTCTTGCTAATCTTGATGAATTGGCAAACGGCAAAACTAACCATAAAAATGTAATTCTTCAAAACAAGAGTAACAAGAATATAATAGAAAAAGACTTATTATCAAAGAGAGGCGTTTTCAGTAACCGTAATGTTAGTTTGAATGACTTACTGGAAGATTCACACTTTTAGATTTCAACGTAAAAATATCTTAAACCGTCAAAACTTACAGCCAAATCTCTTTAATTTGTCTTTAAAGTTTATGAGCCGTGTAACAAGTATTTTTGAATATAAGATTTTTATTTTTAGAATATTAAACGTTTCGAGTTCATCGAGAGTAGAGCGTATTAAAGATATAATTTATTAAGCAGACTTTTTTATTTAATGAAAACTTTTAGCTTGTTAAATGTAACGAGTATATCGAGTGTAGGGTGTGTTAAAAATATAACTAATTAACCATCTTTTTTTCTTTTTTTCCTCTTTTGTTCCAACAACAAGTAAGACTAAAGAAGTTATTTTAAGAACACGAAATTGTAATTAAAAGATCTTGCATAAAAATGTTGCAAGCTTGCCAAAATTAATTTTTTTGTTGACAAACTTTTGAGCCAGAGAACAAACTATTTCAAAAAAATTTATTATACAAGTGTTTCAGTTATAACTTTATAATATAAATACTAGCTGTATTTATAAGTTATAAAGTTATAACTGAAACACTTTATTCTTATACTTATTCTTTACTTTAATACTTTATAGTAAGCGATAGAAAAATAATTATATATAGAAAGACAAAAACTGTACATATAGTCTACCTTTTAAAGTTATGAAAAAAAATATTTATAATATAATTAACTTTAAAAAATTTTAAACGCTTCGACAGCCTATACAGTCGTTTTGTTTCAATAGTATTTGGTAAATGGTAGAAAATGAAAATCTTTAAAATCTTTAATTTGAGTTCACAATTAATATACAATAATTTCTTACTGTAAAATTGTAAACTTTTGTAAAAAAAAAACGAGGGTCGAGGCGATTAACCTTTTCCATTGATCTCAAAATATTATTTTGAGATAAGTGACTTTTTCTTTATTAAGATTTAATTAAGTTTTTATTTTCTGACCATTAGCAATTTTATAATTATATATATTTATATATTTATATATATATATATATATATATATATATATATATATATATATATATATATATATATATATATATATTTATATATATGCGGTAGTGGTGTAGTGGTAGAGCGCTCGCTTCATAAACGAGTGGTTCCGAGTTCGATCCCCACCACGTCCCTGCTAGTACCGCGCTCAACTCGTTTCTCCGCGCAGCGGCCTTGTTCGTCAAGGTTCGTGTTTCGGAGTTATAGAGTTGAGAGAGGGTTATAGCCACAAATAAGTAGCCTCCTCGTCTGTAGTGGCCTTTTCGGCCTTGAGGAGGTGAATTAAAATAATATATATATATATATATATATATATATATATATATATATATATAAATATATATATATATATATATATATGTATATATATATATATATATATATATATATATATATATATATATATATATATATATATATATATATATATATATATATATATACACACATAGGTTCATTCGATACTAATTTATTATTATTTTTTTTTTTACTAGCATTTTTAGCTTTAATTATATATAAAAAAATATGAGTATTTGTGATTAAAGCGGTCTAAAACATTGTCACATAAAAAATATGAATTCTTTTGAATAATCATTACTAATAATTATTAATACAATTTTAAAATTAATATTAAAATTGTATTGGGACAACTTCCTGCAGAATAAAAAATGTTAAGCCAAAAAAACTTTAATTACTTAATACCCATAAATCGAAAATTTATTTTAGATAACTTGTAAAAAATTAATTATAATCTGTATTTCACTTTTAAATATTAAATTTTTAATAAAAGAATAAAAAAAGAATAAAAATTTGTGTCTCATTATCAAATAGAAAGTAAAATGGCAAGTTGATATAACGTTGAATAAGTGTTATTATATCAACCTTAGTTTATCAACTATAAATCGTGGAATAAACACTGAAAACATCAAACATTATACATTGAAAACATCAACAAACATTGAAAACACTAACTATAAATTGTGGAATAAACATTCCAACGTTAAAATTTCTACCTCACTAAGACGTCGAAACGACGTCGTTTTGCTTAAAATTTCTTTATCAAAGATTAAGCAAGATTAGTTTTATTTCAATAACGAAGTTATATTTTTTACTAAAATTTTGATGAAAAAAGTAAATAATTATAAATAGGTAAAACAATATTATCAATTGAGTATCCTCTAGATACAAGTCTGGAGGTACAGCTGGAGTTAATGGAGAACTCCAAACTCTTACAGATATTTTAAGAGTTATAATGTTGAGGATAATGTGTAGGAGACACGTATATGAACTACATGTATCTCATTATACGGCTGCTCTTACTTGTGAAAAAATTAAAGGTCTAAGAAGGGGTCTTTATGTAAAGCTAAAGAAGAAGCGGTAAGGCCTGAAATCTGCGAAAAAGTTATTAAAGAGAAAAATTTATGCAAATTGGACTGGAAAAGATATGATCTAAAGATTGGCTTCGTTTTTTGCACTGTTGCAGAGGAAGCTAAGAAATTTTTTGACAAACGCAACGACTGATATGATATTTTCTTGGTATATTTATTGAATAGTCAGTAAACTAGCCTCCGTTCTTCTTTAGAGCAGAAACACAAGATTTTAAGTTTCACCAACTTGGCATCTCCCATAAGGCAAGGTTTTAGCAGATGCTATATACATACG
Organism: Hydra vulgaris; assembly: GCF_022113875.1. Classification (NCBI taxonomy): domain Eukaryota; kingdom Metazoa; phylum Cnidaria; class Hydrozoa; order Anthoathecata; family Hydridae; genus Hydra; species Hydra vulgaris. The sequence goes on along the minus strand of NC_061167.1, from coordinate 12,642,768 downwards.
CAATCTTTACATGACCTATTAAGATACAACTCTCGGAATTAGGAAAAAATGAGGTCGGCAATAATTTGCCGACCTCAATCTTTTTTAGGTTCTTATCAGGTCGGCAAAAATTATTTGATACAAAGGTCTGACCATAAAACATAGAAACGAGGTCGGCAATTTTTTACCGACTACAAACACTTTCAGATCGGCAGTTAGGTTGGCATTGCCGAATGCCGACCCTAATTCCGATGGTTGAAGATATCAGTAATATCTTGATAGAAAACATGTGCTGCAGTTGAAAAACGCAGGTTTGTTGATTGCAATTTGTTACGTTTTGTGGTTCTAATGTTTGTCAAGGCTCCAGGCTTCTTACAATGACTTGAAAGCTATCCAGACTGTTTATGCTTTAAGAAAAGTTAATAAAAAGATAAGAAATGGTTTGCTTCTGAGCGTGAAACGTCAAAACTGGTACTTAACTCACCAATTCTGTGTTTTTGGGATAAGAAGTTGCAACTGAAAGAAAACTACATATACTGCAAGGTTTGATTGAGTTTGAAGAGCCAGAGGAACTTCAGCGTTGTAAACCATGAAATGTACAAGTTGAAGAGAGCACAGAACTAATCTCAAGGGCAAGTATAAAAGAATGACTTAATAATAGTTTCAACACTTCAGATGTTTTTAACCATCCTCAATTGCAATATTTTATTGTATGGATCAAAAACATATCTGTTGTTATGATGATGCTGAAAGGAACATTAAGCTCATTCAAGATTTTATTGTAGCCACTAGAAAAGAAAATCTTCTTTACGATATTCTTTTTATAGTTAAAAACTCTAGAAAATATTTTTGACTAATTTATGTCCAAAAGAGTTTGAAAACTGTTAAAAAGTAATTTTTTTTTCCGAGCATTTTTGAAAGTTGTTTGCTTTTTAGTCAGTTGATAGTACATTCAGCTTCATAAGTTTTCGATTCGGTTTAAATCCCAAATGAGTCAAATAATGCTTTCCTTAAAATAATAGGTAACTGCATGAGTTGTATGACATGAACATTGTCTTGTTAAAAGAACTAGTTTTGCTTTGCCTCAATTAAATTGCGACTTGGAATAAGCTTAGTTTCAAAAAATTTCTAAAAACACAAAAAAAATAGGTTTTAATAAGATCTAAAAATTAAGATACACATAAATGGGTGGAAAAGTTGCAGTCGAAGTAACAAAGTGCCAAATAAAAAGTATGAAGGATTGTTCCATGATAGGTTTCCAAAAATAGGCAGGAAGGATGGCTAAATCAGTAATAAAGACAAATTATATTATGTTATCTGTTTTGGTTGAATTGAAATGTGTTTGTGCTTTCTTAGTGTATTTAGAGTATAGATATATTAGATGTTACATATTTTTATTAGAACAATAACATGAAAAGATCTACCCAGTTACGGTATACAAAATCAAAGAAAAGCTGCACTAAAAACTTTCTATGTTGTTCTCTATCTTTATCAAAAGACTTAATCTTTATCTATGCAAAAATAATCTCGACCTAATCTTTATCTACTTTTTTAGATTTAAAGCCAGTTTCTACGCAACAAAA
>NC_061167.1:12608706-12636206 GCF_022113875.1 Hydra vulgaris | reverse complement strand
ATAGTTGCCACCAGAAAGAAGAAAATACAAGTTGCATTCCAAAATGAGATGGGTCTTGTTGTAGACCAGCCATGCTCTGGGGGTGCTGGTACCTCAAATGATGGGAACACTGCACGTCGTGTGTTTCAGCAGGCTGAAAAGTCTGCTGAAATAATGGGTGTTAGTCCTGTTCTTATCAGAAGACTACATTCAATATTATCAGTGATGTCTTCTGGATTTGATATTGAACCTAACAAATTTAAAAAATATTGTTTTGAGACTGCAGAGTTGTATACACAGTTATATATATGGTATCCTATGTCACAGACTTTACATAAAGTTCTGATTCATGGACATCTAGTGATAGAATTTTTTAGCTTGCCTCTTGGCATGATGTCTGAGGAAGCACAAGAAGCCTCAAATAAGTACTTTAAAAAATACAGGGAGTGCTTCTCTAGAAAATGTGACAGAAAAAAAACCAATTTGGACGTGTTTCATCGCCTTTTATGCCATTCAGATCCTTTTATTGCTCAATACCGTAAAACAAACAGTACAAGAAAAGCTATTCTGCCTGCCGATGCAATTGCCTGTTGAAAGAGCCCAGCATCATTTGCTCTTTGTGAGTTTTTGATGATATCTTAGAAATAAATGTTTTTGCCAATGAATGTACGTGTTTAGCAATAAATGTTTAATTATATATAAGATTTTTTTTTTCAATATAAATAAAAACAACATCTTAATATATTAATATAGTTTTTAATCATAGTTTTATTTGTTTTAATTTATTATGAGGTTTTGGCTAGAAATTAACTATTTTAACCCATTATAGTTTTTTATTATTGTGCATAGTAATAATAAAGGTTCTACCATCTAGTGTTGCTAGATTATTGCAAGAATCTAGAATAGTATACTTTTTATACTATTCTAGATTCAAAAAAAACTTTAAATAATATTTTTGTTTCTAATTTTATTGCCGAATTAAGGGAGGGGGGCTATGGCCCCGGGGCCTTAAATTTTAGGGGCCCCGTAACATTCAAGAAGACCTTCCCCTTACAAATCGTGCTATATAAATTTGGCTAATAAAGTACTGCAGAAAAAAATAGCCCCGGGTCCCGAATGTTCTTAATCCGCCTCTGGCTAGTTTACGGAATTTTTTTTATAGGCTAAAAAATTGGAATTTTTCAAAATTATGCAATAAAAATCCAAGTTTTTATAAAACTAAAATTTTTTTTTGCATAATTTGTTTTTCAATATAATACACCGTTTGTAATAAAAAAAAAAAAAAATTAAAATATATTTTAGAGGTTTTGGCTGAAAATTGGCACCTCTGACCCACTGTGCGCTGGGGACATATGCAGTGTGTACGGGGAAGGTGTCTTAGGTGTGTCTACTGCACAAAAATGGTTCTCAAAGTTTAAAAATGGCAACTTTGACCTTGAAGCGGACGACCTGCAGAATTCGACGAAGAGTATCTGAAGGCACTATTGAAGGAAGATGGTCGCCAAATAACTCGTGAATTGGCTGAAAAAATGAACATCAGTGCAATGACAATCTCTCCCCACCTTCAACCAATTGGTTTTACTCAAAAACTCGGAGCATGGATACCTCACGAGCTCAACAAAGAAAACAAAGAAAAACGCCTTCAATTTGCTGCTCAACATCTCGCTCGTCACCGAGCAACACAAACAGCGCTTTTTGTATCGAATCATCACGGGAGATAAGAAATGGTATCTGTACGTCAATGTGAAGCAAAGAAAGGAGTGGGTGGCCCCAGGAGAGACGCCGAAGCCGAGAGTCAAGCAAGATTTTCACCCAAAAAAGGCCATGATCTGCGTTTGATGGGACTGGGAAGGCATGGTGCACTGGAAAATGCTCGAACGAAACGCCACTGTCAACAAGGAGGTCTACATTGCCCAGCTGAACCGTGTAAATGAGGCTATTCGGCTGAAAAAACCTGATAGACAAGGTCAAGTCATCTTGCTCCACAACAATATCAGGCCCCATATTGTCCAAGTTGTTAAAACAGCACTCCAAGAGCTTGAATGGGAGGTTCTTCAGCATCCACCGTACTCTCCGGATCTCGCACCTACCGACTATCACCTTTTCCGCTCTCTATCAAACCAAATGAGGGGTGTTACCTTTGATGGCGAAGAGGATCTTAAAAACTGGCTCAACAACTTCTTCGACACCACACCGACCGATTTTTGGCGAAACGGCATCAACAAATTGGTCGAGAGATGGGAGGAGGTCGTAAATAGTAACGGAGAATATATCATTGATTAATTTATTCTTATAATTATTGTTTTTTGTTCAAATAAATCGTTAAAGATTGTAAAATAACTCTAACGCAAAACTCTACAAACTTATGTTACAACCCAATATAAACACGCCCGTCTACGTGCGTTAGTATAAGTACGTGTATATGTACGTAACATTGGTGTAGCTCATGATTAGTTTCTGAAAGATTTATTTTAGATATTAATGCAAACATAAGTTTATACGTTCATATAGTTTTTAAACTAATACACACACTCACACACACACCACACACTCACACACACACCAATACATATACATACACACACAAACACACACACACACACACACACACAAACACACACACACACACACACACGCACACACACACACACGCACACGCAAACACACACACACACACACACATATATATATATATATAATACATAAGTAATTAATGACATTAAAAATTTTAACTTTTAATTGCATTTTTTTTTAAATATTTTTTTGATTGACAGATAAAAAATATTGGATCATCACTAAAATTAGTATTATGACAACTGTCCGAACAAGAAGCCATTGTTTAGTTTTTTAGTAATAAGAACACACCCGTCTACAGACGTCAGTTTGTATATATGGAGACTGGTGTGGCTTGTTAGAAGGTTAAGTTAGTTTAAAAAAATTTAATTATGATAATGAAATTAAGTTTTATGCAAATTATGCAACTTTAGGTTTAGATAATAATAATCAATAGATTAAAAACTTAATTTTCTTCGAAATAGAAAATTTACAATCAGTTAATTGTTCATTTGCTCATAGAAACATATTGCTCATAGAAACTTTTTGCTCATAGAAACTTTTTATTTAGTAAAGAGTTAGGTTATACTAATTTTTAATAACTAATTAGTTTTAATAATTTTTTTTTTGAAGAATAGCAAACGAATAAATAACACAAAAAATATAAATTTTAAATTTTACTCTTTTTTGATGATAAACTAGTTTTAGTTGTTTAAAAACAGTTTATTTTTTTCTGAAATTTTAGAAAATAAACATCATTCTTTTATTAAATTGGTCTCAAAAAAATAAAAATTAGCATTTATTTAGATCAATTAGGTCAAGTTTTTAAGTTATTAAACATACTTAACATATTAGATTTGCGTCCTAGCAATAAATTTGTACTTCTGTAAGTCTATCTGTGTGTTAAATTTCATTGATGACAGTATTCTTTATTGAACATTAAAGCATGTTTATTTATTATATCATTTTATTTTATTACAATAAATAGAAAAAGTTTTAGGAGAAAAATCAGTCAGTTTTCTACAGTTCAAAGCCGTAAAAATGAATTGAAGTATCTTACTACAGAGGTAACCAAAATATATTTTTACTTATAAAAAATGTTACATAAAATATGCGTTAAATAAAAAACAACCTCTGTAAGTAACATAGCTCAATCGATTAATATTTTCGGACTGAATTAAACAAGAAAAACTGTTATGCAAAAACTTTTTTTTTTAGGCGTTTCTTAGTTTTTAATTAATTAAATATATCATTAAGTTGAAAATAAATAAGCATAATATAGTTATAGTACCAAAAACATGTACTTTTTTTACCCGTGAAACCCCCCGCCCCCTCTTAAAAAAAGAAAATTGAAAAAATTGTAAATAATTTATTTAATAAAGAACTATTAACCTAATTCCGTAAATTAAGTATTTAAAAAATTTAAAATTGGAAAAATTTTTTAGAAATGTAACTATAACCTTATTTCCGTTTATTAACGCGTAGTGTAGCAAGGCCCCGCGGAGGTCCGATAATTATGTGGATGACTACTATATTATTGCTCTAAATCGGGAAGATATTGACTGGAAAAACCAACAAATGCTTATCTATTCTAACATTGCCTCTGCAGCGGAACCGATTCCACACTATGAAAGAATTCCTTTTCCTAACTTCAATGTTTTGCCTCAGATAAATTTATCCTCAACCAATAAAAATTCATTACCCGAAGATGAGAGATATAATCAAAACTTTTTAGTTAAAGCCACACTTCATCTATTCTCCTAAGTAAGAAAAACTTTTACTTACGTACTTATCTAAATTTTATTACTTTTTATTTGTATTGTGTTATTTGTAATGTTTTACACTGTGCCCTTTGAATCAATAGATACATTTGTTACAGAAAGGGTCATGTTTGAATCAATAAAGTATTATGTTAAAGAAAATGTCATGCTTAATTTCTCTAAAAACACTAATAACAACTCAGGTACACTGTAAAGAATAGTTTTATGAGCATTTATAAAAATTTACTAGAGCTAAATCTTGAGGGAAAGAGAGTACGAAAACTAGATAGAGACAAAATCGAATTTAACAAGAAAAATCCCTTGAAAATTTGTTGAAATGTTCCAATATTATTTTGTTTCCCAGAGTAATTTTTTTAATTATAATTTTATTGCTAGTGTTGTAGTTTATCCTAATCCAATTAATTGATATGGAGACAAGTTCAGCCATACAATTTATTGCCACACAGAGACAAGTTCTGCAATCCAATTAATAACCACACGGAGACAAGTTCAGCCATCCAATTAATTGCCACTTGGAGACAAGTTTAGCCATCCCATCCTGACTAAGATAAGTAAGTTTAAGAAGAACAGAAAAATTTTAGGTAATCCATTCGAGTGTAAAAAGAAAGCATTAAGAAATGCGGACAGACCGGTTGTTTATAAAAAAATAAAAAAACTTAAAATTTGTCTCGTCCTTTAGGGCTGAAAAGTTTTTTTAAGTAAATTATTTTCAAGAAATCAAGTTCTCTTCACTAAATAAAACTCTTCGATGTTTTGATTGTTTAAAACAAGTTTTTCTCAATAATGGGAGTAACAAATATGATTGAATTCGTTTATTAAACAAATCTTATTTTTATTTATTTATTGCACAACTTTCTTATAAAGGTTAATGGCTTTTTTTAAACGTAATAAAATATTCTATTTTCCGTTAGAATACACAGAACAAAGAGAAATCAGATGGGATAAAAAGTTTATTAAAAGAAAAGATTATCAACTTAAAAAAACAAAAAGCATGATTTAATTTTAAATAGTTAATTTAGAACCATTTTTTTAAATTTAACAACTTTTTATATACAAACATAATTTAATAGTCATAAAAACATTAATTTTAATAATTTAAACATTGACTTGGGGTTTTCAATAAAAATTTTAATACGGCCACAAATTTATACTTTATAAATTATACTTTATATTTATAATTTATAATTTGAAAATCCAAAGAAGTTTCTATTGCACTATAACTTTTTGAACAAAATACGGAAGATTATTAAAAACAATTTACTAAACGCAAAATTTTTATTAAGTATCCTAACATATCAAGCCATTGACAAGTATCGAGTTAAGTATCTTAACATAAGAGCCGTGGCTAGGCTACCTAAGAGGGAGGGGAGGGAATTATATACCAGTGAATTTAGGGGCCCATTTGCAAATTTAGGGGCCTTTTTAGAAACCTAAAGAGTTTTTTTTTTTTTTTTGTAAAACCTTGTGGAAAATATTTAAAAAAATTGAGGCCCTAATTACAGTTTTTTGGGGAAGGCCTTTAAAGTAATAATTTAAAGTTAGCGCTTTTGGTATATACAAATTAACTTCTTTCAAACTCAAACATAAACAAGTTGAATTACAGCAGAAAAAATACTTAATAAAATCAAGAGTTATAACAGACAAACTCGAAGAAGAACAAAGCCGAAAATCGTTGCAAATCGCATTACTGGCTTAGTAGTATAATTGAAAAAAGAAATTTTTAAAATTTAGTTCGTAACCTTTGAAAGCTGTAATCGAAGTGAATTACTCTATTAAAGTTAACTGAATACGCGTATTTAATTGAAAAATATGCTACTACTAAGACTGTCCTTTGAAAACACTTTTGATAAAAGACATGTTTTAGAGGTATTTAAGTATTTAACGTCTTTTAGACGTCTAAAACACTCTTTCTGTTTACACGTTATGTTTACACGCCTTATGTTTAAAGAAATATTTTAGTTACTCAGAAACATTAAATTTAAAAATAAAGATCATATCTTATGTCCAAAAAATATCTTTATGACTCAAACTTGTTACAGCCGTATTCAGATGACAATTGACTATTCAGATGACAGATGTCTGAAGGCGACGCTTAAATAAGGATAACAAAACTGATGATTTTTGAAAATAACGGACAGGGCAAACACTTTCAGCAGGAATTTTTATCGTTATCTGGATTAGAATCAAGGTTTTAATGTAAGATTTGTAATTTACCGTTATGTATAATGGATTAAAAATACAAATACATTAAAAATTTTCTCAAGCAATACTGACAGACTGCGGCGTCAATCTAATTCCTACCATTTCAAACTGGTCTATAACAGTTAAGTTTTTTTATCAATGTTAATTCAAGCTTGTTTTAGAGATGCTTGTAGTAGAGTATAGCTAATGCATCGCTTGATGTTGTGTGTTGCAGTACTTCACACTGTTGCGACAACAGAATTTTTGAGAAATGTTCTAAATAATAAGGAAATGAATACCAAAAATTATTTTAATTTGTTTAAACCACAAAAATTTATTCTCAACAAAAGCATTTTTTAAACACGATCACAACGTTTAACCAATTGAATACTTGAAAACTAAAAATAATAGTTGCTTATTTATCAAAATTAAGTACTTGAAAACTAAAATTAATACTAATTCAACTAGCATTTTTTAAAATGGTTATTAAAGTGCTCCCAGAAGTCCTTAAGGTCTTAACACAGCGCTGTGGAAGAGCATTTTGCTATGATGCTTTCTTACCAACGTCGCTTTATTCGGCATCGATCTTCAGACCTATAGGTTTTATAAATAAAGCACTTTAAATGCCCTTTATTGGAATAAACATCTCAATAAAGAGAAATATTTACAGAACGTTATTTTTATAGACGTATTGAAGCTTGTTAGAAGTTCTAAGGATTTTTTTAAGTTAAAGTAAAAAAAAATCAAATTTTAACGAAAAAAAGCTTCAAATTACAAATAGATTTATATTAAACGAATAAATGAAGGCTAAATGACTGATTCCACCAGCAGATTCCATGAGCACCTTATTTCTGGTTAATTAGATTAAGTTTTTTAATTTGAAAACTTAAATTAAATTGTCTTTTTTAATTTAAATAACTTGAAAAATGATTAGACATAATTTGGGCATAAGAAAATAAACCATATGTAATTGAAATATTTATGTTTAAAAGCCACTCCTAATCAAAATAGCACAATATAGTTAAGACAAATAACAAAAGTTACAGTGACGTTGCTAATGTTGCGTATGTTGCGTTGGAATCAACAAAATCAACAACAGATTTACTGGTAATATAACAAACGATTCGATTATTAATCGTTATTTATTTACCACGCATTAGCGCATAATTTCATTGGAGAGGATTATCATAAATATGCAAGTTTAGGGTGTGTATAAATTACTTGCATTTCGGTGGGTAAAATTAAAATTAGTCACGTTTTGAACTAGGCGGTTGCTTATATATTATAAAACTCCAGAGGTAAGTCAAGCTTGACAACAATATATAGTTGTATTAAAACCTAATATTTTATTTATGAAATGCTTTTTGATTAAGTTTTTGCTAAATTTTACGAAAATCTTTTCTTTTTATAGAAAATACTATATTCACTAAAAAATACTATATTTACTGTGTTTACTTTCTTATAGAAAATACTACGCTATTGTGTTTTTATTTTTCCAAAAATAAAGTAGTTAACCGAAAAAAATGTGCAGTATATTTATAAAAGACACATTAAACCAAGCACATCCTGATGAAGAAGTTGTGACGGCAGATGACGATGAAGTTAAAAGTTCATAAAAAAATGACAAAGATAGTTAACGCAGTGTAAGAATAGTTTATGTTTATTGTTCCAAAATCATATAAAATGATTACTAATTTTATATTCATAAAAAAAAATACTAACTTTATATTATTACTATTTTATTAAAGTTATTAGTTATAAAAAATGAGACGAGTTAGACCAAAATGATATCAAAATCTGATTTCATTTTGTTGAGTTGTTTAGGGAGAAGGAACTGTGATGAAATAAAAATTTTATTGTAGTTTAATTATATTTACAGATGTAATTTAGTCAATTACCTCTAGAGTAGAAAATAATCAGAATTGATACAAATGATTTTTAACAATTTGTAATGGTAATGGTAAATAACGCTAGAGGTATTTTTAAGTAGTCTAAAATGAAATAGAATATGAGTGTTTAAACAATCCAGTGCAAATAAGTGTATCATTTTTAACATTGCTTTTTATAAACGTAAAGCTATATATGCCTAAATAATTTTGCAACGACCGATGTAACTTTTTTACAGATATTTTTTGTAACTCGTGTTTATTTTGCGATACTTTAAATAGAATAGTTGATAGTTTCTAAAATTTATATTTAGTCATTTTGTACCGATCACTAGATGATAAATTAATGAATTACATTTACATTTAAATTTTCAATACGTATGTTTCAATTGCAAACTGAAAATTTCTCCAGGCAACGAATCACACTTATAAAACAAACATAAACTTCTGTTTGACTTAATTTTCCTGTAAGTTATGGTATAAATATTCAAGTTTTAGTATAATCGCTGGTGTTTGAATTTATTAGTTGAGACTGTACATTAGTATGAAATGCTCATTATTATCCTTTGATAAGTCTGCGTATAATAGTTAGCAATTATAGTATTCATTAAAAACAATTAAAAGTATTCATTAAAAAAAAATTACTTTACAAGTTTCACCAAACTATATAATTCAGTATTACGGAATAATGGAATTGGTCTTTGGCAAATAACATTTAACCGAATTTGTAATTGGGAGGGGGGTGAGTGGAGGAGGGGTGCTTTTTTAAAAATATAATAATATAATGCTAAGTGTATGTCTACATATGTTTAAAAAATAAATTTAAATTTAAATTTTAATATATGATATATTTTTAATGAACTAGTATAAAACTTATTTAATTTTTTTTTTCTTCAGGCATATTTATGGCGCGGAAGACGAATTTTCAATTGTTTATGTTTAGAATATTTATTTAACACCTTTGCAAGTTTGTTTTTTCTTCGTTTTATTCTCCATTTGTCTTTATTGTTTTTATTATCATCCAAAGACTAAGAATTTGTATTTATTTGCGCAAATGACTCATAACTTTTGTTTATCTAATGTTGAAGTCGAATAGGTAATGAAAGTAAGGAAAAAAATAAGTAAAGAAGTTTGAAATGTTAAAGATAATTCAAAAGAAATTGTTTTTGTTCAATAGTTTCTAAATAAAAGCTTAGCTAGTAAATAAGTCCAGCAGACACAAACCAAAAATCCAGCAGGCGCAGACGTTCGTATGTATCCAATAGATGTTTTTGTGCCAACTGGGAAAACAGATTGATTTAAAAAAATGATAATAATAAAGTTATTAGTTTCTACTTATTTTTTGTCTTTTATACCAACAAATATTAATGGCTCGGGAGAAGAACCAAAAGGAGGAAACTGCATTCTGAATATTCTTTTCAAGATCTTATTCTCTTTTTAAAATACCATTTTTCTTTTGTTTTATTTTGTCTTTGTTGTTTAGGCTAATATTTTACTTTTTCAAAATGAAATTAGAAGTAGAAGCAATCATAAAAGATAAAGAAAAAATTTAATATTTTTAGACTTAGTTTTCCCTCTAAAAAATATAAAACTTTTATTGTAGAGAGCGAAAAACATTAACTGACTAGTAATTTTTCTGCATTACTATTTTTTTTCTGATGTTAAAAAAATAAAAAAATAAAATTTTGAAAAATAAAAAATAAAAATCTGAAACGATTAAACTTTAAAAATTAAAAGTTTAATCTGAGAGTTTAACATTTTAAAAAATATTTAAAATTTTTTTTAAACAATTCGATATTTAGAAAAATGTTTTTTAATATAGCAAAATAACTTAAGTTACTGCAAAAGTTTATATGTTTTTTACACATAGGGCAGAGTGGGGAGAAGTGGGACTTTAAAGATAATTTGTAGAATAGTTTTAAAAACCTTTTTGTACTGATTCCATCCCCTAAGATTGACAGCAGATTATAGTAAAGTATATATATTTTGAATTTTAAAAGAACCGTATTATTGGAGTAGTGGGACAGGTATGGGGCGAAGTGGGATGAGCGAGTAGTTAACAATATGTTAACAAAAATTTTTAATTAAAAACAATTAAATTTTAAATCTTATTTAAAATATTTAAAAGGTTTTTCAAGTTTCAAAAGAGTGATATGGGAGAAGTGAGAGATCAATTAATTTTTTTTTGTCCCACTTCACCCCTCGAAAATTTGTTTTTTGGTACTTTCTTAAAATGTAGAGTTAGTTTACAGGCAGCATCCCATAAAACATTATAAAATTTTTTAACACATCCCTTACCGATAACTTTCGACTCAATTTGGTTTTGAACTCATGAAACGGTGGACTTGTTTTAAGTTTGTTAGTTTGTATTTTATCTTATACCTTTGGTTCTTTAAAATATTTTTCTAACTCAGTAAACACACGTCTGAAAGACGCATAAAAAACGACAGAGGTTCAAAAGACGTAACACATCTTTAAGATGCATGTGTTTATTGGGGAAAGTAAAAACGGAAAACTAAGTAATTGCAAAATAAGTTTTGGGAACAATAACATGCGTGATTTCATTTTTTTTTTTTGTTTGTTTTGCTTATTAAAGCGTTTTTTATTTCATTTTTATATGTACTGCAATAAGCAATTTATAATTAAGATTAAAATGTATGAAATAAAAGTATAAAGATTTCAAGAAAAATGGATTTAAAAAAAGTTTCGCTCTTCAAAATATGTCGATGTGTTTTGATATTTGATTTTCGAAATAATGTATGTGATCCATGTTAAGTTTTCGTGAAGTTCGCCAAGAAATTTTGTTTAAGTTAGATTTAGTAACAATTGCACATGACTTCATTTAGTAACAAACACATGAGCATCTATCAAACATCGAAACAACGTTTAAACAAAGCGTTTGATTTTGGTCGATTATCCGTATAGAAAAAACCTACATTACTCTTAATCATACTTTCAACTTCTAATATTTGCTTATTGAACGTAAAATAAGCGTTTAGAATCAAACGCGTATAAACGCGTTTAAAGTTAGTCACCTAAAATCAATATTTAAAAATTTTAAATTGGTCTTTTTATTAATATTATTATTTATATAAGGGTTTTACTAAACGTGTATAAGAATATAATAATAAAATAATAATATATACTAATATACTCTATTAAATACGTTTATAATAATATACAATGAACACTCTACGTAAGCAACCTCTCTTTAAGCAACATTCTTTGTAAGCAACCTCTATACAAGCAACTTTTTTTAGTTCAACTGTTCTGTATAAGCAACTTATTTTTTAAAGCTAAGTATTTGAGTTAAGTTTAGGCTAATTCAGAAGTAAAATCAGCTGTTCACAGCAACATAACCTCAATTTATAAAAAATTCTGTTATGCCATGCGTAAACGCTACAGGTATGCATAAATTATGCCATGCGTAAACACTACAGGTATGCATAAATTAGGTTTGATGATGAGAGGGAAATCAAAATCTCCTCGTTGTTTCAAAAATATAAATTTGCCAGTATATTATAAACCATCCAAAAATGCTTAGCAAACCTTTTTTAACGACTGATATAATGATATATTCATATCTTCAGTAACTCGAATAAATAGTGCAATTTGTCATGGATCTGAGAATAATTTTACTGATAACTCGAATTTATGTTTTATTAAGTTATGTTTTTCCCCCCTAATAACACATAATAATAACACACCATTATTGCAACCCCTAGATCAAAATGTGATAAAATCACTAAAACAACGCTATTGCAAACATCTACTTGGATGTCTTGCAGCCTTAGATGCAGATGATGGAATAGTTTTAGCACTAAAAAATATAAATTTGAAAGATGTTATTCATTTAGTGGTACAGACATGATATGAAATTCCCGTGTCAGTTATACAAAATTCATTTAAACATCTTTTTTAAATTCAATACAACATTCCTTCCAACCACTTTTCAGAAGAAGATAATATTTCCCTTGACAAGATTGTCTAATTCGGTATTTAATTATTGTAATTTAGCAGATACTGAAATTATGGAGTGGGCAAGTGGAACAAGCGAAGCAAATCATCCATTTAACCTTGAAGAAAATCATGTAGAAAGTGAAACTACTCTTGTTAAAGAAAATGAATAAACGTTTGATGACTCCAATAAAAACATCAATGATGTTATAAATTCTTTAATTTGATGAGAGAATGCGCAAAAAAAAAAAAAAAAAAGAATTACCCTGCAATGAAGTTCTTTTGTTACTAAAAATAAGAGAAAAATCAAGAATTATATATAATATATAATATATATACATACATGATATGTATATACATATATTATATATAAACACATGTTATATATAATATATAATATATGTATATACATGAATTATATATAATAAATAATATAAAATATATGTAATTATTTTTGTTTGTTTTGGCAATTAGTCCTGTACTAAACCAAAGATTTATTAAAATTTGATTTTTTAAGTTTTTTTTTTCTTCATGAAATTATTAACTACGCGTAGTACGCGTAGTGCGTTTATATGATAATAATAATAAGAAAATATTTTCTTTTGCAAAACTAAACTGAATTTATTGTACACAGTTTAGTTAGTAAAAGAAATAAGTAGAAATATTTTACTTATTTCTTTTACTAATTAAACTGTAAGTTTAGATAGTAAAAGAAATAACGGTATTTTTGTACTTCTTTTTTCCCTACAAGCAACTTTTTTATTGAAATTGGTTCAAATGAGTTGCTTATATAGAGCGTTCATTGTATTATTGAAAAGCACATTAAAAGGTACTGTGGTTTATCCTACTCCGGTTAATTGTCATACAGAGGCCACAAAGGCAAAGGTCTGCAAAGAAAAGCTCAGCTCACTTAAGAGCATCATAACTCGCTTTAACGGACCAAGATTAAGTGGGTTTGGAGTGGAATAGAGTGTGGATTAACAACATATTTGTGAGTCAAAAACTAGCGTAAACTTATTGTAAGTTTAGCTTTTAAATTACGCAAAATTGTATTCACAAACTTTTTGTAACCCCTTGCGCACAAAAACTTAAAAAATTCTCAAGTTTTTACAAAAGATACAATATATACAATATACAATAATAGCATAAATATTAATCGAATGAAAAGAAACTGCCGTTCCGAAGTATTTTGAAATAACGCTATACGATATGATGCCAACGATTGGAGCATCATATTCCAAGATCGTGCAGCATCATAACAATTGCAATAGTTCGAAATACAAAAGACAAATCAAGCGTTTCTAATTTTTAGCTAACCTTAAACCAACTCAAACTTTAAACTATATTGAAATGTTTATTGCGAATTACTTTAGTAACTCTTACCACGGAAAGTACTTCCACGTATTTCCACGTACTTACATGTTTCTAATACTTCCCTGCTCTTTCAAATAAAAATGAACTTGAATATTTCATACAAGTTAAGCTGATAGAGTTTTTAACATATAATTGAAGCCGAAACAATCAAATATTTGGCCTTTGATTTATAACAAACTTTTAGTAAATTTTAAACTAATTTTTAAAAATTTCCTCAAATATGTTAAATGAAAAACTAATTTATCACGTAAAAACGTCGAAACATGTCTTTCAATCATAGATAAAAACTTATGAAACCAACAAGAACTTGTTCCAATATGATGGTAAAACCCGACGGGCATTTGTTTTTAAAAGTTACGTTCTAAATGTTCTCTATGTGTTTTAAACGTCTTTTAAACGTCTTTTAAACATTAATGCTTAAAAGATGTTTAAAAGACATTTAAAATACATTTAGATCGTAACTTTTAAAAACAAATGCCCGTCGGGAATGAGGTAAAGTGAAGTTTGAACCAAGGATCTTTAGTTTCTGAGGCAAGTGCGCTACCACAGCGCCACAGCAAGTTGTTTATCTTTTTATCTCGCCAAACTTTCAAAATATATCGCAAAACATTTTGATCCTTTTAATTTATCGGCAAAGTAAAAACAAATGCGATATGATTTTTGATGTAAATTGATATTTTTCAATGATTTTTGATATCGGTCTCCCAATCGTTATCAGCATGTGGCGTCTGTTATTTACTGAAAAGTTACATCAACTATATACTGACAGCTGAGTAGGATGAGTAGGCACAGGAATGTCTTCATAGTGTCCTACAGGATTCAGGGCTGATGGTAAATTAGGATATTGAATCTTTTGAAATTAATGAATCTACCAACATTTTTCATGCAAAAATAGGAATTTCAAACATGGTTTGAAGACTCACTCTAAATCATAGACATACCAAATAATTTAATCTAATTTTCCTGTTATAACTATTCATTTCTATTTTTAGGGTATTGCAAACGTTTTAGATTAAATTTACTTACAAGTTTTGAAATGTTCAGCTACAGCTGAATTTTTCCTTTTACAATGTTGTGTACTTGTTTGATGCTAGCATATCCGAGACAATATCTTTAGCCCTGCTTCACCATTATTACATTTTCAACAAGAGTACTCTAATTGATAAACACCGGAATACGAATTAACAGGTTTATTTTTGAAGCCTACTCATCCTACTACTAAGTAGATTTTGAAGATTTTTTGAAAATTTAAACATTGCTACATATCCTTTTTTAAATACTCTTCTTAACTTAGAACAAATGGTAAAGACACAAAACATTTTGGAGACATAAAGAAATGTTGCTTATTTGTGAGATCTTTTTAAGACCAATTAAGACGCCTTTGTATTTAAGACTTAGCAATTAAGACGCCATTGATAATTTTAAGGTCATGACATAAATTCCGTTAAATTTGAACGTTTATGATTACATTTTTGCAATTTATTTTAAAACAATAAACATCAAGATAGTTTACTGTATTGGTTGGAAGATTTCATTGTGTATTGAACTCTTTCATGTTACTTATATACTATTTTATTAAATGAAAAGTATCTTAAATAAATGGGAAAAGTTTAAACTACCCCTTAAATGGAAAAAACTGATATTTAATAGTGTAGCAATCCCACAATTTGTACTCTCTGCTTATATTGTTCCTATTCCCTATAAGGTATCTTAGCTAATATAGAGGCTAAAATGAACAACTTCATTTTGGGGTAATAAACTACTTTTTTTTTTTTTTTTTTTTTTTTTTTTAACATCTTCACTTCCAACAAGGCTGCAAGCAACCACTATAAGAGTTGGAAGTTACTGGAAGAGAAAAGACTAAATCTGTAGAGCAAGATGACGATTGACTGATGACTTAAAAGATTGCAAATTATATGATTCAGGAAAGCAAGATGAAGGAAGCGAATTCCAAAGAACTGATGTTCGAGGAAAAAAACCAGAAGAATAAGAGTTTTTGAAGCACTTAGGAACAGTCACAGAAAAAGGATGAGATTTAATTGAATGGCGAGTAACACGAGAATGAATTTTAGAAGATGGCACAAGGGACGCTAGCTCTTTAGAGCAGTGCCCATTATAGTATTTGTAGAAAAGAGAAAGAGAAGCAACATTACGACGATGTGACAAAGGTTGGAGATTGGCTGCCAGAGCAGGTCCAACTATGTTTACAATTCGTTTTTGCACCTTGTCTAAAAGAGAAAGAGCATCATTAGAAGATCCGCCCCAGATGTGGCAACAGTATTCCATACAGGGACGGATTTGAGATTTATAGAGATAGAGAATAGAATCTGGAGTAAGAAAGTGTCGAGCTCGATAAAGAGATGCAACCTTAGCAGATGCTAATTTTGCAATGGATTTGATATACGGTTTAAAAGAAAGATCAGAAGTAAGAGTTAATCCTAGAAGATGAATGGTAGATGACTCATCTAGTACATTACCATTCATAAATATAGGAAGATCTAAATTATTACGATAACGATTGGCCGAATAAAATTGAGTTTTATCTGAATTAAAGTTCACCAGCCACTGTGAGCCCCATGCTGTAGCAGAAGTGAGATCCTTTTCAAGCTCAGATACCCCCTCCAAGCAATCAGAGAGTGTAGGCTTCTTATCATGACAAGAGTAAATGGTAGTGTCGTCAGCGAATAATGCCACCTTAGATGTGAGAATATCTGGAAGATCGTTAATGTAAATTAAAAAGAGTATAGGGCCAAGGATTGAACCTTGAGGAACCCCTGAAGTTACAGGATGTGAAGAAGAGTGTTGTCCATCGAGGACAACTTTTATACTACGATTGGAAAGAAAGGACTCAATAATCTTAAAGACATTACCAGCTACACCATAAGAAGAAAGCTTATGGAGAAGACCAGCATGCCAAACTTTATCAAAAGCTTTAGAAATGTCAAGTGCGATAGCCTTAACCTCTCCACCTCTATCTAATGCACGGTAAAACCTATCGGTTATTACTGTTAGCACATCAGCTGTAGAACGAGAAGACCGAAATCCATATTGATGATCAGAAAGTAAGTTATTTGATTCAAGATGAGAGATTAAGTGTTTGTTGATTAAAGATTCAAAAACCTTGCTTATGACAGGAAGAAGACTAATGGGACGGTAGTTAGATGAATCAGATCGCTCTCCAGAATTTTTGAAAATAGGGATAACAGATGCTGCTTTCCAGCATGATGGAAAACAAGACTCTGATAAGCACTTGTTAAATAGTTTTGAAAGTATGGATGAAAGCTCCAGAGAACACTTCTGCAAGACAACAACAGGAATATTGTCAGGACCACAAGCTGTTGAAGAGTCTAAGCAGGAAATTACTTTTGATACAGAAGCTGAAGTGATGCGAATGTCAAGCAAGGGGTCAACCTGTTTGACGGCTATGTCAGGTAGAACGCAACTAGTGGAATCGAGAAATGATATTGATGAAAAGTTCTTAGCAAACAATTCAGCTTTGTCTTTAGGTGAGGTGACAAAGTCTGAACCATACAAGAGAGAAGGAATAACAGATTTGCCCTTATTATTGATACTGTTAAAGATTCTCCAGAAGTCTCGAGAGCCTAATTTTTGTGATGAGATACGAGATTTAATGACCTGAGAATAGCGAGCTTTGGCGTCAGACAAAACCTTTTTACAATGGTTTCTGGCGATAGTGAACAGATGTCTGTTTTCTGAAGAATTGTTTTGCTTATAGATATGGAAGTAACGGTTTCGATTAGAAATTGCTGCAACGCAATGTGAGGAAAACCAAGGAGAAGAGAAAGGCTTGACCTATAATCGTCGAGAGGGAATAAAAGATTCCATGCCAGCCTGAATCCACGAAGTTATGTAAGAAGCACATTTGTCAGCAGGAAGACGAAAGATTTCTACCCAAGGGCCATCACGAAGAAAATCACGGAAAGAGTCCCAGTCAGCTTTAAGGTAGTTGTATGTGGTAAAATGATAGGGGGATTCTGATGAAGTAGAAGAGTTTGATAATAGTTTTAGAGAGATCAAACCGTGATCAGAAGTACCTAAGGGTGAATGTGGAGAAATTGAGCACTGACTAGGATCCAAAACAAGACATAAGTCGAGTAGAGAAGGTAAATGATTAGGGTTGCCTGGAAAACGAGTTGGAAAGTTGACTATTTGAGTTAGAGATTGAGAAAGGCAAAAGTTGAGGGCCTTAACGCCAGCAGAGTCACTGACATTAGAGCCAAGCCAATCGGTGTGATGGGCATTAAAGTCACCAACAACGACGATATTGGCCGATGGATAAAGAGAGAGGGCTTGGTCAATTTGATCAGAAATAGCATCAAAAATAGTGCAATCTTGGGATGAAGGAGAGCGATATAGAACAAAGAGAAAGGCGATAGAGTGAAGTTGTGCTAAACGAAAGCACATAAATGAATAGTCTGTAGATTCAAACCTAGTTTCACGACAAATGGGTGAGTTCTTACGAATGTAGATGCCCAGGCCAAGCATGTGATTATTGGAGTCTTTACGAATTAAAGGAAGATAACCATCAACACTAAGATCATAAGATGGGACAGCCGAACTCAAATTAGTCTCACAAAGAGCAAGTAGGTCTGGTGAACTTTGCAAGAAATAAGACTCAACAGAAGAAAAGTTACTTCGAAGACCACGAATATTAGTAAATGATAGGTTTAGAGAACTTGGTGATGACGATGGTTTTTTGTGTTTTTTAGTTTTAGGTGCTTTAGTCATTTTGAATTTATAAAGAACTTGACTCAAGTATAGATAGTACTCAGTACACTATTTAACAACTAAGCAATAGCCTTATTACTATTAATAAACCCTAAGCCGTAACAAAGGGCTCCAAATGTGGCCTCTGCAATGCACACCAAAAGTACAAACAGGGACACCATCCATGCGCAACATGACACTGTTAGTACTCTGACATTTTTCGGCTGTTGATGGAATCAACCTCTCTGAGAGCTACCACAGAGTTCGGGAAACCTGACTACCAGCCGGCCTCAGAACCATAAAACTGAGTTTTAGAGCTGTACCCTCATTAGGAGATAATAGAATGAGTTGCCCAGTCGTAAAAATAGAGACACAAGCAATACCCACGCATTGAGTCAAGAAGATCCAGCGTTCAACATCCTAAACTGGAAACAATGTATTAAAAATACATCTGCGCCAGCCTAATAGATGAGGAAGGGGTGCGAGGCTGGTCAACAGATAGAATCTGTTTACCCCTTAAGTCTTTGCCTAGGAGGCCTGCTAACTTAGACTAAATAAGCAATTAACATAACAAAAAACAAAAAATTGGGGTACTGGAGTTGTAAACCAAATTTTTATTATAAATTTTTGAGTTTCAAAAATTTATAATAAAAAAACAGAAGGCCTATGGAAAGAAGCTATAATCCGCATACTCAACACTCAGAGAAAATAAAATCAATGCAAACTTATTTTTGAAAAAAATCCAACCTAAATTAAGACGCTCTTCTTCTTTTTATTGTTTTTTTTATTTATTGTTAAACTCTTATAATATAAAACAAGCATACAGGGTACCCGAAGTTGAAATAGAAGAAATACTTAGTAAACCAGTATTTTTTATTAAAAAAAAAAAAAATATTTCACCCCAGAAAAAGTACACATAAATAATATTGTTTTCATTGAAAACCTGGCAAAAACTTGTCAACCTGGAATTTTGAATCCTATATCAATTGACTTAACTGAGATAAAAAAAATTATATTATAACAGCAGTCTAAATGAATTAGAGAAATAAAATTTTAAATAAAAGGCAAAAGTATGATTTTAAAAACCTCTTTTTAGTTGAGGAGAGTTGTCGAAATTGGATCACCTAAGGAATAAATCTTATTTAACGGAAGATGATTTAACTATGAAAACATTAAATATTTAATTGATAAAAACAGAAAGCCCCACTAAATTTTTAACTATAATTTTTCTTATAGGGGAGAAGGGGTAGTTTTAAATATTTAAAGCTTTTTATTATAAAACAAATTATTTCTTACCTTTGCAACTTTTTTCTTAGTGAATAGTTGAAATAATCATAAAGGGAAGAAGTTGCAACATTTGTATAAATTGTAATTGTAATTCATTTAATCATCCATTTATTCATTTGTATAAATTGTAATTCAAAAATAAAATCAGAATTCTTATTTCTGCAACGTGCAAAAAAAATGTTAAAATCTGCTCCAACCTGTAATAGGTTTGAATTGGCATCGGGCAGTTTTGAAACATACTAGTAAATAATACTAGTATTTTACAGTTTTAAGATTTTTTAAATAACTATATTTATTTTTAAAACATATTCTGTTTTGCTAGATACATAATTTCTATCCCACATTTGTTTTAGTACTTTAATACTTGATAATATTTTGTTTAGCTAAACGATTGATACCATTGAAGCGTTGTGGGTTACCACGCTGCTTTAAAATTTTTATATTTTAACCGGGGGTTTCACTTTTTTACTAAATTTGTTTTACTGATTTCATATTCATTTTCTGATATTTTTTTGGTTATGCAAAAAATTGTTACATCATAATAGCGCGCCACCATAACACAGTCATTAACACAGAATGGTTAAAGCGTTTGAGATTTTTTGGGTCAGTATTAGGGTTAAATTTTACACATACAAGCTTTCTTGTCAATTTGGTAGTTAAAATTAATCACCAAAAATAACGTCAAAAAAAGATATAGAATTACTCTCAAATAAAAATACTTTAAATTATTTAGATTAAATTATTTTTTTATTAGTTTGGCTTTGAACAGTTTTGCTTTAGTTTTTGCTGTTTATAATTTTTAAATGTAAATTTCACGTAAACATTTTTAAATCTAGCCTCTTTAAAATAATAATCAAAGGCGCCATTCATATTTTCAAAACTGTTCAATGGTGTTTTAAAACAAAAATGTTCATTTTCGGAGATTTTTTATTTATTTTTTGCTTCATTTTGGATAGTATGGAGTATTCTATATAATGAATAACATGTTTGCCACTTGTGGCAAACATGTTATTTATACTTGTGGCATGTTAACATACTTGTTAACATGTTAACATACTTGTGGCAAACATGTTAGAAACGTGGTCAGAAAAGTCTTTTAACTTTTATTTAAAAAGTTTAGAAATTGTACATAAAAACAAACCAATTTTCTAGATCGTCCATTTTATCTCAAATGCCAACAAATTCAAGTGACAGCTGTGAGGATAAGTATTATTTTCGCAATGTTATTCTCGTTACTTAATTAAAAAATACACACATCGTAAACGCATTTTTTCATAGCTGCCTCCTTCTACTCTACATTCAAGCGGAAAGAAAAATGAGTACAAAAGACTCACAGCCTCCACACTTTATAAAAATTAAAACAAATGAAAAAAAATTATAGCTTACAAATATAATCTCTGGGCATCAAGTGATTGCACAAATAAAAAGTGTTTTAAAAGAGAGTTAAGAAATGACAAAAAAACTCCGCTGTGCAAAACTGCAGACGTAACCTTATATTATATGATGTATATATACGAAAAAATGATCAAACTTATTATATGGAATACCTTTACTATAATACTTTTAAATTTATTTTATTGGATACGGTGCTAACGCGGGAAATAAAAGGTTCGGCCATATTTAATTAGAAACTTTTGCATTAGAAATATATTTTAATAAAGTGAAATATTATTTTGAAAAAAAAGGGTTTAGTGTAAAATTTTTAATTAAAATCTTTGAGTATAAAGTTAAGCGTCTGGCTTATAAACAAAAGACTATTAGTCATTAATCAAAATGAACAAATCAAATAAAAGGTAAAATAAATAACATTTTTAAAAAATGGAGCGTTCAACCTAGTCGCTGATATACGTAACTTTTTTGAATAATTTAAAAAAATATTTTTTACTTTTTAGATTCAATACATTCTTGCATTTTCATATTAAGATTATTACTTATTTAGTATATAAATCAAATAAATATCTTTGTAAAACGGGTCATTTTTTTAAATAGAAAACCCTTGTGTTATTTTAAACGAACAAACGGCTACTAGCCATGAATCAAGAAATAATAATGTGAAAATGAAATTAAAATTTAATCGCAAATACGGAATTATTTAATACAGTTCTGATAGAAAATTACTTTTGTTCTTTATTTTTCGTTTCGTTAATTATTTTTGATATGTATAGGTATTTTTTTTTTGTTTTGGTCCGGAAAGGACATCTGTGTAAAAGATTTATTCTTTCATTTTACGTAGCCTTGTATTCATATATAATACGTGATTGTTACAAGGCTAAGTAAAATATACGATATAAAATCCTTAAATAAGGACGTCAATAAGGTAGTTAACCAGATAACGTAATAATTAGTTTATTTAATGAAAATTTGAACCCATATAGAATATTCTAAAATCCAATGCAATGTCTGTCCACTTTTCTTTTTGGTATCTTCTTCTTTCTTTTTACAGGTATTTTTCAGTTCTTTAAATTACCAAATTACAACGCTCTGTAGGAAGGTGAACCTGCTTTCTGCAGATTTAGGTATATGGCCTCCATATGGCAATTAGCCGTGCCAGAATAAATTACAATACCGTGTATGAATTAATATTTGTACTAGGTCAATTAAGTGCATCTTTTAAAATCAAATGCAGTGTCTATCTGCTTTTCTTTATAGTATTTTTTTAACTCGACTACTTCTAATATTTGATTTTAATTATTTCTGTTCTTTTTTAAACTCGCTTACTCTTGGTCCTTAGTGAGCTGGCTTTGCTAACCATGGTATAAGGCTTCCGTATGGCAATTAACCAGAGGACAATAAATCACCATACCGTTCATGTATTGTTAATCATTATAGTTATATATATATATATATATATATATATATATATATATATATATATATATATATATATATATATATATATATATATATGTATATATATATATATATATAAATATATATATATATATATATATATATATATATATATATATATATATATATATATATGTATATATATATATATATATATATATATATATATATATATATATATATATATATATATATATATATATATATATATATATATATATATATATATAATGACAGTATCAAAAACCTTGCTGAAATCAATAAATACACTGAAATCAATACCTAACTTATACTTTTATTTAAAAATTTAAAGATAATATGAACAAGATGAACAATTGTACCTGTCATTTCAAAAAGGACAGAAGTCCATCTAATAAAACTTTTTAAAATCAACAAAAAGATGATTTTTATTAAAATAATGTCTACGCTGGTAAAGAAACTAAACATAGAAGTAGATAAATAAAGAACGTATATAAAAAAAACTTTTATTTTTTATAAAAAAAACATAAATCATACAGAAATTTTTAATTTAAGTTTATAAACTAACGTTTAAAAGTTTTGGACTTGTGTCCTTTTCGAAATGACAGGTTCAATTGCATAATCAGTGAATTTTTTTAAATCGAAATTACTTAATGTAAGCAATGTTATAGTCTAAATCTTTTATAAAACATTTTTTATGACAAAACAAATAGGAAAAACACAACAATTAAATGACAGTATAATTACGGATTGAATAACAACAAAGTAAAAAATAATGAACTAGTTGATAACATGTCATCTGATAATCGATTGAATTTCTATAGAAGTTAAAACAAGAACACTATCTCTTGGAAACTTCCAATGAGTTTTCATTAATAACAGAGAAAAATTTGACTGAGTTAAACAAAGTGTAATAGTGGTCATATAACAACGACAACTGTTTGTTTAAATTGTTTGTTATTACCTCTACTTTTCAAAAACTTTTCATTCCGTTAAAATATATTTCTAACAGAAAAGTTTCTAATAAAATATTGCCAAATTAATTGTAGCCAACGTTAGGACCGTACAGTCTCATAGACAGAGTTTTGTAGCAAAAGTGTAACTGTTTTGTTGTGCAAACAATTTATTGATGTCCAATAACTGCTAAAGTTCTTCCTAGCTATTTCTTCATATTAAAATGCCCAATCGAACATTTGGATACTAATACAAATGGCAACACTTTATTTATTATGCTTACTTATTTATTATTATTTTTATTTAATTACTTGTTTATTATCACTATTATTATTACTTACTATGCCTATTTATGCGAATTTATTAATTTTGTTAATTATTATAATAATTAACATTAATAATAATGATCACTATTACTGTAAATTAATTAAATTTTAACTAAATTTTAATTAAAATTGAGTTATTAATTAAAAAGTTAATAAATAATTAAACTTATTTAATTAAACTTAAAATCGACGAGGAGAGCACCAAAGATACTCTTTATTAAATAATGCCCTCTTTAGGTGCCTTAAAAGTTACAAAAAAATAATTAAAAATAGAGGTTTGGCAAAGTTTTATTTTTGAACGAAGCAACAATTAAATACCGGCTTTATATTTAGTTAACGTGTGAGTAAAAAAATAAAAAATTGTTTGATTGCCAAATTTTTATTTTAATAAAAAATATTTTTATTTCTTCATCTAAATTACGGTCTATACATTTATTGTAACAATTCTAAAATCTATTTGTTTTTTTCCAATGAGTCAAATACACTCTAAAGTTGATCTGAATTAGAATAGAACTTCACATAATCTCAGATAAAAGTTTTTTTTTATAAAAGTTTTATAAAAATTGTTTTATTAACAAATTTGATCTAAATAAATATTTTCGAATATTTTGGATGGGAGTTTTCCAGGTGGCAATTTGATGGACACCATTCTCCAAAGAATAGTATACGTAAATATTTAAAAGGATTTTGTCGCGCTGGCTAGTTTAATTAAATGATGTGAAAAGAACAAATAAAAATTTAAAAAAAGAAAATTTATGCTGTAGCTGAATATAAGGCAAATTAAAAAAAAAATTTAACGGCTGGTAGCTGGAAAAAAGTTTGAGAAAAGCTGTAAGGAATAAAAACTTTTTTGCAAAATTTGTAATGTTGCAAATAAAGAAATACTATATATATATATATATATATATATATATATATATATATATATATATATATATATATATATATATATATATATATATATATATATATATATATATATATATATATATATATATATATATATATATATATATACATATATATATATATATATATATATATATATATATATATATATATATATATATATATATATATATATATATATATATATATATATATATATATACATATATATAAAGATTTTAAATATTGGAGAAAAAGCGTTACTACTTGAATGACAAACTTTTAATATATTAACCCTAATTACAAAACAATTAAAAACAATGGGAAACTCAATATTTTACCATACATTTATATCATTACAAACAATAACATTGCAAACAATTCTGTAAGTATCAATTTCTTAAAATAACTTATTGTTATGCGGGTAGCAACAACGTTTAGTCAATACAGAATTTTCGAAGAAAGATTTTTAAGAAAAAAGAACGTACTTTTTGTTACGTAAAATGGATTGTGCAACGGAACAGGAAATATTTTACTTTTAAAGTTAAGAATATTTTTCAGCTAATTATGTTTTTTTTGAAGTTAAGTAAACTTGTATATTTATTGAACTCCTACCGATTGCATATTTTGGTTTCAAAATCTTTCAAAAAGGGCGACAGTACAACTTGTTTGTGAGTCGTAATTAACAATTAAAATTCTCTATTGTAACGTGGGGAATAATTACCAGAAAAATGTCAATGTAAGTCGTTGTTTTATTTTTCTCAAATAACTTTAAAAGGATAAATCGAAAGAATAATTTTTTTTGTTGTTGAAATAGGATTAACATTTAGACAAAAGCGTTTTTGCTTTTGATTCAAATTATTTATAATTGATAATAAATAATTAATGATATTGAAAATTAAAAAAAAATTTAATTAATAAAAAGCCAAAAAATCGTATCGTTGTTTATTGTTTTTGTTATTGTTGCATATTGTTTACGGTAGGTATCGTGTTATTGCAAACACGTATACAAAAAAGAAATAATAATAATAATAGTAATAAAAATAACAAATTACTTCTTTTTCTCACATAAAAAAACAAAAGCAAAACAGAAAAATTGTTTTTGCCAATGTAAAGAGGGATTTGTTGTAACAGTTTTGTTAATGTATAAAACCAACCAATCCGACTTTCACATAAAAACGCATTATGAATTTTTTTATTTATGTTAAAATAGTAATTGTTAAAGATAGCGTTTGCTTGACAAACGAAATTTAATTTCAAAGATGTTGAGCAGAAGAATGGTTTATAGGTAGCTTTTTTATTATGATATTCAGTTACTTAATAAAACAAATTTAACATATATAAAAAATTTAAGTTCTAAAAAAGTAGCAAACACCGACGTATTTGTACTGACGTACTTTTTTGTTGTTGCTATATCTAAGTATAATATATATATATATATATATATATATATATATATATATATATATATATATATATATATATATATATATATATATATATATATATATATATATAATACATATATATATTTATATATATATATATATAATACATACATATATATATATATATATATATATATATATATATATATATATATATATATATATATATATATATATATATATATATATATATATATATATATATATATATATATATATATATATATATATATATATATATATATATATATATATATATATAATATATATATATATATATATATATATATATATATATATATATATATATATATATATTATATATATATATATATATATATATATATATATATATATATATTAAAGGGGTGTTCTTAAAAATAAAAAGTTGGATTTTCATTGATGTAAATTTCTCAAAAGTTATTTTTTGGCGTCAATAAGCTCTGGTAAAAATTTTTAGATGACACGCATAAACGACCCACTTTAAGCTTTGAATGAAAGATACTTGTTAAAATCATATCATGAATAAACAGAATAAATATTTTTTAACTATTTTTTATCAATTTTATTGAATGAATCTTTTTCGACAATTTAGAAATTGTTTATTTAAAAGTAAGAACTTGTGCGTATTGCCTAAGTACTTACTTTTAAATGAATCTCCGTGTATTATATTTGGGCTGTCGTCATCATATTCACAAATTAGTTCTAAAATTGTGGTTTGCGATTATCACAAACACCAGAAATTATGTTTTTTAATTGATTTAAAGCAGCATGAAAAAAATTAACACAAAACAGTTTTTACTTCCAGAAACTGAAATTCCACAAAAATTGAACATAAACACAATATACGTATTTGTGAGAAATTAACTCGATTTACACAGACTTGATCATAAATCATAAGCTTCTTAACCTCACATTGATTTTTATCAGAGAACAACCACCAAAAAGCAGAGCGATTTTAGAACCAGCTGGAATTAATTAAGCACGATGGATGGTAACGTTGATTCACGCATTACCCTTCGCAGAGTTGTCAGTCCTTAGCCTCGGCCTTTTTACAAGGCCAAAAGTTAAGACCTGGGCTTCGGTCTTAGCCTTGAAACTGTTGGCCTTGAAAATTTTGACTTTGGCCTCGATTGTTTTGGCCTAAGCCTTATAAAAAAATACATAAAATTAAAGAGTTAAAAGTTTTCATTCTTAACTATTATGTACTTTTGTTTTCGGCTTTTGTAATATCTACAAGTAGATTTTGTTATTGACTTCGTTGAATTCTGCGCATAACCTTGGTTTATTTTTACAACAGATGTTACCTACTGATTTGTTAATAATTGG
>NC_061167.1:12593706-12603706 GCF_022113875.1 Hydra vulgaris | reverse complement strand
AAAGTCGACATGCCTCGATGATGAGTATGCGGACATAAAAGTAGAAACAATTATTATTGTTTCTATTTACATAATTAGAAATATTAAATAATTATTTAATATTTCTAATTATGTAAATAGAAATCTATTTACATAATTAGAAAAAAAAATTGAAAAAGTATTATGTAACAGAATTCTCAATGAACAAAATATAGTTTTGATGAAACTTGTTCAATAATTTATATGTTGAAAAATGATTTATATGTTGAAAAACTACAGGCTTCAGGAAGAAGTTTAAACTAATTAGCAGTATAGCTTTTATCTCATGAATAATTAAGCTCGGCCTTAGCGGTGATAGTGCATTAAAATGTCTATTGCGTTTACAATTTTAGCTGCTTTGTTTTTAAATATTTTATTTCTTGATTCATCTTTAAATTATATAAAATGTTATTTATTTAACTTTACAAATGTTATTTATTTAAATGTTATCAAAGTGTGTAACATGCAAGAAATCTTGCATGGAGGATTGCGTTATGTCTTTTAAAATAAAAAGCCGCAACCCCAGTGTGCATGCGTCGTCCGTCGGACGTCTTACAAACGTCTGGACGTCCAGGAGACGTCTTACGGATAACCTCCGGACGACGCGTGTCCAATGGGACACTGATCAAGTCAACAATTTTCAGCTGAAAAGGATTAGATAGTTATTAAATAGCTATCTGTTAGCTATCAATTAGCTAGGTATTGGCTAGCTGTCAATAAACTCTCTGCTACCTATCAACTCTCTACTACCTATCAGCTCTCTGCTACCTATCAACTCTCTGCTACCTATCAACTAACTATACTTGTAGCAACTGTTAAGCAACCTTTTCTTTTTTTATTATTATTAGATTTTATTGTTTCTGTGAAAAAATTGTTTTTCTTTATTGTTAATGGAATTAATTGAACCTTAAAAAGTGATATTACTACGACATATGGATAGCTAGATATTCTATCTTTCTAGTAAAAGATAAAACTACGAGGTGTCGATAAGTATAACATGATTCTAGAAAGCTTGCAAAACCTTATTTATACAAATAAGACGTTATTAAGATATTACTACTACCTGCCAATAACTATATAACTAGTCAATAACCGGATTAAACTGTTAATCTTGTGGCCAAATTGCAATCTTGATCTTTAAGAATGTTGCTTGTTAATCGTAAGCTAATTTCCCACCGGATAGTAGCCTTTTTTTTTTTTCTGAATGTATTTTTCTAAAATTGTTAACTACTGCGCATACACGTTATTACTTTTTTTTTTTTTTTTGTGATTATAAAGGTGCCCCCAGAAGGTCTGTGATAAGATATTACGATCTTAGCAAAGAGCTTCTGAGGGCACCACAAAACTTTAAGATTTTCCAGAAAAAATTGGTTTATCAGCTTTTTGAATTATCTCACCTCATTTGTTTTTCCATATATCATTTTTTGATTCCATATACTTCCTAACGTTTCTTAGTTTTTTTAAATCGTTTTCTTGCTCTTTTAACTTCTTCCTTGTTTTTTTCATAACTGAGAATGTTTAATGAAAAAGTTAAATTAGTTTTTCAAAGTATTAAAATAAGAATGTAACATTTTTAAAATAAACCTTCATTTTACATTAAAGAAAGCAATTTATTTTTAATTTTTATGTTACTTTATATTCAATAAATCCTAAAATACTTCTGCAGTCAAACTTTTTATTATTTTTATAGCTGACTATCAAGTTTTTTTTTGTGCTGGCCAACATTGATACCTTCTCTTTGACTCGGATAATAATAACGTCTACGTGCTAGTTTAGAGAGTTCGGACAGTTGTAATTGTAATGAAAACAATAACACAGGGCCGACGACACGGGTTTTGAAGTGTATGAGTGTGTGTGTGTGGGGGGGGGGGGGCACAATCATCAATTTGTGAAAAAAGTCCTCTATATCTATATAAGATTAATCTATATAAGATTCTTAAAAAAAAAAAAAAGATCCTTTAGATAAAAAGTGGGAGGCACGTGCCCCCTGGCCCCCCATGTCGTCGGCCCTGTAACAGAAACAATAGCTATTGTTGCTGTATCATTTTTTTAGAAACAATGACAATACCATTTACAGTTTTTTACAGTTTTTATAGATTTACAGTTTTTTTAATACGGTAATACAATAACAATAAATATTGTATTGTATCTTTATAATACAATAACAAAATCTGGAAAAAAAAAAGAATTGTAATGACCCACTACAATAATAATAAATATTGTATTGTAATTCATCTTTATAATACAATAATAATTTATTGTTATTGTAATCAAAAAAATTATTGCATAGTCAAAACTTATGTATGTGACCAGAAATAGAATCAATAATCATATACTATATGTACCCTATTTCAATAGGGTACAAATAATATATGATTATTTATATAAACAATATATGATTATACCCTATTTCAAGGGTACAACTAATATATGATTATTGGTTCTATTTTATTTTTTGAATATCACTTATTCTAGTTGCAAACTTTATATAGCTCTATAAAAGTGAGTTTTATTTGACCTGTTTTTCTTTTACTGCTGGGGATAGATATGTATACATAATCAATTCCTATCATTTCTTCTACTTAGTTTTTTGCTTTTACAACAGACACCAAATGGGCCGGGTGAACAATTGCTTTAACTCGGTCATCTTTACGTGAATAAAAACTTTAGCAATTTTACTTAAGTTTTTATTTGTGTAAAGCTGAGAAATTACTGAGTAAAAGTTTGAGCAAAACTGCTGAAGTTTTAATTAACGTAAAGCCTAATGTTTCGATAACACTTACTCTAGTCTGATAGGTGATGAGTAATCTAAAAATGTAGAAAAATTGTTGCAAAATAAAAGTTTACATGTTTAGACAATATAATATATAATTATCCTGGTCAATGGTTTCATATGATTCCATAATGCTGTAATTTATTACTCATTAGCGTTTATTTTTAAAAATGAAAATAAACTATTATCACGCGCTTTATGTAGTTAATCAATTAGTTTAGACTTCATCATCCGGTGAAACATTTCAATATCAGTTTAGACAAAATTAAAAAAAAATCAAAAGTTTTACTTCACATAGTAAATAATTATCTAATTACAAACATATAATAAACTATATATTTTTATGACTTTGAATGAGTATTTTTATTATTAATTCTAAATAAAATACTCTTTGTGTGTCGCTAGCTACATATCGGAGTTTTGTAGCTAGCTGCAAAATATCTACAAATTTATAACTGGTTGATTTTGAAAATTTGAGATGAAACTACATATAAAAATTTTTTAGACAGCGATTTTATTACGGTATGACGCTAGCCAGTGCCGGATTAAGGGGGCTAGGGGGACTATAGCCCGGGGCCCCGCAAATTTAGGGGCCCCCAAAAATTTTTTAAGGACCTTTATTTTTTTATTTGTAAGTCATTTTTAGGTTCTGGCCCATAAAAAGGCCTCCAAAAACAAAAACAGCCCTGGGCCCCAAAAAGTCTTAATCCGCTAATAGCCTATATATAATAATAGCTAATATATATAATAATAATAATAGCTAATATATATAATAATATGATATAATATATAATAATGGATAATAGCTAGCTAGTAGCCAGTGGGTCTTTAGGTTATTAAGCTAGCTGTCCTCGTAGCCAAATCGCTGTCTTTATGTTTACAAATATCGATAGTTTTTCGCTAACTAGTGATCCTCGTGGCCAAACGCTGCCTTTATCGTTTCGATTATAACTAGCTATTCGCTAGCCGACTTCCGACCGGGCATTTAATCAAAGCCATTAAAAATTAGAATTACTTAATTAAGTAAAATGATTATATAATTTTACAACTTTCTAATCCGACTATATGTGACATTTCTGCTTGTGAGGTTACCTTAAAAATAGGAATAATTACATTTTTAGGCGGAGGGTTATTTTATAATATATTTTTTACTATTTTATAAAAATGATAAAAAACTTTTTATATTCTATTATTAACGACTATATAAATTAGACGACTGTCAAAAATAAAAAGTTTGCAAATGACGGGGGTTTCGACTAAATTTAGTTATTACTTATACTATAGCAATTTTTTTGTTTATGCAAATAAGCTTTAAGTTTAGGATTTAAAATAAAAAATTTTAATTACACTTTTACACATTTTGTTGGTTTAATTTATTATCGAAGATTATCTAAGTATTTAAAGATAATCTTAAGCATAGTGTTGTCGTTGTTTATTTGAAATGTTTTCAAAAATGAATTCTATTTTTCAATATATTTTCAATATCATTTTAACCAATGAAAAAATTATTAAATTATCTGCTGAATTTAATAGCTGCAAGAGACAACCTTCGCTATTGCTATGTATTTCAATGTAACTGTATTGATCTCAATGCAACTCTATTGAGATCACACTTATCTCAATAAAAATATTGAGACAACACACTGATCTATATAACTAAATTGAGATCAGTGGTTATGACTGTAGTAAACAAAGGTTTAAAAATAAAACTCCAGGCAATTTTAAAATTAAAAACCAAAACATAAAAAAAGATATTCATATATAAAATATTTAGGAATCGCGTGACTATAAATGAATAAGGAGTTAATCTAAAAGTGTTTCCAAACAATGTAACTATGAATATTAATAAAATACAAATTAAGTACGGAAACAAGATAAGAAATATACGGATAAGTAAACAAAACAACAAAATCGTATTTACAAAATTGAGTAAATTAGTTATTTTTGAATACTAAATACTATGATATAAGAATATTAACTTTTTTAAAATTTAATATTAAATTAAAGAAAGAAATTTATGTTATATAAATTATAATTATAAAATAATTTGTAAAAAATAAAAAATAAAATATGTTAGATGACTTAAACTAATTTAAATAAAGTTTTTGTGAGTGTGTGTGTGTGTTTGTGTGTGTGTGCTTGTGTGTGTGTGTGTGTGTGTGTGTGTGTGTGTGTGTGTGTGTGTGTGCTTGTGTGTGTGTGTGTGTGTGTGTGTGTGTGTTTGTGTTTGTGTGTGTATTTTTATGCGTGTGTGTGCTTGAGTATGTGTTTAATGAGAGAGCAATAAGAAAGTGTATTAAGAAAAAGTTTATTTAACTGTATATTATTTTTCTATAAAATATAAATATATTTATTTTTTGTTGAAAATTTTTTTATTTTATGTAAAAAAAAATTTATATTGGGATTTTTACTAAACTTTAGTAAAAAACATTAGTCTAAAGCCAACAAGGAAATAATCAATAGAAATAATATATATATATATATATATATATATATATATATATATATATATATATATATATATATATATATATATATATATATATATATATATATATTATATATATATATATATATATATATATATATATATATATATATATATATATATATATATATATATATATATATATATATATATGTATATATATATATAAGATTTGAATATAAATTTAATAAATATTTTAGATATCTTTTAAAGAGATTGCACAACTGCCAATATGCAAAAATCATAGTAGAAAAATGTCATAGTAGATCAAAGACTTTCATAATCATGTTTGAAATAATATATAATTCTTATTACTATATATTATTTCAAACGTGGTTATGAAAATCTTTCTAATTATACTAAATTTTTAAAATAATAAAAATCATTTTGTATTATTATCATTTTGTTTAATAAATGTTTCAAATAAAGTATTTTAAAATTACCAGGGTAATTTAGAGCTCATTTGGGCTCATGCGATTTAAAGCTATTTGAGCGCTAAATTTTAGACATTTTTATAAGACGTTTTTTTTTTTTTTTTTTTTTTTTAATCTGCATAATTTTCTTTTCAGAAAGAAACACTTTAAAATGCAAAATGGAGAACAAACAAGGCGGCGTGTATCAATTAGACGTAAAGTTGGATCACAAGCAAGTCGACAACTTATGTTAAATCTTGGAGATTCTATGGCTCTGGCTCAAAATGATACCCAATCTCATAGGTATTTAATGAAAGTGTGTAAATATAAGTAAAATGTTTTTGCTATTATATAACTATGGTTTTAGTTTGAATAGTATTTTAAATTATTTTATTATGACAGTGATTTATAGTTTATATTGTTTTTAAATATAAAAGAAACAAAATATATGATAAAAAACAGTAAATGAAAATAGAGAGAAATCTTGTTATGTATATGAAGCTAAAAGACTTTTTGTTGAATTGGTTTTTAGGAGTTTAAAAAAAATCATTGTTGTTTCTTTTATCTCATGTGACTGATAAGCTCAAAATAGTTAAAAATGTTCTCATAAATAAGCTTAACTAGGCACTTTTGTTTGTAAAAGCTTGTTTCCATTTTTAAAACATTAAATTCTTAATGCTTTAGCAGTGCAATAATTTCTAATGATTGGAATTGAAAAATGACTCCAACAGTTAGGAACTAAATTATTTCTGCAGTTATTATATAAAAAAGTTTTGAATTAAAAGTAATTATATTACGTCATCAACTCATCATTTTAATTTGTATTTTTATATGTTATGTATTAGAGATGACCTTTAAAGAATATAGTTTTTTATGTTTGTTTTTTTTTTCAATCAAAGCTCTATTAATAATATATGTTTTTTTAATGTTTTAACACAGATGTCATAAACAAATTTAAAAACCTTTCAATACATTTTAAAATCATTTTATAAATTAAACATTCTGCCTGGTTTTTTGCTGAGGAGTGCCATTAAAAGTTTTCAGCCTAATTTGCTTTAACTTGTAAAGAAAAAAATGACTTTTTGAACAAGATTAAATCTGTTTTTTTTTAATCTGATTAGTCTTTTTAGTCTTTGATGTATAAAATGTATAAAAAAGGTGAAAATTTTAATTTGTTTTATATTATAGAGGCAAGGTATTAGATGGATCATTTTTTGAGGATATGACAGTTTTAGAAGCTAATCAAAGCAGTCGAGTTGAAAAAGCATACAACTCAATTAAAGAAAGAAATTTTGATGCAGAAGATGTATGGTCCATAGACCAATCAATTTTTAAACCACCAGAGAAAGAAAAAGTTGGTTTTAAATAATTTCAATAAATAAAGCTTTATATAAAATTATGGAACTTGTTATATATATATATATATATATATATATATATATATATATATATATATATATATATATATATATATATATATATATATTCAAAAATGTTATATATAAATAATTAAGTTATAAAATATAGCATATAACTAGTTAAGTTTCTATTAATGACTTTTGTCAAGTCTTGCAATAATAAATAACCCTTTTGGCAACACTGTCCAAACATTAAACAAAAATATTAGGTTTTTTTTTTTTAATAAATAATCTACTGAATATACAAAAGTTATAAGAACATATAGATGTTTACAAAAAAACTTAATATTGTTGTGTATGGTTTAATTCAATTTTTTTTCAAGTCAATTGTAGAATTTCAAGTTAGAAAATTCAAGCATGTATTTTTTGTGTGTTTTATTAAGACTTTTTCTTGTTTTGCACACACCTGGTTGAAATTTAGTTAAAAAAAAAATTAAAAGAATATCTTTTATTTTATATTTTGTGTAAATAGATAATATATTTAGTTCATTAGGTCTCATTAGTTGTTAAATGTTTAGAAATAGTATCTATTCTTTCTAGTAAAATGTAGTGACTTATGTTTGCATAACATAGTATGTTAAGTAATTTTAGGTCACTACATGATTGCTAAACAGCAATAATAAAAAAATGTTCCTCTATAAAGTTATTTTATCATGCTGATAAAAATTGAATAGCATTAAGTTAAGTTATTGAATTAAAAGGATTAAGTTAAGTCAAACTCTTTTGTATTTTATTCTATTATAAGAATAGTTACTGTTTGATTTATTTTTCAAGGCTCTCCTTCTCTACAAGGAACTAGTATATACCATGAAATATCAACTAGGTAAACGTGATCAGAGTGGTGATTCTTTGAGTGATGGGGAAATCTTTGGCTATGGAAAACAGGTATATTATTAAACACAGTTATTATAAAATTAGTTAGAAATCTTGCAATTATGCAACAATAAATAAATATGCAACAATAAATTTAATCAATAAGCAAAACAAAAAAGATCATAAGTACTCATTTGCAGTATTTTTAATTAGAGCTAAAAATAAAATTATATATTAACTTAATTGAGAATTATTGTGCAAAAAAGAAAATGGTCTCCTAATTCTAATTTTTTAAATAAATTTACCGCTGCATAGTTTATGAATGATTCCTTAGTCAGGATAGAACATGTAATTCAATTCTATCAGAACTATTTTAATCATAAATTTTTTTTTAGCTTTTTTTTTCTTCTGTCATCTACATATTTTTGTTTAAAAGTTTTTCCATACCATGTTGTAATATATAAAATACAAAGCTGTTAAAATAATTCATATAACATTTTTCTTTATTTTCTATTTTAAAACTTTTTCTTTAGGTTTTTGGCATAAGTGCTTCCGAACACAAAACTATTTATGATGAAGTTTCAAAGCTTAAAGTGAGTAAATATACATTAAATTGCATAATTATTGAAATTATAATCTTCATATACAGTTAGAATTTAATTAATATACCCAACGCCGTACTCAGACATAATTTCATACTGATAAACCAGTACGACAGACCTTGAGATAAAGTGTTATGTGTTTGTTTTCATGTAAAGACTTTGCATAGAGCTATACTGTTTACCCTAAAAACCTTTTCCTTTGATAATATTTGAACGTCTAAAGATATTTTTGTAATAAAAATATAACAAAACATAATTTTTCTACACAAAATTATCTTATGTTACATTTGTTCAGGTATGGGAAAGAAAGGGACTGCCTATAATTTTATGTTATATGTTCTCAATTGTCATAAATTTTTGCAACTAAATTTAAGAAGCAAAAAGTTAATAAACCAAACATAAGTTTGTTAATAAATATATTGTTAATAAGCTACACTAACTTTTGTTTTAACTAATTTAGGGCTATTTTTTAAAAATTTAATTGTTGTTTTGTTTTGATATGATAATTGATGTTAAAACTTAACAGACATTTATTTCAAGTATGTATGCTGAAATAAACTAAAACAAATATGTAATGTAAATATAGCCTTTAAAATATCTAAGTATATACATACAAAAATTGCATAAAAAAATAAGTTTTTTATATGTATTATATAAGTATATACTAAATATATAGTATGTAAGTTTATGCTGAAGAAAAAAAATGGTAATATTTGTGTTTGATTAATTTTTAGTACCTCTATTGTTAAATAATGTACCATTAGCAAATTTTTTTTTGTCACAAATTTATCTTGTTTAAATCTATAAAGCTTGTACCTAAATCAATAAAACTTGTAAAACCTATAATTACCACTATTTTTATTTTCCTACTTTACGAAATTCCTTGTAAGAATCAAAAATGTGCAGTACAAAAAAGTTAATATTAATAAATAGCAAAAATTAATGCTAATAAATATAAAAGTGAATGTTTTAAGTATGAAAAGTTAATGTTAATAATTATGTTAAAAAACAATTTTTTGGCGTCAGAAATTTTATTAGGCTTATTCATTATGCATTTTTTTTTTAATAACATGGCCTGGTATGGATGCTAAAACTAGTGAACTTAAATCAAAAATTTCATAAATCATGAATTCTAACATTAAAAAAATCAACATCATTAAATAAATAAATAAAAAATACAATGTTATAGTTGTTATTACAACTATAACATTGTTGTAATATATGTGCTGTATTTGAATAAATTAATGTGTTTGTAGGGTCCAGATATATTGACAATGAAATGTGGCAGTCAATCATTAAATTTTAAAACATTGCAAAAAGAGGGATTGACTAATAAATATTTATTTATAATTTTATATTTAATTCAGTTATTTTTAAATAAAATTTTTTTATTAGAGATTATAATCTTTTACATTTTTTTATATCTTTTTTTTTAAATTAATTTCTTTGTAAATATATTTATAAATCATTTTTAG
>NC_061167.1:12581206-12588706 GCF_022113875.1 Hydra vulgaris | reverse complement strand
CTTAATTTTACTTTCGTTTGCATAATCTTAATATAGTTGAAAGTGATGTTTCTAAATATTTGCATGGAAGCCTTTTTTTTTTTATTACCTGTTAATTTTACAATTTTTGTCATATCTTCATTTTGAATTGAAATACTATAAAGGACATTTGGTAAAAATTTCATCTTGTTTGAAAAAGATTGTGAAAAGCTATGCTTTAAAAGCTAAAAAAAAAAATTCTTGTTTAAAATGTTCTATCAATCATTTATTTATACATATAAGTTTTTTGATATAGAAGTCTTTATTGTTTTTGTTATATATTCATATATGTATTGATATATGGTTTTTTATTAGTTATTATTTTATTACTTTTGTGTTAACTTATGCACCAAATCTTGAGAAAAATCCAAGTTGATTTGTTATCATGGCTATATTACTATAGTTATAAAATTATTATGTTTTTTTATGTGTTTTTTAGTGATTGGAGCTGCTGGATTAGACCCAAAAGATGCTAATGGTAAATTATGCTCTTTTATAAATGATAGAGAGAAAAAATATATTTTTTGGTTTGTGATAAAATATTTGTTTGCATAAAAATCCATTTTTTAAATCACATATTTGACATTAACATTATTTACTTAAAGAAGATTTACACAGAATTCTAAGTTGATTTGAAATTATTAGATAAAGATAACAATATTTATTAATTGAATTGGTGAATTTTGAAAGGACGGAAGTCCAACAATGTAAACTTTTGGAAATTAAAAAAAAACAGAATTTTCCCCCATAGTAAATTTTTATTAATGGTTTAATAATTTTTTTTTGAAGAGGAGAATTTTTTTCACCTTTAAAAAAAAGGTAAATCATTAACAAAAAATTATTACAAGGGGAAATGCAGTTTTTTTTAGTTTTCCAAAAGTTTACATTTTTAGACTTCCACCCTTTTAACATTCTCCGAGTTTATTTGTTTGTTGTTATTAATAGTTTTATAAATAAAATCTTCCGATATTTATAGACTTTTAAAAAATAAAGTCTCATATCCAATTGGCATTCTCACATCCAATCGGCATTTACAGCAAATTTGATATTGGTAAAGTTTTGCTTGTCGTAAACAAGATGATTAAGATTTAAAAAAAAAAAAAGTTCCATGAAATTTTTATTTTAAAAACAATGAGTTTTTTACATTAATTTAGAAAATGAACAAAAGAAAAATGATGGTTTAAGATTGTTAATATTTTTTTTAAACTTGAAACAAGATATGTTTATGTTTCAATCTATAAAATGCTAGCATTAAAGTGTATTATTTCATGTTATCAATACCAAATTGGTATTGATAACATGAAAGGTAGCCTAAAAATAGAATTTTCTAGTGTTGCATGTAATCTGACAACATTAAGATTTTTTAGTGCATTTATCTGCTGAAATCATGACCTATCATTTCTTGTGAAGCGATTATAAGTTAATAAATTCAAAATGAATTTTAAAACCATTCATAAGAATGTATACTTTATTTCACCCGCATCATACACTGATGAATACTTTTTTACCCATAATTTACATTTAGCACCCACGTGTATACTTCATTATTAATCTCATGTATAGTTCATTATTTATCTCATGTATAGTTGATTATTTATCTCATGTATACTTCATTATTTATCTCATGTATACTTCATTATTTATCGCATGTATAGTCATTAGAATGTATACTTTATTGCACCCACATGGCACACACTGAAAGCATTGCATTCATGTTAAGGAATTTTAAATAGTGTAATTAAAAAATTAGTGTAATTAAAAAATAATTTAATTGTGAAATAAATAAAAAGTATATGATTGATGTAAAGATTGATGTATGTGAAGTGGTTTCTATATTTGCACGTTCTAAATTAAGGTTCTAGCTTTACAATTGTTTAATTCCTTACAAACAAACAAAAAAAAAAATTCAAAATTTAATTTGCAAATGTAAAATAAGAAATTGTGTATAAATTCTCTTTTACACTTTAAAACAGTAATTTACAATTAAATTAAAAAAGTGTAATATATTATAGAATTTTAAAATTATAATAAAATATTTAGTAAAGTATTTACATTATAATCTTTATATTATTTTTATTTAAAAAAAATGTTTTACTCTTTTTTTAAAAAGGATTTAGTGATCCATACTGCATGATATCTGTAATTGACATTGGTGAAGGAGATGTTAAGGATAAAAGTAAAAAAAAAAAAAAAGTTTTGCGTGATTTCCAAAAGGAAGAAGATATAAAGTTAACAAAGATAAAATTAAAAACGTTGCATCCTGAATGGAATCAACATTTTAAGTTGTAAGCTTTTATTACTACAAATCAATATTATAATTGTTTTATTTTATTTATTTGTATTTGTTAAATTTATTCTTTAGTGTGGTCAACGATGTCAAAAATCAAGTTCTTAGGGTGGATATCTGGTAAAATATGTTTCTTATTAAGCTTTTGTTATTTGGCTTTTTGTCACTTTAATTGAATTTTTAAAATAAATTTTAGGGACAAAGATGACAATACAGTTGTTTGGGATTCTAATAATGCTATAACCGCTATTAAAGGTGTCAAAGGGGCAGGAAGGTATACAAAAAGTTGTTAAAAAATTATGCAATTTATTAAAAAAACTTAATTATAATTCTATATTTACTCTGGTAAATTTTGTGTAGTTATATATATTGTGTAGTTATGTAGTTATATATTCTACCATCAGCCAATGCAAGCGGCTATCTGTGCTAAGATATAAAATGCATGTACAAAATTAGTAAAAGAAATTAAAAACATTGTCAGTCGTATGTACACTTCTTGCATATTCTACCTATTTGTCAGTCGATTTATGAAAAATGAAGGATTAAGATTCTGTTTGTATTATAATATGTATGCATAAAATGTTTATATTGTAAACAACTGTTATTTTATGTGCTGTAAAAAATAAATCAAGGTGGATTTATTTCTGGGGGATTTTTTCCATCTACCTTTAGTTTGAGAACTTCAATATTTTAATTTTATTTTATCTGTTCGAAGTCTATCTAAAGAGTTAATAATTTGTTTAAATGAGAATAATTTTTTGAAAGGTTACTATGGTTACTTACTTTTGGAGTAGATATAATTTTTTTTTTTAATTAAGCTAGGAGAAATTATATAAATGTTTCTATTTCTTAAAGTAGATTTATGACAGTGTTCTACTTTGCTAAATCCTAAATTTTGTGTTTAGGTTTCTTAGAGAAATGTATCAGTCTGCTAGGTCACCTGATTCTTTTTTGGATGATTTCATGGGATTAGTTGAAATTCCCCTGAAGGTTTTACTTATTTCTATTGTTGCATTATATTCTTACTTTTCAACTGTAAATATTTGTTGTTATTGAATGAATACAATTTGTTTTTTAGAGTTTACCAGAAGAAGGTCTTGATTCATGGTTTCAGTTAGAACCTCAATCTGAGAAGAAAAAAGCTAATGGCAAGTTGCATCTCAAAATGTCTCTTTCAGCAAAGGTTATAATTATATTTATACTACAACATGACACATAACTCTTTTTTTACAGAAGATACAATATATTGCATTGCATTTATAATATAATGCAATTGCATTTAAAAAAGTTTTATAAATTTTTAAACTTGAAACTTTAATCAGTTTTTTTTTGTTCAAACATGGTCAAGGTAAAAAATAAATTATGCAACTATAAGTTTATTAATAAAACATAAAAATTGAAATTCAGCAAAATTAAAAAAGTATAAAGTCGTGGTAGTAGTTATCATAGTATATCAATTAATATGCAGATCAATAAATGAACCATAATTGTTAACTAATGAAACCAATTTATATAGCACCAATGAAGCAGCCATTTTAAATGATGTGCTGTAATTGCTAATTAGATGCTGG
The DNA here is from genome assembly GCF_022113875.1 of Hydra vulgaris. Classification (NCBI taxonomy): domain Eukaryota; kingdom Metazoa; phylum Cnidaria; class Hydrozoa; order Anthoathecata; family Hydridae; genus Hydra; species Hydra vulgaris. Next base: position 12,584,830 of record NC_061167.1, on the reverse strand, counting down.
TCTTACTTTGCTATGATATTGTTGACTGAGGTGGCAATTATGGCATTGCCTTGCCATAAATGCCATAAAAAGAGCATTCTATGTATTAGCTGCACTATTGATTACATGTATTAGCTGCAAAACTGGTTAAAAAATTATACAAAAATCACAGTTGTTATGAACTTCATAATGATATCAAATGCCCATAGCTGAAGACATGTTATTTGTATCAATATACCAGTTAATTAAACTTTTTTATTCTAAAATTTCATTTTTTGAATAAGATACCTTATCATTATTTGCGTAGTTGAATAAGGTTAAGCTTAGCACATCTCATTTATAATCAAAAGGCTTTTTTTCTTGATGTACTTTTTTTACACGTTGATGTTCAACTCTTTTGTTTACAAAATATTTTTTTCCAAGTAAGTACACACAGCACTGATATTGGAAGGCATATGGATTAGTAACACACATTTGTTTGCATATCTTGATATTAATTTTCATTAGCCATACTTTGACACAAATAGCAATTTTACAATGTCAGCTTTCAGAGAAAGTTTATTTTAGTATTGCTAATGATCTTACATTAGCTGCATACATTTTGCTACTAATTTAATCTGTTAAATCATTAATAGAAATTGTAAATAGTGTTGGAACAAAAGCTGACCCTTGAGTAATGCTACTAGTGACAAATTCAGATTTTAAAGTTAAGGATTTTTTTTAAAAAATCTGCATTTAGAGCTCTGTGGTATAAAATTATGGGAATTAATCTTTTTATAGTTGCAGAAAGAAAAAAAAGAAGAAGAAAGAGAACACATTAATCATTCTCAAACTTGAAAAAATTAGTTTACATTGCATAAAATTGTTTTGCAATTAGTTGTGTAACTGTTAACACAAACATAAACCTGCAGGATTGTGTTGTATACTGCTAACTCTGGTACATATGTAGAGTATAAAGCACTAGTTTTACACTAAAGAATAGTAAAAGAACAACACTGCACTTAGATTTGTTCAATTTTTAATTGCCATGATAATTTTATGTATTATGCATAGATGACAAGTGATAATTTTGTAAAGCAGAATAAAAGATGCAACTTTAATAGGATAAAAGATGCAACTTTATAACTCTTATTTTTGACAAGGACCTAAATAACAGTAGTAAATAAAATGTACAAGTTTTTACATATCTATAATAAAATAGTGAAAAAATAATTTTTTTTTTTAAGCATAAACATTCTTTTTGTTTTTTAAAAGATTTTTAATTCTGCATACATTTTTTGCGCTGGTATAAAGAGAAAACAAAATCAGGAGCTATGTAAAAACTAAAGCTAAAATTTAGAACAAATTTATAATTTCAGAACAAGAACTTTAACTAAAACAAAATTGTTCTGAGATCTGGGAACTAAACTGGAATTCAAATAATCTTAAAGAAGGTACAGTAAATTTACAAGGAACAAAACATCACTGTGTGTTGTTTTTTATTTATCATTAAATTTTGTTAAAGTTGAAGTCCCTGTGCATAATGTTTTAGGCACTCTTTTTATCATTTTTATTACAGTCTTTTTATTATTACATTTTGTTGAAATTAGGAGTTTGATTGTGTTTGTTATTACAGCTTTTTATTTTTTAATTTTTTATGAATTATTGCTAATTACAGTATTATTGTGATTATTGTGAACTCAATAATATTTTTGAGTTTTAAAATTTTGGCATTAATCTTGCAAGATGTGAAGGATTAGAAATTATCATCAGTTAGTTTCTTTGTAGATAGTTCAAATATTCTTTTCTTAAATTATCATCCAAAAATTTTGTTTTATATATCTTCTTAATAAAACAGATTGTTTCCATTATTTTTAACCAGCTACTTCAGACATTGCAGTTGCACTTAACCTTTTTGTAAATCCTATTGTCAAATATAGCTTTGTAGTAATTTTCCTTGTTCCTATTGGAATTTGAATCCTATTTAATGAAACTTTGTCTATTTCAAGATTATTCAAGACTATTTTCAGATTTTTAAAGAGTTGTCTGAACCAGACATTTTACTTTCTAGGTATACCTTGTTAAAGTGGATAATATGTCTTTAGAAAGACATATTATATACTTTAATTATATAATATAATATTAAGCCCTTCTCCCATATTCGTTAGTGCTGTTTATCTAGAATATCTTTAGTAAGTATTTTACATTGTTTTTCTTTTTGGAAATCATTGATTACATCATATTTAACAGCATCATTTTTTTAGCATTTTCAAGAACATAATGATGACACATTTAATTTCTTTAGCTTTGTTTGTTCTATTTGTTGCTATTTTTATCAAACATGGTTTTTATGTTATGTCTTTAAAAAAATACTTTTTTAGATTACATCAAAGTTTCTCAATTTCTAGTGTCAATCTATTTTAAGGTTTTGCAGCTTTTCGTATTTTATTACTAGATCCTCAACTCCTTTCATACAAGTTAGATAACTATTTATTTGGATGAAAATGATGTTAGTCATAAAATGCATTTTTATGTTATAAGTTTTGTATCTACCGAGTTTCTAAGAAACTTTTAGTTAAAACATAATGCAGCTCTTCCCCTATGTATTTTGCTTTAAGTAAACTTTTGTTTTTACTTTAAATTAAGTTTTTTCAAAAAAAAGTGGTTTGGATCAACATTGGTGAAAATCATGCTGGATTATTTCTTCTACAGTTGCAAATTGAATTAATATGTCTTCCTAGTTCTTTTAACTAAGAATATTCCTTTGCCCATATTTTACATTTTTTCAGGTATTCATGGTTTTATTAATTTGCTTTTTATTTCATGAAAGTGACTTATAATAAAATAGATTTATATTTTAAAAATGGCTGAATATCAAGAGTGAATAATGGATAAATATCTCACAAGAACCAATAGTTTATTATTACAATGCAGATTACAGTTGAAAACAACGTTTTACCAATATTAATAAGTTTTGTTTGATCTAAAAGTAGCAGATACTCACACTGCTGTCATGATATTTGTGTATCAAGTATTAATTTCTATATACTATATACTATAGATTTACATTTGCCGACATTTTTTGCTGACTTAAATGCATGTTTTTTTTTGGGAAAAAACAAAGAAAAAAATAAAAATGGTCAAAATATATAAAAATAATTAATAAAATGATTATTGCCCTAAACCAAACCCTTAGTTGTTCTAGAGGCACTCCCTTGCTCGTTCTGCCTAGATAATCAGTCGATGAATATACTGAAACCCTCATAGCTACCTATTTCAGTATGGCAACATGTATATATACATTTGTTTACTAGTTTTGCTTATCTTAATAGCATAGGGCTTTTTCATAAAAGGAAAAAAAAATTAAATAAAGACAAGATTGCTGCTCCATGCCAAACCCTCAGTTGATTTAGGGACACACTTTTGTGGCAGCAGACTATAAGGTAGTTGATGTATGTACTGAAGCCCCTGGCAGTATATATATATATATATATATATATATATATATATATATATATATATATATATATATATATATATATATATATATATATCTATATATATATATATATATATATATATATATATATATATATATATATCTATATATATATATATATATATATATATATATATATATATATATATATATATATATATATATAT
>NC_061167.1:12556206-12578706 GCF_022113875.1 Hydra vulgaris | reverse complement strand
CCACCAGAAAGGACGATAGTGTTCATTTTAGAGCTGTCAGAGCTAATCCAAGAATTAGTTACAGAGATTCAACCATAGAATTCAATACAACGCGAAATACATCTATTTCTCAAAGCACAGTCCACCGAATACTTATCAAAAACAAGATTGGAGTCTACACTGCTTTGAAGAAACCGCTTCTGCGTCCATATAATAAACAAAGGAGACTAAAATGGTGTCGTGAAAGAAGGTATTGGACAATAGAACAATAGGAAAACATTATGTGGAGTGATGAGAGTAACTTTGAGCTTATCAATCGCAAATCTAACATAACAGTCAAAAGAATGGCTCATGAAAAGTATTATGCCAGGTACATTAGACCAACTGTACAAAGTGGAGGAGGCTCAATAGGAATCTGGTCATGCTTCAATTACAAAGGTGTTGGTATGTGCCAAACATACACCGGAAGAATCAACTCCAGAATATACGTAGAAGTACTGGAAAACAACTTAATTCCATCAATTGACCTGCTTATGCTCAATGATAAACCATGGAAACTTCAACAAGATGGCGCTACTGCACATACTGCATACTATGCAAAGGAGTGGTTCAATGATAATAGTATCATGGCAATACCGTGGCCTCCATACTCACCTGATTTAAACCCGATTGAAAATATTTGGGCTTGGATTGACCGTAAATTAGCACAGGTTCAAATTTCCACACTTACTTAGCTGAAGGAATTACTTAAGGAGAACTGGTATGGGGTCCCAGAAGCGATGTGCAAAAATTTTGTTGAGTCTATGCCTAGAAGAGTTCTTAGTTGTATTAAAGCAAAAGGCGGATACACAAAATATTGATTGGTTCATAAGTTACGCCTTCTAATGTATCGTGCGTCTAAATTTATGAATAATTTTTTTTGTCTAATTTTTTTAATACCATGTAGTTGTACCTAATTATTACTTAGTATTTCATTTTTTTTGTAAACTTATTTTAAATTTTGTATTCTGTATGTATTTATCTAATAAATAGAAAAAAAGCTAAACTAAAATCTTTTTTCGTCATTGTTTTATTGTTGAAAAACTAAAAATTATTATTCTCAAATATGAGTGCGTCTAAATTTATGAAAACCACTGTATATATACATACAAATAGTATTGCGTACTAAGGTAAGCAATCTGACGTCATACTGAAATAGCCTGCTGCTGGGGGCTTCAGTACATACATCGACTGACAAATAGCCTGACTCACAGTGGAGTGCTGCTACATCGACTGAGGGTTTGGGATAGGGAAACAATTGTTTTATTCATCATTTTTCATTTTTTTTTCTTTTTCGAAAAAAACGGTATAGCTGAAGGTAAGCAGAAAAAGTGAGCAAATGCTTATCAAAACACGCTTTAGTAAGTGTATATATATATATATATATATATATATATATATATATATATATATATATATATATATATATATATATATATTTATATAATAATGTAAATTTGTATATTTAAAAAAAGTTTTTTTTATGTGATACTTGATTTTTAGTTATTTTAGTTGTTATTTTATTTAGAATATTTTTTACACAGGTTTCATCAAAAAGTACAAGTATAGCGCATGCAGTGAATAAGGTTTAACTTTTTATTTATTTTTCCAAAGACTTTATAATTTTCATTTTTTCCTGTTTTAAGCACTTCATTTATGTAGCTTGATATATTTAAAAAAATATTTTTTTTTATTCAACCATATCAATAAAAATTTACAAATGCTTATTGTGAATTAATAGAATTTGGTTAGGTGTCATTCATATAGTTACAAACTAGTCAATGGAGTGACACCTAAAAGGCATAAAATTTTCAAAAAAAATTAATAAATGGAAAAAAAAAAAAAAAGCAAAAAAAGCAAAGTAAAGCAAAAAATATATATATATATAATGAGAGGAAAAAAAAGAAAAGATTGTTAAACAAATAACAATGATATATGTAACAATTATAGTAATAATACAAAATAATCACAATAATAATAAAGTATCAATAATATTAAGAATAATTATAATACAATATCAATTGTATGTGCATATCATAGATAATAATTAAAAGTAATAATAACATAAAATGTAGCAATAATAACACAATAATAAATAAATATGATATAGATAAATAATTAATAAAGCAAAAATCAAACCACTCGTTAGTTAAAGAAATTATAGACAAGTTATTTTTTTAGACTTTTTTTATTAATGCAGGAGTACACTGGTTCCATTGGGAAATACATTGTTTTTTTATGGAAAACTTACCATATTTAATTGTATTGAAAAAAGAAGAGTATAGCTTACTATTTTCTGTATTCCTGGTGTGATGATTATGAGTTTCATTTGTTTTAATAAAAAAAGTTTAAAAAAGAGTTTGGTAGTTTATTTTGGAGAAAGTCAAACACAAAAAGACGATTGTAAAACTTTGCAAGATCACAAAGTTTTAGGATTTTTAGTTCAGAAAATTTTTTTGGATATCAGATCTGATTGGTGAAAATGTCATTATTCTAATAGATGCATGTTGTAAACTAGCAATGTAAAATACTTTTGAAGTTTTTATATAATATCGCTTCTTTTGAGTACCAGGTTAACATACTTTAGAAGAACTTTTTTTTTCAAAATATTAGCGACCCATCAAATTTTTGAAGGCCTTGAGTTACCCCTAAAAATATTTTTTGTTCAAAAAAATTTTAAACCTAGTGTTTTTGTATTAGATAGAATACATTTAGGGGGTAAGAGCAGGTTTTTCTCAAAAAAGTTGTTTTAAGAACCACCCTAATGGTTAATAAGAGATAAAAGTGAGTTTAATTAATCAAAATTTTTAATAAGAGAAGCAATGTTTAAATGAAAAATTATTTTTATCGATGTTGGCAGAGTTGAAACATTCTATGTCCGTGTATTTAGAATGAATAGGGTTTTCTTCGAGGTTTACATCAATATCATTGTTGTTATAAAGTTGACGGGAAACGAAGTCATTAAGTTCATTGTTAAAAATTAGAGCCTATAGTGTTAGGAAAAGTAATATGTTGTTTGAGAGTTCATTAATATGAATCACTTTATCATTTATTGTTTGCAGACACAGCTCCTTATCAGATAAAGAACTAAATGGAAAAATATATTTTCTACATGAAATACAGAACCAAGATGTTTTAACGTTTTTCAATATCCTAAATTCCATATCATTCAGATGACAGCATTTTTTATTAAAAAGGTTTAGGCAATGATTACATTGAAGGTAGTGATAGTTTGTATTTATTTTCTTGCAACAATATATTAAAAATATAATTTTCTTTTCAAAACAGTATTTAAACTTTTTACTTTTTTAAGTTTACACTGATCATTTAAAATCATATGATGATGTGTACATAAGTTTAATTAATTGGCAAATATGCAGTGAACCATACATGCATTGTTTTAAACTTTTGCTGTGAGACTTATATGCAATAGCTAAAAATTTTTTGACATGCCGTGATTATTGTTAAATCATCTTTAAAGAGTAATATTAGATGTAGCAGCACTCCTTTGCATGTTCTACCTAGATAGTCAGTAGAGTTATTCACTGAAGCCCCCAGCAGCTGGCTAGTTCAATATGATGTCAGACTTACTTAAATATACAGTATAAATTAAGCTGGAAAACAAGATGAAGAAAGCGAATTCTAAAGAACTGATATTTAAGAAAAAAACTTGGACAAATAAAAACTTTTGGAGCACTTAGGAACAGTCACAGTAAAAGAAGACTTAATTGTATGACGAGTAACATGAGAATGAAATTCAATAGATGGCACAAGAGACACTAGCTCTTTAGAACAGTGCCATTATGGTATTTATAGAAAAGAGAAAGAAAAGCAACATTATGACGATGTGATAGTGGTTGGAGGTTGGCTTCAAGAGCAGGTCGAACTATGTTCACAATGTGATTTAGCACCCAGTCTAAAAAAGAAAGGGCATCATTGGAAGATCCGCCCCAGATATGACAACAGTATTCCATACAAGGACAGATTTGAGATTTATAGAGATAAAGAATAGAATCCAGAGTAAGAGAGTGGTGAGCACGATAAAGAGATGCAACCTTAGCAGATGCTAATTTTGAAATCAATTTGATATTCGGTTTCCAAGAAAGATCAGTTTAAACAACTAAATGTTTCATATTTATTACTGTAAACTTATCTTTATAGGACTTTGGTAACAATTCTACCCTTACCTCAGATCAAATTTATGATGAGTTCCTCAATTATTTTGTTCGATATGATTGCCAACGAAACATAGACTTTGAAGTAAGTATATTTAATTTGAAAGTTAGTTACTGTGTTTGCTTATTTCATATTTTTTGTGGTTTATAACTATAAAATTTATTCTCGTTGTCTTTGCTTTCACTTAATGAAATTTTTGCTTTGTTTTTATTTCTTTAAGTTTTAAGAATAAATGTTATATTTAATTTAAGTTGGATTGTCTTTTTGGTTATGAAAATAAGAAAGTTTTTTCACCTTTTTATTAGCCAGGAAAATATTGGGATGGTGCAATCATGGATAAAGCAGAAATAGTACTTAAACAGTACTGTGTGCAGCATGAAGTGTCTAAACTCCAACAAATTGTTGTGTATAAATTGTTTCATAATTTTTTTTATAATAACCATTCATCTTTAATCAATTAACTTGATTATCAATGAATCCTTATCTATAATTTTTATTACTTTTTTGATTATTGGCATACATGTGGCCAACTTCATTTATTAGAACTTAAATTATTGATAAATATAAATATGGAATTTTTAAGTGTAATAAATATAATCAAAGTAAATGAAGGTTTTTCTCATTTATTTACAGACAATGGAAAGTATATAGCTACCTGTGCCAAAAAACATTGTTATCTTATAAAAAACTTATTGATCTTCTCTTGATATATAGTGAGGAAAGTTGTTTAGATGAGTTATCAGAAAAGGTATTTTAAATAAAATATAATTTTTTTTAATTCAGCTAATAATCTTGAATAAAAAAAAGTTTTTTTTTTTATTCAATTTTTTTTTTAAGTTGAACTAAAGATGTTTTTTCTTGATTTTTATTAATTAAACAAATAATTTAATAAATGTAGGAAAATGAAGATTTTTTAATTTCATTGGAAACATTCTGTAACCATGGCGAACATCTGTTAAGCAAATACCGATACATATTTTCTGCAGGAAATCCTGATAAAATATTGCAACTAACTCAATTACTTATGTATTTATTATTTTACTTTATTTTACATTATTTTTTAAATAAATTGTGTCTTTTTTTCGAAGATGTAGCTGTTTTGATAATCTAAGGGAGTTTAGTAAAAATACATTTGAATCTTGGAAAAATTTTAAAAATGATTTAATTCTACTATTTTTTCAAAAAAACTTTGACAACAAGAGTTTACAAACCAATTTATATTCATTAAATCCCAAAAAAATAAATTAAAGAACTCTATAAATTAACAGTTTTATAGCAAATTTTTTCAAACAAGACAAGACAGAAAGAGTCAAAAATATTTTGTACTGAGTTGTTGTTTGACTATAAATAGTATTTTATTATTTTTAGGTGTCTAGACAAAATTCACAAACTTCCAGTTTATGCAAACAAGTTTCCTCATAAGCAACTTTCCAAGCGAGTTGCTGATGAAATTGAGGCAAGTATATGTTTTTAGTAATTTTTTACAAATAATTAAGTAAAATAGTTTCATTGAATGAATAAATAAAATTAATTATACTTCAGAAAAGTACAACAGAGTGGTTTTTTCTCACTGAAGCATTTTATCAGTCAGTTTCTCAAGTATGATTTTTTTTTTCTTTTTGTTGATCATTAATAATGACAAGATTATCTGCTGTTGTTTTATTTGTTAATCATTTAACAAATAAATCAAATAATATATAAGGTCATTTGTATTTTTTTTTTTTTTTTTGACAGCTTATCTTTTAATTATCTCTTAAATAATACTTTTATTCAATTATCTCTTAATTAATATTTTTATTAAATAGATAAATAATTAACTGTTTAATCATCTAATTTTTTTGAAGGAGTAATTTAAAGGTAAAGTAAAGCAACCCTATTAATTTCTTATTTAAAAATGTGTCAAAATTATAAGGTCACTTAATTTAAAGTTAATAACTATATATTATATAAAAATTTTTAAAGTTTAAGTTTTGAGTTAAATAAATTACATATAAATTCGAAAGAAAAAATTTCTAAATAGTACTTAGAGAGATATTTAAATTGGTAAGTTCTTGGCACACCTGAAAAAAATGGGCAGAAAATCAGTATCACAAGAAGTCAAAATGCAAATAGGCAGTCTATCAAAAGATAACTCAAAACGTCTTTAAGAAATTACGAGATTATGTGCTCTTTCACTAAGCTGTGTCCAAATAATGTTGAAATCAATAAGAAATAGCAAGAATATGCAATTTTTTATTATGCTGTGTCCAAATAGCGCTAAAAAACTACAAGTTTTCAAATGATGTAAAAGATTCACCAAAAGTTGGCAGGCCATCAAAATTTTATTTTAGGGATCAAAGCTCATTGTATCAAAGGGTAAGAGAAGAGCCTAAAATTAGCTACCAAGAACTGTTAGCTGAGTTTAGTAATAAGACTGAGTTAATTAGTGTCAGTTATAGCACAGTTAGAAGGCATCTCAATAAAAAAGGTATTGATTGGTATTATGTTAATGCCAAAAAAAGTTACCTTGAATTTTTATTAAGACCTTAAAAAGCCACTGTATTATGAATAGATACTCCGCTGTTGTTTTATTTCATTTATTTGTTAATCATTTAATATGACAAGATAATCCACTGTTGTTTTATTTGATTTATTTGTTAATCATTTATTATTACAAAATAATCCACTGTTGTTTCATTAGATATACTTCAGTGTTTCACAGGAAGACATGTGATCACACACCAATATATGGTCACGCAAAAAATACTTTGTTTTGACGATTTGACCACAGCTTTTAACATGTTTTCAAAATTTAAAAATGCACTAAAAGGACTTTCTAAAAAATATTGGGAAACTTTAATTAAATTGTCTTATTATTACAAAAAAAAAAAAAGATAATTCAGTTTTGGGAAACTTAAACAAATTGGAAATACCGCGTTATACGCGGTGCCATCAGGCTAGCTAACACTCTGATATATATATATATATATATATATATATATATATATATATATATATATATGTATGTATGTATTAGCGCGGGTCATAAAATTTTTTCTTGTTACAGGCTGTAAACACTGTGTATAGTTATTAATAGTGATACTATCAAATATGAGAATGATTGTGATAGATTTAAAGGGCCCAACTTTATTGGGAAAATTACCGGTTCCCTAATATTTTAAAGAAAAAAAGTTTTTCAAAAGTAGGTCAACCTAGTACTCAAAAGAAGCAAAATTTTATAAAAAATTCAAAAATAATAATTGTTAAAAAAAAATCATATTGCTGAAGAAAAATGTTATTAAAAAACTTGTAAAAAAACACCTTTTTCATTTTAGTTTAAAAACCATAGTTATTTTGCAATAAAATCTAAAATAATACTTTTTATATGAAAAAATTATTATTTTTGAAATTTTTATAAAATTTCGCTTTATTTGAGTACCAACATCACATAAATTTGAAAAACTTCTTTTTCGAATAATAATAGGGCCTGCTAATTTTTGTAATTAAAGTTGCGGGTGGAAGACATTGTTCAATCCATAAAAGTAAATACTTTCCTAAATTAGTACATAAAAAAACAACTTTCTAGGCCATAGCCAGGTTAGCAACTCTAAAAAAAAATTTTATGACCCACTCTATATATATATATATATATATATATATATATATATATATATCTAATATATATATATATATATATATATATATATATATATATATATATATATATATATATATATATATATATATATATATATATATATATATATATATATATATATATCTGTATATATACACACATACACACACACATACACACACACACACACACACACACACACACAGAGTCAGAGAAATAAGTATCCGAACAAAACATTGTATTGTGAAAAATAAACTTTGTCAGGTTTTTTCAGAAAAACATGTTTTTGATAAATACTTTTATAATTGTTCTAAAAGCAAGTTTAATCACGATTTTATATATTGCAAAATATAATTAACTTACATTGCTAAAATTTAATAATTCCCAAAGAAGTGTAAAAACTTCAACAAAAAATGATTATTTAAACATGTTGTTTTGTAAACGAAGTTTTGAAAATGATTATTAAAAAAATGTGCAAAATCAGCCAAGATCCTGAGCTAAGCGTAAAACAACATCAAGAATAGATCAAAAAATTGTCAAGATGGTGCAAAAAAACCGCTTTTTATCAGCACCAAAAGTGTCAAGCCTCTTTGAGAAAGATTTTGGGTTACAAGTGAGCTCATGTACTGTTCAAAATCGATTGAAAGGAAGTAGGTTCAATGCAAGAGTTCCAAACAAGAAACCAATCCTTTCAAAAATCCATTGAAAACGAAGACTTGCATTTGCTAAGAAATATGTAAATATGCTGGTATCATTCTGGAGGAAAGTTTTGTAGACAGATGGCTCAAAATTTAATCTTGTGAAGTCTGATAAAGCTCAAAATGTGTGGAGAAAAAAAGGTGAAGCGTTCACACTCGGTTGTATTCAAGGCACAGTAAAATTTAGTGGAGGCAATGTTATGGTATGGGGATCAATGGCTTAAAACGAAACAGGAAAACCAGAGTTTATTGATGGAATTATTGACTCTGAAGTTTATGTTAAAAACTGCGATTAGGAAAACATTTTATCTACCAACAAGACAATGACCCTAAATGTATGTCAAAGAAAGTAAAATAGTTTTTTATCCAAATGCAAATTGAGTTACTCAAATGACCAGCGCAAAGTCCAGATCTCCAATACAATTGAACATCTCTGGATAAAAAATGTGGCACACGATGTCTAAAAAGAAAAGAAAAGCTAAAGATCATGCTCCAAAAAGCTTGGGCTGAAATCAACTCAGATACGACTAAGAAATTAGTTGAATCGATGCCATGTTCACTTGCACAAGTCATAAAAGCTAAAGGCGGTCCAACTTGATATTAAAAATAATTACTCAGAGAAGCGTTAATCTTTAAGCCATTATCTTTAAAATTTTGTTTAGATTTAAAATAATTTAAAATAATTTAATGCTAAAAAATTGCTAAGTTTAAATATATCTTTATTATTGATATTTTTTTTACATATTGAATTTGTGATTAAATTTTCTTTCAGAATAATGATTTTTTTTATTTTTATAAAGTTATTTTTTTCTGAAATAACCTGACAAAGTTTATTTTCCATAATAAAATGTTTTGTTTCCGATACTTATTTCTCTAACTGTATATGGGCAATCCCATGAGAAAAAGGAAAAAAAATAAAGAAAAATAAAAAAGTTATTAAAACACATACTAAACTCTATAACTCTTTTTTTAACTATTTAAAAGTACTTTTAAGCAAAAATGTTATTAAAAAAGGGTTGGGTGTGTTTTGACGCTTTATTTACAGTCTTGCTGTGTAGCATTAAAATTATATTGTATATTCATATTTTGATAATGTTATAGTGCTTTTTTTTAACATAATATACATGGTTGTTAATAATCATTTACACTTTTTTTTCTTACATCATTGGTTGCATTGTTTTATTTGTTGTTTTTAAGCATTGGATTTTTCATTATGACTGTCACAGTTATGACTGTCACAATAGGAAAAACATAAAAATGCTTGTAAAACTTTAATTAAAAACTCAGCATATAATAGCATCAATATATGCTAAATATACACACCAAATAATTTTTTTTTTTAACCATGTTGCTGCATTAAGTCTGACAAAGTTGTATTATTCAGAAGTGGTAAAAAGTAAGTGTTATGACGGTCATGCTACGTAGAGCTACTTTTTGAAAAAAGTTAAACGCTTTAATGCTGTAACTTTTAAATACTAAATTATGTGATAGTATTTCACATTTACAAAGTTTCAAGTCATTTACATTTTTGGTTTATTTTTAATAGCTTAAAGAATGTCAAATATTATGATTGCTACTCTCGAATATATATATATATATATATATATATATATATATATATATATATATATATATATATATATATACATATATATATATATATATATATATATATATATATATATATATATATATATATATATATATATATATATATATATATATATATATGTACGTATATATATACGTATATATATATATATATATATATATATATATATATATATATATATATATATATATATTTTTATATATATATATATATATATATATATATATATATATATATATATATATATATATATATATATATATATATACGTATATATATACATATATATATGTACGTATATATATACATATATATACATATAATCATGTTTTTAATTATGTTCAGAATACCTTTATTAATGTTTATATTGTCGAAAACCCTTAAAAAAAAAGAACAATTTACTTTTAATGATTATTTAAAAAATATTCACACTTAATTTAAATTAAAGTGTTTTTTTATAAAAACATAAGTTTCTATGTAAATAGAAACTTATGTTTTTATAAAAAACTAACTCTACTGTTAAAAAATAACCATTTCAGTTTTTGTTTTAACATTTGTACTTATTTTTTTTAAAATATGTTTTAAAAGATTAACATTTATCATAAAAAATATATAATTATATTAATAAAATAAACAACAGTTTATTAATACTTAATATAAAAATTCATTAGAAGTGTTTCGTTACTTCATTAAAAAGTGGTTCAGTAATATAAAAGCATTAAAGATCAACTTTATTTAATTGTAGCTGCTTTTAAAAACATAACTTAAAAAAATTATAAACAACTGTAAATAATACCTTAAAGAAAAGCCATTCTTATTAAATTGTTACTTTACTAAAAGCATTTTGCTAATATAAAAACATTTGTTAAGAAGTTTCGATGTAATTTATTTCTCCTAAGGTATAACTCAGAATATTTTTCATTCAGTGCAATTTTGAAATGTTTTATGAAATAGCTGCAGTCAAATCGTCAAAGCAAAGTGTTATTTGCTTGGTCATACGATGAAGTATGATCGCACATTTTCCTATGAAACACTGTACTTGGTAATAATTAATTGAGACATGATAATCCGCTGTTGTTTTATTTGATATGCTTGTTAATCATTTATGACAAGATAATCAACTGTTGTTTTATTTGATTTATTTGTTAATCATTTATTATGACAAAATAATTCACTGTTTTATTTGATTTATTTGTTCTTTTATTTGATTTATTTGTTAATCAATTTTTATGATAAGATAATCCACTGTTTTATTTGATTTATTTGTTGTTTTATTTGATTTATTTGTTGTTTTATTTGATTTATTTGTTGTTTTATTTGATTTATTTGTTGTTTTATTTGATTTATTTGTTAATCAGTTGTTAAAATAAGTTAATCCACTGTTTTATTTGATTTATTTGTTTATCATTTATTATGACATTATTATGACACTGTTGCTTTATCTAATTTAATTGTTGATAATTTATTAAAACAATTTTACTTTGTATACAATCATATTGAAAGCATTTGTATATTGAAATTAAAAATAGTCCTTATTATGTTTTACTATATTTTAGACGCCATTAGATGAACTTAAAAAGTTAGTACAGTTGACCAACACCATCATTGCTGATTTGAAAATAGGCGCATCAGATTATAAACCTGTGTTTCAAATGTTAGTCAATAAATGTAATTTTTATGTTTTATTTCACTTTTTTAAAAATTATTAAAAGCTCTTAACTTAAGTAATTTTTAAGGGTAAAAGTTTAAAGTTCCTAAAAAGACTTGCATTGTTCAATGGTTATTATTATAATATAAAACTACTGTTTATTATATTCTTTAAAAATGCTAAAATTTTGAATTTGAGGTCTTCAACATTTAATGATTTTGAAAAATATGAAATCATTTTTTGAATTGGTTTTGTAGTTTTTTTTTGAAATAAGTTACAAGAGATTAAAATAAGCTGGAGGTGTATTAAAAAGTGACAAAAAGCATCAAAATGTTTTAGGAGTGTAGCCTTATTAGATTAGAGCTAATTTGTTTACAGTTTTTTTTTTATAGTTGTTATCGATTTTTTTTTTTAAATCATTTTTTTTTTTATAGCCATTAAAATCTTGATCATAATCACCATGATGTGGTGATGATGATTATGATTATTATTTTCAAAATTAATTATTAAATTATTCAAGTAATTTTATTTTTCTCTATTTTTGTCATGTGAAAACATTTTGTTATGTTATATTATGTAGTAGTATGTTATATTATGTAGTAGCAGGCTTTCCCAGGAAAGGCGTGCGACAGCACGCCTTGTTTGTCCACGTATAGAATAAATTTTTCTGACTAACTGACCACGTTTTATTATTATGTGTTTCAAGAATTCGCGCTAAAACAAAGCTAAACGAAAATACCGCAAAAATGCAAGCCTTCTTAAAGTAAATAACAGAAATCTGTTTGTGCTTTAAAATTAAAAAATTAATGTATATTATTAAAAAAAAAATTCACCTATATTTTATTTATTTATTTTTTTAGGGTGGTAGTTATTTAAACTATGAAAAATCAAATCAATAAGAAAAATCAAATCAAAAAGAAAAAAATTAATGTTTAAAGAAAATAAAAGGACCTTTTAATGTAAAATTTGTTTATGACTTTTATCAGTCAGTAATACTTTAAAATTCACGATAGAACTATAAACAATTTTTAAATGTTTCGTAAATGCATTTAAATGTTTAAATGTATTGATTTTAATGTTTGAATGTATTGATACGCAAGAAAACACGAAAACGATTGCTATTTATTAGTAAAATATGTTTTTTTTTTTTAAATGAAAGAAAATTTTATTGTCAAACAATTGAGTTGCTTATTTTGCAATCAATAATTGACATTGTGAACGAGTGTTAATATATAATAATGTCCCGAAGGAACAGTTTTTGTAACAATAACAACAGAAGCAATGCAATTATTTTTTTAACTTCTTTCGTAATTACAAAATTATGCAATTGAATAATTTCAACGTAATAAAAGGCGAGCATTGACTCAGTATAATCAGTTTAAAATAAGTCGAGAAAGAACTTTTTTTACATTAAAATTTTGTTATGTTTAAAATCTCAAATAATATATTTAATAATTAAAACAGCAATTTGTTTTCTTGGGGAATAAAGTCATTGCCTTTGCATAAACCTTCGTAAAAACCAAATTAAATGAAAAAGTTTAACCAAATTTGTCTAGCGTAAATAATGAATCAGTTTTTTAATACATTGTCGGATAAAGTTTGTGAATAAATTACGTATCAAGTCTTTATTTTCGTGAAAACTTTATGACTTATCGTCATCTTTTCCTTGACTTGTATCAAATTTCGTAGTATAAAAACAATATAAAAATTTTGGAAAAAATGTTCAAGACTTTTTTTTTTTTGTTACAAGAATTTTTTGTTTTTTATTTTTTTTTTATTATCAAAATATTTTTCTTACATCCAATTTCAATTTTATACTTTGTTTAGACTTCGTTTCATTTTTTTAATATTATTTTTTATTCTCTGTGGATAATTTCCGCTTTCTTACGAAATATTGCCGCGTTCACGTTTTCTGAAAAATTTATTCTATGTGTGGACAAACATGGCGTGCGATCACATGCCTTTCCTGGGAAAGCCTGTAGTAGTATGTTATATTATAGTTTCATAGTTATGTTGTGTTTTGTATGTGTAGCTGTTATCAACATTTATTTGGACATGGTTTCTTTTTTTTTTTAAGAGTAGAAATAGACTACAATGCTGTTGTGTTTAACAAGATTGAGTTACTAGTAAGTAATTTTTTTAAACAGTTTGATTATATTTTACGTTGTTGGTAGATATAGCATTTTTATTGGTTGCAAACAGCAACTGCATTTATGTTGTTGTTAACATTATTTTTGTTGTCAATAAAAATGACAATTTTTTACTTTAACTGCAACATTAATTTTATTATCAACATAATAAAAACTAACTTATGGTTGTGTTACTACTTATAGTTGTCTGAAATAGTTGAAACTTGTGCATTGAAATCAGAAGGTGAGCTTATTGCAAAAGGTAGTCAAGAGTTTGGAACAGCTATGTTTGAACTATTTATTGCTGTGCGGCATTTGCATTCTTTCAAGAAGAGTATTCCACAAGAGTAAGTACACTTTTTTTTTTTGTATTTTTTGCTAAATATTGAAAATTAGGCCTTACAAAATTATTCAAGTTTTGAATCTACAAAAATTAAAAAAGCACTTTATCGTTAATAAAAAATGTTCACGTTTTTTTATTTTTACTTTTAAACTTTAGAAATACACGCAAAGGAGGACTTGACAGCTATTGCGATTGGTTTAAAAAAGGTGTTATTAAATGGTTAGATATTGCTACATTAAAAGCAGAACAACGGATTGAAAAAGCTGTTCTAATTGATGAGGTTTTGTTTTTGTTATCAAAATTAATAAATAGTGATAAAATAGTTCTTTACTTTAGAATAAAAAAATTGGCCTGGTTGGTTACTGCTAGGTATAGTTATACTTACAACCTCTCTGCCCCTTTGCTCTTTTTTATAATAAAACTATAGTTTTGGATATTTTATCTGTTGTGAGCAGTAACTGGATTTAGTCAAGATTAATTTTTATGAGCTTATTTTTTATCTTTATTATTTGTTGTAAAAAAGATTTTTACAAAGTTTGATTTAATTGATTTCTGATGTATTATTAAGTGTTTCAAATGTTTAAGCTTATTCTTTAAATTTTTTGTGATAATATTTAGGTACGTGTTATTGATTCCATGGTCAAACATTCCACATCAGCTGTTGATGTAACTTGTTGTTTGGGGCAGGTAGGAAATTAGTATATTTTATATACAACTTTATATGCACAGTTTGTTCAAAAAGTTTATGCAAAAAAGTAAACTTTTATATATACGGCAAATTTAAAGTCTATCTGATTTTAAATTTGCCATATAATATTATATTATACAGAAATAGCATTCATTTTAAAATAATATTAAATTGAATCATGCCTTTGGGTTTAAATCTCAGACTTTGTTGTATTAATGGCAAAATTCAAAAATGCAGTTGAAGTTATGAGATGCCTGAAACAAGAAAAAGCTAATAACTAAAATAACTACAATTTATAACTGTTTTCATGGGATCAGTTGAAAACCAAGGTCAAAGCAAACAGTGAAAACACACAAAATCGAGAAGCAATTTTCTGGTTGACAAGCCTAAGGCAACAGTAACCAAGCATTCTGCAAAAGTAAATGTATTCAGAGGGAACATTAATAATATTTTCCATTCATAAATGTTTCCTAATATAAAATCTGAATATACCAGAAATTATATGAGGAATACTTTAGATTTTTTTTTTTTTTTTGATGAAATCTTTTTTTTGGTCGAGTTCATTTTCAGTAGAGTTCATGAGCAGAACTGTTAAGTCACTAAATACTGTGAAACTAAAAACTAAATACTGTGGAAGAGTATTCCAAAAGCTTGGTGTTTCCAAAATGTTTGGTGCGCTACAAACTGTGTTGTAGGACTATACTTTTTTTAGGAACTAACTACTAACAGCCAAAACTTCCTCAAGATGCTAAAGAATTTTTTTATCCAGTATTGATTCAAAAGTGCATTGTCGGACAAATCTATTATCAACAAGATGGAACTCCTGCACATTACACTTCTGATGTTAGAGCTTGGTTAAATGAGATGTTCCTAGAGAGATGGATTGGTTGACAAGGTTCAATTGAATTTGATCCCCATGTATGACACCATGTGATTTTTTTAATGGGGATTTATTAAACAGAAAGTATAACATATGTTAAACAACAAAAGATAACCAATATTGAAGATTTAAAGTAAGCAATAATAAATGTACTAAATTCAATTACCCGTGACCCTGTATGTTGTATCGTTTTTTCTGAAATTCAAATAAGATCGGTTATGATTACAGAACAGAATAAAGTCCATATTGAACAGTTATTATAATTATTTTAATTGATTGCACTGTATATCTATCTTAGCATATGTAGATATACATTTCTTGACTTTAAAAAAATATTTATAAATAATAATGCCTATTTAGCTAGTCAGAATGATGCCCCACTGAAATAGGGAGCTGTGAAGGTCTCAGTATTGACTGACTAATTGACTTATTATTAGGGAGAACATGCAGCTGCATCAATTATTTTTCATTACTCTTTTTTTCATTATTCTTTTTTTCATTATTCTTTTTTTTTTTCCTCAAAACTGTGTGGATATAAATCAGCAAAAAAAGGTTGGTAAATGTATATCTATATATGCTACAGCACAAAGAAAACTTAAGAAATGGTACATTAGTTAAAACTTTAATATTTAAGACATATTTATAACAATATTATTACTATAATATGCAAAACATATTATTTAAACATATATTTAAACAATATTAAATCTATAATATACAAAATATATTTATATAAAACATAATTGTTTATATTTATATAAAACATAAGTGTTTATATTATAATAATTAGAATTGAAAATTATAAACATTTTATATAAACGTATAATTGGTCAAAAAAACATGACTTGTTTTTTTTTCAACAAAAAATTTTTTCTAATTCTTATTTGTTCTCAGTTATGATTATTTTAAATAAGGGTAACTAAAAATACAAATTATGGCAACAAATAGATTACTATTATCTTTACTAAAATAAAATACAAGTTAACTCTAATAAATACTATAACATACAGTTCCTTATGATATTTTTGTATAGTCACTAATGTTTTATATTGATAGTTTATTAAGTTATTTATATGATTCTTAATTTATGTTGCAGTTTCTGGTATTTTGTGTGGTTCCTAAAGTTTTGTATTGGCCCCGGGTATTTTATGCAGTTGATGGTATTTTAGCTTACAATCTGGATTATTATGATTAGCCTGTTACTAACAGGTGGTTACTAAAAATCCGGACATACTTTCAAGGTCATTACTCCCATAGTTTTTAAGGTAGAGATTTAAAAAAAATATCAAATAGAGTTTTTAGTTATTTATTTAATTAAGTTTGTCCTCAAGCAGTCTGTGTCTTCAGATTCGAATAACTCGAAGGCGAGTTGACCCAAAAAATGAAAATACAAGGTTAAGGTAAATATTTTCAGACAAAGCTTTATTCTGGTTTGTAATTGCTTCATGTTTTTTGCTTGCCAGTTACCCTTATACACTTTACCTTTCAATATAGCCCAAATCTTCGATTGGGCGACAATCCGGTTTGGCTGACGAATTGTCAACTTTTTTGGCAAAATTGATTTTGTGAGGCTCATAGCAGTTGGTCACGGTTTTGGCAATGCAATGAGGCCAGGTCTAGCCAAAATACATAATTACCATCGGCATGATGAGTATTGATAAATGGTACTAATTTTCTCTTAATACAATCCATTTCGTAGATGGCTTTATTGACTGCAAGGCCGCTGGGGACAAAAAATGGCTTGGAAATATCTTTGTTAGAAGTGGCTAGCCAGACAAGCAGCTTCGGTTTTTGTTTCTGTCGCTAGAGTAGTAGGTGCTGTTTCTGTTTATCGTTGAGTGTGACAGCGTGAAGTAAGATTCGTTGTCAAGGATAACAGGTTTTCCTTGAAACTCGTGATAAAGACGATCAATGCCGGTTTTGATTCACTCAATCTGGCTCTCTTGTTGATCAGGTGTACCCTGTTTTGTATAAGTTTTGATGTCAGTGTACTTGGCAAGAGTTTTAACAATATGTGAATTACTGCATCCAAATTTTCGACCGGCACCGGCTTGCCTCATCAAAACTTGGTCACTGTGGTCAAATATGGTTCTTAGATGCTTGATCACCTTCGGGGTCATGATTTTGGCTACACGACCACTTCTTTGCACTCTTTTGTGTCCAAAATCATTCTCAGCACATTTGATTATATCATAGATAGTGGTTCTTGGAATTTGTTCAGCATTGAAGTGTTCTACTGTGAACTTTTTACCTTGCATATTATTATTTAAATAGAACTCGTAAATCCGTTTCCTAATCTCTTCTTGCTTGGACATCATTATTATCTTAATTTTTATTAATTATTTAAAAACAAGTTAACTTATAGAGAATTAAATAAGCTTTAAAATGAATACAAGAATAAAAAAAAAAAGTTTAGTTTATGGCATTTGAAAGTCAGTTAAAGTCTGGATTTTTAGTGACCACCCGTTAATAGGATAAAGTCCAGTATGAACTGACATATGTCCTGCATTTGCAGGACTCATTTTTCTAAGAAAAAGCTAGGTAAAACTAACTCTGACATATGATATTTCTTTACCTTAGTTCTTTTGTTTGAGTTTGAGAGTTTGTTTGAGAATTAGAATTAGTGCATTAATTAAATAGTATTTTTTTATTAGAGAGAGGTTAAGTAAAGGCAACAGATAGTGTCTTAATAAAAATACTCAACTTAGGCAGATGTAAACTGAATTTGGCTACTGTCTTGCAGAAGGCCTCCTGAAGTACTTTAGAGAGTTACAAAGACTATAGGAGTAATAAAGATTTTGATAGTAAACATAAAGTGGCACATGTTATTTGTTTTTTTTTAAAACTTAACTTTAAAAATCCCAATGATTTCTAATTACTTCCTAATAAGTTTTTTTTACCATTAATAGAAATTTTTCATTTTTAATTTTAATCTAAATCTTATTATAAGTCTTGAAAATTGCAGATTTTTATTTTTTCGTGCAGATTAGTTAGTTGTAAAAAAAGAAAGGTTCTATTGTGAATTAGATGGATTCAGTAAGGCAAGAACTAATGCATTTGAAATTTTTTTTAGATAAAGACATGTTAGTCTTTTCCATTAACTCTCTTCATGTGGTGTATCTGAGACTGTTTTAAAATTATTAAATCATTTTTTTCTAATAACAGTATAATAGCTGTCCTTGGTGGACAACACTCTCTTTCTTTTCCAATAACCTCTGAGGTAACATAAGATTCTATAGTTAGTTCTGTGTTATTTCTCATTTGTATTAATGATCTTACTGAAAATCTTACCTCCAAAGTGGCTCTTGCTAATGAAACAAACAGTTCTCCACAATACAATATACTTAGTTTAGGAAACTAATCCTGAATTTGATCTTCTGTGAGAGCTTGCAGTGATTTTTAACTTGAGCAAAACTCTGTTTACAACTAATAATTACTTCTTTACAACAGTAGGACTTTTTCCGATTGTTGTAAGAAAGCATTTTTTTTTTCTACTAATGCTGTCATTTTCCTATCTCAATTAAACTATGATCCAACCAAAATGCTGACTTGTCTGACTTGTTTTTCTACAAGGTTGCTTTTATTTACTTTTTTTTGTTGAGCTAATTCACAATCCTGCAAGCAACCACTGTTTAAATTATGAGTTTCCAGAAAAAAAAGAATATTGTTAAAGAACTAGAAAACAGTAGAGAAAGAAGAAAAACTGTAGGTTGTATGAGTTGGGAAGACATAAAGATTGGATAGAGTTTTAAAGCATGGATGTGCAAAGGAAAAAACTAATTGAATGAAAAGTTTTTTTGCAATAATAAAAAGACGTTTGTTTTGTGAAAAAAATAAAAAAATTATTACAATACCAGCTGTACAAGAAAAATCATGAAATGAAACAACAAACCAATGAAAAATCCTGAAAATCATGGGGTAGAATATGGCTTGATATGATCAGTTTGAAGAAAATCATGGAGTAGAATATGGCTTGATATGATCAGTTTGAAGAATAAGTACAAAACAAGGGTCAGACACACAAATCAAGAAGTGAAGGAGTGATTAGGGTTGTCTGAAAGATAAAAGTTAAATATCTGAGTCAAATATTGAGAACAAAAGTTACGAACTCTAGTGCAAGCAGAGTGTATAGCAGTGCCGTATATCCATTCAGCAGTGTGGTATATGCATTTATTATGGTATATCCATTCATTATGGTATATCCAAGCCATTCACCCTCATGAGCAATAAAGTTACCAATAACTATAATATTGAGTGATGGATGAAGAGTAAAGTTTTATCAATTAGATTAGAAATTACATCTAAAAGAGTGCAATCTCGATGAGAAGAAGATTGATAAAGAACAATTAGAAAGGAAATGAATGAATGAGCGTTGAATGGAAGTTTATAAAATTATAGTCAGAGGACTAAAACTTTCATGAAAAATGATGAATAAAAAATAAAAAAACTTTCATGATATAAAAAATAGATGAATTGATACATAAGTATATGTCCAGGTCAAGCATGGGGCTAATGGAGATCTGGACATGAGACTAATTAAGCAAAATACGGAATTATAACCATCAACACTGAGATCCGAAGAATTAGCTAAATTAGTTTCACAAAGGGCTAATAAGTCTGGTGAATTTTGAAAAAGTTGTAATTCTTAAAGATGTCACCGTTCCCTTATACTCATAACAATTTTATCTGTTTCTGTTTTGTTTTTAAATTGAACATTAGCATTTTGGAATTCTCATATAGTTTACAATTTTTTTTTTGTCTTAAACATTTTCTTGCTCCTTAACTCCTTACTTTATTGTAGCTAAATTGCATGGCAATTGATTTTAGTCAACATTTTTATTAACATAACTTTTTTTTTAACATTTTTATTTAATTTTTAGTTTAATTTTTTTTGTTTAATTTAATTTTTTGTTTAATTTTTTTTAACAATTTTATTTAATTTTTTGTTTAATTTGTATTTATGTTTATAAAATTTAAAAACGTTTATATAAAAACTTAATAATTTAGATATGTATTTTCTGGAAAAATCTTGAATGGCCAGACGTTAGTGGAGCCTACATGTTTCTTTCACAGATATCTGGGGTAGGTTAACACCGTATTTATTCTTATAATTTTTTAATAGTTTACATATAAAATACTAACAGTTTGTATAACCTTTTGAAACTTTATTGCTCAAATTCATTAATTCAAATTAGCAAAGTTAAGTAAACAGCTTTATAATTATGTATATATATATATATATGTATATATATATATATATATATATATATATATATATATATATATATATATATATATATATATATATACACATAATTACATATTTGATTTTTTTTCTGTTTGTTTTCTGTATAAAAAAATTATTTAATTCAAATTAGCAAAGTTAAGTAAACAATTTTATATATATATATTTATTATTATTACATATATATATATATATATATATATATATATATATATATATATATATATATATATATATATATATATATATATATATATATATATATGCCAACCTAAAAGTGTTTGAGATCCACTGACCTCATTTCTATATTTTATGGTAACCCCTTTGCATCAAATTTAAAACTATGAAAGATCTTAGCTTTCCTCTGAACTAGTTCTTTTTGTTTTAAATCCTTATCATAGTATGGATTACAGACTGAAGCAACATATTCTAAATGGGGATGACTCAGATATATATACAGTAGTCTCATTGACTTTACATTGGGATTTTTAAAACTGTGTTTTATAGTACCAAGTTTTGTTTGTTTTACCGATTGTTATTTTAGTATACTGTTTCAATTTTAAATAATATAAAAAAGTAAAATAATAACGTTCTTTATTTAATAAGTTATCATTTAGCTAAACTTTTAACATTCTTTTTTAAATAGTTCTTTTTTGTTTCTTTGTTACTTTTTTTTTTAGTATACTTTGTTGCTGTTCTTTGTTTTAGGGACATTTTAAAAAGGCTTTTATCAAACTAATATTTCTTTCAGTAAAGTCATTACTTACATTATATTTGTTAAAAAGATTTTTAAAAATTCTATAACAAAGGGTATTTTATGAATCTATTGTTATTAAATTGTTTAGAATTAGATAGATTCAGATAGAAAGCGTAATGGGGTAGAAAGGTTATATTGGTTAAAGGTTATAATGGATTATATTTTGTTATAGAATATTCAGCCACAAATCTTGATTCATAACTTAAGATAAATAAATTATTGTTATAGAGTGAATTTTAACATGATTTTTTTTTAAATTTTCTGATCTTTCTCAACAACCTTTTCTGATTTGATTTCAGTTTTGAAAGCAAAATATTTTACTAGCTGATTATAAGCATTTTTACAGAGAGTTTTATTTACAGTGAATAAAGCCGTGTAAAGCTTCATAAAGCTTCTACCCATTTTATACTTGTTTCAAAAACCTTTTCAGTTTCTGAGTGTACCAATTTATAAAAAGTTTTAGTTAAAATCCTTGGATTCAACTTTAGTGATGCCCTGCTTAACATGAGTAACATAGATTTCATATATGTTGTGTTGACTCATAAATTAGAATAGTTTGCCTGATTTTCTTGGTATCAATACAGACTCAAACTATATTATCTGCTATTTCAAAATAAACTAAAATTTTAAGAATAACAACAGCCTGATCTTTTTCTTTAGTGGCATCTTCAGTTAGAATTCCAATTCATT
>NC_061167.1:12431206-12551206 GCF_022113875.1 Hydra vulgaris | reverse complement strand
ACTAAAGCTGTATTATTCATTAAAACTTTGTGCTAGTTATTTCCTACTATCATAACTTTACATTTTGCTGGTTGAATTTCATCAACCATTCATTCGACCATTCCATTAATAAGTCGAAATTCAATAATGTCATTAATTATCATAATTATCATTTTTTATTGCTCTAAGGATTTTTGTGTCATCAGCAAATAGTTCACAGCTTGATTTTATTTTTTTGAAGATATCATACACTAAAAGTAACTAGTACTAATCCTTGTGGTACTCCACCCGTGACCTTTTCCCATTCTGATTTATTATTTCCTATCACTTCTCTTTGAAGTCTGTTCTTAAAAAATCCCTGGCACCAGTGTAAAAATTTTAATTTAAGACTAAAAGCATTTAGTTTTAACAATAATCTTTTGCGTTGGCTATGTCTAGAAACGAAACTATTACATCCAAACCATTATCAATTGAACTTGTGATAAAATCCAGAGATTCCAATAAGTTTGTTACACAACTTATTATTAACAAATCCATGTTAGTTTTTATTGCATAATTTATTTTCTACTAAATATTTCATTATTTTATCTTTAATTATCTTTTCCATGACTTTACAAACTACACATGTTAAAAAATACAGGTCTATAATTATTATGCAACTGCAAAGGATACACTTATCTATACTTATCAATACTTATGCCATACATAATATTATTGCAAATACTCTTTTACACAATGCATAGGAACATGCACTAAGACCTCGCAACACATACCCAGAAATTTTATTTTGTTTATTACCAGAAAACTCTTTCTTATTCCAGAAATGTAAAAAACAAACTTTTTCACTGGAGCCCTTGGAAAGAACCACGTATTTTAGGTGAGTGCCTAATAATTGTTTTTCAAGATAAATAACTAAGAGCCATAAATGCTGATACTGGTATCAAAAGAGGAAGACTTTCAAAAAAATAAATCAATTGGAGCTAACCTAACCCAATTGCCGAACCCTAATTGTCTTTTTCCTAGATCTACATCTTATAAGATCATAAATTTTGTTTCAAGCTCTATTACGAATTAAATCAAAATTTATTGACAGATTTCAAACTTCATCAAAAAATCTCCCTTCTTTTAGGACTTCTGACGATAAAAAGTTTAAAGTTACTCTCATTTTCCCCTCTGAAATAACTGTGAATGATGGTGACGTTTAAAGGAGAAATTTTTTTAGGATGAAATTTAACATCTTTCAATGAATTTCGATCTAGTATTCTATCTAGGGTTCTATATATATATATTCTTATAGTAAAGGTCTTAAAATTACAGTTTGTAATAAAAAATGGCTTTTAACAACTCTTTGTGTTTAAAAATGATAAAATCAAGTAAATTTTATGTAAAAACCATTAAATTTAATATGCTCTAAAAGTAAAAACCATTAAATTTAATATGCTCTATAGTATTTAGTAAATACTATAGATATTGCTTATTACTAAAAGATATTACTATTTGCTCCATTTGCTAATAAGTTATTAGGAGTACACAAACATAAATTAGTAATTCATAAATTTTACATTTTTTTCGTTCATAGAGTTTTTTACTAAAATTGCAAAAATACCCATAATCTTAGCTTTAAATCTACAAAAAATTCATTCAAGATTCAAATTTATAAATCAAATTTATTAAACCATTTAATTTACATAAACACAGTACTTTATTTTTTCATAGAAACTTATCAAGTTAACAAATTTAAATGCTTCGAGTACAGAACAGTTAATAGAAGAATATTATGTTAACATGTGTGAGTTTCAGGTAAAAAATAAAAATTTCTTTATATTTGATTATAATTTAAGTCTGATGTTATTGTACCATTATAGCTGATGTTATTTTGAGATTATTTTTTTTAATTTTTTTTTTGAAAAAAACTCACCCCTTTACAAAACAAAGCTTTGAAAAAAATTTTATTTTCAGAAAACTGCTGACTCATCTTTAGGACAAATATGTTTCAAAATATTTTATTGCAATCGTACAAAGACTTTAAATATATATGGTAGGTTGTTTTTTTAATGACTATGTATGATTTATGTTTTTAAATGTTTGTACACCCACTATTTTTGAGTTAAAAAAATTTCCACCACTGGTGCATATAATTTCCACCACTGGTGCATATAATTTTGAAATCAGTATTGGCAAGGTTGTCAATTATTTGACAACCTTGTTAAAATAGTTATCAATCATTTTAATATTGTAGATCAATTATTTTGTAACAGTTTTTTTTTAAGTAATTTTTTTTTAAAACACATTTTTAAATCTTTTTGCATAACAAAGTCATTAATCAAATAACGTTTTCTGATAAAGTTATGTTTCAGTTAAAGTTATTAATAAAAAGTTTTACCGAAGATCAATAAAAACCAAAATTTGACCCAAATGTCTCAACCTAAAATCAGAATCTTATGACATTTGTATAATAAGCAAGTCACTTCATAGTATGCAGACTATGTTAAACTTCTATCAGTTATCAATTATTATTATATAATAATATGTGAAGGAAAATAAAAAAATTAGTACTTGCATCAAACTTTTTAAAACCTAAAAGAAATCTTTTCAAAGTCTTGCTCTAATTACATACAGATCTTTTACAATTACAAAAAACTCTAAAAATTATTTTTTTATTCAAGTTAAAAATTAATTTTCGGTTGAAATTTTATAGCTTCACTTAAAATTTAACCAAGTTTAGACTTTAATATAATTTAATGATTATATATCAATAATGAAATAATTTAGATGTATAATAAAACAAAAACAATGGATTTTGCTTTTAAATAACTACATACTTAAAAAAATTATTTTCAAATAACTTAACTTTAAATAACTAAGCTTTAACTTTAATTTCAAACATAATACCAACTTATAAAAAAACTTTTTTTTGTTTTACTTGTTAGTTTTATTGTTAACAAAGCTTGATGAATTTGTTCAAGATGCTTTCCTCTGCTGGACAACATTCTAATGTTGTTTGTTAAAATATTATTGTAGTATAAACATGTAATTCTTTTTTCATTTTTGCTATAATACTATCAGATGCATTTTTGGTGTTGTTTAGAGTTTGCAGAATTATCACTACTTTTTATTAATTATATTGTGCATTGTCTTGTTTATATTATGCTTTGTCTTGCTACCTTACTTATCATTTGTCTTGTGTATTGTCTTTTAATGGTAAGAATTTTTTTTGTGTTTATGTCGTTTTAACGTAACATTAGTACACATTTAACATTATATAAACATAGATTTCCATAGCAACATAGCAACATTATATCAAATTGACATTGGCACATAACAATTATTGATTGCAGCTTACAAATAAAATATTTGCAAAACAAAAGTTAAAGTTTTCTTCCAAATTAACTTTTTTATTAGCTTTTTTTGGACACAATCCCACAACTAATACAATTACTCAAGCTTATTTTAAAAACAGAAGGTATTTAGAAGAGTTTTAGCATCAATAACTAGTTTGTCCTATAAGATAACTAGTCAATCTTATCAGGTAACTAGTTTATTTTATCAGGTAACTAGTTTATTTTATCAGATAACTAGTTTATCCTATCAAATAAACTAAATAAGTTAAAACATTTTTCAAGCTTCAGAATTGGTAATATGTGTTCTTTATTTTTCAACATGCTTGCATACTAATCTTTGCATTTTGTTTGCTATCATAAATTCAGATTCTTAATTGCTAGCAATTAATTAATTGATTTTACTATCAACTTAAACTCTTTAAAAAAACATTTTTTTCTGTTTATTTATTTTAAAATCGGTATTAAAAAAAATGAAATCCTTTATATAAGAAGTTGCGACTTCTTCATTGGATATGCTATTTTAAAGTTAAATTAGCGTAATTTTTAAAAGTCAAATAATATATAGTTTTAATATTTATATTTTAATAAAAAGTATAAGTATAAATCAACCCTATTTTTTATTTTCTTTTTTTTTTCTATTTTATATTTTTAGAGTAGACTGTGGCAAATTTGCCATAGGGGTGATTTCACCACTTTTGATATTACAAGAAAAAAGAGGTTATTTTGAAATACCACCATATAAGATGTTTAATATTTTAAATTTCAAAACCTTCAAACTATTGCTATCTTATTTGATTGGTTGTTATAACTTTTAAAAATGATTTGCTTTTAATGATATTAATTAAAATTGTCATGTTTCTCTTGCTCCAGGTGGCATTATTATAAAATTCGTAAAATTGATTGAAACTACATTTGAGAATAACGGATAAGTAATTAAAATTAATCAAATAAGGTTAGAGATTCATAAGTTTGTTAAAAGATATTTTAGGTAGGTTTTTGTCCATGTAAAATATTGTTTTTAACAGTGTATGGAAAAAGATAGTAGCAAAAACAGGATTTATTGTAGATGTGTATTGTAGACTGTACTCTGTACCCTCTTTGTAACACTGTAAAGAAACACAAATATAAAAAAGAGAAGTTGTTTAGCGATAGTAACTATTTTCATTAAAGAAATCCAAGTTTTCTGTTATTAAGAACAATGCATACATAAGCACTTAAAACAATGAAAAGCTAAAGCAAAAAGAAATATGAAAAAAATAATAATCTATAGTATAAAAAATCTCTAGATATGTTTTCCTATCCAAAATTACAAAGTGGCTTGAAAAAAAGGAAGTTTTCATCCAATCAAAAAAAAAAAAAAGTGGCTCAAAGATGAGGAAATTCTTATCCCATAGTTTGTAATCATTATCAAATTGAATACAACCAAGTATATCAAAAGCTAATAATAGAAGTAGCAAAAAACCAACTCATTGGTGTATGTGCGGTGTATCACAGGTGGATTCTTCAGCAGTCTGGCTTTAATGCATTTTTTGTTATGTATGGGCATGTGAAGCCTGCTTTTGCATCAACATGTGCACAGAATAATTTTAATTCAATAAAATAATATAAGTATTTAACTCTTTTTACATTTCAAAATTTCCCCATAGTTATTCATTAATATAATTTTTTTTTTTTTTTTTGAATTTTTAAATGTGGTTGAACTAAAAATAGACTATTCAATATTATTCAATTATTGGCACAAGGTAAATACTTGGTAAACACTTTTACTGCTTTAATGTCCAAGTTGGACATTAAAGCAATAAAAGTCGCAAAACCTGTTTACCTTTTTTTGCTGTGTCAAAGTATCATACAAAAAATATATATTTCAAGTGGTTGTCTATTTAAAAGCTTGTTACAACATCTAATCAATTGGCTATTCCGTGTAGTTAAGGCTATTTACAAATTATTCAATTTCTTTTATTTCAAATTAGCATGATTTTCTCAGCATATTATGTCCAAAACAAGAGCTTTAGATGTTATTATTCTTTTCTGTTATAATTCAGATTTTTTTTAATATTTAAAAAAACTTTTCTTTTTCTTATATAATTTTCAAAACCTCTTTACCACCCGTAATAGTGAATCTAAAGAACACCATTATGGAGTCTTTAGATTAATTTCGCTCATCAGCGTTAACATGAATTTAGTTTGAATCTTTTGAAAAAGTGCATTTTGAAACCCACTATAAATCCTAGTTCTAATCAGCTCTGAAGTGTATTAACTATATATAGTTGTCAAAATACAATAATTCTATCAATTTTCACAAAAAATACTAGAAATCCGACCAAGAAAGAGTTTATAATTAAGAAAAATTGCCAATAAACGATCAGAATAGATCATATTATTAAACTGCAATGTTCATTTCACCTAAAAAATGCATTTATTTAAAATCTTATTCAAGTTTGGACAAGCTATTTTGATTTTAAGAAGATTTAAAAAAAAAAAAAAAAAGAATCTTTGGTCAGGGTTTTTTTGCTACAAACAAATTTTAATTTTTTTCATCTTTTCAAAATTCACAGACCTAACCATTTAAGGGAAATATGTTGTAGTCAACAAAATATCATACAGACACTATGATATTTTAAAGTTGCCTTAACGACACTGAGTACTCAAATTTTATTTTTTCTGACTAACATTTACACTAAGTTATTTAGTTTTTTTTTAATTTTTATGTTATTTCATTTTAGTGATGAACTGTAAAAAGTTGTTACCTATGGATACAAGTGGTATTTTTAAATACATATTTTTGTATTTACTGTAACTTTTGAAAATAATTTTTAAAACAATCTTTTAAAATGTCATAGGTTACTCTGATCCATATGTGGTTTTGCAGTTAAAGCCAGATCATTTGTTTCCTAAGCAGTCTACAAAAAGTACAAGTATTCAAAAGAGCACATTATTTCCATTGTTCGATGAAAGTTTTCAATTGTATGCGATAGTTATTATTTTTTGTTAACATAATATTTACACAATACAATAACACGATACAATATTTTTATGAAATAGTTATAATTTTTTTAACTTTTTTTACTGCTTTACTACATTTTTTTAACTTTGTTACTGTAAATTTTTTTTCAGTGATATTCCACACCCTGATTGCTTGAAAAATGGTGCAACTCTTTTGTTTACTATTTATGATAAAGATCGACTTGATGATGACTTATCAGGCGAAGTTTTTTATGGTCTACAGGATTTACCAGGTTTACACCATGATTCTGTGCAGGGAGCCTTTGGCTCTGTTCCTCAAATTGAAATGAACTTATGTGTTGCCCCTTTAATTGGTGATTGTGTTAAAGGTAATATTTATATGATAAAATGTGTGTATATATATATATATATATATATATATATATATATATATATATATATATATATATATATATATATATATATATTCACAAAATAATTCTCTGGGTAATTTTACAAAAATATTTTTAAGAAATGCTTTAGAAATATGAGTAGTTGTTGGTAGATTAAATAAAAGTATTGTTGTTGTTCTTTTCTTGTTAAAAAAAACTTATTTTAAAAAGATGGTTTTAATTTTACCAACATAAATAACTAATTTTTTTTTTAAACATAGTCACTTGAAATCAATGTTTTCAGTTTTGAAACAAGGTTTTTGAAACAGCTCTAAAACTCAGTTTAATGGTTCTGAGGCCAGCTGGTAGAACGGTTTCCTTAGCTCTGTGATAGCTCTAGCTGGTTCCATCAACAGCTGTAAAATATCAGAGTATTAACAGTACCATGTTGCGCGTGGATGGTGTCCCTGTTAATGCTTTTGGTACATGTTGTCGAGGCCACATAAGGAGCCCTATGTTACGACTTAGAGTTAATTAACAGGACTGAGAAAATTGCATAGCTCATTGCTTGGGAGGCCATGCTCTATCTATAAATGAGTCAAGTTCTCTTTAAAAGTAAATCAAAATATTAAACATAAAAAACCATCCCCATCACCTAACTGTTTTATTATATCTTTTACTAATACTCGTGGTCTGCAAAGCAATCTTCCATCAGTTGAATTTTACCTCTCTCAAAATTCACCAGACTTGCTTGCTCTTAGTGAGACTAATCTAAATTCTATTCCTTCTGATCTTAATGTTGATGGGTACTTATCCTTTGATTCACAAAGACTCCATTATTTACATGCTTGGATTAGGGGTATACATACGCATCAATTCAGTTATTTGTCATTAAATCAGGCTCGAATCCTTTGACCAATCCTTTAGGTGCTTCTGTTTAGCACCTCTTTCCTCTATCTCCTTTCTCTTTGTTCTTTATCGTTTTCCTTCTTTCCAAAACTGCACTATTTTAGAAGTAATTTCTCATCAAATTAACCATGCGCTCTCTCTTTACCCCTCTGTCAATATTGTTATCATTAATGATTTTAATGCTCATCATACTGAATGGCTTAGCTCTAACGCCACTGATCCTCATGGCACTAAAGTCTATAACTTCTGCATTTCTCAATCTCTTACACAGATAGTTAACTTTGTGACTCGTTTTCCTGACAACTCCAATCATTTACCTTCATTGATTTATGTCTGGTCTCTGATCCTAGGTTGTGTTCAGTTTCTCCTTTTTCTCCCTTAGGTGGTTCTAACCATGCAATGATCTCTTTAAATCTTTCATCTCATACTTCATTTTCGGACTCACCCTGTCATCGCACTACTTACTATCCTAAAGCTGATTGGGATTCTTTTCGTGATTTTCTTTGTGACGGTCCTTGTCACAAAGAAAATCACGAAAAGAATCTCAATTGAATTCCTACACGCCTCCTACGTAATTTTCTGGATTCAGGCAGAAATGGATGCTTTTATTTCTTCTTGTCGGTTCTAAGTCAAGCCTCATTCTACTACATGGTTTTTACCCTCTTGTGCAGCTGCTATATCTAATCGTAATCATTTTTTTCATCTTTTTCAAAGGAACAACTCTCTTGAAAACAAACAGCTATTTATTATTGCAAGAAATC
Organism: Hydra vulgaris; assembly: GCF_022113875.1. Lineage (NCBI taxonomy): Eukaryota > Metazoa > Cnidaria > Hydrozoa > Anthoathecata > Hydridae > Hydra > Hydra vulgaris. The sequence continues at coordinate 12,542,881 of NC_061167.1, read as the reverse complement.
GATCTAAAAAGGTGCTGTCAGATGCTAAGCTCCATTATTCTCACTTCACTAAATCTTGTATCTTATCTCAGAAGTTTGAAACTTTGAGAAAATCTTCAACAGCGTTGTTAACAAAGGAAAGTCTAACATTCCATTTCTCATTCACGAGAATGATCTTATTACCTCTCCCAAGGATAACGCTGAACTGTTTGCAAAAAACATTTCTTATTCGAGAAGTGATCATAGTTGTGATCATGATGATCAGGATAATGATAATAATTGTATTATTATTGGTAATTTATTAGAAATTTTGTTTCAGCTAATAATATATATATATATATATATATATTTGTTTGTGTTATTGCTGTTGTTTTATTGTTGTTGGTTTTTGTTATATTTAATATATTTATACCTGTTGTTATATTTGTTTTTGCTATTTTTGTATTGGTACCGGCAATTGTTATACTTTAGTTGACTTAAGTAATGGTGTTGGTATTTCATTTGTTGGCTTTGATTTTATATAATTAATATTATATTGTATTCAGCTCTTGTTATAATCTCATTGAGCATTAGTGTTAAATGTTTTTATGTTATTTTTTGCTTATATTTTGTTGCTGCTTTTTTATTATTGGTTGTTGTTATTTTACTTTTTTTTGTTGATGTATTTATTGTATAAACAATTTTTACCTAGTATTATAAAAAATATTATTTATTGCGTAGTTTTATTTAACATTACATAACACAATGATAATAAAAATGAAAACGATTTATTTTAGTATTGAATAACCGACGCCCGAACGATCAATTAGCATCGACCTTTTTAGACAAACAGAAAGAACGTCATCATAAAATGAGTGAAAATGTTAAAAGAGCGAAGCAACAACTTCAAAAGATCAAGAAGTGAGTGAAATCAAATCTTAATTTCAGAATCTATCAAATGTGTACCTAATGAAAAATGAGCGAAAGTTTAATTTTTTGAAAGAAGATATTTAGTTCTCAAATTATTTATAACTATTGAATAAATCTGCAAAATTAGTAAAAGACATACACTGTGTCTTTCATAATTTAAGATAATATTAAATTGGTATATATGTATATAAATGTATAATGTTATTTCTACAAGTTTTATAAAAATTATTGTATATTTTTACTGTAACGGATTTTTTTAAATATTTTGCTTCATTTAATCTAATTATATTAAACAAAAATTGGTTTACTTGTTTTCAGTCTATATAAAAAATTAAGAGTAAGTAAAGTGGAAGCGAATGTGAGCGAATTTTTACGATGTTCATAAACATTTGATTAAGCAACTTAGGATTTCTCCCTTCTAAAAGATATTCACTTATTAATGCGCTAGCAAAAAATGTTGGCAATACATTGTTTTAAGTGCTTTTCTAAATAGTGGAGAGAAAATCTAATTAAAAAAAATTAATTTCAAATGCTTTGGTTGAACTTTATTCTGAAATCTCATTAAACTAATTACAAAACAAAAACTGCAAGTTTTCGCTACTAAATTGTTTGTTCTGTGTTCAGCTACATTTTGAAATCAATTATACTCAGGCTCGTACAGAGTATAATTGATTGGTCGGTGCTTAAAATTTTGGCTTCCTGTGTATATTTCTTCATCGCAAAACTAAAATTGACATCTTCATACAATAAAGTCCTGACAAGGCTGTGTTCAATTGAAAATAACCTCAAGTTTAGTAAAGCATTCTTCAGTCATTGTTGATAGCAGTTTGGATTTTAATTTTTTTTATTCTGGTTCACTCCCAACAAGCAACCACTCTTAAGTTGGGAGATACTAGAAAAAAAGAATAGAGTAAACCAAGAAAACGGTTGACAGAAGACTTGAAAAGTTGAAGGTTGTATGAATAAGGAAAACACGAAGATGGGAGAGAATTCCAAAGGGTTGGAGTGCGAGGAAAAAAGCTAGACAAATAACAGTTTTTAGAGCATGCACAAGGACAGATACAGTAAACAAATGAGATTTAGCTCAATGACGAGTTATTCAGCCAAGTCTTATTTGTAATTGATTATGATAAATAATCATCATCTTTAAAACCTTCTGTTTGAATTGCTCAATGAAAGCTACTCAAAATACTGTTTGTATATTTGATGGTAAGAAAGCTTTTTATATGTTTTACGAACTTGGAGCACTTTTATCATTTAAAAACTTAATTTTACGAGATAACAGTGTTTTAAGTTCTTTTTTTAATTAAATACCTATAACGGTGATAAAAAGACCAATACAAAAAATAATCATGTACAAACTAATAATAATATAATCATGCAATATAAAAATACAATAAAATCTATTTAAAAAATGTTCAAAAAAATCATTAAAAAAAAACAAGTAGGAAGCAATGAAAGAATATCTTAAAAAGATACACAATATATATATATATATATATATATATATATATATATATATATATATATATATATATATATATATATATATATATATATATATATATATATATATATATATATATATATATAAATATTATCTTTACTGTTCCCGATTTAAATTTTTTTTTTAATTTTGTTATTTAGGTGCCCCAAAAATACCTAATGGTCTTGTCAGAGAGCACCGCGGAAGTGCATTAACCAGAAAGTTCACGCCTCCTTCCTTACCGTGACGCAAAAATATGTCCAGAGTTCGTTTTGAACCTGGATCTCCTGCTTATAAGGCAAGCGCTGTAACCACTACGCCACGGCTGCTCTGCGCCTCGGCCGATTTTAGAAACTCTTGGATAGTAATGACTAAAAAGTTGAATTCTTTCTTTTGCAAAATATTTTGGCCTCTTAAGTTCCGATTTAGTTTTATAATAAATGACATAAGATGAACTTATCTAATTTTTTTAATTAGTATTTATGTAAGTTTTATAAAACAGTTAACAATATTAATTTTATAGCAGGCACGTGGTAAAGGGTGTTTTATAAAAAGCACATGGTAAAATGCTCAAGTTTTTAGCATTGAACGGAGCACACGTGTTTACGAAGAAAGTTAGAAAGTTATTTTTTTTTATATATTTGACTACTTTTATTTTTTGATTATTGTAATGGAAAATGAAAGAGTAGTTACTATAGGAATGCTAAGGTAATTGATGTCAAGTCAATCTGACACAATTTGAAAGTGTTTTAATGATACTTTCAGATGCTTTCAAGAAAAAGTTGATAACTTAGAAAAAGATGTTGAAGACCTTAAACGTGGCCTAAATTTTAACAGTGATCAACTTGAGACAAAGATAAGTAAAGTTGACAAAAAAATGGACGAAATTAAAACTTCGTTAATCGGAATAAAATCATTTAAAGACAAATTAGTGAGCGAATTGACCGAGATTAAAAGAAAAACAGTCGACTTGGAAGATCGCAATCGCCGAAACAATTTGCGAATTGTGGGTGTTGAAGAGGGACCCAATGAAACATATGATGATGTTTAAAAAAAACTTAAATCGCTTATTAAAGAGGACCTCCAAATAAATAAAAACCAATAATCATTGAAAGAGCTCATCAGGTTGGAAAATTTGAAAACAAGCCGATGACAATTATTTGCAAATTATTAAACTGGCAGGAAAAAGAAAACGTTCTATCTAGGGCAAAAAATGTAAAGGGAAAAAATATTTTCATTAATGAAGACTTTAGTGAAGAAACCATGAGAATCCAAAAAGAACTATTTGCACAAGCAAAAATGCATCGAAGCCAAGGAAAATATGGGAAGGTAGTATACAACCTCCTCGTCGCACGAGAAACGCTGAGTATAAGCAATGCGACGACGCGATCTTTTTTTCCGTAAACGATGGCTCCCAATTTAAACGGTGGCTCCCATTTTTGGTAAAAGTAAATTTTGACCCTTCTAAACAATTCGAAAAATAATAAACAAACGCTATATCGGTTAAACATGCACATGCGTTTCAACAAAAATTTTATTGAGTATTCTGAAAATATGAACTTTTCTAATCGATTATTTAAATGTTTTATTTTAAAACATTAACTATACTTTAAGGAAAATGAGCTATTAGTAACAACTTTTAATTTTGTTTTAATTTTATTTGTTAAAATGCAACTAATATTTTGTTATATTATGATTTATTTGTTTTCTTTTATAACTGAAATAATGAGTTAAAATTTATGAATCTCAATTGACAATAGGCTATAACCGATTTAAACTTTACTAAATTATAAGATTTATAAATCATATATAGAGTTTATTAAATGTCGAAAATAAAAATAAATAAGCATAATTTATTTTTATAACTTAAACTATACTAAAATATGTTCTATTACTGGACGTTAAAAATGATCTCACTGTTAATTACAGTGAGATTTAGGGTTGTCTAGTAAATTCTTATTTCTGTCCCTATGTCTCACTGTAATTTACATAAATTATATAAACTACACTGTAATTTATAACATGCATAAATTACACTGTAATTTATATAGCTTATGTAAATTACAGTGAGATTCAGAATTGTCAAATAATAGAGTTACAATATAATTCAATTCCACACGTTATTAATAATTTGAATAATAAGGAATTCATTTTCCTGATTAAATTTTTTTATAAATTATTGAACTCTCAGGCGCTACTGCAGTTTCTCCCCCCCCTCCCCTCTTTTTTATTGCTGATTATGATAGATAATTTTATGCTGATTAAGAATCGTATAAAAACATAGGTCTGAAAATTAACAGAAAGTGCTCTAATTTGATTTTGAAGTTTAAAAAATTACACTAAAAAACGCTAATATTCGCCATTTTTTTTATTCTCGGTTATATTAAAATTCTTTTCAAAGACGATTTTAAAAAAGCCTGGTTTCTATCAACATTTTAATCAAAACTGTTAAAAAATCCTCAGCGCATCATTTTCTGATTTATCCCTTGCCCAAACCCAAACCCTGTCCCAAATCATGTACGTTTAATCGAGCCAATCCCTATTTGTCAGTCGATGTATGTGCATTTAGTTGTGTTAATCCCTATTTGTCAGTCGATGTTTGTACATTCAATTGCCCAATCCCTATTTTTCAGTCGATGAGTGTACATTTAATTGCGTCAATCCCTATTTTTCAGTTGATTTAAGTACATTTAAAAAGCAATATTTGAATTCATTTAAAAAAAAATAAAGTTATATAAAAGCATTAAAACATTTAATTCAATTATAAATTAACTTTGATGACAATAAAAACCGGGTTGCCTAATTAAGAAAAGATTTTCTTAACGATCGATTTCAAAATGTTAACTATAATGACTTTCTGTTGATTTTCAGACCTATGTTTTTATAAGATTCTTAATCAGCATATCATAATCAGCAATAAAAAATGGGGGGGGGGGGGGAGGGAGAAACTGCAGTAGCGCCGAACTCTTACGCATTTAGACATATCTTATATCCATTATAGTTCAACCATAAATTATGACATAATATAATTTATGTTCATTATTATTGTATAAATACTTGTATAAATAATTGTCCATTATTATTGTATAAATAATCTATTGTCAAATTTCATTATAAATTATACTTTACTTTTCTTAATAGAATTTTAAAGTTATATATGTGTAGTGTTGTTGAATTATTGTGCATTGTTACGAAAAACACTTATACTTTAATAGAATATAAGATCAAAGTAAAAGAGTCACATGATAATGAGTCACATGATAATAAAATTAAAAATTTTATATATGTATCAAAAAAAGATTCATATCATTGATTTAGCAATCTTGTTTCACAAAAAAGTATATTGGCAAATATAATGTTTCTATTAAAATGGGTTTATAAAAAAGCATTCTGTTACATCTCTCAACTAGGGACCTTTTGTGTATAAATGTAAAATAGATATATAACTAAATAAATAATCTAACCCTTCTTTTTTTCTTATTTTTTAAATATGATTTTTTTTGGTTCATGCAGTAATTCTATTCTCTCTATTCAGAACGTATATACTATGAGAGACCTTTTAGTCTTTTTAAAGAAATTACAATGTTTTTTAGCAAACTATATTATGCAGCAGTTAAACTTAATGAACAAAAAAACAATTTTCTTATGATATTGAGCTTTGCATGCAGCCTAATTTGCTTTTTCTTTAGTATTATTGTAAAGTTTTCTGTCTTCATTCAGATTTAATTCATCATTTAATTTTTAAAACCTACTGCAACTTAAGTCAGAAAAAAAAACCAGTTGTTTTTTTATACTCACAAATTTAATTTCCTTCTTAAAAAAATAGATAAAAAAAGGTTTAGGTTAAAATTATAAGGTAAACTAAATGCTTTTAGGTAACCCTACCCTTACCTGTAAGTATTTTATGAATGCCCCTTTACATATAAGGAAGTATAAAACATAGTTTAGTTAGATATAAGATAAAAAATAATGCAAAAAGTGTCAGTTACCAGTATAACTAGATTTTTATTAGTGTATATTTATTTTTAGATAGTGTATATTTATTTAGTTACCTTGAATTTCAGCAATCAATATCAAGGAATTCTAATTGAGCAATACATCTAAAGAAAAAGTTATCTCAGCCACGTAGAGTTTGTTTAAAAAAAAATAATAATAATAATTAAAAAAACCAGTTAAATTTAATTTTTTTTTTAATTTATTTATGCCAAATATATATATTTTTGGATGCCGAATTACCTTAATATATCATAAAAGCTCATTGATAATTATCCTACAGGTTTTTAAAGGCTGAGCATAAATGAAATTATTATTTTATTTTCAAAAGTCATATGTAATCTTTATAACATGTTAAAATCATTTTGTAAAATGAGTGGCTAATATAAATTTCTAATTCAAAACGTAACTAAAAACTCCAACAAAACAATCTAGCTTTTTTTTTTATATCTGAGAGATGATCCTGATCTAATAACCATTTTTTTTACTAAATTTATATTGAAATTTTTTGCTATTTCAAATTTAATAGGCTTTTTTTATTACAGAAACAATTCAAAAGATGAATTCATGTCTTACATGCAAAATAAAGTAATATAAACAAATTATTTTTTGTTTTGGATCACCAAACATAAAAATATCAATGACAAATTTAACTAAACTTTGTTCTGATTTTATTAAACAGTTATATTGGTACCAAGAAACTAAACAATGATTGTTAACAACTTTCTACTTTTGTGTTAAATCCTAATTTAAACCTAACTAATAGTTAAAGATAAAAATAATTGAGGATTTAATTTTTTTATATAGTTAACTAAACTCATATATATATATATATATATATATATATATATATATATATATATATATATATATATATATATATATATATATATATATATATATATATATATATATATATATATATATATATATATATATATATATAGATAGATAGATAGATAGATAGATAGATAGATAGATAGATAGATAGATAGTTAGATATATTAGTATTATATATATAATATATCTATATCTATATATATAATTATATATATATAGATATAGATATATTAGTAGAAAATCACTTAAATTTTTATTTTCCATTTAATACTGTGTTGCATCAATAAAGACTCATCAGAATGGCATTTCTGATGAGTTTTCATCGATAAAACACAGTGTTAAAAACAAAAAAATTTTAAGTGATTTTCTACTAATTTATATATTTAGAAGTAATTATTGTTGTTTTAGTTAAACAAAAACCCCTTCACTTAAACAATTTTTAAAATCATCGAATTGAAATATTATACAGTACAAATATTATACACATACAATATGAATCTTATGGTAAAAATTGAAAGTTTGAATTGAAAGATTTTTAAATTATAGAAAGTTTTTTTAGATATATATATTATTTTATATTGCTACACACACACATTGAAAGAATGTACTGTATTTGTAAGTTTTTTTGATGTTTAAATACTTTAAAGGTTACTCCATATAAAATCATTTTTTTTTTAACAGTTTCACAGTGTTCCACTAGAGATTTTCTTCAAATCCAAACCACCCACAGATTTTATTAAAAAAAACTTAATGCTGAAATTTTCATACTAAATTTCTAATTCATTTCAAAGTTATAATTGAATCACTAATGAACAAAATGTAGAGAAAAGGCGATCATTTGATATTTTGTATAGTAATAGCTTTTCATCCAAATCCATTTTTGCAGGTGTTTTATATATATAGGCAATCACCAAAACAAATTAGAACCCTTAGAATAAACTAGAACAAAGAAAATTTGAGGTGGTACCTTGGGGATCTTTTTATGTGGAATAACCTTAAGTTAGTTTGTATAAGCCATTTTAGCAGTTTTATAACTATTTCAATTTCAGAAGAAAAAAGTTCAAGACCTCTTTCGGCTTGGAATATGTTTTACATGAAAATAAAGTAATCTACAGTAATTTTTACAATTAAACCTTTTTTTTTTTTTTTTTTTTGCAACACCTTAACATGTGACAGACTGATAGTCTTCTTTTTGATTGTTGAGATTTTTCTCTTTCTTGTCCTTATTTTCATTAATTTAAAAGTGAAAGTTTTTTTTAATAATAGGATAATCTAAATGTTCCAAATGGCAGTAATGCAAATGAAGATTTTAAATTAAGATCTAGGGTTCCTGCGCATGCTTGGAAACCCATCCAGAAATTGAGACATCGACTGAGGTCCTGGACTGAGACATGAACTGAGGTCCCTCCAGAATTGAGACATCGAGAGTCAACTGTAAGAGATATTACAGTTTGAAATTTTATTAGCTTATATCGTAAATAATAAAATATTTTTTTCAAAAAAAACAAACTGATCTTTTAGTATCATGAACTTAATGAAATAAAAGTAAAATTAAACTGCTTTTAAAATCTAGAAAAATTTTTATTTTTATTTATATTTTTTACAACTTTTATTTTGTTCAACAAGCAAAAAGGTTTTAAAAAACATATAGGTTTGTTTAAAATTATATATATATATATATATATATATATATATATATATATATATATATATATATATATATATATATATATATATATATATATATATATATATATATATATATATATATAACATTTTTTTTTAACAAGCAAATATTACTCAAATAAGTACAACAATAAAATGCACTTATTATAAATAATATTGCGTCACGCTTTTTTTTTTTTAATTTATTTTATTTTAACTCACCTGGTGAAGAAAAGCATTTTACTTTTGTTTTTTGTTTTTTTTTATTTGCGATGGTTTGTGAAAATAATAAGAAGGTATGAAAAATGAGATTTAACAAAAAGTACTAAGTGGATTTTGAAAAAATTTGTAATTCTGAAAAGGATTTATATAGCAAACACATATTTGAAAAAAAAATTAAATAATATTTAGTGGAAGTCAATTTTTTCCTATGATAATTATAATACTTATTTTGCCTTTACCCTAAAAAAAAACACCTTTTGCAATTTTTTTTAGTTAATTATTTCACATGTTTTTTGTTGTACTAACTAATCCCATTATAAATATCTGCTCCATTACTGAAAAACATAAGTGTACGGCAGTTTGAATTATATTCACGATTGATGTTCTAACATTAATAATAACAAAGCTGATGGACAATAATAATAAGCTTTTATGGTACATTAAGATAAATTTGCATGCTTGCTATTTAACTGTTGCTTTTTTTTTAATTTTATCTATCTGTTTTCTTATTTAAATAAACTCTACTGGTTGGCTGAGATAAAAAACGAGAAAAATTACAAATAAAAGTTAGAGCTATAGTAATCCAAATAACCAATATCAAATTATGTAATGTATAGAAGTCTAATTTATATTAAAAACCCTGAATCATAAATAATATTTCTCTGTGTAAAACTCTTTTAGATGCATTCTTGCCAACTAAATAAATATAATGCTAATACATCGTATTAGCAAAATATTTTTGAAAAAAAAAATTATTGTACAAAATTTAAAATAATATTATTTTTCCTGAGTTTTCCCTGAAATTTATGAAAATTTTAAAAATCTCTGAGTTTTCCAGGTTTTCCCTGGAATTTATTATTTTCATTAATTACCCTGATGATGTGACTCTTTTTTATTAGCTATATAAAATTTTTAATTCCATCGTCATTTGACTTTTATACTTAGATATAATTGAAAATCTTGTTTTCATGAAATAAAATAATGAAATGTTAATAATACAACATAAGTTGAGCAGCAAAGTATAAAGATGAAATCAATAAAAACAAAAGATTGAGTTATAGTTTTGAAGTAAATCTAGAAAGTAGTCATGTAAAGTGTGTAGGAAAAAAATAATAACAAACTCTATAGTTTGTATAGTTTGTTTTTCTGTAAAATTTTTTATGAGGATCAAAAAATAAAGGATTAAAAAAAAAAATGCATATAAAGTACTTAATATTAACTGCTTTTTAACCAATAAAATTAAACTCAGCCAAATTTCTTCTAACAGTTCATTTTACTTAAAGTATAGTCAATGTTTTAAAATAAAAACATTTTAATAATCAATTTGAAAAAACTCATATTTTCAGAATACATAACTCTCGTTAAAACGCACGTGCACTTTCAAGGTTTTTCACTAAACGTTTATTAATAATTTTTAGTTGGTTTAAAATTTACTTTTACCGAAAATGGGAGCCACCGTTTAAATTGGGAGCCACCGTTTACGGAAAAAAAGATCGCGTCGCCGACTTCGTAAATTGAAGGTCGGAGGTTCGAGTCTTGCCTCTTCCCGGTTATTTTTTGTTTTTTTACACACGCATACAGCCGAATGTTAATAAAATAAAATAGTATTATCAGAAAAAACTTATTGCAAAATTTTTGATTTTAAAACATATAAAGGCACTGGATTTTAAAAATAAGTTTTTTATTTTACATGTTCTTTTCGCGTTTTTTTTAGAATGGCAAAGAATTTTATGTAAATACCAAAGTTGTCATTTTCTTTCAGATCTTCCTTTTCAGCTTTTAATTACTTTTGTTGTACCTATTAATTAATTCTAAAGTTACCTATTTCAAATTTTGCCACTTTGACCGCGCAAACACCTTTTCTAAACTGTTTATATGGCAGCCGTACCAATAGTCTTTTTTAGAAGTTGTACACGGCGGCAGTGCCAATAGACACTATCTTTTTAGAATTGGAACGCGAATAGCATAGCATCCGCCAAATGTTTGAACTTGGTTTGCCACAAGGTTGTTGAAAGATATCTTTTGCAACATTTGGAATTTTTGATACTTTGGGGATTTTTTCAGATAATTTACCGCAAGACTTATTGATGTTTTGTGTAACTTCAGCGATAGATTTTGAGAACGTGTTTTTATGGTGTGGATTTGAACTACTATTTATGTTTTGACTCGGTTGATTTTTAGAAAATAAAAGTTTATCGTTAGATACTTTTATTTTCTTTAAACTCATTAAAAAAAAAGTATCTAATGGGGATAGATACTCTATCTAATGGGGATACTGTATCTAATGGGGATAGACCAATTACTGAGTAAAAGTATCTAATGGGGATTATTCAAACTCCCCATTAGATACTTTTACTCAGTAATTGGTCTATTAAGAAAATTGGTAATTAAGAAAATAAAAGTATCTAGCGATAAACTTTTATTTTTTTAATGAATTCAAACACAATTTAAATTAAAGCAAAATGTATGTGTCAGAAGTGGGATTTGAACCCACGCCTACAAGAGTAGACTGCGACCTGAACGCAGCGCCTTAGACCACTCGGCCATCCTGACTAGTGCGTTTCAGTTAATTAAATTTTTTTATAACTAAAATATTAGTTAAAAAATTTTTATAATTATATTAGTTTAAATTCCGTTGATGAATCTGAATTTATGCAAATTTTCTAAGCATCATATTTCTCGAAGTAAATTTTTCATTTTTTTATATAAACTCAAACTAAAAAAAACGAGGTATTAAATCTCATACTTCATCGCGATGTTAACAATATTAAAAATCTTCTGGTTTTAAAATTTAACACAAAGTTTTTGATTAACATTTAGGTTAATCAAGTAAGGTAGTCCTACTTCACTAAATTGAAAGTTTACGCATATCTTTACCATTTCCAGCGTGATGAGGGGGGGTGTGTGACCTAGTGAATCCATTTTTTTGTAAAAAACTAAATTCCGGATTTTCTGAATTACAGGAGATGAAATCCGGAATTCCGGTTTAATTCCGGAATTATTATAGAAGAATTTAAAATATATAAAGAAAAGAAAGTACATTATTTTTTAACATAAATGTATTTAGTTCAAAACAATAAAATTAAAACAAATTACAAAATAAGGAAATATTTCATATTAAAATATTTTTGAACGACATAAATAAAATTGCAAAATGAAAGTTCAATTTTCATTTTGATTTTTGAAAAAGCTTCTTAAAAAGCACAAAGTATCCAATGTTTTGTAGTTGAGCCTTGATCGAATTTTAGTAAAGTAAATAAACTTTTGTAAAGATCTTCCAAAAGCGGTCCGCGGGATCCCCCTTCATCCCAAAATTTTATTTCACTGCGAATTTCGGAATGAATCGATGATTTTTGTAGAACTTTTGACCGTGATTCCGAGAGTGATTCCTTTATCTTTTGCTGAAGAATTTCCTGCAAGGATAACTGAGTTTCCAATAATTCGATAGGTTTATCGTCATTCATTTCAGTAGACTCAGTTACTGTCGGGTCTATTTCTAATGCTACTTCACCACTAAGTCTTTGGATTAGGGATATGATAATTTTGTTAATTTCAGTTTTCGAGCGACGCAAAATGTTCTTGTGAATTTTGGTTTTACCCCGATTATGCAAATATTGAAGAACATCAGATACCACAGTTCTTCTTCGATTAATTTGAACTTCAAACTCTTTTTTCATTTCACGGCCAATTTCTTCATTCTCATCAAAATTTTCTAAAACAAACGTAAATGTTGCATCCGCAGAAAGTAAATTTGCATCAGCACGGCATAACGCGTCTACGGCTAATTTTATAGGCTTCAAATTTCTAGAAACTGTAGATATTATATTCCATTTTGAATCATTCAAAAATGTATCCGCTTTGATATCAACTATTGCCTTTTTTATTGAACTTTTCAAAAGATTAAAACGTTCTAACATGGACATCAGGCTACTCCATCTAGTCTTCGAATCAAGCAATAGCTGCAATTCCTTTCCATGATCTTCCTTCACATGTTTTTGCAACACTTCATTTTTTAAATGGGAACGTCGAAACATTCGAACAATTACCCGAACTTTCATGATTACATTTCGCAATGTAAACTTTTCAGTAAATTCTACATCACATTCATTTCTCGTCCCCACTTGCATTCCTTCATTATCACTTAAATCTTCTTCATCAGAGTCCAGATCTAGGACACTCTCATAATCATCTTCATCTACCTCTTTCTCTGTTTGTTTGTAGATCACATTTACAATTGCAATCTGAATTGCATGAGCAAAATACAAAATTTGTTCACATGGTAATAATCTACCCACTTTTTGCATCATAGAAGCACCATCAGTTACAATACACGAAATATCGTTCCTTATATTTAACTAAAATGATTCTAACTTGTCCTCTAACAACTGTACACACTTTTCAGCCGCAAATCGACCATTATTTCGAGAAAGACCCGAATTCCAGATATTTTTCGACCCATGAACGTTAACATTCATATAACGTCTATTTCGAGAGGACGTCCACTCGTCCAATGTTAGACTAAAGCATAAGTTCTTTTTTAATTGATTAATTTCAGCAATTTGCAATTGTTTAATTTTTTTAGTATAATCCATCACGACTTTCTGTATGCTGGTGGGTGATTTTGGAATATCACCGTATCCACGCATTAATAAACATTTTCTTAAATCATTTGACGTACAAAAAACACGAAACGGTAAACCATCAGAAGCAATCATTCTAGCTACTACGGCAGAAAAAATGTTTCATCTTTTTTGACTTGAAAAAATCAATGATCGTGTTCGTTTTTCTGGTTGTGCTCGCATTTCGGGCGTTGCATGCATTTCGCCACCTGATTTGTTTTCCCTCGTAGAAAATATTTCCACACTGAATTTGATGAGCTTTCTTTTGAAATGTCCATAAAAGTTTCTTCAGATTTAACTATCATACTTGGGTTGGGATTTAAAACAATAACAATGTAAGTCTACAAAATTTTTGAAACATAAAATTAATATAATGACATACTTTGTCTGCTCTGCATACAATTTAATTTCTTAATGTTAATATTTCATTTCAAAAAAAATTTAATGCATTTGCAGTAGCCTAAGCCTACTAAAATTTAAATTTTTTGAATTTATAACAATGAAAGTACGCAATGCTGCCATCTATAGTAAAAGTTCTTCTAAATTCGAAATTCTAAAAATTTCAAAAAAAAACTTTTGTTTTGTTTTTATATTATGTATTTATTCCGTTTTAAAAATTTTAATTTTTATTACTAAAAACTGTTGTATTATACTACTGAGGATGACAACTTTGTTGTTGAAAAACGTTTTTAGTAATAAAAATTAAAATTTTTAGAACGGAAGAAATACATAATATAAAAACAAAACAAAAGTTTTTTTTGAAATTTTTATAAAAACAGTTCTAAATAACTTCAAAAATAAAATAAGAATTAAATAATCGAAATTCTAAATTCGAAAAATCCTGAATTTACGTTTTTGCATTCCGGATTTTTAAAAATTCAAAATATGACGGAATTTCGGAATTCCGAAAATTCCGAAATCCGGATTTGGATTCATTAGTGTGACCCTCCTCCCCCCCCCCCCCTCATCAATGATTTTTTTGTTCATTTAGTCAGCAAGTTTGACCCTTTTTTACTAGTTATTCGGCGAATCTAGACCCTTTCGATAAGTTAGTCGGTAAATTTGGACAGTCATCCGGCAAATGTCGTTATGGTAGTCGGCAAATTTTAAAAAAAGAGTCGTTATGGTAGTCGGCAAAAGTTGTAATGGCACACCCCCCCCCCCCACCACCACCACGTGACACCTACTCGCGCCGGCCCTGATCTTTAGTTCACAATAATAAAAAGAAATCTAAAAATTAAAAAAAAAAAATCAACTAATTAAATTAAATTTCAGTAAAAAATGAAATTTTGGAACATATAAGTTCTAAAATTTTATAAATATTAGGCCAGGTGAATAAAAAAAAGCAATAATTTATTAGAGTTTAACGAGGTAGCATGGGTGTAATAGAAATTAATTGATTTTTAATTAGTCTTATTATTTTGCTTCAAAAATTGGAAGTTTTACATTCTTCACTTTTGATAAAATCTATAAGATTCGCTCATACAAGCCCGTTTGGTAATGCTTTCTTTGACAAATGAGAGAACTTTGCGGTTGCCAATGATTTATGTTGTAGTAACGTCAACACACAACAATTTTCCGCTTCTGATGACAAATTGAAAGAGCTGGTCTAGGTTATTATTGGGTTGCAAGATCTCGTTTGCCTCCTTTCTCTCTTTATTTAATTGTGAAAACTCAGCATGCTTATCAGGAGTGCGATCAGGTTGTATATATACTTTTTTGTACGTCTCAATTTTTAATAGTTCTTTTGCTGCAGACAACACCTCGTTTTGTGCTACTTCATTCTCAAATTTAACAAATAATGGTTCTAATGTAATGTTTGTTGAGGGAATTTTAGAATTTAGTTTGAATGTTGATTTTACTATTATTTGTCTGTTCAGCGATTTCATTAATTCGTTGACCATCTCATCATCCGTCTTACGGTCCTCATTAATATTTTTGTGAGTGAAGCAAACTATCAATTACAACATTTTTAGACTTTTTACTGGATAATTTTCTAGCAATTAACCAAACCTGGTTTGGTTAATTTCTGCATCTTTTTCAGCGTCTATTTCTGCATCTTTTTTAGTCAATTTCGATTCAAATAATTTAGTTTGTTGATTTAGTTTTACCTGAAACTCATCCTTTAGAATCTCAATTGCTTTGTTAACCGTCAGAACCATAAAATTCTTTTGTTGGTCACTTAGTTTAGCCATATCTAAACCCTCAATTTTCACCAATGAAATAAAAATAAAACAACCACTTCGAACATCTGTGGATTACTTTTTGATGCTAAGTTAGTTTTTATGGAGGGCTACCACTCAATACCAGTGGATTGCCTCTAGGTCGGAATGTATAGTATTATTATATTAGTTATATGTCTTATTACACAGTTACTAAAAAGTTTCAGTATGTGTTTTTTTTCGTATACCCTCTACACTATACCCTCTAAACTATAGCCTTTTAGATAAACTAAAGTACTATGGGGTTATTAATAAAACTTATTATTACTGATTAAAAGCTATCCCAGCAAACAGTGTTTTAGTGGAATTGCAGTTGCCCTATTTAGCATTTTTTAGCGTTTTATTGGAGTTTTTCTAATCTGTTACTTATCAGACTATTAGCGGCAACCGCTATAAATCGTAACCTGATAATTTTCCAACATTTTAATAGTAGATAGTCATCGGCTAGCCGCTTTTGATGGCTGCCACTAATGGTCCACGAAGTAACCGATGAGCAAAGCTAAAGATCCTCACTCAAAATGTCTATATAGGTCCACTGAAGTTCCGCTATAGAATGTTTACTGGGATCATAACAATAGAAAGCAATCTAATTGCTTATAATTAATACTTAATTTAACGCTGCTGTTGCTGCTGCTCACCATTCGTGCACGTTTTTACACGGAGTTTTATGAGCTTGCTTGGCCTTTAAGATATTTCTCTTTTTGTTTATTTCTATTTTTGACCACGCGATGAGGTACTTTTGAATCTTAATAATCTGTTAATATATGCTTAATCAGTAGTATGATCGAAAACTTTGCTTCATCAACTTAATTAGTAATAAGATGGACATTTTTTAATTTTTAAATTAAAAGACGATGATGACTCTAAAAGACGATGCTCTTTTTAAGAGGTCAAACTCTTGATAAAGTAAGTGTTATATATATATATCTCCTAAACTCTTGCATCTCACACAGTTACATGTTAAAGAACAAGAAAGAACAACGTTAAATACCCTACCTTTAAAGAAGTTAAAAAATAATCTGCTTGATTTTATATAAAAAACCAGGTTGTTTGTTTTTCCAAGTAGTTAAACATTTATTATACGAGGTATGTCATTAAACAAATAATACAAAAATAAGGTTATAACGGGTTATGCATAAGTCTTCGAACTTTTTTTATAGAGTCGTAAAAAAATATTGTTAGTTAGATAAAAAAATGAAACTATATGTTAAGTTAAAGTTAAATACACGGAGCGGGCGTGTTCCGTAAGCCCATCGACAGCTAGCCGTGCTAGCTCGTGCGAAATTGCACGGAAGATGATGCGCTGTAGTAATTATTAAAGCTGATCGAATTTTGCTTTGAAGCAATCGACACTGGTAGCACTGACTACTACGTTAGGTAATGCGTTCCATGGGTGAGCGACGCGGTTGTTGAAGGAATTATAGCAAACGAGTTAGTTGTTGACCATTTCACGATGAAAGCGCTTGCGATGACCGTAGCTAGGTGGGATGTTGGGTGGATCTATACGCCAGCTAATTGAATCGATACTGTTTTCGAATTTGTATTTTTGAATGAGGTCGCCGCGTAAACGTCTATTTAATAAAGAGGTGAGACCGAGTTTAATGCATCTTGTCTCGTAATCGAAGCGCTTTATTTCGTGCGGTACTTTGGTAACCCAATGCTGAACACGTTCTATGACATTTATGTCTTTTTCAAGATGCGGGCACCAGGCAGTAACTGGAAACTCGAGATGTGGGCGTAAATAAATGGTGTAAAGTTTTTTCCATATTTTGGTATCTCTGCTTATAAACGTGTTTTTCAATGTCCCGAGGACTTTATTAGCCTTGGCAGCGGCTATTTGTGCTTGCCTCTCATATTTTAAGTCGTTGGAAATTTGAACGCCTAGATCTTTTTTGAATGTAGCAGACTCGATTACTGTTCTAGTGACGCTACCGTTAGCGTCGTACTCGTTCATTAAATAAATGAGTGGGGGAACATTGTACTTACTGAAATACATGACTTTGCATTTCTTGATATTGAGTTCCATTAATCAGGTTCGAGTCGAGGTAACAACGCTATCTATATCGGATTGCAGACGAGCTTTGTCTTCAGTAGTTTTCACGACACTCAGGATTTTAGTATCGTCTGCATACATTTTACATAAGTTTTCGTTACTGATGTGTTCGGGTAAGTCATTAATAAATATTATGAACAGCGTAGGACCTAGCACTGAACCTTGCGGAACGCCACTGGTAACCTTTACCCAGGTGGATGACGTATTGCCTAATATGACACGCAGTGATCTATTTGAAAGGAAAGCTTTTATCCAGTTAAGAACGTTACCTTCGATTCCGTAGGATTCAAGTTTTTGAAGTAATCTTCTGTGAGGGACTTTATCGAAGGCTTTGGCAAAGTCAAGAAAAAGAATATCTACTGGAAGCTTGCGAGAAACGTTGTAGGTCAGAAAGTCCATGGCCTCAAGCAGATTCGTGACGCAGGCTTTTTTATTGACGAAGCCGTGCTGGCAATTGGCAATAAGTTTATGAGCTACAAGGTGCTGCATGATCTTTTCCATTATTTTGTATTTCCAATTTTTTCCATTATTTTGCATGGTACTGAGGTGATGGAGATGGGCCTATAGTTTTCTGGGTCGAGTCTGGAGCCTTTTTTGAACAGTGGCGTCACGTTTACCGAGAGCCACGCTTTTGGGACTACACCTTGATCCATCGATTTCTGAAAAATGATGGCAAGTGGGGTAGCCGCCGCATCAGCGCATGCTTTAAGCACAAATGGACTGGTACCGTCACCTCCAGTTGATTTATTAGCGTTGAGAGCAGATAGGTGTTTGTGAACGGAATCATAGCTGAAGATGACGGAGAAGATTAAAGCGGTTGTACGTTTAACAAAGGGAGGTAGTTGTTGATCTGATGGTTCGTTTGTGAATACTGACTGGAACTGGCTGTTAAGTATATTTTCTATGGATGCGTGGTCGCTACTTATTTCCCCAGCGGATGAGCACATAGAAGTTATCTGGTTACTGACGGCGCGTTTTTGTTGTTTACTTAAGCGTATAGACGCTTAGGGTTCCATTTGTCGCAAGCTAATTTGTGTTCAAATGCTCTAATTGCAGTGCAGGAAGCTTTTTTGACAAGGTTTCGAGTTTGGTTATACTCTTTGACACATAATTTGATATAGTTGTCGCAGAAGATTTGATAACATCGTCGGCATATCGATCTTTAAATAAATTAACCCAATCGACTTGGGAGAGTTTCTCGTTTAGATTCGCGTAGTTACCTTTCCTGTATATAAACTTTGAGATGTTAAAACGGGGAGAGTTGCAGACGTTTTTGGCTAGCTGGTGTTGCCATGTCATAGTGCAGTGACCTTGCGAAGCGCTACCAAGAGGAGGACCGATAGTAATATGACTTAATCGTTCGGTTGTTTCGATAATTACAAGGTCTAGTGTATTTTTAAACAGACCCTTGGCTTGGATGAAGCTTGGATTGATAAAGTGCTGGTGTAGATGTAGGTTAAAAATGATTTCGGCAAATTTAGTGCCAAAACTAGTTTCAGCGCCGGTGGTGTTGGTCCAGTCGTCGTGCAATATGACGTCGGGAAAGTTGAAGTCACCGGTGATTATTAGACCATTAAACTTTTTGTTTTCTACGGCCGATTTTGCGTTGGAGATAGCTTTTACTATTTCGTTAAAAGCCAGAACATTATTGGTAGGTGGGCGATAGATGCAGCCGATTAAGAGAGATTCTTGAGGGAGTTTAAGTTCGAGCCAGATCTGTTCTGAGAAATTGCATTGGAAACCGATGTAAAGCTGAGAGTAGTCAATTTCGTTGAAAATAATGCTGTTCTTGACATATATGGCTACTCCTCCTCCACGACTAGAGCGATTTTTTCTAAAGAGATTGTAGTTGGGAATAGCTGGTGCTGAGGATTCGTCAAACCATGTTTCAGTGATAAAAATGGTGTCATAATCATAGAGGGACGTTGCTAATTTAAGTTCGGTGAGTTTATTAGGATTTATAGATGTGGCGTTTGCATAGAAGCAGTTTAGTAATAATTTAGAAGCATTGCTTTGTGAAGTGGGAGAAGACAAATTATTAATTATATGGAAACGGTCATGAGTTGAATGTTGCGTATATATGGTAATAAAGAACTTTCATTCTAGTATTTATTAATATATTTAACATATTGAGTTGATGCCTCTATCAGCGATTTTTCTAAGTTTTGTTTTAGCACTCATCGTTAGTCTTTGTAACAGATCTGGATCATTTTCTTTTATTTCATTTAATTTTCTCTTTATTCTTCGAACTAGTTGATGTATGCTACGTGCTCTCCAACCATCACTGTTTACCATCTGACTTAAAATATCCCAAAATGTTTCAATTGGTCTAGTCTGTGGAACATTTGCTGGATTAGTGCATTTTTGTACAAATTCTATGGAATTATCAACAAACCAATTTTCTGTTTTATTAGCATAATGAGCAGTTGCAAGATCTGGCCAAAACACAAAATTATTATCTTTATGATGTTCTCTAACAAATGGTATAAGTATTTTCTTCATACATTCTTTCACATATATATTGGATGTTATTGAATTCTTTGATCTATGTATATAAGGTTCACAAAATCCATTTGAAGAAATGCAAATCCAAACCAATATCTTTTCTTCGAATTTTTTTTTTAACTTATATTTTACATTATCAGGGGCTAACAATTTATTATTTGTATAATATATATCATTTCCAGGTATATTTGAGTTTGATAGGTTAAAATATTTTTCGTCATCCATGATTATATTTTTTTCATGGAATACTTTATTAACTAATCTTCTCGATGATGTTGCTGCTCTCTGTTGTTGATCTTTTTCATACAAAGGTGCTTTTTGTTTTTTTTTAGCATTTAATATTTGTTTTGAAATTAATAGTTCTTGAAATTGTGCTTTGGTTCACCTTAAAACATAAAGCTAAATACTTTTGACTAATACCAGTTGAATTATTTAGCATTTTAGTCAATCGTTTGACTTTTTTCTAATCCATTTTTGGAGGACAACCTGATCTAACCAAATCATTATACACACCATACTTCTCATTTTGACTTTGGTATTCCTTCATTTTTAAAATGTTTACATGTTAATTTCTTTTTATCACTTAAACGATTTCCATAGAACGTTACAATTCGTTTTGCGAGGGCTTCTCGATCAAACCTTGTCATTTTTTTTTTGTATAGAAGTCAAGATAAAAATTAAAAGTGCTTTAAATACATTAATGTTTGATCTTCAAAATAAACAATAAGTTGAAGGTTGAAAAATTACTCTGCTTATTTAAATCAGTTTCAAAAAAAGTTCGAAGAATTATGCATAACCTGTTAACTATTAGAAGCTTGTGTGACCTACTTGCTTTTCTGCTGCTTTATTCTTGTAATATCTTCAATATATTTTAAATGTATCTCTATATTATCTCTATCTCTCTCTCTCTCTCTCTCTCTCTCTCTCTCTCTCTCTCTCTCTCTCTCTATATATATATATATATATAAATATATATATATATATATATATATATATATATATATATATATATATATATATATATATATATATATATATATATATATATATATATACATATATGTATATATATGTATATATATATATATATGTATATATATATATTTATATATATATATATATGTATATATATATATATACTATATATATATATATATATATATATATATATATATATATATATATATATATATATATATATATATATATATATACATACATATATATATATATATATATGTATTCATATATATATATATATATATATATATATATATATATATATATATATATATATATATATATATATATATATATATATATATATATATATATATATATATATATATATATATATATATATATATATATATATATATATATATATATATATATATATATATATATATATATATATATCAAAGCTGTTTTCAAGTCGCTTTGGAGCAAGTCTCAAGTCAAGTCTCAAGTCATATAGTGACATGTCAAGTCAAGTCTCAAGTCAAGTCATATTATAATAAAAGATTCCCGTGCATGTGGTGGCTATCAGTGACGCGGCTAGGAGTTCGGAGGCCCCTTCCAAAACCTGTCATAAAAACCACGAAATTCTTCTTACAAGAGGGGCATGGGGGAACCTTGCGATGGCTCTGGTAGCTACATTCAAACAGTTACCTTACAATTATAAAATACAGCATGATAATAGTTATAATTTTACTTTATTTGTTAAAGTAGCTTTAAAAGTAAAATAAACCATCTGTAATAAAATAGCTAAGGAGTCATAATACACAATACAGTGACATAACACTTCATAAGCTATTTAGCTATTATCACCACATAAAGTCGATTCGAAAAACATAAAGCAACTTTAACTTCACTGCTTACATCTTATAAATCTTTAAGTATGCTCATATTACCAAGGTGCTCATATTACTCTAATCTACCTTAATTCACCAACATAAAAATAGAACACGCCCTCGTGGTGAATTAACTCATAAGTCTAATCTTTGTGGGGGCCTTACAGTTCGTTCGGAGCGTGTTACTTGCAGCACGCTATGTTCAAGAGAATTATTTTGCACTTGAGTGATATCTTCGTTGTATCTTTTTTTTGCGTTATTGGTTTTATCTTTTAGTCTGTAAAAAACATCTTTGACTGATTCATTTGAACTCTGTGGGTCTGTACGGCGACGCAGGTGTAAATAAAGTATTTTGCTTTTGCAAAATACATTATTGCTTGATAATGTATTTTGCAAATACACCTGGTATCCACGGTTGGTCACATTTTATTTCTTGAGTTGGCTTTACCCACACCTTGTCTCCCTCTTTGAATTTCGTATTTATCTCGTCTGTTTTCCTCCGAGTATCGATACCTGGGATGAAACAAGTTGGTTTTTTCTTGATTTGCTTGGATGGACTTTCAGTGCAATTGGATATTGTTTCGTTTTACAGCAAGACTGCCAGAGCGATTGAACAATGTGAGCAAGCGACTGTTCTTTTTATCGTTTTATGTATGCGTTCAACTATACCATTACCTTGAGCTCGATGTGCTGCTCGATATTCCAAATTAACATTCCATTCTTCAGCAAAGCTTGGTTACGTATTGGGCCGAAATTCGTTATCCATTAAAAGACATACAGGCGGTCCAAATAAAGAGAATATTTCTTCAAGTTTACCAACAACTTCAGTAGCTGTTTTACAGGGTTATTCATTCTTATATGCGCGTCTATTCATTTATATTATATGCGCCTTTATTCTTTCTTATATGCGCATTTATTCATTTTTATATGCGCCTTTATTCATTCTTATATGCGTTTTACAAAAGCAATTGTAAAAAAGCAATTTGAACAAAAAAAAATCATTTAAGCAATTTGTTTTGAAAAAACAGTTATTTTTTCTTATTTCAAGGTTAACGAGAATAAAAATACTTAAAACGAAGACTTTTTACATTCGATGATGGTTTATTTAATTTAGTATTAGTTCTTTGTAACTTTATTATTAAATTTCTTGATTGATTAATATATAATTATTAATTCTTGATTGATTAATATATAATATATAATTATTATTTATCTAATTATTCATTTATCTAGATTTAAATTTAATTATTTATAATTATTATTATTATCAAATTATACATCCCTATGGATGGAATAGAAAATAGCCGTACCAATCGTAAAACAAGGAAAAATGTTACAAAGAGTAGATAAAAGTATCACTCAAAAGGCGATCAAAGTCCAACTGCTAATTTAATATAACTTATGCGTAAATTAATTGTTTGAGAAAAAAACAAAATGGAGCGCAATAAGAAAGTTGCGTAAATTTTTAAGTCAATTTATTCTAGCGCTATATAAGAAAAATAAACTTTGTTTACAAGGAATATTATAAAATAATAAACTGTTTCTTGTTTACAACATAATTTTTTTAGAACTTTTGAACATTAATAAAATGCAAAAGAAAAAATGATTTTAATTTTTTTTTTATATGAATTTTTTACATCTTATATAATTATCTATATTGAAGTTATATAAATACTATATAATGCTACTAGTTACATAAATAGTTATTAAATAATCTCTTTTCATAAACACTACTTATATAAATAGTTACTAAATAATCTATTTTTATAAATACTACTAGTTACATAAATATTTATTAAATAATATCTTTGAGGTATGAAGTAATAAGTACAACCTTTCGCTTTTTCACATTATTTTATATTTCTGAAAAGCAAAGGTCTAAGTGTTATGCATTCGGTTATATTTTAACAAAGCTTATTTAAGCTTTCTACTCGAATAAAAAATTAATAAAGTGTTAAACTGTTGTTGTTGAATTATATTCAACTTTCGTTTCAACGCGAACAAAGAAAAAGGATAAATAAAATACATCAACAAATATGGAGTCAGTATAATAATTTGTTTGTATTATTAACAAACCATTTTTTAAATTAGGATATTTACGAAACTAAATAATAACTAAAATAATAAAAACATTTTATAACATAGAGCTGCATTTTGAACATGACCAATCTGCACATTTGTCTTCCAAAACATAATCAGGGATACGTTCACAAGCGCGATGATACCAATTTTCGCATATTCCGCATTGCACCATATGTCTAAATATAATCCCCAGTTAGACAAAAAGAAATTACGTAAACAGAATACAATGCAATAAGTTATATTTACCTATCTTTAATACAACTATCCGAAGCTAACCAGACTTGTCTACAAATGCAGTACAAGGAAAAATTGAATTCTTTTTCTTTGCAGAATCGCATAGCTGTTTCGGACTTTGGAAACTCAGTAAACTGATTGCCTTTCACACATTTTAGCAAATGATTTCTCATTTGAAAAGCGTCAAAAGCAACATAACTTGGATTTGATCTAGTATCGGTAATATGTTTTATAAAGGCTAATGCGTACAAACCACAATCAACATAATTTGTTTGTTGTTGCACCGGTACAACGCGTACAGTTAATTTATCTTCATTGCAATGCATAATAGCACAAATTTGCCTAACCACATGGTTTTTTACTTTTCCACGAAAAAAACTGTCTAAAAGAAAAACCTCACCAACAGAACATCCAAAATTACTTATAGCCAACCAGTGGGCATCGCCATCATGCAACACCTGGACAAAAGATGCTTTTTGTACACGGAACGATAGATTTTGTCCAAGAACTGGGTCTTGGAGACCGCCTACACCTGTGATCATCTTTTGCATGGTGTGGATTACAATGTCAGATAACATTTGGTTTGTTAAAATATCGTTCAAATCATTGGAAGAGAGATTACAGTTAGGTGATAAATGGTTTAGTCTTTTTATCTCGAATCCATCATTTTCATTAATAGTAACTGACTCATCATCAATAATTATACTATTTCCATCAATATGTTCAATAATGTCGACCTCAATCGGCTCGGTTTTGTGTTTTTTTTCCTCTAGAAATATTTTAGAAGATGCAATAACCATATCTTTGTGATTACCTACGCGATCAGTAGGAAGCTTCATTGGTTTACGAACAGGAATTGGAATGTTCCTTTTTAAATGACAAGGCAACTTGATATCCAATGGAGAAAGCGGAATTCCTGATTCTTTAGTTCTATTTTTTTCAAGTTTTTTAATGAGAGAAGCAAGAGTGCTATAAACAAGAACAATTTCTTCTGAATTTTCCTCAAATTCATATGTTAGGTTTTGAATTGTTGTAAGCATTTCCCTAACATTTACTCCAGAGCAAACACTTGTAATTTTTTTAGATTTTTCATTCCAATCATTAATGACATCTAATTCTTTTTTAGGTAGAATTGAACTTTCCGGCCTACTAAATGGTGGTTTTTCGTGTGATGCTTCGTAATCATCAGCATCTAAGTTTAAGAATGGTGAACGTAGATATAATGATGACAAAGCACTCCATGACCAAGCAGGGTACTTTCTAAATACTAAAAAAAAATGTTTACATGGATATGCAGTTGATATCCAATTTAAACAAGTACATTTTGGCATTGTAATCTCATCACCAAATGATACAAAATATTTAGTAGCTGGCTTGGTAGAACTTAGTACAGCAAAAACTCCATGTTTAATCATGATTACTCCGGACAAATCAAGATTCTCAACGTTACTTTTTTTTATTAGGCAATGTTTAACAAAGCTATGAGGACGGTTGTAAAGATAACTTGGCACCCAACGTGCATACCTTCTGTAACGTGCATCCATTTTAAAGTTGGAATCAGTATAGCTAAATGAAATAATATTCATAGTAACAAAGTTTCTTTAATAAAGTATTAGGAAAAACCCAATATTGTGTAAATAAATGTAAATGATTTGGTATGTAGTACCATAGACACGATATCTTTAAAATGCAAAATGTAATGATAAGGGAAAAAAATTTTATATTAGTTACGTGAACAATCTATACAATGAATTATTATTAAATATATAGGGTAAAAACCTGCTGTTAACATACTTATACCTAAGTTTTCTGAACTTGTTTTTTTTTAACCAGAGAAAGTGTTTGTTGTTTTTATTTAGGTGTTTATTACTTTTTTAAATTGGTACAAACGTAACGAAACTTTAAAAAAATGATACCTGTCAAGTTTATCAATGAAGAAGTCATCAATAAGCAAAGTTAACATTCCAGTCAATGATGAGTTTTTATGTCGCTGTAAATAAGTATATTTAAAAGACTTATTCTGCCTTTCCACACCATTGTTTGTATTGCAATTGATAAGAAGACGATCCTGCCTGTACCACCAAACCCACCTCTAATTTAAAAAAAGCTTTTTTTTTATTTTGTTTTGTTCAGTTAAATATAAAAAAATTAAATAACTTTTTATTGAATCTTCCTGTATTTCAAAAATTTTATATTTTACATACTTTTTTAATTGGGAGCCAATACTTTTCTATATATTGTTTAAACTTAGTAAAGCTTTCTTGACTCCAGAATTCAGACTGTTCCAATATTCTTTGAGCATTTTCTTCCTCATCAATTGACTTTGACCAAGCGAGTCGCCTTAAAATACATAAAATATCATCTTTTCTGTTAGAGCAACCACTTGATAGCTTTTTTAGCCAACGGTCCCAAGACTGTTCTCTGTGAAAGTCACATATAAATACCTTACATCCTAAAATATATATTAAAAATCAGTTGATTCATTGGATGTTTGTATAGTTAAATTAACTTCATGTAAAATAAATAAATACACACCAATAAAAATAGTTTCGAGAGCACGTATCTCAGCATTACAATAATCAGTCATGCAATAAAGAGGTTGCAAATCTTCATTCCAAGACTTTAAGATAACAAGTGCTTCAGATATCGATTCAAAAGTTTCACTTTCGCTTACAAAGGTTGCTACAATTTGATAATCCACATTTGTTTTGACAACCAAAAAAAACAAAGGTAAAGAATATCGTGTCGTTTTGTATGTTGCATCCAAAAACAACATCTCATTCCCATATTTTTTTAGCAGTTTTTTTTGCCAAAATGCTTGGTATACAAACAAGAGCTCAGCACTGTTACCCCGTTCTTTAGGTCGAAAATAGATATTGGCAGATGAGTCAGCTTCTTTCCATTCTTTTATTTTGATTTCTAAGCAGTCTTGGTCGATGTTCGAGTATCTAAAACGTTAAATTTTATTGTCTGCTTTATAAAATGAAATATTAAATTATAAAAATTAGTAACATAGCCTTGTTGTTGTTTTTAATTATATGATTGAGTGATTAATTGATTGAATTGGTTGATTAAAAAGATTGATTAAATTAATGAATGACTGAAGTTATCTTTAATATTTAATAAACACCTAAAACCTCTCTTAAATAGTCCTACATATTATAATATTTGCAACATCAAAATTTACTTATTTTGCATTTTTTAAACTCTATTACCTTTGCTTTAGACGCTCTTTGACCATGTGCGAACGAATTATGTCAGTTCTTGGATAAAATCTTCTGTTGGTTCTAGAAGGAAGATTTTTCTTTCCAAACATTTCATTGACAGTAATATTTAAAAGTCTTCTCATCTCACGCACATTAGAAACACCATCTTTAATGTATTCAGAAATTTTAACTCATAAGCGTGGATCAATTTTTTGTGAGAGTAGCTCAATCTAAAAAACGTTAAAAAGATTTACTGTTATAAAAGCTAATTAAAACAAATATCAGAGTTTTATATTAGAGCCTCTTTTTTCATAGGTGAGTGGCCTTCACAACGATTAAAAAGTCCACATGCCTTAATTTAGGATTTAATGTCGTCACCGTTGTGTGTAGGTACTTTATGAATATACAAAAACTATTGGTTATAGTTAAAATAAGACTATTTAAACGCAGTTAAGAAAACTCTAGCATTAATACCTTGCCAAGAGGGTGATTTTTGTGATCATTTAAGCTGTCTATCTCAACAATAATTTTTCGACTAATTACCACATCCTTTTTTTGTAGCAACGAATATTTTATTTCTTTTGACTGTTGCTTCTTACGATAATTACTGGAATTAATAAGCTGAAAAAAATATTTAAATAAGAAAACTAAACAAAGATTATTTCAAAGTAATAGATCGACAGTAAACAGTTAAGAACTTGATAAAATATTGTGAGTGCGTAATAATTTATAAAATGATTTCCTATTTAATAGAACATTGTAATGTCAGTAGATTTGTTACCTTGAAGTCAGTGAAATATACCACTTCTTTCATAATGGCTTTTGCAGGACAATTAAACTTTTTAGTATCTTGTATGATAACATAATTAGTTATGTATAAATGATCCACTTTCTTTAAAAAAAAATAGCCAAAGTGAACATAAATTTATTTGACAACGATGCAAATTGTAAAAATAGGAGAATCTTTACCTGATTTTCTTTTGCTTCATTATGCTTCCTTTTTGCAGCAGCGTTCCGATCGAAACCATGGTGACAATTGTATCTTTTTGTAGATAATATAATATAAGGAGTAGCATAGTCTTCAGATGTTTCCCATAATACTTTATGTTGGGTTCCATGTATAACTAAGCAAGGAAATTAGGATATCATGTTTTGTGTATGATTTCAAATCATGTGATTGTGCAGAATTATTATGCACACACATTAGAACAACGATGTAGTTAAGGTGATTTATTAACTATTGATACATTATATTTCTAATTCGCACCATTTATTTTTGTTGTGTGAGTCGGCACCTCTTATTATATTTTAACAATCATTGTTCTCTTTTTTTAACATTAGTTAAAAATGTTACTACAACTAACACAAAGTGTAAAGAACATCATTTTAAAGGGATATTGATTTTCCTCAATAGCGTTAAATAACATTTTTGGAATAAATTTGTCTTTTCACAACAGATCCTTGTTCAAATCTATTTAGGTGCATTTAATTTAACTTTATTTTGATTTTAATATCACATTTAATTTAATATTAGTTAAAATATAACATTTCTATAAAGTTTCAAACAAATTTAGGAATAGAATAAACCAATAATTAAAAAAAAATTCAAAAGACTGAGCTAAACTAATAATAATAAAGAATGATAATTACTTCATCTATATAACGCACTTATTTTTAATTATATTAAATCTGAAAAAGGAAGCCTAATTTTTTCTTAGTCAATTTTTGGTCTAGGTTTTCGTAAGAAATATTTAAATATTATAAATTTATATATTTCGCGCGTATGCAGAAATTAAAATAACAGTCATTGTTTCCCCATAATTATTTTATATTACAAATAACATTAATTCTTCTTAAAATATATACAAGTATAATTTGTTTGCTTTTACAGCGTTTTAAAATAAAAGTTCCTCGTTTATTTATCTAATAACATTTAGTTACACAAAAATTACAGATTTCAATTCATGATATTCATCTGAGCGCCAAACGTCCGCAAAATTTTATATCCGCCATGATGGGTGGCAAAAAACTATAAACAAACTTAAGTCGGCTAAAATAGATCCGTAAAAAATGATTAGGTTGTAGCTTTCTTAGCAAACTATGCCATATCCGAATTATAAAAATTCTTTATTTATAAGTATTATAGGATATTATAATAAAAATTAGCAGTTCTAGATTAATTTAGACCCGTATTAATTATCAAAAGACTGTACAATTAATTAATTCTTTCAGGCAAATGGCCTAATCTCAATTTACTGATATATTTTATCTAATATGTTATCTTTTTAAATCAGTTCACAAACTCTAGTTTTAAATTCTACAAACGTCTTAAATCTTACAACTTTGTAACCTGTTGTCTGGTTCATAGCATTCCTTTTAAACTTATTTTTAATCAAGATAATAAACAAGTTAAAGCAAGGTCTATGGTCTATATATACAGTAACTGGTCGTAGAGGTCAGAGTACTTTTTCTAAAACCCTAATGAATTGATTGATTAGCTTTCAAGAAACTTGAGAAATTATAAATGCAATTCAGTCTTTCCTCATGCAAGAGCGACATTTTATTACATGCAAAACTATATTACAGTAATTTTGAGTATCTGAAAATCAATCAATAATATATTTTAGATTATAATTCTTACATTTAAGGATATACTTTAACAAATTTAAAATAGTAAACACAATATTTATTAAAAAAAACTGATGTTATTAAGATTATAAAAATAACAATAAAAATAATAATAACAAGGTCAGGGGCACACAGAGTCTTTATAATGCACAGGGTAGATAATTGAAAATTTACTAGATGGCTCTTATATCTTAAAAATAACAATAATAAGACTAATAAAGTACTTCTAGTGATTTTCGTCGTCTAATGATCCTGGATCTTCCACCCTATGTGCACCTCTGAACAATGTTCACAATATAGAGTCTTATCTGTTCTTATTCAAATAAAGTGAGAAACTTTTACAAAAAAGAACGAGAACAGTTAAAGTCATGATCTTATACAACTTTTGAATAAAATATTTTCAAATTTAAAAATAACATATAAATATTTTTAAATAAAGACATCACTAAAGATGAATTTAAATAATTTCAGCATTTATAAAAATAAAATCTTAGGTTAGCCAGAATACTTTGTATAGAACATTTCGAATACTAAAAAAACTTTTCAGGGCTCGGTATGAAATTATATTTTTTTTTGTTAGTAATACTAAGTTTATGTAAACCTAGAGTGTTGTTTTTATCAAATATTAAAACCAATTAAAATATTTTGCTTTTACTGCAAAAAATATTCAAAGCAACCCCATTTGTGAGGTAACTTTGAATGATTAAGTAAATAAATATTATTCCTAATCCTTTGATTTAAACATTATTTTAAAGTTGTGTTTTTTAAGAGCCTGTCATAGCTCTTATATGCATAATAAAATAATTCAAATATTGTCAATAGTGAAAGAAGGGCATATAAAAATGTCTTTTAAAATTTTATATGTTCCTTCTTCTATCTGATTATCAAACCTGTTTTTATTGATAGTTAATTTTTGTAATTAAAAAATGCGATTTTTCCCCTTTCATCAATTGCTGCCTTGCTGTCTTCATTAAGTTTTGAACAGCTGTAAATTTACATGTTACAACTAAGTTATAAACTGAACTTTGCTATCTTCATTAAGTTTTAAACTGAACGTCGTTTTCTTGATTTCATTTTAAACTGAACTTTGCTGCCTTCGCTACGTGTTGAAGTGCAGTGTTTGCTGTCATCATGAAGTTTTAAACTGAACCTTGATGTTTTTATAAAGTTATAAACTGAATTAAGCTGTCTTCATCTAGTTTTAAATTGAACTTTGCTGTATTCATTAAGTTTTAAACTAAATTTTTTAATTTCTTAATTTCATTGTTTAGTTCTTATAATTTTGACAGTTTTCTCAGATTCTTTGACAATTAAAAAAAATTCTTTTAATCAGCTGTTAATATTATTTTCTTCAATGAACACTTTTGGTAGATCTTTTGTTCAAACGATTTGATGTATTATATACAATAAATTTCTTTTACTTTTTATATAAAGGCGTTTAATCGAGGAAAAAAAGTCAGCATGGTTTTTATCAACACTTTTTCTTCGAAGCTCGAGTGTTTATGTGTAAAGTTCACAGTTCGGCTAAACTAAAGTCTTTCTTTAAAACCGCTTGTCATAACGTTCATTGCTCTTCTTTTTTTTTTGAAAACTTATTAAAATATTTTTTACTGCATTTTAATTTTTTGTTTTCGCAGTTTGGTACGCAACAACTCGAGCTGTAATGTCAAAAAATGTCTAAGATCTTCGACGTTTTTTCATTTGTTTACTTCTTTTTGCCACCCATCATGGCGAATAGAAAATTTTGCGGACGCTTGGCGCTCAGATGAATATCATGAATAGATACACGCTGTCAAATTAGGTACCAAGTCTTCATGAAAATCTTTATACTATGCAAAATAAATTGCACCAATACGGCGTATATAAGCACCAGTTTAGAGAATCAATTTTTTTTTTAATCTAGTTTAAGTTTATTTTGTCCAAGTCAAAGTAATTAGTTAAACATGTTAGGCATATTAGAAAAAACAGTAAGTTTATCAAAACAAAGGTTCCAATTACGTTAAAAAAAAAAAGAAGCCTTGTTTATTGATATTTTACTAAAATTGGATCGTTTACATTTCCAAATTGAATCCAGTAGGTCTCCTGTAAAAAGAAAAAAAAAAAAAAAAAAGAAAAGGCTATTATTAGGCTATGAAATTGTACATCCAACTGAAAATGTTTAATATATAATTTCGTTTATAGTTTTTTTTCTGAAGCACATGCTGATATTCTGACAACTCAATATGCAAATTAATCAGAAATTAAAGAAAAACAAAAGCAAATAAAAAATGTACAATAGGTTAAACATAAATGAGTATAATTAAAAGTTTATATTATTTACAGTGATCATCTATAAGACGTGGGTGCATCTCCTGTGTATCCACCAGATTAAATAATAAGTTGAGGAATGAAAAATGCGTTTTCAAGAATATAAAAATCAAGGTTGTTAGTTAATGATTAATAAAAACTGATGAAAATTACACCAATGTGTTGTTCCCATGAATCGACGTAATGCAATTTTTTAAATATAAATACGAAATTCTAGAAGAGTGGAAGCAACTTCTTACAACCAGATGTCACACCAATAACTTGTTTTGCCAATCAGAGCAGAGTAATTGTCATAGTACAATTAAGAACATTAGCATTTAAGATTTTTTGAGTTACTTCTTACCTTAACTCAGATTAAATTTTTTTATGTGTGGTTTTATTACTACTTACTTTGTTTGCGGTGATGTTTGTTTTAATGTTCTAATCCAATGTCAATTAATGGTCAAAAAAGTAAATTCCAGTCATGTAAATTTACTAAATTAAATCCATTTATCAACAGTATTTTTGCTGAAATAAATAAAGAAAAGAAATATAATATGAAAAAAATAGAATTTTCAAAATCACCATAACTACACAGAGTTCACAAAACTTTAAATATTTATAATAGCAATATCGTTGCTTTTCCAGATAATGTTAGCTTCAGTTAAAAATATATACTATACCTGAACTTTCAAAGCTCTATGGAGTGGAAAGGGCAGCAAACCTAACAGAATTACTGATTTCATAACTATGAAGAAATCGAGTAGCTTCCTCAACTGAATCGCAAATGCAAGGCTTGGTGTTGTCTAAAACTTTAAACTCATTGAGATATTATATTATATTAATAATCATATCAAAGAATAATAAAAAAAAAACCTTTCAAAGTTGTAGTGTCTTCTTCTACTTTATATGTATCAGTAATGTCTTCATAATCGGACAAATCTGAACCAGAGCTAAAAAAATATATAATAATCTAGAATAATGCATAATAGCTTTTGCTATTTTACTTATTTTACAGTGATTTTAATTAATAATTAAAATTCATCAATAAACTTTGTGATGAGGAGAGCAAATAAGTAAAACTAATCATTTAAATGATGTTCAGTTTTAGAAGCTGATAAGGATACACGTGGCAGAGCTAAAGTAAAAGGCTGCAAATTCAAATCATTGTGTTACTAGTATACCGAATTCCAGGCTCTGTAAAACCAAAATCTAAACCCCATGTTGCAAATATAAGCATGGCTAATAACATACTTTTGAAAGTTGAAAATGAAATATAACTAGCAACATATATATAAAAAGATTATTTATTTTTTTATTAGTTACTAATGGTATCATTAGTTATGTAATAATGTCATTAAGACATAACAAACTACGTAGATGTTAGTCCATGACAAAACCCATTTTTTAATACACAACTTGTTGAATCATGCTATAAAAAAATTCTGGAAAATGACTGAGATAGTATTGATATTAAATGAGATCCAGTGGTCAATTACATGTTCTAAAAAAAAATGTTATCTAATTTGAGTTAAGAAAATTGTGCTTTACCAAACCAAAAAGGTTGCCATTTCTTCTTTTGTTTCTCACTGATTCAAAGAATATCTTATAGAATAGACCTATAAAACTCATACATTATCTTGTATACTTCTTTTAGGTCAAATCTGTGTCATTGTTGTTCAAGTGTCCATAAACCTAATTTAAGTATTGTCTGTATATGGAAGATGTTTTGCAACTATTATCAATTTGCTAAACCCATGATGTACTTTTTAGATTATCTTTTTAATAATCTTCGACATTAAAAGATGACAGAGTGATGCGAAATATTCCATGTGTGGATTTACTAATAAATTATCAAGTTTCAACACATTATTAGAGTGCTCGTTATATTTAACTCTGATATATTTAATACATTTAACAAACATCAAAGTTCTAGGAGGGTGCATTATTATAAGTTCTACACAAGCTCTAGGAGGGTGCATTATTAACCAACTTAAGTTAAAGTTGCATTTATTTGAAAAAAATTTGTCCAACATGTTAAAGTCTTAAAAGATAATGAACATATCATAACAGACTATAATTAGGGCATGGTTGTGACAATGTCATGGGCCATGGTTACAACAAGATCTATGTTCAGGGCCAAAAACTAGTGAAAAAACTGAAATAGTCCTTGTTCTTGGTACCAAGAACGAAGCCACATATTTCAAACTTTAAATTAAAAATGTAAATAGCTCTAAAAATGTAAATAGCTCTAAAAAATGTCCTGTATCTTGTAATAGATAAAAAAAAATCGTTCATAATTATTAAAAAAATAAAAACCTTTTTATAGAATTATTTACCTTATTGACATTATTCTATTTACACAAAAATGTTAACTAAATCAAAGACAATGAAAAATTGAATGTTATGAAAACAAGGCACCGTGATATTGACAAAACAACAATTATAAAATCACAATAAGATTAACGGTTTCAAAACAGATATAACAGTGGCAATTATAACAATATTGAAGTTCACTTTTGTTCCTTCACGGCTGTAAGAGTAACATGTGCTCTCGAAGCTTTTTTTAGCATATTTTATTTAATTTTGCATATGTAATTTCCGCATAATTACGTATAATTTTCAAGTGGACTTTGATCGCCTTTTGAGTGATACTTTCGTTCGATAACCGTGATCGACCGGCACTGAAATTTTGCCGGAACCGAAACCGGAACCGAAAATAAATAATAGTTTTTGTTTGCAAGTTTATTCCAATTAAAACACAAAGTTAAATTAATAAAAAATGATTAATAGCAGAATCCAACAACTGCAAAATTTTCTCGACAAAAAAGGAGTTTTTCCAAATTTTCTGGAAGGAGTCTGTTTCTTTCGTTAGATAGAATATCTCCAGCCGTAGAAAACAATCTTTCAACATCTGTGGATGTTGGGGGTGGTGTGAGGTACTTTTTTGCCACCTTAGTCAATGCTAACTTGATTTTGCTAGTCGCATTTTTTTCATAGTTTTTCCAAAATTCTAGGCAATGAGAAGCCATTGGACAATACAAAAAATCCTTCAACACTTCCCTCGTCATTTTGGAAGATGAATGCTCATTTGGTCCTGTTTGAGACTGTGCAATAATTTTTGACATTATGTGCAAGAATGCCGTGTTTTTTTCATTGTCACCAGATGGAATTTGAGTAACAGGAGCCAATTCATCTTCAAGAGGTTCAAAATTCTCCATTTGGGACATGACAATGTGTTTGGCATTTTGCAAAGCAGCTTGAGATCGGAAAAAATACCATTTGTATTTTGGATTAAGTAAAGTAGCAACTGAATAATGTTCTGTTTTTTCAATTGCTGAAAAACGTTTTTCCATTGCATTTTTCATAGCTATTTTCAATTTCTGAACACTGACATCGCCGGAGGTTGTTTCCAAAGCTTTAATTATTGTTGTCACAATTGGAATGCAGGAACTGATACAAGAATCACTACCTGACAACATTTTTGTTGCCTCCTCAAAAACACTTAAAATCCTCACCACTTTTTCATAGAGGCTCCAATCTTGGACGGAAAATTCAATTCCCACAGAAGGAAATTTGAGTAAGGTTGCAGCAATGGCTGGTTTCAGGTGTAAAATTCGCTCAAGCATGTAATAGGTAGAGTTCCATCTTGTGGCAACATCGTTTTTTAAGCCAAGTCTTTTCTATCCATTTGGATTTCTTGCTGTCTGTAAAGTTCAATGTAGAAACCAATAGAATGGGATGCGTAAGAACAAAGTTTTCGACTCTTTTCAATCAGTTCGTTGATGGTAGGATCTGATAATAGGTCTTTTTTTATCACAAGTTGAAGGGAGTGGTTAAGGCATCCAGCTGACTTATAATTACAGCTTGGCTCATTGAAGGCTGCTTTTACATTTGCTGCGTTGTCTCTTAAGCAAACTCCAATTTTTGAAGAAATTTCCTATTCCTCTGCTGCTGCTTTGATCTCTTTGAAAATATTTTTTGCAGTATGACTTTCATCAAATGGAGAACAAGAGATGCAGAATTTGACACGGTTCCAGTCTTTGGAAATAAAGTGAACAGTCATTTCCAGATAGCCATGATGAAATGATGACCATGCATCAAGGCAGACAGACACATTTTCAGCTTCTGATTGAACCAGCTTTTCCTTGAGAGCAACTTTAATTTTTTCGTAAGTCGGATCCAGTAAACTTCTGTAGTATTTTTCGCTAGCAATTTCGTAATTTGGAGCAATAAGAGCATGGTGCCTCAAAAATCCAGCATCATTGACAATAGACCATGGTTGGAGGTCAAGAATCATCATTTCAAAAATTGACTTGTGAAATTTTTGGCCTTTTTCAGAATTAGAGTCAATTTTTGAAGAAGCTTGAACCCAGTTTGGAATTGTAGATTGTAACATGTCGGATCTTTGTTTTTTTGATCGCATGTTGAAGATTGTAACTGCCTTTCTCTTGTTGGAATTTAAGTCAGCTTCTTCATTTGCCTTTGGATTTTCTGCTTTTTCGGGCGTAAGTTTGATGTCAGGATGATGATTCTTCAGGTGTGACGTGAGTCCACTTAATCCTTGTTTTTTTGGGTCGTCAGATCCTCTTGAAACTTTGCTGTTGCAGATTTTGCACTGAACCATTCTTGGATTGTTTGCTTCAATTATGAAGTACTTCCACACTAAACTTGTTTTTCGGTTTGAGCTCATTTTATTAGAATGAAATCGAAGAACTTAATCAGATGAGTTTTTTAATGTTGCTAGTTTGAGTCAAGAACAAGGATTTAAAATATAATTAACAAGTTCTTTGTTAATTATATTAATTATTAATTATATTAATATTGTTGTTAACTTAACAATATATATATATATATATATATATATATATATATATATATATATATATATATATATTTAAGAAAAATTTCTTACGTTACATTAAAAAGTTCAATACATTAAAAAGTTCGTTAAAAAGACAATTAACAATTTAAACGAGAAAATATTAAAAAAGTTATAACGACGAGAAAACATTAAAACAACTTGCTTTAAAAAAATGAATGAAACCAATAAAAACTTTTTTAATTTATTTCAAACAAATTCCACGTGATAATTTAAAAAAAAATCACCAAGTTCGTAAAGATTTTACCGTTACCAATTCCATGCGATAATTAAAATAAATAAATAATCAAGTCCATAAACATATGACTCTACAATGTAGATAACATTGTAGCGTCATTAAATTTGTAGATCATGATTTTTAAACATGATAATTAAAAACCAGATAAAAGTAACAACGCGATCGGACGCAAAAAATAATATAAGAAGTTGAAATAACTGGCAAAAAAATGATTTAAATTTTTTTAATCAAAATATATTTACGCTACAATGCTAAATAATTTATTTAAAATAAAGTTTTATAATATCTATTTTCGGTAGCATTTAGAACCGAAATTCCGGCCGAAACCGAAATCTCAAATCTAGCCGGAACCGAAACAGGAAATTCGATTCCGGCAAAATTTCTGACCGGAACCGGAACCGAACCGAATTTTGGTCGATCACTATAGTTATTACTATGAAATAACTAATGTGGTTGAAGTTAATTTTTCAGATAAATCTTTATTTTTTTTATTTCGTGCTGAAGTTCTTCTTTAAAGTTCTCAATTTCCGTTGTTAATTCTTGTCTACAAATTTGCCTGGTTTCATAGTCTATGAAACCAGGCAAATTTGTATATAAACATAATCCAAACAAATTGTGTTATTAGAATTTACTTGTATACAAACATTTATTTTAAAAATGATAGATCTTGCGACTTTTATACTGGCCTTACATCTGTCAATCTGTTTCATCATTCAGTGCAGTATCACCATTAATCAGAAGAAGATAAAGTGATATTAAAAAAACATCTACTTCTGTTTTTTAAAATTTTAAAAAAATCCTTAACTACTTAGACCAAAATAAATGTAATGCAGCAAAGATGAATTTTTAATGATGCTAATACTTGGATTACTGACAGCTGATCTCGCTGACAGGTTTAATATATTTTTAGGATTAGCGAATGCAATATTTTCTTTATGGTTGAAAGCTTCTAGCTCACTTTTAAAGCGCATGGTTTTTGTTCCAAGTAAAGGTGTTATAAGACAGGCAATGCAAAACAGATTTTAGAAATTAAATTATTCAGACTTACACTAAGTTTCAGATATAACAGAGTTTATTATGGAAACACCTAAAAAATTATGACTTACAGAAACTAACTGGGAATGAATACAAACATTACAACAATATAAAATCATTAGTACCTGTAGCTCCAAATTCATCAGTAATTTCTTTAAAAAATTTCTAAAGCTTACAGAAGCTAAATTTCTGATAAAGAAATTACAAATCGCAACAACTATTAAGGTTGTATTACAAAATGCTCTTGTATAATGTATGATTAAGGCTTTAATATTAATTTTTTAATACAAATGAAGTGATTTTAATTAAATCCATTTTTATTAGTCACTTAAAAAATATGATGAGTATTTGTATAAAGATAATTAAAATTTCAAACAATAATATTAGCTTTACATGTTTTTTTTTAGATGAATCAATTGCAATTGATGGAATATCTTTAAAAGACAGAACTCACAAAATAATGCTAAGGTAATCAAAATAATTTTTAATTATTCAGGAGTTTTAAGGATTAAATTATTTAGCAAAAAAATTGTTTGTTAATGAGTTCAATTTAAATTAAAAAAATAATAATAATAATATTAGTTCTCGCATAATTAATATCAGTTCTCTTATCTATTAAAATTCCAACAATTTTGTGACCTCCATGAATATGAAAGAGAAAGGTGGAAATATTCTTTAAGAGCACTAATTTATGAGTGTAGTGAAAGGTATACCTTTATAAGATATGGTATACCTTTATAAGAAGGTATACCTTTATAAGATAAGGTATACCTTTATAAGAACTTTTTTATTCTCATTCTTAAAGGTATACCTTTATAAGATAAGGTATACCTTTATAAGAACTTTTTTATTCTCATTTTTTATATATTCAAAAATTTCTCCTTGTGTTTTTTTTTTTTTTTCTAATTCTTTTTTTGTTAACAGCTTTTTTATAAACAGCTTCTATTAAATACGATGGAGCAACTGAAACTTTAATTGATGGCATTTTGTCTAACTTCTTAAAATGCGCTCCATTTCGAAAAGGTGGCGGAAAAGAAAAAAATTTAGATTGATTGATATAAATTTATATTTATAAAAATCAATCTAAAATTTCTTTATTGAAATATTTACATATATTTCAATAAAGAAATATTGTATTTTTGTCTGTTAATATTTTTTTTTCAGTGCTAATTCAACATTACAAATTAAAACTCAATTATAAAAAAAGCCAAGGATTGACTTGACGTTTTAAGTAAAATAAGAAAAGCCCAAAAAGTAACTGATGTAATATTTTTATTTTTTGATAAAAAAAAATATTCTAATAATGTTTAAAATTAGTATTAATAATAATGTTTATTAGATGAAGATGAGTAAAAAATAAGTTACAAGTTATTTTTTGGTCTCTAAAATTGTTTGAATGATAATTTATTATTTATTAAAATATTTTCTTTTTTAATTTTTGTTATTAGCTTATGTAGATGTTTGTATTTTAGCAATCGAGGATTCTTTCATTATTTTGTTTTTGTTATTGAGCCTTAAGTTATTTTAACATAATATATTCACAACTCTGCTGAATAATAGAGTAATAAATAAATTAATAAAAATGAATTTAAAATATAATAAATTTATAAAATAAAGAAAATCTTATATTTGCGAATAATGTCTACTAACATTATTGTTTAGTAAGTATCATGATTATAAAATGTTCAAATTTAGTTAAATTAGGCCTGTTAGTGCACTTATATTATGGTTTCTTCATTTTTATGTAGTTTTTTCAAAATCGAATATGTGGAAAGGAGCTGTTTGGAATGAAGATTTACAAGAAGAAGTAATTCCATCTTATTGGATTAGTAATAAAACTGTTTGTCAGCTTCCAGGTACCAAAGAATTGACGGCACTAAAATGCAGAGAAGAATTGGCTTAAGTTTATACAAATAAAAACTAAATTCTCTTCAGGTATTACATCTATATATTACAATTATTATTTTTTAAATGTGGTAAGAAGAGTTATTTTGTTGATACAAAATATATAACTATTTGTTTAGCTATTTCAATTCTAAAAGAAAGCAAACAGTATTGTGAAAATTTTAAATTCACAACTACAAAAAAAAAATGTGATAATGAGAATGTTGACAAGTGGATGCAAGATTTGCACGCAAGTGGAAACTTGGATGCAAATTTTCCACTTGTGTGGTTTTGATGGTTCTCCACAATATAATATATCCCCACAATATAATATATCCCCACAAGCATAATATTATATTTACTTTATGTTTTTTTACAGATAAATCAATTACAGTTAATTGGTGGAACGTCTTCTAAAGTTAGAATACACAAAATTATGCTGAGTTAATTATAAACAGTATTGGACTCTTACCTCATTTATAATCAGGGTGTCCACAGCTCCTTTAAAATTCTCTAAAGTCCTATTTTTTTTAAACCACTTCTAAAACCTCTATTATCCTCTAATTAATTTTTGATGGAAGTATAATGTTTAAAATACCCATTCTCGGTTTGCAAAACTGGTTAACGCCTTAAAGTGCAATTGTAAAAAATTGCTTTAGCAAATGCATGCTATTTAACATAAAAAATGACATTATTTGATCCCTGTCCAAGCCCCATAAGTGTATAAACATGGGCGTTAAACCATTAATAAATAGCCACATAAAATTTCTTATAAAAATTTACACGTTTACATACTTATATACATTTTCACATACATAGCACGTTTTAATGATGAAAAAGTGTTTTACAGTCGTTTTAACTTTGATAAATCAACGTTAAAAAACTATCGTTTTAAACGTTGTATCAACGTAAATTCAACGTTATTGTAACGTTTTTCGCGTCGAATCAATGTTGATATAACGTTTAAGCCTAACATTGATTTAACGTTGATAAATCAACGTTGAAAAAAACTTTCATTCTAAACGTTAAATCAACGTAAGTTCAACGTTAGGTATCAACGATATTTCAACATTATTTCAACGTTATTTGCCGGCTGGGTTCAACATGTCTCAGCCTGCTATTTCAAGAAAACTCAAACGCTCGGATTTGTCAAGAAAACGTGTTGTTCATGTGCCGAAGAACGAAACTCAACACCAGTTATTAATGCACGCTATGCATTTGCAAGCGAAATAAACGGAATTTCAGATGAAAAACTTATTTATTTGGATGAAACTGGATTTAATGTGCTTAATCAATCAAGAAATTTAATAATAAAATTACAAAGAACTAATACTAAATTAAATAAACTATCATCGAATGTAAAAAGTCTTCGTTTTAAGTATTTTTAACCTCGTTTACCTGCAAATAAGAAAAAATTTGTTTTGAAAAAATAAACTGTTTTTTCAAAACAAATTGCTTAAATGTTTTTTTTTGTTCAAATTGCTTTTGTACAATTGCTTTTAAAAGCATATAAAATTTATATGCTTTTAAAAGCAATTTTAAAAGCACTTTATTCATTCTTATATGCTTGTAAAACGCATATAAGAATGAATAAAGGTGCATATAAAAATGAATAAATGCGCATATAAGAATGAATAAATGCGCGTATAAGAATGAATAACCCTGTATTTACTAGTTTATGTCATATTGTATATTGTGATGGACCACAATCAATCATCGATAAGTACAGTTCAGCACCTACATGTGTCACGTCAATGGCAACCCGATTCCAATTTTTTTCTACGCTTAGTTGACGATGCTTCCACTGTACGGAGTAAGGATCGATGGAGTTGCACTGGTTACAATTTGCTATTACTGCTGAAACCTCCTAACGTGATACATACTGGTTATTTTGCAAGCAAAGTTGTAATGTTCGAGCGACACAAAGTGACTAATCGAATGAATTTGTCTTTTTGTTCAGGTAATCCAGCTGCACACACTGTTCTGCACCATTTTTGAGGGATTCGTGAGAGTCGATCAGCCAAATTTTTTCGGATGGAATCCATTGTACTACCATTGTATAATCTGGATACCTTTTGCCACTTCCTTAATAGTATTTAACCGTCTTTGTACTAACAATTGAGAAATTCCCCGAGTGCTTACGCGATATTTTTCCTTCAAAACTGCGTTTAACCATCCTACGGTGCTCTTGCTAACACTGTATACTGTTAACTCTTTTATGTCCCACTTACTAGCT
The DNA here is from genome assembly GCF_022113875.1 of Hydra vulgaris. Taxonomy (NCBI): domain Eukaryota; kingdom Metazoa; phylum Cnidaria; class Hydrozoa; order Anthoathecata; family Hydridae; genus Hydra; species Hydra vulgaris. The sequence continues at coordinate 12,499,824 of NC_061167.1, read as the reverse complement.
AAGTTTAGTCCTCGAAGTATTGAATCCAGTTCACTTTTATTAATATGATGTGTGTCAATTGCTGGCCGTAGCCATGCTGCGCCTTCAACAACTACTCCACCAATGAGCAGAACTACCCCAAGTCCTATGCATGATGCATCACAATAAAGCTCAGCTTTTCCATTAACTGGTACCAACCATTTTCCACCAACCGGATCCTCTTTTTCCACACCGTGAAGCAAATCTTTCAGTTTTTCTTTACAATCTTCGAAATAAAATCACACCAAGGTATATTTCCAGCTAAACGTTTGATGTATGAAGCTTGTAAACGCAAACTTCCTGCCTCTGGGTAATGTCCAATGAGTTTACCTAACTTGCTGAAAAACTGCGATCGTGTGACTGCATTTAAAGGTTCAAATTGTACCACATTGTCTCGTTTCCATATCAGTTCACCATTTTTATTTCTTTCGACTCTCAATCATAAGACACGTCTTTGTTCAAGATTTTGTGGAAGTTTACATTGTAATCCGAATTTATGCAGATGCTTCGCTACATTTTCCGCAGTTTCCACACTTTCATCCACAAATATATCATCAATGCAGTTATCACATGTTTTCTTTACAGTTTGATTTAAATTGAGCACATGCAAAGAATTGTGGTCATTATTTTTGGAACCACATTAATGCTAGAACAAATTCTGGTAAAACAATATCGTTTCCCATTTATAATCACCGTTTGATATGGCCAAAGTCTTTTATCAATATGAATTTGGAGGGAGGCTTTTTTAACATCAAGAATTTTTGCATTTTTAATTTTTCTCCAACAACGCAGTTTTTTTTTGACAAACTTCTGCATTCGTTGTGTGACAATTAACAAATTTGTAGAGAACTCGGAAATCTTCCGACTTACCTTTTTGTCCTTCTTTTCTTGCACTACGCACATAAGTGGTATCAATAATCTAGGTGGTCCCACTATTAGTTCGTTACATGGTACAAGAATGCCAGAGTTAATCCATTCATTTATTTTTTTGCGGTAACTACTTTCGTGCTTGTGGTTCATCTTGTATTCACAAATGGTATTATCAAATACAGGCTCTTTATTTCAGTTCCATGATGCCGTCCACTTTTTCCCGTCAAACTTTGCTGCGAAGTCCTGATGTTTTATTTCGTTTCTTTTGTTTTCTTCATTTGTATTTTTGACATCACATTTTATTTCGTTTATTTCGTTTTCGTTTTTTAAAGTTGTGATAAGTTTTTGACTTTTTAAAACAAGATCATGCGTGGATTTAGTATGAATCACAGTGATGGAGCATCCAGAATTAATTAATTTAATGCTATTCGGAGCATTCCATTTATTTTCACTTTTAATGATGGCAACGTCATTTCTGGGAGAATACTGGATGCCATTATTTCCAAATTCTCCCTTTTCCTTTTAAACTTTGCAATCGTTTGACGCAGTTTTTTGCTTGATGATTGTGTGAACAAATCTTGCATTTTGCTTCGCAGTCCCGTAAAAATGTTCATGTTTCCCACAATTGAAACATGTAACTTTGTTTGTGTCGGACACACTAGATGTCCGCGGAAGTAGCGATATTGCCGCAATCATTACATTATCGGAACCATCTAATTGTCAAGCTTCCTAGGTTACTTGTTCAAGGGTAACAGCAATTTCCACAGTCTTTGCAAACGTTAGTTCTTCAGATTCCAGTAATAACCGTTTGATTGTAACACCATCGTTAAAACCCGTGGGGAATTGGTCACGCATTCGATCATCTCTATCTATGAATTTGCATCCTTCAGCAGCTCTTGCAACCCGTCGTGAAAATTCCGTCACACTTTTGTTACTAGCTTTTTGTATAGTTGCAAATTCAAAACGTAGTATTAACGATGACTTCGGTTTAAAAAGCTTCATGATGTTTTCCTCGATGTCTACGTAGGTAACTTAGTCATCTTCTAGGTATGCAGGCAAGCATATCTCTTCCAGTGCAGAATAAATCTATGGTGACAAACATGTTAATATTATTGTTTTCCTTTTGGATTCGGGTACGTCCATCGCAGTTATGCATGTTCGTAGTTGGCGGACAAACCGCTAATGGTTGCCATCGAATACCGGTGGCATAATTGCCGAAATAGCTTGCTGGATCGTCGCGTCCATGAATTAAATAAACTAAACGTATTATTTTATAGCCTTCTTCTAACCTCACTAACTCTACACAAAAATCGTTTCTATATATACAAAATAAAAAAGTCCCATGAGAATACTTTTAATTACAATTGAAATAACGCGTAGTTTTCAACATGTATCTACGTGATTTCTAACATGTATAATTCACCAACATAAAAATAGAACAATCATTCTAAGGTATCGTGGAAACCGCCTTCGTGTTCTTTTCTGTACTTGTTTTATTCTGATAAAACATTACAGTGAAATTAAACAATATCTTACAACTGGAACAGTAAAGTGTAAAAGTTTGCAAGCAACTCTTCGAGAAGCATTTTGTAGTGTAATCGCAATCAAACAAATTTTTGTGCTAGGAGTATTTAGAAAACTTCTTACTGGAAATGTTTTATGTAACATTAGAGCATGCAACTTTTGATCTTGCTGGTATCCAGGTTGTGTAAAATGTTATATAAACAGTTTAAGCTTGCAAATCCAATCCCGCAGAGTTGTTTTACAGACAGACTGATTTTTTTGGGAAATCGCAAAGCCAATCATTTTAAAATCAGTAACAAGTTTATGCTCAATTGATGAAGAACTTCTTAAAATGACTTCTGCATGTCTTATTGCAGTGGAAGATGTTATAAATAGACAATATAATAGATGTTATTCGCTTTCTATTATGGATTATCTGGACAGTCTAGACCTAATTTTGAGAGAAAAGTTAGTTAAATAGTCAATTAACGTAGCACATAAAAATAGATTTAGAGATCAATTGTATCATGCTAAAATTTGAGCTGAGATTTGCCAAAGACAAGCATCCAAGCGCCAAAAAATTGATGTAAAAAAAGATAAAAGGAAGTTAGAGTGGAACTATCAAAACTGAGTTTTAATGAAATTATAAATTTATATAGACACTTATCCAACTACCAACTTGATTTAGAAGATGTTATGTTAGGGAGAATTGTTGGAAAAAAACTAGACAATGAATGGTATAATCCAAACACTAAACACAAAGCAAATGTGTTTTATATAACGGCAGAGTAGAAAAAAATGATAATAAGAAAAAATGACCTAATATACACCATTTCTTACTGAAAAGATGATGAAACTGATATTGAAACTGTTGAACATTGCATGAAAAAGATACAGCTGGCTGCTGATGTAGTTTCTGGAGTGTTGCAATTTTATTAATTAGATAACACCACAAAGGAATAACTTTTACCTTTCACCTGTTTTAATTTTTAAAGTTTTTTACAAATTTTTTTTTTAACAGTAATATTTTTAAAATAATTTAACAGTTTATTATAAGTTACATATATTGTGTTGTCTTATTCTACTCAAAAAAACTACTGCAAGTGTTATGACTTGACAAAAACATAGTGCAAGTGTTGTGACTTCACAAAAATTTTTGACAGGCGGCTCAGGCTTATCTTCACGTGGTGTCTATCCTTACAAATGATTATTATAATAGTTTTATCTATAGAATTTATTATTTCAATCATTTACTAAGAGCCAAGACAATATTTTTAAAGAAAATCATCTTTAAAGTAATCATAAATTACTATTTTTTGACAAGAATACACCAATCATATTTTATTAATTTTTTATTTTTAAAACACCTTTTTTTACTGCTATTGACTTTTGACTAATAGACAAATTACAGTCCCTCAAAGATTTTATAATATTTTAGAATTGCATCTGTAATTAATGAAATAATTTATTTCAAAGGATTTTTTTTAATTATTTACACTTTTTTAGGTTGGGAGGGGGAGGGGGGTTGAAAGCCCCCTCCATTATGACCAAGCATACACTAATACATTCAAGTAAAATATGTTTTTATAATTCTCTATTTTTTTTCTTTTATACTTTTAAATGCAAAACTGATAATTATATAACTAGCACAGTTTTTGACTTTTAGAGTGGGATAAAACATCTTATTAGAAATTGACTGCATCATGCTAAAATTTGAGCTGAGATTTGCCAAAGACAAACATCTGAGCGCCAAAAAATGGATGAAAATGAAGTTTTGTTTTAATAAGTTATCATACAGAAATTAAAACTTTATTAGCAAAAATAAAAAAAACAAAAATAAAAAAATTATGTTAGGGAGGATGAGGGGAGGGGTGCAGAACACGCCACTCCCATAAATCAATGTGAAACCTTTTATATATGTAAAAACTTGTATGACTTAATTTTTTATTGTATACTAATTTTACTTATATTAGTAATGATAAAAATATGTGTATAAAAAAACAATTTTTTGTACTAGGGTGTGTTAAGTCATCACCACCATATCCACCTCTAGCTGTAAAATACAGCTCTCCTATAGGGTAATGGTCTGGTATAAAATTATAATCACTTTTTGTATTTTAAATCTTTTATTTACTCTTCAAAAACACGTTTTTATTAAAAAGTGTTAAGTTTTATACGGGTAAGGTGGTTTGGTGGCCCCTTGGTCCGCCCTATACGCCCGGTGGTCAGAGTTTAGCATAAACTCGTAGCCCGCTCTTACGCCTATCTTTTGATACTAAGATATTTGTATTTTGATAAGAATTGACAAAGTTATGACAATTTAAGTGAAGAAAAAACATATTTTTGACCACAGTTTCTTCAAAAAATCCATATGTAAATTGGTAAAGACCTGTATTTTACAGATCTGGAAAGCTAGGATATATAAGGAAAAAGTATAAAAAAGTTCGGTTTGGAATAGATTTACAAAGACCCGTATTTTTACGGGTCCGATCTCAGCTAGTATGTAAATAATGTACAATTTGAAGAATTAAATGTTAAATCCCAAAAAGATCAATTCTTGGTTGACTCCTTTTTTTATTAGTATAAATGATTTTTGTAATGTGTTCTTAAAGCTAAATTTAATCAGGTTTGCTGATCATACAAATCTATTTCTTACTAACAATGATATCGAAAAACTATGCAGTTGTTGAATATTAAATAGATAAAGTAAATACTTGGGTAGGGCTAACAAACTCACCCTCAACGTTGCAAAAACAAACTTTATATTGTTTCATCAAAAAACGAGAAAACCTGACACTTAAGTTTTAAAATATAAATAAATTTAAAAACAAACCAGCATAAGGTTCTTAGGAAATCTTGTTGATGAACATTTATTCTGGCATCCTCGAATAAAATTTAAGTCAATCATTTTAAAAACTCAATATAAATTTAAAGAAAATTTAGTAATTCCTAAAGAATTAGACAGCAAAACCGCAATGTAAACAAATGAGTTTGATTTGGATTACAATTTTATTACTAAATATTTATTCAATATATATTTTTTTAAACATTTATAAAACTGAAATATTATAATTTTCTTTCTTGTCGATTAACATCTGAAATTTGTACAATAAACAATGAGTAAATAATGAAATATAACAATAAATAGTTGATAAATTCAATAGCAAAAGTAAGTCAAAAAAATTTGACCAAAATCTTTCCTGATTTTCTAAAATAATATAGTACTAATAATAAAATAATTTTTCTAAACAAGTATAAATAGATATCGGTTTTAGTAAAACAAATAAATTCATTGGATTTATAGTAAAACAAATAAATTCATTGGATTTATAGTAAAACAAATTTATTGGAGTTCTATATTAATAATAGCCGAACAATATGATAAGCATGCAGAGGCGATTTTACGGGGGAGGGGGGAGAGAGGAGTGATACACCCCCTCCCCCGTTTTTAGTTTTAAGGACCTTTTTTTTTATTTTATTTTACAAAGCCAGCCGGTACTTTTTATGGATTTACCCCCTCCCCTCATTTTATTAGTAGAATCGCCTCTGGCCGCATGATGCGTTTGTTTTTATAAATGATTCTATAAAGTTGGTATTAAATTACTCATAGAATTTACTTTGTTCCTTTAATTCGATCCGGAAAAAATCAATAATCAAAAAATTAAATGTTGAAAAAAAAACTTTACAATATATATTGTCAAATAACTATATCTATACACAATATGTTCATATAGGACAGATTACTTGATACGTTAAGGAAAAGGGTGTTTTAAAAAGGGCGTTTAAGTTTTTTAAAAGGTGAGTTCAACTGTATTTCTTGACTTTTAAACAAATTGTTTGTTTTAAAAATAGTTTTGAGTTAAGTTGTCTTTTTAGTTCTTTTTTATGTACACACATACATGTGTGTGTTTATATATATATATATATATATATATATATATATATATATATATATATATATATATATATATATATATATATATATATATATATATATATATATATATATATATATATATATATATATATATATATGTTTTAGAGTATTATAAGTGTTAAAAGCATTTTCATTCATGTTTTATTTTTTTTAAGAAACCTTTAACACGTATTGATATCGAATCTAAAAGTTGCGATTTTAGTTTTGCTATTTACACCTCTGTTTTTCATACTCTTAAAGATAATTTTTTTTCTCTTCTATTTTAGATCTTTTTTTTTTCACACCACAGCATACTAAAGGACAATCAGCCGAACAATGTGACATGCATATTGGGCGGCAGGCTCCATCTGTCCTTGTATTTTTGGAGCTTCGCGTATGTGGGTGTGAACTCGATTTCAATGTTCTTGAAAATGGAGCAATAAATGGTGACTGCTGTGCTGGTTGGGAAAACGAACGTGGTTCAAAACTTTTTAAATATGATTGCGACTGGTGAGACTGTGCGTCTGGAATAGAAGAAATAGACGACACCGTTGAGCCTGGGTAGTAATATAAATCTTTTTGATCGCTATTTACATGAGTCGTTGTTGCTTGTGAAATACTTGTCACTGATGGAGCAAACTGCTGATACGGTTGAAAAGCAGGTTCTACATCTTTTTTGGGTTGCACTAACTCTGAATTTGAAGCACTATTTTTCGTTATACAACAGACTTCAGGACAAAAAGATAAGCAGTCGGATGAACAGATTGGTGGACACATATCTGCAATTGATAACGTTGGTGCTGCTGAGCTTTTTTGCTTTTTATGATGCACAGAGCTTTTTTTGCAGCATTGTCGGGAGCAAGTTGGTGAGCATGTCATTGCGCAAGCTGTATTGCAGTTAGAGTATGAAGGTGGAGCCGAGTACACTGTTGCCGAATTAGGGGCAGGTTTAGAGTTATATGTGGATGAATATGGCGTGTAGGAGGATGAAACAGGTTGAGGGTTTTGTGAATAAGAATATGTTAATGAAGGTAAAGGGAGAGACAGAGTTGGGGGTGGAGGTGGAGGTGGGGGTGGAGGTGGGGGAGGAGGAGGGGGTGGAGGAGGAGGTGGAGGGGGTGGAGGTGGAGGCGGCGGTGGAGGTGGAGGTGGTGGAGGTGAATAAGTTAGAATTTGTGCAGCAGGGTGCTGAACTATAACAGGTGTAGACGGAAGTGCCAGTTGAATATACTTATTATTAAAACAACACGCTACTGGACAAGATTCTTGACACGTGGCTGGCAAACAACTTGCAGGACACAAACTTGTGTCATAATGCGATGGTACAGGAACCGATGGTCCATTTTCTAAGTAAAAGACTTCAGTGTTAATATCTTTCTATTAAACATAATAACTTAGACATTGACAAATCAAGTGTAAAAAATTTTATCACCAAATATATTTTATTATTATTATTACTATTATATATATATATATATATATATATATATATATATATATATATATATATATATATATATATATATATATATATATATATATATATATATATATATATATATATATATATATATATATATATATATGTATATATATATATATATATATATATATATATATATAAATATATATATATATACATATATATATACATACATATATATATATATATATATATATATATATATATATATATATATATATATATATATATATATATATATATATATATATATATATATATATATATATAAACAGTATTTAAAAAATATATATAAACAGTATTTAAAAATAACTATTTAACCCACTTGTACAATGATAGCCATCACCTGACCATCCATCATTGCAATGACACACTCCATTTAGACATGTGGCATGTGAACTGCAATGATCACAAATAACTAAGAGGTTAAAATATAAAATTAGATTGTAAAAAAATAACATATAGCTCTTGATGTATATAAAAAAATTTTCAAAGGATTGCAGCTTATTGAGTTTTAGAATAGAAGCAGTTGTAAGTTGTAACTATAAGTATCCAAAAAAAAAAAAAAAAAAACGAATAATTTTGTGATAATAAAACATAAACACATAAACAAATACACACATATTTATACATAGAATTTGCAGCCATACAATTTTAAGGCCTCTTTGATTACAAAGTATTTTAAACAAAATAGTTTCTGGATTTCAAAATACCAAATACCAAAACAGCATCTCAACCACTAGAAATTGTATCACCAGTAACTACACCATCTTAACAACAGCCTTCTGAATCTGTATCAACAACATATAGTATTAATATACACTATAAAGGATCAGTTCTAAACACTCAACTTGCCTGGAGCTAAATTTCAATATTTTTGTAACCACAGCTATTAAGAGAGGTTAAAAAGTTACAATCAAAAAAAGTTTGCACTATGCAAAACTGCTGCAGTTCTATTTTGTGACTTTTTTATTTTGAATTGTTACAACGTAATGACACACACATAAATATAGAAGTTCCAAGATTCAAAGGGAAGTGTCTCAATAAACTTTAAAAACTCTAAATTCAAAAGCACCAATACAAGCTGAAAAATAACATAAGCGTAATTTAATATCGAAATCGTAAGTGCGTAAAGTCAAAATACTAAATAAAAAGTAAGTAAAAATAAAAAGTAAAAATTCAAAATGCTTAATTTCATTTTGTCAAACATGCATAACAAAGCATTATGTAGAAGGCACCGAGTTTAATACACCAAAAAGTGTCGCACAAATTACAACTCAACGCAACCTTCAGAACCTTTTTCAATATCATCTCAAAATTAATACAATTTTTTGTAATAATTGGTTGTTTTTTTAATTGTTATTATTGAGTATTCTTTAAATTATCCATCAATTCGTATATTTCATTCTCTCCAAATGTGAGAGTAAACTGAAATAATTTTTTTTAATTTAAAAGAAATTTGATTTGTTTTTTTAAAATTTAAAAACAGATTAAAAATCTCTAAAACTTAAAGAAAAATTTTTTAAAACTCTTTTATTTGTTTATTTGTTACATTTTATTCTTATTATATTATTATTTTGGTTTATTTTTAGTTTAAATCAATTTAAAAAAAAGGAAAAGTTTCTGCAACATTTTTTTTAAACTACTTTATTTAGTAAATTTGTAAAGACATACCTTTAGTACATTCGTAACCATCTCCAAAGTATCCTGTTTTGCACCTACAACGACCGTGAGAACAAGTTGCGTGGAGATCGCACTCAGCGCAAATATCCTCTTAAATAAATAAATAATCAATATATTTTTACGCGCTAAAAATTTAGGAATGTCAACCACCTACACTATAAGCAACATTTGTTTTATACATTTGATAAATTTGATCATATAAGACTTTTGCAAAAGCATAGTAAAAGTTGAACTTGGTAATAGGAGACTTTTGCAAAAGCAAAGCAAAAGTTGAATTTGTAAAATTTTAAGATGTATGAATTATAACAGGATTTTAAGATTTATTGGATTAAAACACAAAAATTTGAAAAATAATTGTTTAATCAATTTTTTACCCTGGCAATGTGAACCGTCATAACCCACAGAACATATACATTTGTAATTTCTTCCCATGTCAAAATCATGACATGTTCCACCATTTTGACAGGGGTTTGGGTGACAAGGATTAGTATTAATTAAAAAGGTTGGTGCTGATGGTGCAACAAATGGCTGAGGAACTCCTGGTGAAAGCACAGTTATCGGTGTTGTTGTTGAAATTGGCAATGGTGGAGATAAGACTGCTAAAAACCAAAAATAAAATGTTTTATTGTTTAACTCCCAAATAATATAAAAAGAGATTGTTACATACCAATATTCAAAATAACATTGTCTTTATCCAACATTAGTTCTTACCTTTCTGTTCCTCCTCACAATACTTTCCAGTGTATGGCTTAGCACACTTGCAAGTAAAACTGTCTCCTTCATTAATACAAGTACCTGCATTATGGCATGGGTTTGGAACACACGGATCAAAAGCTGTAATTGGAAAATAGATTTTAAGACATGTATACTCTGTTTATGTCTTTAGACTGAAAAAGTAACTTTAGTTTAAATAAATATAATTTAATATAAACATATTCTCTAAAAAGCTGTTTACAAAATCTTTTTTTTTTTAAATTCATTTATATATTTGTATGTATATATTTTTTAAATACTTGTGTATATATTTTTGTATCTATATATTTTTTAAATTCTATAACTAACAAATGAGCATCCATTACATTTGTATCATAAAAAACGTAGTATACCTTTTTCTTCTTTTTCTTGACATAGTCTGCCTTTCCATCCTACTCTGCAGATGCATTTATAGTTACCAGTAGATTCATCAATACAGGTAGCTCCATTTAAGCATGGATCTGGTGTGCAATGAGAGACAACTTTTTTTTCTTCAGCAGGAGGAGTTGCTGGTGCTGGTTGAATTGAGGATACTGATATATGCACTATATATACATACATACATATATATATATATATATATATATATATATATATATATATATATATATATATATATATATATATATATATATATATATATATATATATATATATATATATATATATATAGAGAGAGAGAGAGAGAGAGAGAGAGAGAGAATTACCATAAGAAGGTTTGCAGTCTCCATGATGACCGCTTCCAACATATCCTGATTTGCAATGACAAAAACCTTCTTCACAGTATGCAAAAGGATCACAGCTGGAACAGCTATCAACTGGAATAAAAAGTTTTTATTAAACCAAAAAGTGTTTAATCATATAAAGACAACAACAAGCAAGAACAACAAGCAACTATAAATTTCTAATTGACTCCTCCAAAAAATAAAATTTTTGAAATCTTAAATTTTGAAATTTTTTTCTTCATTTTTAATAAGATCATTATTTTTATTTTTATTACTTTTTTTTGTTTTTATATATTTGTTTTTTATTTAAAAGGTTTATATTTTAAAATTTAAACTATTTTTAACAGAAAGCACATTAATATCAGTTTTTATAAATATTTCTTCAATAAATGTTTTATTACAATTATGAAAAAAAATTACAAATCTTACCTTCACAGTATTGGCCTTTGTACTGAACAGAGCATATACATTGAAAGTTTGTTCCTTCTTCTGAACATCTTCCACTATTCATGCATGGATCCGGATTACAAGGGCTATGGTCTAAAAGATAACAGACTTTACTATAATATTTCATATATATATAATATAGGCTAAGATACATGCTATACATGTAGCGTTGTGGTTAAAAAGTTCAAGGAGGTTGACCCTTCTTGTTAAAATTTTATTATTGCCTTCGAAAGAATAAGGTTCAAATAAAAAAGTTATTGTTATTTCATAAGTATAATTCAATTAATTTTTATTTTGAAAAATTCATTGTTTTTTTCAGTAAAATGTATACATAATTGTAATTAATTTATATAATTACAATAAATTTGAGCATGAATAGAGTAGACTTTATGAAAACTTAACATCAATATCATGTATACATATGTAGGGTACTTTTGGTAAGTTTTTTATTAAAATATTTCAGCAGTTGTTGAATACATTTAACAAAAACGTAAAATAACAATATCAGTTATTGTGAACATTGAGTTTAAAAACTAATTCAAAGGAAGAATTAAAATCTTATTGTTAAACTTCTGCACATTTTATTAGTAGTGTCGTCCCCATGAAAAATATAATTCATGAAAAGAAAAAAAGCTGTAACATCAATAATTTTCAGAAATACATTAATCATTACTGACGTCATTCATTTATTTTTCTATTGTTACAAAAAAAAAAAAATGCTAAAAACATCAAATAAAATTAACTTCACTTTATTCAAAAGCAGTATTCTAGTCTCGGTAACACTAAAATTTATCACCCAATTAAAATTTATCATAAACTTATTAAGCATATAAAATTATCTTGAATTTATCAGCCAATCTAAATGCAAAAACTATTTTTGATTATCTGTTAATATTTGGGTCAATCCTAACTTATTAGCAAAGATTTTGAAAATATCGATTTCGAAAACCTCTATTTTGAAAAATATAATAAAGCTTTATGTACTCTACATGTTTTTATTTTTTTTTATTTTTATTTGAATTTTATGCCATATTATGCTCTCATAACTAAAGATATTGTTGACTTATAGCAATAAAAAATCACAACACGAATAGTCATAAAAACTAATCCAAAGTAAGGTCTGTTGTTGACCAACATTTCTGCGTACCAAAGTACTATTCAAACGTTAAGTAGGCAGTGGCCAAATTTGAACTCCTATGACTCTACAGTACAGCGTTTTAACATTTTGTTTGACGCTCTAGCCAATATCAATATTTGGAAGGGATGGGAGGTTAGTTTTAGTATTTTTATTTGGAAGCATAAGACATTATGATAATGATCACACAAAACTAATAATTTATCACAATGAAATTAAATTAAATAGAACTAAGATTCAATTTATCAATGAAGATTAATGGAACTGGGCAAGATTTTTAAGAATGGTTTGTAAAAAAATATTTTTCTTGATAAACCAAAATTTTATTAAAAAATGTTTTTTTTTTTTTTTAAAATTAAAAAAAGGTAAATAAAGTTACGAACATTTTAACTCTAACAATTAACAAAGGTATTGTTTAAAGGAAATACGTATATATTTCTGAAAAGACCGCTTGATTGATATATTATCATCCATTTATGATATTTGCCTAAACCAGTGAATAAAATATTCACATCAACAAGCTTGTTTTAACATGTTGACAATATCAATTTGGTATTTAATTATTAATTATTCATAAATATTTTCAGCATAAATGCTTGTAAGATATTTTTTGTTAACATATAACTCCACCTTTTTAAGATAAATTAAAAATACAAAAGTTCTAAATGAAAAGCGTAAGATGTAATTAAGAACACGATAGCTGTAATTTAGAAATGTAAGATGTAAAGTTGTAGATAAGAAAACGTATGATGTTGAGAATATGATAGTTGTAATTAAAAAAGGCTACTCAACAAAGCATTTCTGATTTTGTAGCCTAAATTTACTTTTTATTTTTAGCCTAAGCTGGATCCGCCTTTTGCTAAGCTAGCCAAATGTGTGGGTTTTCAATAAATAATAAAATATTATCATAAAAAATAAAAAATTCATAAAAAAGACTTTTACAATGTGGCAGTTACTGAAAAAACTTCATCGTGTGTTTACAGTTATTCAGATGAATAACAAATAAACTATAAAGTTTTTTTTTACAAAAAAGTATAAATTTAAACTTCACTTCAAAAATTTTTTCACAAAAATTTTTTCACAAAAAATTATAAATTTAAACTTCATAAACATTCATCAAAACAAGCAATTTCATTAAAAATCACTGAAATGTTCAGTAAAACCCGATTTGAAAGTCATTCAAAACTAATTTTGTTGCAAGCCCAGGAAAAAAAGTTCTATAGAATTTCTATAAACTTTTGAAACATAAGGCCTATAGAAATTCAATAGAATTCTTTAGAATATCTGTTAATTTCTATAGAAATTCCTATAGAACTTTTTTTTCTACTTTTTTTTCTATAGAAAAATTGGTTTTACAGCAATTTCTTTAGAAATTAAAATACGTTCTATAGAAATTTTGTATAAATGCTATAGAATTTCTATAGGCCATATTTTTCAAAAGTTTATAGAAATTCTAAAGAAATTTTTTTCCTGGAAGTATTTTCATTATTCTTTACTTTCTTGTCTGGCGCGTCTTTGCGTTTTTCTACAAATAAGGTTAAAATTTGTGTCATCCAACCAGATTATCTGACGACCATATGATATGTTCGTTGTTGTTTCTAACATAATCAGCTTTTTTTTTTGATTATTTTTGTCACTGTTTATTTTAGAAGGCTAAATGTGCACTTATTTTTTGAAAAAAAAAATGCCTTTAAGGTAACTTGCGATTGTTGTTGTGCTAACACTTGTAATTAATTGTTGTTCTTGGTTTTGATAGCAACCAATGTCGTTTGACAACCATTTTCAACTTATGATAACGTTTCTTCAATTTGATCTTTGGTCAATATTTTTAACTTAAAACCAATTTTTCCTAAGAAACTTGAATTTCCTTTGCAAACCCAATTGTATGCTGTCTTAAACTTGACACCTTAAGTTTGCGCAGGAGTTACTCAATCGTCATTTCACACACATTCAACTTCTCTTCTCTGTCACTTTCTTATAGTTACGATAAAACGTATTCTTTTAACTTTGTTTGATTGTATGAATTTTATGCCGACAAAATTGACAAGTGGGATCTGGTGGTTCCAGAAGTGGATGTAAACAAATTCGTTAAAATAAATGTTGACCCAAATTTAACAAGATAACAGAAATTTTTTTGGGTCGAAATTTATTGGGATTTATTGCAACAATCTTTCAATTTAATTTATTAATACTGGTGCATACAAATGCTAAAATTGGTGATATTTAACTTAATTAAACTCATGTCCTAGAAGACCTTTTATAACAACCTGTTGTTATAAAAAATCTTACATCATGCATTTCCAGTTACAATTTTTGTATTCTGAATTAAATATTATGATTTCTTAACCAAATGTTGTGTTTCTTAATTATATTTTACGATTTCTAAATTACATGTTGTGTTTTTCAACTATATATCGATGGTTAAGAGCACAAACGGAATACGTCCACTAACCATTGTTTTGAGAAAACTGAATTTGAAAGTTTGAAAACATACAATAATTCATGATATTTATTTATTTTCATGATTTTTAACCAAATGCATTTCTCAATTAATTCTGTCTTGTTTTTTACTATTTTATTTTCATTTCTTTCACATACTTTAATACCTAATTTGTTTACCTAATGTTTAATCTTAGACATATTCCCTTTGTGCTCTTAACCATCGGTATTACGGCTTCTTAGTTACAACTTTCATGTTCTCAATTACATCTTGAAAAAGTGTAATCTATGTCAAACTTAAAGATTAGTCAGTTAAATAAAGTCGGCTACCGGTTATTTACCCAATTAGTCATTTTCAGTCATTTGAATTAATTAAGTTATTCAACATATGTAAGTCAAACTAAATGTTAAGTCAACTAATTTTAGTTGAAATAAAAAAGCAAAGTTAACTTTTTTGTCAAACTAAAATAATTAAAAAATCAAAGTTAACTTTTTTGTTAAATTAAAAAAGCAAAATAAACAAAGTCAGCTAATTTTAGTCGAATGAAAAAGTTAGACTAACTTTTTAAAAAGTTAGACTAATTTTAGTCGAACTAAAAAATTAATCGACTTATTTCAGTAACGGTGTTTTTAGTTAACTTAGTAACTAATTTTAATTTCGGTCACTAATTTTGTGATACGAAAAAGTTTTCGGAGTACTTTACATTTTGGTTTTCGTGAGTTTTTGGATAATATGATTTAAATTTATCTTATCTTCAAATTTACAATAAAACTAAAGATATAGACAGCATAAGTTTTTCTCTTGAGCTTAAAATATAAATGAAAGAATAAAAAATACAAATAAAAGAATAAAAAATATAAACAAAAAAATAAAAAGTATAAATAAAAGAATAAAATATAAATAAAAGAATAAAAAATTTTAAAAAATTGATTTACAAGGTTTTCATATTTTAGCGATAAAGTATTATTAAAACTATTATTTATTATTATTATTATTATTAATAATATTATTTGTAATATTTTTTGAAGTTGTTTTATAATATTGTAGATTTCTAATAAAATCACATTAAAATTTGTAATTGTGAACAGGAAAGAACAGTTTTTTTCTAACTAGAGAAACGCACATAAAAAAAATGTTCTTGATATTTGCCATTTGCCAAATATACTTCAAAATTTCCCAACTCAAATGCTAAATTGTTAAATGTGCAAACTAAAACGGCTTTAGGGGAGGGGGCGAGACACCCTCTAGATTCCCCTTTCGGGACGGCTCTGATTGTGAAAAATAGTTGGATTTAGATCTAAACTTTATACATAATTATATACTAGAATATTTTAGGAAAAAAAGTTCAAAACTTATAAGTTGTCCGAAATAACAAACCTTCACAAGTTTTTCCTAAAAAATTTGGAAGGCAATGGCATTGATAATCACCATGTCCAATGTAGTTGCAATGACCATTGTTCTTGCAAGGATTGAAAAAGCAAGGGTTCATTTCTAAATAAAAACATATTTATATATATATATATATATATATATATATATATATATATATATATATATATATATATATATATATAAATATATATATATATATATATATATATGTATATATATATATATATATATATATATATATATATATATATATATATATATATATATATATATATATATATATATATATATATATATATATATATAATTTTGAATGTATTCTATAAAATAGAGTGCTCATGGATTGATTTATATAGAGAGTATATTGTTGGTATACAAGAGAAAGTCCATTTTTTGGCAGTATGGATTTATTTATACCACTATTTAATATTTTAAATTTTCTATTGTTTGATATACTACACAAATTTAATAAATTAATTATTGTATTGAAGTTTATTCTCCTCGGGCCCTGCAGAGTTTTTAATAATGTTACAGTAGTTGATAATTTACAAGTTGGTCTACTAAAATCCTACTAATTAAGTATTGAAAACGAAAAGTGAAAAAACGAAAATGTGAAAAATTAAAAATTCGAAGAAATTAAAACAAAAAAACAAGTAAAAAATTAAAAAAATATCTGGGCATTTCAGTTTATAAAGATGTTCTTATTTATTTTTATATTTATTTTATTTTCTTTGCTCCAGATATGTCTGCATTCAAAGAGGAAACAATCATTACTATTACTTAGTAATGAAATTTGGAATTCCTCCGACAAAATTCTTTTAATTTTGCATTGGAATTCCAACATGAGCGTCTCTCTAGGGTTTTTCCGTCCCTCTAGGGTTTTGCCCACATTTGCCGTTCGTGGAACAACCTCATTCTGTTACAATATATATTTTATATAATAATTTGTTAGTTATTAGTTTTCTAATATAAAATTTATTTACAAAAGTTGATAAAGAGAAAAGAAGTTATTTGAAAGAGTTTTTAAGAGGTGGATGGTATGGTTAGATTTTGTGAATAAGAGCTAAAGTGTTTAGAGGTTTATTTTTTTTCACATTTAAACATCATGTGCGACAGGTTTTCCGTTTGCTTGATGCATTGCGGGCAGCGATCGTTTGTTATGTAGCCTTGTTTTTTGAAAACTAAATTGGTGGGTAGTGCAAAGTGTATTAACTTGTATCTTATTTCATTGGCTTTGTTATTGGTGTTGTTTTTGTGTATGGATATAAATAATTGGGCCCATTCTTTTGTTGAGATATTTTTCATACTGGTGAAATAGTCTCTCGATTTATAAAAATTTTTAGGTCTAATTTTGTCACTGTTGCTTAAGGAAGTGTTGTAAATTGCTTTGGGAGTTTAGTCAAGGAATCGTAGTGGACAGGTATTTTTAGAGTTTATACATAATGACGCTTTGTTGTAGTCGCAGCTTTGACTTTGTCTGTTTATAATATTTTTCCATTCGGGTGGTAGTGACTTTATTATGTTTGTTAAGAGGCGTTGTTTTATGCCAATAACTTCGCTTTCCAGAAAGCCATGGACGAATACTTATGATATGTCGCCTAGCTTAATAATGTTATTATTTATGGATTCTTGTGTTGGTTTCATAGTTTGATTTTTGTTGTGTATGAATGGGTTAAAAAATCAATAATTAATGTAAAAATCAATTATTAATGAATTAAATCATTATTAATTATTAATGAGTTAAACCAAAAATCAATTATTAATGACTTATTAAGATTCAAAAATTTATTTGTTTTATATCTAAAAATGATATTTTTGGACTTGTGTATTTCCCTTGTATACCGACGATATAAAAGATAAAGTTAACTGGATCGAATTTAAGTATAAAGTTGTTTACAAGATAAACTGGATCAGATTTGCAAACTTAGTCTAAAAGACCACTACTTTGTAGCAATTATTTTTAAAAATTTAAAACTTTTAGACAATTTTTTAAATTTGAAACGCTTATAAAAATTTGTCCTTTATTTTTATCTTTGTTTTCTTTAATTTTAATTATTGCTGGATTATTCATGTATCAAAAACATTTCTTAGATGAGGCCGGATGAATAAAAAAAAGCAATTGCTTTTACTCAGTAATTGGTCAACATTACGTGAATAAAAACGTGACAAATTTCGATTAAACTTTTATTGACGTAAAGCTGAACAGTTACTCAGCGTTTTTGGAGTAAATTGCTAAGCTTTAAATAAATAAAAATTTGAGCCAGTTTGCTAAAATTTTTATTCATGTAAAGGTGAACAATAACTCCTAAAAGCTCCTTTTCGTTTTGAGGATTTTTTTTTTTATTCTTCTTTTTTTTTTTAAGAAGCCAGTTGGTACTTTTTAGGGATTCACTTCCCCTCCCTCATTTTATTCGTAGAATTGCCTCTCTCTCTCTCTCTCTCTCTCTCTCTATATATATATATATATATATATATATATATATATATATATATATATATATATATATATATATATATATATATATATATAAATATATATATATATATATATATATATATATATATATATATATATATATATATATATATATATATATATATATATGTATATATATATATATATATATATATATATATATATATATATATATATATAGAGAGAGAGAGAGAGAGAGACATATATATATATATATATATATATATATATATATATATATATATATATATATATATATATATATATATATATATCAACTTATCAACTCGTTTCTCTGCGCAGCGGCCTTGTTCGTCAAGGTTCCTGTTTCGGAGTTATAGAGTTGAGAGAGGGTTATAGCCACAAAATAAGTAGCCTCCTCGTCTGTAGTGGCCTTCTCGGCCTTGAGGAGGTGAAGTAAAATAAAAAAAAAAAAATATATATATATATATATATATATATTTTCATTATAATTTGTTTGAGCAGCAACCATTGTAGCGAAGAGTAAGATATGCAGCTGTACAAAAATGGGAGATCAGAAGTAGAAAATTGTGAAAATGACTATCCGGGTACTCGTCAAACGAACGGGAAGGTACTGAATATCGTTATAAAAATATTATTTTAGTATATAAAAATATAAAAAATTATAAACCAATGATGTCACTTATTTTGAAATGTTCATTTTCTAAATTTTATTTTACTTAAAGTGTCCAAGTTACACAAGTCCAAATTACGGTTTACAAATACTAGCGTTTCCACTGTTTCGGGTGCAAAAGATGCACGCTGTTGATTGACTTCATGACCATCATCCAAGAAAGTGTATTCTGATGGTGTTGAGTTGCATGTATGCACATGTTCTTGTATGCTAAAATAGCATAATTATATCTTCCATCTTTCAGGTTTTGAAATTTTTTTGTCTGAGAGACAAATTAATAAACAAGTCGGATAAGTTTCTGTTTTACGTAAAGGAAAACATTATAAATCGAAGTAATAAAAATAATCATTGATTAATAAATTAGTACTGAATCAGAAATTCAGGTAACTTTTCATAAGTTAAATTAAATGTTTTCATAAATTCTAATGGTGATAAAGAAATCGTAAGTATTAAAGTAAGTATAAATATTTTTAACAACAATATTTTCAAAATCTTTTTTCATATACCAAATAAATATTACGATTAATGATATTAAAGTATGAAAATAAAAAAAATGAATTAAACTTATAAAATAACGGTTGCCCGTCATTTGAAAATGCCGATGGGTACCCGTTGACAGCCTTAATCAGGAGAGATCAATATGTAAAGGAAAACGAGGCAAGTTGGCAAATGGAGTAGGATAGATTTATGATGGTTAGGATTATTTCTAACGTGTGGTATTCAACGGGTCTAACTTTTTTAGGGAAATTTTTACGCCACGCGTGTTTAATTTGTGTTACTTTATATAGTTTAGTTGATAGTTTCTAAAATTTCATAATCTAGGAGAAAAAAAAAAAATAGTAAGTCATCTTACTCCGATCACGTAATTGGATCAAAAAATTTATAAAATTTTGTTTTTTTAACTGGTTCATGGGTATAGAACCTGATATTTTTTTTGCTCTGAAATTTTGTAGGATTCTATTAAATTTTTCAACTAGAGTGTTTGGTTAAAAGTTTT
This sequence comes from Hydra vulgaris, assembly GCF_022113875.1. Lineage (NCBI taxonomy): Eukaryota > Metazoa > Cnidaria > Hydrozoa > Anthoathecata > Hydridae > Hydra > Hydra vulgaris. The sequence goes on along the minus strand of NC_061167.1, from coordinate 12,479,331 downwards.
TTCAAATTAAACTCCTGTTTATTTTGAGTAAAACTAAAAATTGTTTTCAGAGATTTTTGGGCTATTCCAAAAGAGAATTACTTTATATATTTTACATTTATTTAAAATATATAAAGTATTACTTTATATACATATTACATTATCATTTTACACATCCCTAACATATTACAGGTTTTATTCAATATCCTCTTTCTCAACTAATTTTAAGCAAGAGCATTTTCAGGTGGAAAACATAGGAGATGATTTTTACAAAATTAGTTTACTTTTTTATTTGAATATGATTGGTTTACAATGTTTTAATGGCGTCACCTTTCCTATTTTAGTTATAAAAATCACAGTGGTTTCAATTGAAAATTTGATTGACATGGTTTTTTCTAAACAATATCTAATGATGACAAACCTAATAAAGAAAACAGCCAGAGTTAAATAAGTCAATATCTATGTGTTTTTGTTTTTCTATCATACGATGTTTTTAAACGTGTAAGCGCAATCCTTTATATACAAAAATTTTAATATCATAATTAACAATTTTGCAAAAACATGAAAAGATATATTTTTATGCAGGTCATGAAACTTATTGCGTTTTTACTCTCGGACACTTTTAATATTTTATACGTGGTAGTTACAAGTGTTACTTTTCAAAGCATTGTACTTTATTCATGTCGTGGTTTTATAAACCTGATTTTATCATTAACTTATCGCTTAATGAGCTCTTCTAAATCGAGTCCTGTACTTAAAGTGGTCGAGAAAGAAATAAAACATGTACCAAAATCGAAAATAATGACTTCAAAAGAACTTGGACCGACAAAAAGAGTCATTTTAGAATCAGCGAAAGAAGTGAAAATTGTCAGTATGAGTCTATTAACAGTTATATTAACTAAGGTCATCAAGTATACAACAGAATTGCGTAGATCGCTTATGGGATCAATTGCAGAAAGTCGAAACGTGTCACAATAAACTATTGGAATTAATTTTTACAAAATTTGATTAGAAAAATGATTTTTTTACAAAGTTGTACTATTATAAAAATTTAATCATAGTGCTTACATATTTCCTCGCAAAGAGTTCTGCGGAAAGCACGGTAAATGTCCACGGTTATAGTTACGCCGCTAAACATTAAAAAAACACTGCTTAATTTTTATAGATTTTCGGTTAGTGTTATTTTTACATCAAGTTTTTAAACAACACTTTCCAGTTGGTTAACATTCAATAAGAAAATGTTGAAAAGAGTTAAAAACTGAATCTATTTTTATTATTCATACTTTTTTTTTTTCTAAAAAAATAAAACTTTAAAAAAAAAAAATTAAACTTTATTCAGACGCATTTTTTTCAGGCTCAAAATATGTTTTGAGGAAATACTAAAAAATATTAATTATGACCCTGTTTAAGCAATTTCGCATATTTTTCTCAATCAACGGGACGTTTTTGAATATATTTTGTTCATATGTTCTAATCGTAGTCAATTTAAAAAAAAATATTATTGTATTAATGAAAATTAGCGAAAAAATTTTTTGTGCATTAAATATTTCCGAACTTAACACCCATTTTGTTTTAAAGTTTATGTAAATAACAAAATATGGACTGTCACACAAAACCTTTAAAAGTTATTTTAAAGAAATACATCATAAATATGCTACAATCTTTTCTCGCTGTTACAATCTTTTCTCGCTGCTACAATCTTTTCTCGCTTTGTTGCATGAAGATCTTGTTCAAAACTGAGCTCTTATGCAATTCAGAATCGCGGGATATTTTTGCTTACCAAAACGCGGACCATTTTTCAAATCAAAATGCAGACCATTTTTAAGAAACCATTTTTGTAAATGGTTTTTTAAAAATGATCACAAAACAGTGTTAAAAACACACAGGATTTTGATTAATTTTATTTCTGGATTTTTAATGAAATTTAAGTGTTTCTTTTAAAATAGATCGAAAAAATAAAATCAGTTAAAAGCTAAAAAAAAAATTAATTATTTTAATTTGCACTGTAAATTAAATTAATTAAAATAGGGGTTGTCCATAAATTACGTCACGCAAATTTTGACCATTTTCGAACCCCCCTCTCGTCACAAAATCGTTACACTTAAGAAGCGAGTTTTGAATGAGTCGTCACAAAACCACCAACCCCCTTCCCCCCGTTATAGCGTGACGTAATTTATGGACGACCCCTTACTCTGTAAATATAAAAAATATATATTGAATATAATCATTATCACATTTTCCTAACTTTTTTGTTTGTTTTTTTCTTCATCTAATTATTTATGGCATTAATTATTGTTTGATATGATTTTATTTTTAAAATTTTTTTAAATATCAATTTAATTCTTATTTTGTAATATATATTCTTGGAGAATTTTTTTTTAAAAAAAGCTTTAAATTGTCACACGACGCTCGGCAATGTGACAATTTATAGTGGATTGTAATTGTATTTAAAAGTTATCAAAAAAAATAAAAAATTTAATTTCCCTAATGTATTGAAAAAAAAAGTATTCATAATGCAAAAAGTTTATTTAATAGCTTTCACTGGCGCAGCAAAATGTGTTCCACTTTCATTGGCATAGCAAAAACAAGAAGACAAAGAATAAGATAAAGAAAAAAAAAAATTATTATAAAAGTTGTAATAGTTATAAAAATAAATATTAATAGTAATAATAGTATTAGTTATAAAAGTATATAGCTCTAATAACAATAACAATAAGAATAATAACATAACCGAAAAGTGAACAGTATTAGATTAATAGAAGAATAAAAATACAGAATATTTAAACAAGTGAGTAGAAAGATATTAGATAACAAGTTGTAGAAAGAAGCTAGATTTATAAACAAATTTTTCTGAAAAATAATTAAAGCGACCTGGTAAATTTTTAAGAAGAACTTTAGTTGAAGTTTGAAGTTTCAATAATGTGTTTCAATAATTTATAATCGAAATAAACAGTGGGACATCTTGGTTCACAGCCATGAGAAAGAGAGAGGAATGTACATAATGCCATATTGCAAATTTAAAGAAATATTAGCAGACAGTTCATTTCGAAACTGGTGACAAATAGAAGTTAAGATAATAAATAATTTCTATTTATTTTAAATAAATATAAAGTAAAAAGATGAAAATAATTTTTATTTAATAATATTACAAAGTATTAAGTTGAAATTTATTTTAATGTTGACAAAAAACATTTTTAAGAATTTTTTAAAAATGCATGACATTCTTTTTCTTCTGAAAATCAATAGTGGCAAAGCAGAGCATTTTCTCATTTTTTTTATGACCGCTGACCGCTGCCTTATAATATTAAAACTTATAGTAAAAACATTAAAAACTAAATTTTCATTAAAAAATTAATCATTAATTAACGATGAATAGTTATAAATTGCTATGCTAACCTTCGCATTTGTTTCCAGTGTAACCTGATGCACACGTGCATTCAAATCCAATATCTTTATCTAAACACGAACCTCCATTCTCGCATGGGTTCGGATGACAGCGTGAGGCTACTATAACCGAAGGTTATACTATTAATATATTAATTTAAAAGTAGAAATAAAATCTAGCTAATATATGGAGAGTATTGTGTTGAATATATCTTTTTTTGTTGAGTATGTTCACTAACTTTTTTCGTTGATTCACTCATCTAACTTGTAAACATTGTGTAAATAAAAATTCTTTCTTATTATTAAAAAATAATAAAAAACTGCTTAAACATTTTTTACCTTCGCAAACGCGACCATTTCCTATATAACCAGACAAACAGTTACAGATTCCTTTTATACATTCTGCATTTGGGTCACAACGAGAACATGAGTTATGAGAATCTATTATTAATTAATAAAAAAATTAGTAAAATAAGAAAATTATGTTTTGTAAAAGTGAAAATAATTTTTTCTAAAAAAAAACAAAAAGGTCTTTGTTAAATATGTTTTCTTATATTTTTCAAAGCATTTTTTTTTTAATTTTCCCTTTAAAGATATGAATAAAAACAAGAAAAGTTAAAACTTCGAGATTTTTTCACACTCTTATAAGTAGGGGAAGTTGGGGTACAGTGGATTAAGGGGGACAGTGAATAATTTGCATTTTCTCAAAGATTAGAACTTTGTTCATCTTGATAATGTAATCATTTTATGTGCTCATATATCAGTCATCTTTATTTATAGTTGTTACCACATAATTTTTGACTACCGGTTTGTTATGGAGATCATGGTTGAAATAATTTCAAAAATTGAATTTTTTCATTCGGATTATTAATATTTATGCTTCCTTTTAGTAGTTTAGCTTTTCTTTTAATAATATTCATGTCTCAACAAATTAGACTTGAACTTAATTTGTTATGGGTCACAGTGAATTGGAGTACAGTAAATAGGTTGATTTACTATGCCCAATTAATGATCTTAAAGATTAAACTCATGCATTTTTAACAGACAAATTAAAATGAATTTATTAGTTTTAAGTTATCAATAATAATATATGAACAATTTTGTAATTTTTTAACATTTTAATAATTTTTGTTATCAATGTAATTTTTTTTTTCTTCTCAATTTTCAAAATGTCTATTTTTTCAATTTTATACTAATCTAATTAATAAAAGTATAGTGTAGAGTGTCTTTACTCCATCAGCCTCAAAGTTATTTAGCTATGTCTTTATTCACTATCATTAATTCACGGCTGTGTTCATTTATTCACTGTGACCCAGTACTGGAATACAGTGAATAGCTTAACACAACTCACTTTAAACCTTTCTGTGAGCCGTTAGATAATAAATATTTGGATTTTAGTGATTTATTATCATAAAGGACATATATCTCAATCCTTCTGCCTTGAAAAAAAATAAAATACATTTTTAACTTTTACTCAATTTAAAAAATAAAGAAATCCGATTCACTGTGCCCCAACTTCTCCTATTCTTGAAATAAAAAACTATTTTCGCCATGAAAAAATATTTTAAAAACATGCTTAAATAGAAACTGAAGAGTTTGCTTTCACCTTTTTATTTTCTACTAACAAAATTTACGTTCACATGTAGGTCCAAAAAAAACTTACGTTCACATGTAGGTCCAAAATAATCGTGCGGACAAATGCATTGAAAGTCGTGATTCACATCAATGCATGCTCCAAAATTATTGCAGGGCGAAGAATAACAATGTGAAAACTCTTGGGAATATAAATTGAGGTTATAAAATTTAAAGCAATTTTATAATGTACTTAAAATTATAAAGTACTTTTTTAGAAAAATACCTTGACATTTTTCTCCATGGTAACCAGGTGGACAGCTACATTTGAAACCATATTCAAGATCCAAGCATTTCCCACTATTTTGGCAAGGATCTGGGTCACAGTACCCAAGATGTTCTAAAAGTATGAGTTTTGTTAGTGTTAAAAATTTAAAGATGAAATAAAATTGTTAATAAGTTCGAAGGTCTACCAATTATACCTTTGCATGTGACGCCGGTATACCTTTCAGGACAAGAGCACGAATATCCAGTCAAAGTGCTTGTACATTGTCCTCCATTTTCGCACGGTGAGTGGTGGCAATGATCAATTTCTTTATTAAAAAGAGTTATATTTTAAAAAAAATTAAAAAGTAATTTAAATTCTGTAAAAATTTAAAAATCCTAATTGCAAATACAAGCAATACGTTCCATTAATATCAATATGTAAGAAATAAGAGACAAGTAAATGCGTTACAATTACGATTTTTGTTTGTGATATATTTTTTTATATACATAATTATTAATTTATTATTAGTGCCATAAAAATGAATAATAAAAAAACTAAGTACTCTATTGTTAATTTTTTTTTTATACATTTGTTATTTTTTTTTAAATAATAAATATACAAAAATAAATAAAATACATGACTGAAAACTCTTTCTCCAACCTGAATCATATTCATGCACGTGGATATTAAGATGGTCTGGTGCAGTGTGAACATGAAAACTTCCACTAGGATGTAAACTATGAAGACCTTTTTTAATATGGTGAGTAAGCATGATATCCGTATCAAAATTAGTGTCGTCGTTTTGGCGATTGTATTCTGGTGATGCTTCTCGAATTCCACTCACAATTTCATTCCAGTCTCTTCCGTCTAAATCTGAAATGTTTTGTGAATCAAGATTAACTTCTTTTCCAGGGATTTCAAGGTCATTATTATTGGAATGGATAGTGATATCATGTTCAATTGGATTAATAACTTGATTGCGACCATTATTTTCGGTAACTTCATTTCCGTTTTCAACAAAATCCACACTACTGTTATCATGGTGGCGAGGAGTTATTGTCCTAATTCCACCTCGTTTTAAATCTTCTGTAGAAGTATTTTGAAAATGGCGATGTTTGGAAGAAGTTATTTTATTTAAAATATTTTGATCGTTTCTAATGGCAACGATATTTTTAACTGAGTGGTTACACGATCTGCAGTGTTTCAAGCTGTAGTTTCTTCTTAATTTTTGAAGAATTAAAAAACGCCTTTTAGAAAATGGAATGTATTTTTTATATATAGTGCGATTAGGAAATAAAATGTTTAACGGTAATTTTGATGTTTGATTTAATCCATTAAATAATTGCTTTGTTTGATCCAACGAGAAATAATCTTGATTACTGTCGTCGTCCGTAGTATTTTTATTAGAGTACTTTCTAATATCAAACAAAGATTCGCTTTCGTTAAAAACTCTAAGAGGAAGATCATTGTGATTTTTATTATAAAATAATTTTCCCCTAAACTTGTGTTTTAATAAACATTTTGGAGAAAAAAACTTTGTGCAAAACTTTCCTCTTTTTCTCTGCTTTTTTTGTTTTGGTTCGTCGACCGTTTTCGGTTCGTCAAAACCATTATGATAAATAGGTATTTCAAATTTGTCAAATATTTTGACATTCGATTTAACATCATCCTTAGAAATTCTGACTTGCACGTTTAGTTTATTGATTTCACCTCCTTGCTCTTTTGAATCTTCATTTTCATCAACGTAACTGTTGTTTGAAACAAAATTATCTTCTAACTCACCATTTACAGTAGTAAGAAAATTACCAGTGGAATTTTTTGACTCATTTGGTGAAATACTTCGTCTGTGTGCAGTAACATATCCCAAAATGTGACCATAGTGATAAACTACTGGTTGATTTTGATTGCTTCTTGGTTCTACGTAGCGCGTATTTTTTTTTTCTGTTGTATCAGCATTCCCCCGCCATATTAATAGAACAGTAATGTGTAAGGAAATTAACAAAAACATTTTGTTAATAAAAGAGAACAATGCTTCACGTTCTTTTATTGTTCCTAAACACTTTATATCTTGTTTAACGTGGTTTGTTTATCGCATTTTGCATTTTAGGACTTTTGTGTTTTTATTGCTCATATTTATTTAGTATAGCAAACTTAGCAAGTTGAACTATTATTTAAACCGCCCCTCTATATTCATAGTAATTTTCCTACCTAATTATTCTCAACATATGATAGCTATCCTACTGTGTGAAGTTCGAGCAAAGAGCTGCATAAGGTGAAAATCAATCAACCGTGGTATTCAAATTAAACAGAAAAGTGCTGTTATACAACATAAAATAAATTTTTGTTATTGTTTTTTATTTAGGTTATAAAGTCCAGTCCAGTTTGTAAATAAATTCCAGTTACAGTTAGTAAATAAACATTATTAAAAACGGGGTAAACGGGGATCTACTCTTTATAATAGACCTGATATCCGTAACATCTCCAAAGAAACAAGAAAAACTAATATAAATAAAACTAAAGATATTAGAGTAAAAAAATGATAAAATCTTTCAATTAAAATGAAAAAAGCAAACTTTTTATTATTATTATTATTTATTTATCTATATTTTATACAGAGCTTTGAGCTCTTTTAATTGATATAAAAGTGTAAGTAAATAAAATAAAAAAGATTCTTTTGTTCAAATCTACTTCTATTGATAGTGCAGGCCACTATGTACCTTCTTGTGCACATAGTGTTACAAGCAAACTTTTTGCTGATATAAGATCCTTGTATGGTAAGGATTTGTAAAATGACAGGTATCACTCGATTTTCATTTTGCGTAACAGGTGGTATGACGCAACTGGTCCCCATAGCAACTAAATTTATTTTTAGCAAATTAAATTTTTTTTTACACCAATCGAAGGAGCATAAATCAGGTATTCAAAATAAACTAAAAAACATATGTTGAAATTTTTTAAAAAGATACAGGGGTAAATATGTTTTTATCAAACCGGGGGTAAACGGCTGTTTGTGATTTTTAATAATTTTTAAAAAACTTTCTTGAAGCGGATGTTATGTTTATTTAATTTTTTTTTTTATTATTATTTAAGAAATATTAGTTATTATAAAATTTATATAATTTAAAACAAATTTTAGACAAAAATCTTTTTTTTTTTCGACCTCCGGATTTTTACAACATACCTGTTTTGATGAAATAAAATATTTCATGCTTGACGATTGTATTATTTCGAATGTTTTGGTAATGTTATTTTATTTTTACATAATTCTACCTATAAGAATGCAACAATTCGAATGATTTGTTTTCGTTTTTGGCTTTTAAAAACGTTTCTATACTGTGTTATTGCTGTTTCACATATTAAATATCATTAACAATTGGAGGACGAAGAACGAAAAAAAAAGAAAAGAAAACTTATTTTTGACTTAACTAAAAGCATTGTTTGCCAGGAGGATGATCGTAAAAAAAAGTATTTCTGTTTATTTGATTTAGATATCATTTCCTATATCTACGTAAAAATATAAATCTACGTATTTTTACATCTCTTATCCTTTAAAATACGATTTGGTGCATTTTGGATATGTTCTTTAAATAGTTTTTAAAAGTGTCTCCTAGCAATTACTAAGTTTATTTTCAGATTGTAAAAACCAGTTCGCGCGACGCTTTAGAAAAACTAATGGTATGTTTAAGGCAAAGGTACTCCTACCATGACCCAGAGGCAATAGATTGTTACCTAAATTTAAGAGAAATACCACGCGAGGAACTAGATGAAAAAGGTGTTTATCACTCAGAATGTTACAAATTTTTCACCCACCGAAAAAGTTTGCAACGTTTGCTTGAACAACACAGTATATTTATTGCAAGCAATCCTGAAACTAAACCCATAGAATACATAGATGAATCAGAAGATTCAAGTCAAATTTCAAAAGGATATATGACCAGACTGAGGTTAATTATAAACGTTACTTATAGAAACTTCTACAAAATAACATGCCAAGAATAATTTTTCAAGACCTCCGGGCCGTAGAAAGTCCCAACAGCTTTGCTCTAGCAAATATCAAGCAAAGGCGGTAGTTAACTTTAAAAACAATCCGGATTATTAAACAACAATTTTCGAGGCAACAAAAATAATTCAGAGAGAAATCCTGCAGCAAAGAAAATGGAAGTTTGACGGAAATTTCACTGGTTTTGATACTCCGACGTCATAATTTTCTTTGCAAAGGTGGGTTATACTTGGACCAAAATAAAATGTAGACTCGTGTTATGTTGAAAAAAAAATCCATCAATAGCCGTGCTGATAACATTTCGCAAAATATTGCAAAGACATCAAAAAACATTAAGCAAATCTCACATTACTCAAAAACGGATAATGATTTCAGAGTTGTTACTGAAACACCTTTTTCAGTCGGCCTCGTATTACATATTGATAAAGAAACCCGTAATAAGAAGCTGGTTAACTGCTTGGCATATCTTGGACTTTCTATTTCCAATGATAGTGTCATAAAGATCGAAAATGGTTTAGGAAAACCTGTTATTGAAAACATATCAACAAATCAATGTGCATTTGTACCTCCTAATATTCAAATAGAAATGCCATTGCACTTTGTTATTGATAACATTGACTGTAAGAACGACACTGCTGATGGAATATCTGAATTTTATGGAACCAGATGTGTTGCATTTCGAAATAATTCAAATGCTAAAGGAAAGATGCTCAAGATACAGCATACAAAGTATCTTACATTTGCACATGCATCTGTCTTTATAACGCATAGTTGTGCTATACCAAAAAACACCCAATGAAACCTTTCAAGGTTTTGAGCTTCCACATTCGTTGGTCAATCATTCTTCATTTTGCACCATTGATCGAATTTGGGCTTTTTTAATATGATTAACAAGGAATTTAAATTAACAACATGGGGTGCTGTTAACTCCTTTCATTCGGATGCTCCTACATCTACGGTAAAACAGGGTCTACCGATACATGCAGGTACACCGACTGATTGGAGCAACCTTTTCACTTCATTAAAGCTTGTTTTGGGAATTAACGTTGCCATCACAAGGAGTAAAAAAACAATTGTGACACTTGATGTTCAACTCTATATGATTGGGAGTTAAACAATGGATCTATTGACCCCATAATGACTGATAACCTGCCAGCACCAATAGCACTTATCGAGTTGAGTGTCTGTCATTGTAAAGGAGACTGTAGTAATAAAAGGTGCACATTTTAGAAAAATAAACTTGTCTGTACTGATATGCGCAAGCGTAAAGGGTGTAAAAATAATAATGTAGACGACTAAAAGGAAAACTATGACTATGAATGTAGAGATTTATAAGACGCAATTTAATTTATTAGTATTATTAAAAACCAGCTTGTAAGCACGGTAATTATAACATATATTCCCAAAATTTAGAAGGTTTTTGAGTTTAAGAATGAAATCTTAGAATATTTGTAGCTTTTCATTCAATAAATGACTTTATTCCATTTATATTACAAGGTTAATTGACATAACACTGTCAATTATATATTTTCCGGGGGTCTTTTTTTCTCTTCATTAAACATTCTGAATTGTAAACAATATTTTGGTTTACATATGATATTGCTTATATATTTATAAAATACCAATGTTAATATATAAATTAGCTTAATTATTTCAGTTTTACTTAATTTATGTTTTATTTAGTGGTAATTTTTGTAAATGACCCCCGGTTTAGTAACTTACTTAACGTCCTTTATTTTATGAAGTAAAAATTTTCAACATATACCCGACGGGCATTTGTTTTTAAAAGTTACGTTCTAAATGTATTTTAAATGTCTTTTAAACGTTTTTTGCGTAAGAATGTTTAGAAGACGTTTAAAAGACATTTAAAATACATTTAGAACGTAACTTTTAAAAACAAATGCCCGTCGGGTATTTTTATATGATTTTGAAAGCTTATTTAATGCTCTTTCTAATGATATAAAACATTTTGAAAATAACAATTAAATTTTTTTTTTCTATAGGAGCCTATTACGTCATACCACGTGACACAAAACATAAATATAGTGACACCTGCTACTTTTCAAATCCTTTTCATACAAGAATCTCATATCAACAAAAAGTTTGCTTGTAACACGTATGTGCACACAAAGAGTATTTTTGAAACGTTTTGACCTGCACTATGATTTTTTTAAAGAACTTTTAATTGCAGAAATTAAAAATATTTTTTAATGCAGTTTTCATTAAACTCACGAAAGACAAAATAAATTTTATTTCACTTAGACCAAGGATGTTTCACATTTTAAATAAGAACATCCTTGCTTAAGCCGCCAATAAAAAAAGAAAGCACAACCTACTCTACTCTCACTGACAAACAAAAATAAAAACACTAATAAAAATTGCAAAATAAAATAAATTTAACAACTGCAATAAAAGTTTCACGTTTTTTTTAATTTTAAGCTTTATTATTCGACATAAATCAACATTGGTTAAATAATGACGCATAAAAACTAAGTTAATGAGAGTGGAATTTCTTGTTAGTACGTTTTTTTGTTTGAGTGAAATAAAATCATTCAGTCGTTCGTGAGTTTAATGAAAGTTAGCATTAAGTGATATCTAAATTTCTGTTGTTAAAAGTTTGTATATGCAATAAAAACAATGTTGCTATATATATATGTTATACATGCTATAAAAACTAACTCTTCCATGGTTGACGCGAGATTAAATTTTTAGTTAATGGAAAAAGCGATGATAGCAGCAACCATAATACTATTTGTAGAAAATAGAAAGAGATGCAATGATATGATGGAGATGCAATCCTATAACTATCAATCTTGACAGATAAATTTGGCAGATACATTTACAATATATTTTTGGGTCTTGTCTGGAAGAAAAAGAGCATCGTTAAAAGAACCAGCCCAAATATGATACACAATATTTTATAAAGGGACTTTGTAACTTATAAAGTTAACTTAGCTAATTTTGCAGAGTTAACGAATGGAATTAGGAGTAAGGAAAAAGCGAGTACAATAAATAGACGCAATCTTAGCAAATGCTAACTTCGTAACTGATTATATATAGTTTCCATGAGGAGTCAGATCTGAATGAAAATCCGAAAAGACGTAAAGTAGACAACTCAGTAAGAGTGTTGTCATTCATAAATATAGGAACTTACTTAAAAATGAGTGCGTTAAGTTTAAAACAAATTAATATCATATATATTGTTAGTGCTTCAAAAAAAAAAAGTAATAAATGCAAGTTGCAATACAAGTTAAAATGCAAGTTGAAACGTGACTTACAATGCAAATTAAAATGCAACAAAATATTTTTCAGATTATTTATATAAATTCTTTTCCCCCGTCGTCCAGGCGTCATACGGATTCCAAATAACAAAAGCATTTTGTGATTTAAGTCAATTCAAGATTTAAATTTTTTTTTTTTTAACATAACCATGGTCTTAAGACATTTAGAAGTTGCTTTTTAAGTCCACGCTGATTCAATTAACTTAGCTCCGCGTTGCTCCGCGTTATGACAAAACCGTTAGATTTTCTTGGAGCAATAGAATTACCTGAAACAAAGTTTCAACTAGCTTCAAAGTTTCAGCCAGTTGTCAATTAAAGAATAATTAATTACTAATGAATTATTTTTGAATTATCATAAACGCCCCTTACAATTTTAATGCCCGTTGAGAAAATGAATAATTATAATTTTTTGTTATAATAATTACAAAAAATATATTTTGTTTTTTTATTCAAGTTTTTTTCTTTAAATTCATTCTTCTTGTAAGTAAAAAAAGTAATAAAAAATCCATTATAAAATTTGAAAAACTTATGCAAATAATTTTGTAGAATTCATTAGTGTTTGTTTCTTTTAAAGGTTGTCGAGTTAAAAACGTCAATTTAAAAATAAATCAAAACGAGTATTACTACTTATGGCAAGTACAGTGGCTTCTTTTTTGGTGATTAAGATTTATATTAATCTTATATATTTTCAGATACAAAGCAAAATTTAAATTGGAGTATACTTAGTACGATTGGTTGGAACAAAAAAAATCTAAAGCGTATGCCCCCCTCCCAACCTCATACGAATAATAATTTACATAACAATAAGTTATATTAATACTGTTACATACCAATAAGTTACAAAAAAAATAAAAAAATTTCATTATTGCTACTAACTTAGTAGCTATAGTAACTGCTATGACTTAGTAACTAAGTCGTAGCAGCAAATAGGGAGGAAATTTTTTTAATAATATAAGGGAGTTAAATTATTAAAAGTTTATATATAATAATATAACTCCCTTATTTATGACTGATTATGATTGAAAACTTTATGCTGAGTCAGAATTTTATGAAAGTATAAATCTGAAAATTAACAGAAAGTGTTCTAATTTGAAGTTGAAAGTTAAAAAAATACACACTAAAACTGTAATGTTTATTACCTTTTTAAAAAACAATAGTACGAATCAAGTTTCTAAAAAAACTTTAACAACCTGGTTTTTAATGTAAAAAGGAATTCAAAAAGATTAAAGTGAAATAAATAATTTTCAAACTTTGAAAAATTTACCTTCACATCTTAAACCGTGCGCAATTTCAGGACATGAGCACTCATACTTTGTTTCCAAATTTAAACATGTTCCACCATTTTTGCATGGATTGGAATCACAAAAATCATATGCTGAAAACGTAGATAATATTTTATGAAAATTATTATCAGGTTAAAGAAAATTATAAAAAAAAAAAAACTGGGATTCTTTTCCACTTTGAGATGTTTTGAATTAAATTATAATTATATACAGATATAGTTAACACTTTTATTTAATACAATAACCTATTACAACGATAAGTTTACAAAAATTATTATTTTATACTTTTTTTTATTCACAAAAAAAAAGTTGGAATTTATGAAACTGCTTAAAATATTTTATGGTTTATCCGTTCTCCTTAGGATTAGGATCATTTCCTGTTTTTTAATCTTATTTAAAAGTTCGGTTCTCTGTGATTCAAGTCATACTTTTTATATAAAAATATAAAATCTCCTCCAGAGTGGTGAGTGAGAATTTTTTTTATTTTTTTTTATTTTTTAATAATTATTTAAACTTTAAAAATCTTATAAAGTATTTTTAAAATAATATCAACTTCTTATAAAATATTTTTTTCATTTAAAAAATTTTGGTATTATACATGTAACTTTTTCAATATAAAATGTTTATAAAACTTACTCTCGCAGTTTTTTCCAATAAAAGCGGTATTACAAGTACAATGAAAATCTTCTTCGGTTTCCGTACATTTTCCGTTGTTATGACATGGGTTTGGTCGACATCTGTCAACATCTAAAATGTAATTTTATACCTGTAATACATATAAGATTATATTCTAAATTAACTATTTTGAAAGTTTGACCTTTCAATATTATTTAAAAAGTGCATATATTACAAAACGAGTTGCTAGGGCAAAAAAAAATAATATATAGTCTTATCGTTTATTTTTTCCATGTCTTTTTTTTGAAAACGTATTTTACAAATATTATAAATAAATGAGATGTCTATAATTTAAAAAAACAAAAAAAGTTCTAGAAAAGTTATCGGACACGTAAACAATGGAGTCTAAAAGTATCCCTTTAAAAATATTTCAACATGTGTTTGAGTTGTGAAATGAAGACGACTTTTACAAAATGTCAAGTGCGGTCGTGTTAGGGGTTGTTCATAAAGTACGTACGCTTCCCCCCCCCTCTTTTCCCCTCGTTTTGCAATACGCTTTTTAGAGTACCCTCCACCTCCATAAAAGTACCTAAGCTTTTAAACTATTTATCTAACATTTTACAATTTTTTTTTTAACAGTCTCCTTTCTTTTATAATTGGCCCACTGTTCTCCCATCTCATATACGCCATTTGCAGACCACTTCTTTCCCTCCGAGCGTACGTACTTTATGGACGATCCCTTATAGCAGTTTTAGTCTTTTCAATAAAATTCTAAAAAGACAAAAAACTGTTTTTTTTACTCCGTCTCAATAAAGGTTCTACATTGAGCATTATGCTTAACATTTCCAATAATAAGCCAAATCAGTCAAAAAAAAATTTTCATTTTTATCTTGAAAATCGTAAACATCGCGGCACAGTGGGAACATTCTATTTAAACAAGTGTCCAAAAATATAATTGTTGTATTTATGTAGATTTTAGGCCTTAATTAAGTAAAATAGAGATTTAAGATAAGATTTTTTATTTTTGTATTTAACCAGCTCATAGGCGCAGCAATGGGAGAGATACAGGTGAGCGCTGGAGGCACCAGTTGAATTTTATATATATATATATATATATATATATATATATATATATATATATATATATATATATATATATATATATATATATATATATATATATATATATATATATATATATATATATATATATATATGATACTTTCGAAAGTATCATATATATATATATATATATATATGATACTTTCGAGCATTGTCCAAACAATGAACAATTAACAATCCTAAATGCTCCAAACTTAAATTCATGCTTAAGTCAAAATGTAATCTTTTGCGAGCCCGGAATCAAATATACCCCAAAAAGTTGGCCCCCACCCCAAATATGAGGGGAATAAGTTTAAAAAAAATTATTTGTTGTTATCTTATACTAACTTTTAATTCAACGACAGGTTTTAACTTTTATCAAAAAATCTTTTATTTTTTTAAGTTATGATCATGTAAAGGTTACAACCGCCTCATTTTGGAAGGGCTGAAAACCTTATACAGTTATATCTTTGGAACTTTAACAGAATATTAAGATTTAATTTTCAACTAATAATAAATAAAAATATAAAAGTTAATAATAATAAAAAAAAATAACTAAATAAACTTTTGGGGTATTCTAGTTTCCAAACTCCAATGACTTGAGCCGAAACACAGTATTTTTTTAAAAAATTTTAATCTAATATTTTTTTAGATGTATTTAATAAAATTATATAGTAGCAAAACAAATATAAAGTTATACATTATACAGACTATACATTTTAGAACTTTATTCTCCTACATCTACATCTAATTTAAGATTTTCGTGAACGTTGTCAACATTTAAGTATAATTTATCTAAGTCATTAATTTCAACTGAATCAATGTCAGATGAACTTTCTTTATTACTGCTATAAACTGCCAACAAACTTTTAACTTTTTAGGTTGGCACAATGTTTTCTTATTTTTCAATTTTTGAGTAAATTAGATTGAACTAATTAAGAGATTAAAAGTATGTATAGCTTGATTGAAAATTTCAAACAAGTTTTTTTTCTCTGCTTTTTTCCTTGCATGATGTTCACGATCAAATTTATAAATTCTGTTTCGAGAATAAGCTGCTTCTTCTCCCATTAAGCCAAGTGGAACTGCTGAACTAATAATAATTTCCACCAGCATGTGCTAATACCTAGTGAATGGAAGCTGGAACCTTAAACCAATCATGTCTCTAACAATTTTTTATTTTATATATCTCATTGCAGCATTTATCAATTTTTTCCGGATCAATTGGGTCTTTGCAATTGATTGCATTAGAATGTATTAAAATGTTATGTAGTCTGATGATAATTTTTTGATTAATTTCTAAAATTTTGCTGAGTAATAGAGAATCAGAAAATGCTCGTAGGCATAAATTTCCGGTATTGTTTGTTCCTGATCCGCTCTTGGTTCATCAACTCTCAAATCAAATTCTTCAAACATCATATTATGAACAATTTTTTTCTCAACAAATATTAATCTTTTAAAAATGATTTTACTTTCCATGTTTCATTTTTAGTCTATATTAAATATGTGAAATAAATTCAAAAATCCTAATCCAAATATGTAGTGGTGAAATGCCATAGCACAATGTCTGCCCATTTGTAACAAATACTTCCTTAAAGATTTTAAGATCGCATATTATGTTAGGTGTGGCATGATAAATCAAACAACATGTGTCGAAGAAGTGTTTGTGATGTAAATTAAAATTTTCCCATCAATCATTGAAATAGCAAAACTATAGTTGATAAAAACATATGTCCTCGAAGGTAAACAAAATATAAATTAAGAATTTCATTTTCAATTTCCTTTTTAATTTTTAGTACCGCTTATTTATTTTTCTTTACATAATTAGCTTACAAAATCTAATACTCTGAGACACTATGTTATTCTATAAAATACTGTTTGAATCCAAATGTACATAGATTCGAGGAGGTGATGTTGGTGTGACAAGTAGATCCGAATCATGAAGGTTATTTTGATTGGAATAATTGAAACTTTCAATTTCAATATATATATATATATATATATATATATATATATATATATATATATATATATATATATATTTTGAGTGACTTGATGCTCCGCCCATACCCTAACTACTAATTAGCATTAACTCATAAAAGTTTTTTTTTGTCATCCAAATTTTTTAAAATTATCTTTTCCTGTAGTTTCACGAGCCTTTCAGATGTGTGATACATAAGGTGTTGTAGTTAAACCTTTGTTTCAGTAACCTCAATCGATTTTTTTAAAGGTGAGCATTTTTTATTTCGGAAATTGCTCGATAAGATGGTAATCTGCATGGAGCTACTTTACGAGTATTGTCATAAACACTTTTTGAAAATTTATTATCTAAGAAGTATGAAAAAAATTTTCTTCAGACGTCATTTTTTTTTGCAACATGGTTATCTGAGTAAAAAGCAATAACGATTCGTGTTGCCATTTTGTAACGACGTTTAGCAATTTAACTAAACTAAATTCGCGTTTATTAAATGTTGTTCTTTGTGCCACTAACAATAGTTTTTCGGCGGATTCCATTTTTGAATAAATAAGTATATTTGCTATCAATCGTCTTTTGGAGCGAGAACTTGATTCGTCCAACTCTTTTGACCTCTTTTTGCTGATTCATTTGTTAAACCCTATTTGTTAGCTGGTGATTAGTCAACTAAATCATTTATTTTAAAAACTGAATAAAGCCAAACCTGAATTCTACTATCTAAATTCATGCCACAGTGCAACATACTTTGCTAGTTTTAACCTCTTTCTTAATAAACATACTTTGTCTTCTTAAATCTTAGTAAAAAGGCATTTAAACCCTCTATCTACATAAATGTATATTACTCTGCAAAACCTCCATAACCTACAAAAGTATTTTCAAAAACCTGAGACCATTGCACAATTTGTCTTAAATTGATTTCATCATTATCTTAGTTCACATATTTACAAAGTAAAAAGAGTTTTTAATAGCATTTAGAAATTCATGTGATTTTTGGCGATCAGTACGACATCAAAAATTGCACTTTAAAATTATTTTTTTTTAAGTTAATTGTTTATTTTAAAACTATTAACACTTAAAATTAAAATAAAAAATAAATTTTTTCCTTTTAAGAATAACACGGAACCAAATTTACTTTAGTCTTTCATGCCAAAGTAGTTATTTTTAGTTTTAGTAATAAATTAAAAAGAAAGTCTTTTTATTCAAAAAAAAATTTTTTATTTTTTTAAAAAAAATTTTTTATTTTTTTAAAAAAACATCAATTTTTCCAAAATATTTAGCACTCAAGATCGCGAATGATCGCAGCCACACTTATCAGGGTAATCAGTAGATATTGCAGACTTAAAAATATCAAAGTATGGAAAAGGAACAAATAAGAACAATTTTTTTATTCTTCATCAAAGTTGATATTTAGTACTTTTGAGATGAATTTTTTACTTTTAATGCATAAAAATTGTAATACCAACTTTTTCAAAACATTTTTCATTTTTATTTTAACAAGCCTATATTATAACCTTTCTAATAATGTGTATATTTTCGATTTTTGAATGATCTATATATTTAATAATAAAAAAAAAATACTAAAACCTTGCATCTTAAGAATTTATATCAAAAATACATTAAAAACCTAATAACAAAGTAGCCACGACGATTGAGCCTGTCACATTTAGAATTTCATAAATTGGAAAATTCTTAGTGAGGGCGTTAGTATCAAAATCCACTATCAAACATAACGTTTAAAAAAAGTCACTTTTTTGATTTTTCAGCCATGTGATTTTACACTTTGCACCGTGGAATCTGTGTGAATCCACTATTGTGGTGTGCACTGTATTCTACTTTGTATGGTAATTATTAGTTGTTAAAGATTGTTATCATATATGATAACAACCTTTAACAACTAATAATTACCAAACACAGTGGAAAGCAGTGCACATCACAATAGTGGATTTACACAGATTCCACGTCAATCTATAGATTGATATCAATCTATAGATTGATGTCAATCTATAGATTGACATTTATTTTATTATATAAACTTTATTGACATCAATCTATAGATTGATGTCAATAAAGTTTCAAACACAAAAAATGAGGCCAAAAACTGCTTTAGGCAGTTATTAAAATTATTACTTATGGTGTAATTCAAACAAATGAAGATCAAAGTTAGTAACAGAAAGAAACTCTTACAAAATGTGTCAGTTTAGCAAATCAAGATCACGTGCATTTATTGTTTTAATCCTGTTTCTACAAAACATATTAACAAACTTAAATCTGTTTTTAGGTATTTTTTTACTCACATATAAGTCACTTTTTTACAAATTTAGAGAGTTGCAAGTTAAAACTAGCTTAAAAATTAAGTCAATTTAAAGAAGTTCTCTTCGTACTTAAGAGCTTAGTTCTCTAAGTAAAACATTAAAGCTTGATTAATCAAACATAGGGGCTTGATTAATCAAACATAGGAGCTTGATTAATCAAACATTGGAGCTTGATTAATCAAACTACAATGGAAAAGTTAGTAGCTTAGTCATTTTTGCTATGATATTGAAAAAAAATGATTTACAAATTTTGTTGACCAACGTCATTTTCTAAAGTTCAGTATAAGTTTATTAAACGACCAAACCCAGCCGGCACACAACTCAGAAAAAAAATTACGCTTAGTTTCTGTTGCATGTTTAAAAACTTCTATAACAATAAAGAATAACACGTATGTGAAACCAGTGATAAAGCACGCGATATTTAAATTTGGCATTAGAACCTCAAAAAACACGTGTTAAACTTGAGTAAAACTCCCCGGGAAATAAACGTGGTTTTAGTTTACGTCTAGATTGTGAAAAACACGTGTTTATACAGATTTTAATTATGAAAGTAAAACTAGATGTACTGGCTAGGAAGAAAAATACACAAAATATGTATACTTTTTTTGTTTTAAAAATGTTCTATTTCAGGTCTTTTATGACTCAGCAGAAGCTGACATTATTACGCCCTTAAGTAGATTTTTCCTTGAAAAAAAGTTTTTAAATACTTTTAAAACCATACAACTGCATATAATTCTTAAATTTATTGACAGATAAAATCTATATAAAAAAATAAAATAGAATACGGTCAGGAAGTTAATACTTTTTCCTTAACAATGATGCATATATGGCCAGAGCCATATACGCGCCATTGTTAAGGAAAAAATGTTTTGTTAATTTTAATTGGAATTTTAATTACATCTAAACTTTATGCTCTCCGCAATCCGACTAGAAATCATTACATCACTCAGCTAAAACAATCTACAAATCTAAAAAAAACTTTTGAAATAGTTTTTGAGTAAACAAGAACTTTGATGCTTGTTTACTCCAAAACTTTAAAAGTCTAAAATATTTCATCAAACAATCGCTTACAATCAAAGTTTTCGACACTACTGCAAAAAAACTGAGGACTTGTACAATCGCGTACTTTTCAAGACATCTTTAAAAGTTAAGAGTGAACGACCATGTCAATATTTGTAACTTTATTTCTTTTTTTTAAAGAGATTTTAATAATGAATAAATATTTCATCATTACAGGTAACATCGTTACTAAATTAAAAATAATCCATTACTTTGATAATAAGGGTTTAATAGCTTTTAATTAAAGTTTTAAATATAAATAAATAAATTTGTAATTTAAAAAGCCTTACTTTCGCACAGATCGCCTTTAAATCCCATGGTACATCCACATTTATAACCTTCAGGAGTTTCATAGCATTGACCTCCATTCTTACAAGGATTGGGTTGACATTGGTTCAAAGCTTAATCAAAAAGTTAAGCGGTTTAAAAAATGTCAATCAATTTTAAAAGGTAGGTTAAAATTATATTTACCTTCGCAATGTTTTCCTTTAAATCCAATACTGCAAGTGCATATGTGACCATGCGTTAAAGCCGTACAAGTCCCTGCATTTCGACAAGGATTTGGGTAACAACGCGCTTTTCCTAATTATAATAATAAAGAAATATTTGTTATTAGTTATTCAATATTAAAAAGTTATTATTTATTATATTTCAAATTATTTTACTATTTTTTTATTTTCTTATTTATGACAAATATTCATAAAAGTTTAAACACTTGTTTCTCACCAGAAGAATTTTCTAAAATGAATTTTATTTTTAAATAAATATAACAGTTATATACGCTTTAAACTTTTTATACATTTAAACAGGTCTTAGTTATTTCTATATTATTTTATTGCTATGGTTATATATTATATACATACGCAAATGTTTTGTTAAATGGTGGCTGTGATATAAATGACTTATTTTTTGAACAGGTTGCGGCTGAAGATTAATTAAATTCTGCTGTGGTATTGATGCTTCAGCACCATCATAAAAAGATTGTTCATTTCTATCAGATTTTTGTGGCAAGGAAACTGTAACTTTTCCTTCAGGAAAATATCTAGGTGCTGAGGTCTGAAGGGTGTGTAGATCAGTTGGTATAATATTTGGTTGTTCTAATGGTGAAAATATTGGTTGCTGCCCTCCACCTGTAATTTCATTTGCCGGCAATTCGCCTCCTGTCATCATACCTATCTTTTCTGCAACTCCGACATTATTAAGATTTATATTTGAAATGGAACTTTGTTCTATATTTGGAACATCGCTTTGTGGAAGATAATTTTGTGGGAGATAATTTTGTGCATTTAATGTGTTTATTCCCGAGTTGATGTGTTGTTGTAGTGTGTTGGCAAAAGGATTGGCTGCAAGCTCATTTTCATGAAAAAGCTGCGACAGTTGATGCTGCCTCAATGCGTTGTGTGGAATATATCTATTCTGAAAGTAAGAAGCGTCATTAAACTCTTTCCTTTGAGGAATAAAAATTCGATTTGGGTAATTTAAAAACTTTTGCAAGTGTTTGTTAGTGAACTGTTCAAAATGGCGAGGGTTTTCATGAGAGTTCCAGCCTATATTATGGTATGAATGTAGCCTGGTTAACTGAGGTGTAGCTATTACACGAAAAGGCTCCATAGGTGCCGGAACGTTAGGGGGAGGACCGTACACATGAACAGCTCCAGGAATGTTTATATACTGTGGTACGCCATTTTGTGAGTGAGCAAGCCGATTATAAACTTGCTGCAAAATGTCAAACTTTTTGCTTTCTGTTTTATTATCTCTATACTTTACAATTTCGGGTTGTAATTGATCGAAAACGTTCGTTAGGTTGTATTTGCTTTTTATTTTATGCTTTTTTGCACTATCAATTCCTTTGTGGTGAATTTTACGAGTGCATTGCGTCCAATTTAAATAAATAATGACTAAAAAGATAAAAATCCATTGTTTTCCTAAATACTGCATTTCAAACAAAATATCACGCTGTTACGATGGTAACTACAAATCACGCTGTTAAAACTACTATGGTCTCACAGCTTTCTTTTTGTTTCCATTTCTTGAACAAAAATCAAAACGCTAAATTAGCATACAGTTAAATTCCATATACAATTTTATAGCAATTTTTATGTATTTTAAATAAAGATACTTATCAAATTAATTATTATTCAATTAAAAACTTGAAAACCAGAGCAAAACAACTTAAATAAAAGCAATTTTAGAAAGTTTAAATGTGCGGCAAAATTAAAGCGTTATGGCTGATTAACTAAACGTCTTTTCGAAAGAAAAAAAACACAACCGAAAATAGAACTTTTTTTTAGGAAAAAACAAAACTTTTTTTTTACAGACTTTTGAAAAAATAGCACTTTTTAATAAAAACTCAATGTTAATTTTAAATTTTTTGTTTTTAATTCGATAAAATGCTTACAAAACACTTATATTTTTATTAAAAAATTAATTTTTATTAAAAAAATAAGAAAATAAATGATAAATAAAAAGATTAATGTTTGGGAAATAAAACATTTTCTTGTTATATTCATTTTCTTAACTTTGTTTATTTGAATATCATACTATGTTTTTGGCATACATTGCTCTAAAAAATCCTCTTAGCCAAAATAGCACAAAAAAAGCCATAAAGACTAGAGTGTACGTTATTGACCAAAGTTTTTGCTTACCGAAGTACGCAAAAAAGTTTGCCTTTATTGTCATGAGGGACGAAAATATCCCGGAAATTTGCAACTCGGGAAATTTTGGAAATTTTCAAAAAAGATTAGTTATTTTATGGGTAAAATTCAATGTCTTATTTAGGAAGTTGTTATGGACAGTTTAATGGCAAAATATTGAGAAGCAGATTATAAAAATTTTAGAAAGCGCCATTTGAAAAACACTTTTTCAATATTTTCTTAAGTTTTTTCATTGTAGCTATAAATAGCAACTATGATAATTTGTTTTCAAAGTTTTCTACAATTGTTTTATTCTGTAATTTGCTAAGCATACTGACGTTTGTTGCCGTAGCAAGCTTTGTTTAAGGCTAAAGATAGTTTGCACCCCCATCCCTTAAGGAAAAGGGTCAATACCTAATAAATTTGCCTGAAAAATTACTGAAAAATTGTATGAAAAATAAAGACTCGATTGAATACTCACCGTATTTTAAAACTTTTTCTTGATTTAACGATGTTATTGATTAATGGAAGACAAAAAGTAAAGAAACATTTTTGCTAAAATTGAACTATTTAAAAAATAAAGCTAGGATTAAAAAAAAAAACTAATGATTTCGAGGTCATAAACACCGCTGCTATATTTAAATAACTTTTAAGACTTAAGTTCCACTCGCCACAGTTTTGCTACGGCACTTTGGACTTTAGAAATCTATAAATTAAAAAATTTTGCTATAATTTAAAACGGTTTAAAAGTATAATACTGTGGGCGATTTGTGCGTGCGTGTGTTTTATAAGTACCATACCAAGCAAATTAATTTATTGTTATTTTAGTGAACATTCAGATCAAATGTGTTTTCTAATGTTGTTTTTAGATAAATTATTATAATCTAACAAAGTTAGTGCATATATAGCATAAATGAACAAGTTAGCTCGAAAACATCTATTTTTCGTTTTTCCACAAATATTATAAGACAACTTTAAGACAACTAAAATATTCATCGATCGGGTTCAATTGCAGTAAATAAGGTGGCAAAAAGTAAACTGAAACATTCAATTGGCCAAGCAAATTGATTACATCTCTTCGATAATGAAATGCATAATTATCCAAACTAGTACAGAATGGAGACTCGTTTGGAAATACAGTCTTAAATTGTTGGTTAT
Organism: Hydra vulgaris; assembly: GCF_022113875.1. Classification (NCBI taxonomy): domain Eukaryota; kingdom Metazoa; phylum Cnidaria; class Hydrozoa; order Anthoathecata; family Hydridae; genus Hydra; species Hydra vulgaris. The sequence continues at coordinate 12,454,714 of NC_061167.1, read as the reverse complement.
AAAATCACAAAAAAGATCGCCATTATAGACACCATCCACTATCTTAAAGCTTAGAATACCATTAACTGTTATAACGGCCATTAAACTTACATTCTTTCCACGATTTGTAGGGATATTTTAACAAAAACCACGTCTAAGAAGTGGTTTTTGTTAAATGTACTATGTGACGAGTTCTTCTTAAAATGGAACGCACTGAGTTATTTTATTCTTTTTTAAAAGACCAGAGCAAACAAGCTGATTTAGTTTTATAAAAAAATTTAGAAATGTGCCACTGTGAATTGTAATAAACCTTTTATAAGGCTTGATATTATGATAACTCGTAATAATAACTCATAAAACAAAACGTTCAAGAAAACTGGACCACCCTGATCTACTATATACTTTATATTAACGCAATTACTATTGCATAATACTACAAGATAAATGATAAATTTTAATCACGAATTGTAAAGTATTTTGAAAAGCAATCAAAACTTATTTTTTAAAAATTAGTAAAACTTAAACTAAAGTTAAAAATTTTGTTCTATTTTTCTTATTAATAAAGTAGTAAATAAAAAAGTATTATATATAACTAATTTAAACATAAAGAGAAATTATTTTCAAAATTTAAATAACTTATTTATCGGATAAATCAAAAGAATTCTTTAATTAGGATATGAAACAGAAACTACTTTCATTGAAAATTAAATTTTAACGTTTTGCTGATAAATTTTTCAAATTAGATTTTTATAAGGTTATAAAGGTGGAGCTTCTGCTTTGTGTGTCTGCTGGGTCGTCAAAAAGTTTTTGGTTAATTAAAATAAAACAGCTGTTAATAAGCAAACAGAAAATACCGCCAACATAAACGTTTTCAACTAAGTTTAGTTAATATAAAAATCTTAAAAAAGAAAAAGGTTTTGTATTTGTAAAAACATCTTTGGTAACAATCATAAAAAAAAAATTAGGATTTAAAAATATCAAGTTATAAATAATGATATTTGTTTCGTCTATGATTCTTAAAAGATTGGTTTTGCTTATTTTTAATCAAGTTTTATCTCAAAAGTGCCATAACAGTGTTTTAAAAAAAGATGGATTATTTAGAATATATGCTTTACTTTCAGTTCACACATGCGATCCGAATAAAATTAAGTACCGGGGTGTTGCTCAAAAAGAAGCTTTGATATACACTATTGAAAGAGCTAATCTCTTTTTTAAGAAACAAATGATTGGATACACTATATACGACACTATATTACCCTTTCTTCTGATGAAGATTTTTCATCTTTCAATGACTCCACAACATCAACTTTATCAAAGTCAAACAAGTTTGAATCAAAAACTCTAGGATTAGTTGGGCTTGTCACGTCGGCTAACGCCAAGTCATCATCATGCATTCTCTTACACCAACCTCCCGGTAATTAGCTACTCGGCCACAAGTGATGAGTTAAGTGATAAAGACTTATACCCAAATTTTTATCGTACTGTACCTCCTGATGTTTTTCAGGTTACGCTTATATCTAACCTTTTAAAGTTTTTTAATTGGACTTATGTATCTATTGTTGCTTCAGATGATTCCTACGGTAGGTCCGGTGCACATCAACTATCTCTAAAATTGGATGAAGATTTGTGTGCATTCTAAAAGTGTAATTACAAATCAAAATAACAAAAATGATCTTATTTTAAATTTAAATTCTACCCCTAAAGTTAGTGTCATAATTTACTGGGGAAACTTTATTTCATTAAAATTCCTTCTCTCTGAATCAAAAAAGTGTAAGCTGTTTGAAAAAGTGTGGATATTGAGTGAAGGTGTTGGTTTGGAAAACTGGCTTATTGAGTTTATAAAAACTTTTAAAGGTAAAATTATTATGATTAATCCGCATACTTATATTGAAGAAAACTTTAAACAGCATTTTTTAAATTTAACATACAATGAGAGTAGTCTATGGCTTAAAAAGCTACTTAAACAAGCAAATCCACTTAAAGCCAAACCTGTAGTAAAAAACTTCGGAGAACTATTTGATTATAGACGCGTTGGTTACCATCAAATATCAGTAAATGTGCTAATTTATGCTTTTAGAAAGTATATGGAAAGTATGTGTAGCAGAGAGTCATGTTCAAAGTCAATAGTTTCCATAAAAAATAGAAAAAAATTCAATAATTTTTTGAGAAGTGCAAACTTTTTGCATAAATTTAATGAAACATTTACATTTGACAACAATCAGGATCCAACATCAGCAAGTTATGATCTTTACGTGGTGACTGATTTAGGTTTTAAGCATTCTGCTTCTTGGACATCAACAAAAGGTTTCACAATAACAAACTACTCACATTTAAAATCTTTTCAAATTCCTTCAGCTCGCTTCAAACCATGCCTACCAGGTCAATATAGCGTTTTCAAATATAATGGGTTCTGGACTTGTATTTCATGTCCAGAAAATTATGTTAAAAGTTCTAGTGATAATGCTAGATGCATTCCATGTAACATAACAGATAACTTTATCAGTAATTCTAACAGAACAAAATGTGTCAGGTTAAAACATATTTATTGGAATTTATTTACTTTCACAAGTCATATGCTTGCTTCATTGTTTTTTTCTATTACAGGTGCAGCCATAACTATAGCCTTTATGCTAACATTTTTTGTTAAAAGAAACACACCGGTCGTAAGATCATCAAACTTTTATTTGTCTATGCTACAAATGACGTTTCATTTTGCCTTATTTAGCCTAATATTTTTAATTATAGGAAAAGAATCGTATTGGAAATGTATTTCTACAACGTTTATTAGCGGAATATTATATTTTGGGATTATTACATTGATTTGGCTTAAAGTAAGAAGATTAGTGGCAATATTTGGTACAATACATAAAATGAGAAAAAGAGACATAAAACGCATAAGATTTACAGAATTTTTAATATTTTTAACATCAAATTTATTTCATACTTTATTGATGTTAGTAATTAATATAATTCATCCGTTACGCGTCATTCAAATAGTTAATAAAGACGAATTAACTCTACACAAATTATGCAGGTCAGAAACTTATATGATAGCACATATTGGTTGTGCTCTGCTTTTAATAATTTTTCGTGCCATTGAAATGTTTAAAGGAAGGAACGTGCCTTGGAATTACAACGAGACAAAGGTTATTGTATTTGGAATTTTTTCGTCTATTTTAGTCAAGATAATTGCGGTACCACTAGGATTTAGTATATCTGAAGGTAACAGCTACAAGCTCATGCTATGGATTGCTGTCAATATTTCAAACTTACTTCTTATAATTTCTTCTTATATATCAAAAATTAGGACTATTTGGTTTCAATCTAAAAATAATAATTGGGCTGATTTTCGACCAGGGTTTCGAAATAATATGAACTCTGATTGTTCATTGAGTTCACTTACAGCCAATAAATTTTCAGCTAATAAAATTTCAGCCAATAAAAAAATTTAAACAAATTCTTTTTAAGAGGGCATATTTATATATATATATATATATATATATATATATATATATATATATATATATATATATATATATATATATATATATATATATATATATATATATATATGTATATATATATATATATATATATATATATATATATATATATATATATATATATATATATATATATATATATATATATATTAAATACAACTCTTAAATAACAAATTATGCAATTAAAGCCCTGACAGATTAATTGCTTTGCAATCAATTAAATTATTCACAAAGTTCTTAAAAAAAGAAAACTTGAATCACGTGAGATATCCCGACGACGTTAACCAATTATATTTAAAAGAATAGAGTTAAGAAATGTAAGGAAATTTCAGCTATAATTTGAAACGGCTCACTGAGACTATGTGATGTTATTATTATGCAAGAAGACTATGTGATGTTATTATTATGAAGAAGAAATAAATAAGTAAAGACCTGTACAGCCACTCAAATCTTAATTTAGAAACAATAGGAATACTTGTGATTTACAACTATTGTAATACTGTAATACAATAACAACAAATATTATATTGGAACTCATCTTTATAAAACAATAACAATATCTGAAAAAAAATGTATTGTAATGATCCACTACAATAACAATAAATATTGTATTGTAATTCGTCTTTATAATACAATAACAATATATTGTTATTATAATAAAAAAGTTATTTTAGTGTCAAAATTTAATAAATAGTTTAACAGTCCAGTCTCCGAGATATGTGGCCTTAAAATAGGGTACAACTAATATATAAGTATTGATTCTATTTCTATTTTATTTACTGAATATCACTTGTTCTCATTGCAAACTTTATATACCTTTATGAAAGTGAGTTTAATCGGGCCTGTATTTCTCTAAACTTTGTCTTTTGTTTCCCTTAGGCTTTATGGCTGTATGTGTTTCATAAAGTAACTAAACATTTAGTTGCAAAGTTATAAAAGAATTTTGTTAGATAAATCAAGAACAATATTTATTTGGTGTTCTAAACTGCCTCATTTTTTAAAAATGATCCACACAAATTTTCTGGTACTGTCTGATAGGTGATGAACAATCTGAAAATGTAGAAATTTTTTTAAATAGTTTACACTTTTAGACAATCTAATCAATAATTACCCAGGTCAATGATTCTCTGATTCCATTACGCGGTAATTTATTACACATTAGCGGTTATATTGAAAAAAAAAACTATTATCACGCGCTTATTGTAGTTAATCAATTAGTTTAGACGTCATCATCCGATGAAACATGTCAATATCAGTTTATAGCTCAGTAAAATTAGCAAAAAAAGTCATGTTACCTAGAAAAAATTTGGAGCAAACAGAAAATTGCTGAAAATGTTCATGCACTCCTTATTAATTTTGGATAAAATTGGCCAAATTCAAAATGGAGTTTTGTCTGAAATCCAAGAGGCGTCCAAAATGATATTTGTAATATCTCAGCCTGTAGAAAATTAGGAAATATAATTCTTGCATCTAGTATTATGTTTTTAAGGTCAAGAAATTCATTTTTCGACATTTTTTTATTTTTGAGCTAAACAGCTAAAACATAGCGGCCGAAAAAAATTCTAAAACTAATACACTATGCGCATACGCTTTTTAATACAATCTGAATACACTTTTAATAAACGCTTACAATACACTTTTAATACACTTACTATGTTGTGAGTGTCAGCTCATATTCATTTGAAATTAGAAATTATTTGTTATGTTATTATGTTATATTTGTTATATATCGAAATTAATGTAGAAGATTTAATATAGCAATTTTTAACTGTTTAACGAGTGAAGTTTGTTCTCTGTTAAACTCTATGTTTCTAAAATGAAATCTAATTTAAGTTTAATTATGAATAATCATATAAATTACAATCGTGAAGATTGTATTCTTATTTCCCAGTGAAAATCTACTCCTCTTTCAACATATTTCCGAGTGAAAATTCTCTTTCAACTTATTATATTTCTCACCAACTGACTGTGAACCTGAAAAACTAATCACAACGTAAACTATATTATAATGTCAATTCCGATGCAGCTTAGAACGCACGGTTCATAGCACGCTAATAAGTTATTATTTCTCAACTGTAACTCTTTTCAGGCTTCAAACGCACGTATATATAGTCATTTCGCAACATAAACCGCTAATTACTTATTTATATTTATAACAGATGTTGTCGCTTAAGTCCAGAATGTCTGATCTCACTTTCCAAAGGTAAAGTTGGTGATAATAAAATTTACTGTGATAGCACAGTTAAAACTGGCATATATGCTATGAACATAATAGTTAAAATGAATTTTCCCAATATTTATTTAAAACGGACGGATAAAGAACCTGTAGCATGTTTTAAGTACGAGTTGATACCGACGCCTCCAGCACCTCAAGTCGCTTTTAATGCAAAAAAGTTCAAAAAAAGTTCTATGTGATACAATTGTGCCATGTGATGAAACAACACTTGTCTCAAAATTTGTCATCGATGGAGGGTATCTACTTCACCACATTGTATGGATGAGACCAGCAACATATAAAGTCCAAAATAGTTTCAGCAGATGTTATTTTTGACAAATCAATGATAGTTAATTCAACCTAGGCAAATTTTATTTCGAATCCTTTCAATAAAATTAAATTTATTGAAGCCTTATCAGTGCGCCTTGTAGAATCTGAAATTCATGTTAAACAGGCACCAGGAGATGCGGACACCCTAATTGTCAATACAGCAATTAATTTGTCGAAATATGCAAGACAAATTTTACAGTGCGAACAAGCTGATTTTATTTTTACATGCAATGTCTGGATGTGATTCAACATCATTTTCGTACAGTCAAGGCAAAAAAATAAGGCTTCAAATTGTTGCATAACAATGTGGATATATGCAAAGTTGTTGATTTATTTAACACGCCAGAAGCCAAACTATGTGGATCAAAAAACAAGTAAATTTTACTAGATAAACATTATTATTATTAGTATCTTCGCAGAGTAGCTTCTAACCATTCAATTTAGCTAACAAAACATTCGGTTTAGCTGTATTACCTTCAGAAATTTCCGGAGCAAAGCAACATTCATTTTGTGTCAACCGCCAAGTACAGCAATGTGTCAGTCATAACTTGGATCTACTGGAATGGGGTTGGAAAATAATAGCATAAAATCTCTTACCAACATTAAATCTTTAACCGCCAGTACCAATTTTTTGCTTCCAATTTTTTAAAAAACTTGTAAACTAGATGTATTAGGAACTGCGAATCTAAAAAAGATAAATGTAGTTATATGAATAAAAAATATAATGATAAAAGCGATTAAAATAACCCAAAACTTTCTACTAAAATAATATATTTCTGTAGTAGTTGATTTGCAATAATTAAAAACGACCTTTAACAGTTATTTAATTGTATTTAGGTGTTCTGAATTGCTCATGCGTGGGTCATGCCACGGAGTGGATTGCTCAAATCCTGCAATTGTAAATGATGTTGACACATCTGATGAAGATAAAGATTTTGACAATGACGCAAATGGAAGTCTTGATTGTTGAGATAAGACCTCCATTTTTCAGAGAAGACCTAATACAAACAATTTACAATCAAATATATTAAAAGTTTGAGATAATATAATTATGATAGTTTTGTAACATTTTGAAATACGTCTAGTTAAGCTATTGTTCAAAAAACGATTTGATATAGTCAAAGTTTCCGATTTCTTTTTTTATTATTTGTATACACAATAGCATTTTCTTCCAAGCAAATTTCTCAAAGACTTGTATAACAGTAGGTTTACTTTGAGCAATTACTAGTAATTGAAACAAAGATGTAGCATGTGTAGGAAACAAAGATGTAGTATGCCGAAATTGAATTTTCAATAAATGTTTTATACATATTGGTATACAATGTATACTTTGTATTCCGATATGTATAAAACGTATACTTTATATACAAAGTTTACGATACAAAGATGTATACAAAGTATACATCTTTGTATCCTCAATGACAAATTACAAGATACAAAAATTGTTTTTAAAAGTGATATACAAACTTTTATATATTAGTTTAAGTGCTGTTTCGGCAGCCATCTTGGATATTAACAATAATTTTTTTCCCTAAAACAAAATTGTTAAAAATGAATTGCTTGGCATAAAAAGTATAACACTCAACGCAAAAATTGTACTTCAACTTGATCAACAAGCTGAGATATTGAACATTTCGATTTGGCCACCATCTTAGATTTTGACAACCATTTTGTTTTTTCATAAAACTAAAAAGGTCAGAAAACATTCTTTTGACCTCATAAACGAAATAGTAGACATAAGAATCTAATTTCTCAGTGATCTGCAAGTTCAGCTATTATAAACTGTAATTTGGATGCCATCTTGGACGCCATCATGGATTTTAGATAAAGCTCCACCCGATTTTTCTAATATGAATCAGGAGTGCATACAGAACATTCACAGCAACTTGCTGCTAATTTTTCTGCGTTAAAACCTAATTTGACGGGCCTAAAAAGCATTATACGTAATAGTAACATATAACAACTTGAGCGTTTTATTGCTTTTCAAAAGTAATCCGCGATTCTTAATTGGATAAACTTGATTATAAAAATTTGGCCAAAAGATGTGTATTTTTCGCTTGTGGGTCTTTATTATTTTATATTTTTTGTTGAAACTATTTAAGTTTATTCCAATAAACCCTAATAATTAACCCTAATTCTCATTTAATTCAGTATGTTTTGCCAACAACTCCAAAAAAAATTGTCGTATAGTATTTTCAATTGTCAAAATTTTTTTTTATGGCAATAAAATCTTTTTAAGAAAAAAACTTTTTTTTTTTTTTTTACATTTTATTAGATTAGATTATTTTTGTTATCAAACTTTTTTCTATTTCGCCAAAACTTTAAATCTGAGTATTAAAATTTCAAATTTGAGATATAATAACTTTCCTTGAACAAAAGTTTACTACAATATTTTCGTTTTTTTTTTATAACATCTCTTTTAATACAATATAAGAAATAGTATATAAATCAATTTGGTTTTAAAAAACATCTTACATTTAGTTTACTCTAAATGTAAGATGTTTTTTAAAACCAATTGATTAACCCAGAGGTGATTTGATGGGGGTGCGGGACACCCCTCTCCCCAAAGAAGGCAGTTTTCAAGTTATACCCGATTTTTTAGGAAACATAGTCGGCTAATCAGGTATTTAAAAGATTTCAGTCTGGTGAATGTTAGCTTTGAGGAGCTTTTTAGTAGGGGTCTATTCCCCTACTAATATTACTACTGTTACCTATCTCTTTAAATAACTTATGAAAAATTTAGCTAAACTAATTTTCTAATGACAATATTCTGACACTTTATATAAATATTTTATAATCTCTGAAAAATTTATTGTATTGATACTTTTTTTTATTGGTTCATAATATTGATGTCTTTTCATTGGTTCATAATATTGATGTCTTTTCATTGGTTCATAATATTGATGTCTTATCATTGGTTCATAATATTGATGTCTTTTTATTGGTTCATAATAATGACGGAAAATGACATTGATATCTTCATTGGTCCATAATTTAAACCTCATACAAACATGATTGTTATTTATCTATAAATTGATTTGTATATTACAATTTATTAACTACTGTAGACTCTACATAATGGATGTTAAGATATCATATTAGAATTTTTGATACTTAAATCTTTAAAGAAAATTTTTCAAGACTTTTGGCCAATGTATTTTAAAATCTTTCGTTCGTTCGTCAAACTTTGTGTGAATGTGGTTGCTATGTTTAATTTGGCTCGAACGAAGCAAACACTTTTGAAAAAAGAAACAAGGTGTCTAAAAGTACCATCAACATTTGCATTTTTTATATTAGGCCTATGCTGCTATGTATATATATATATATATATATATATAAATATATATATATATATACATATATAAATATATATATATATATATATGTATATATATATATATATATATATATATATATATATATATATATATATATATATATATATATATATATATATATATATATATATATATATATATATATATATATATATATATATATATATATATATATATATATATATATGTGTGTGTAGGGGATATCGGGGCAACATGACAAACGTTTTGAAAGCCTTTAGTTATTGCAAAACTATCAGTCGTTAAGCAATAATACTTTCTCATTTTATTTATGTTATTAAAATGATTCATTTCCTGGATGAATTTTTAATTTGCAAATATAATAATTTGAAATAAATATTAAAATAAAAAGTTCATAAATTTGTCATCTGATCACGTGACCGGGGCAAGATGACTTATTATGCAATTTTTCCTCCAATTTTATAAAATTTTAAAAACTACCAATAACTCTTACTAAAAAAAAACAAAATAAACACAAATCGCAAAAAATTACTTTTAAAGAAGTTAAACTGAGGAATTTTTTGAGCGCAAATAGTAAACTTATGCGCTAATAAAATTGCTTTAATAATGTTTAAAAAAAACCAATTGATGTTTTAAAAAACAAGATGCAACTACAGTTTTGTTTTCACCCAATTTTGAGGTTTTTTGTTGAGTTGTTATATGAAAACCCATTTAGCCCCGTTCACCATGTTGCCCCACTTTCCCCTATATACAAGTTCATCGTTTGTAGACATAATTTGTACTTAATAACATGTACTAAATTTTGTCTTCTTTACACACAAAGTTTTTAAAAAACCATAAAAGCACAAATAATACACTGCAATAGTTTTTAAAAACATTCAGAATGTTTTTTTGTTTTTTTAAATAAAAATAAAAATATTCAAAATGTTTTTATTTTTTAACTGTTTACATACATCGACTGACAAATAGTAAGAACATACAAGGAGTGTTGCTACATCGACTGACAAATAAGAAAACATGCGAGGAGTGCAGCTGAGGGTTTTAGTTTTGGGCAGGCAGCCTATCAAAACTTATAAATTTAAAAAAAAAAAAGTTAACTTGTTATGGTAAATATTAACGACGATCAAACAAAAGTATATACCCAGCAAAGGTAATATTTTAGAATTTCAGTGAACCTGTATAGACATTTTGAGCGGTCCAACATTATTTTATTCATCGGTTATTTAGTAGATCATTAGTGGCAGCCACCAAAAGTGGATAAACCGGTGACTAGCCGCTATTAACATGTTGAGAAGTTATCGTCTGGCCATTTATAACGCCTGCCACTAATGGCCCACTAAGTAACCGATGAGCAAATTCCAACGAACTGCTCAAAATGTCTATATACTATCTATATAGTGAGTTCAAATAGAAGAAGTTGTGTGAATCACCCTGATGTGTTTTGCTACATATGCGGAGAATATATGTTAAAAGAAAACAGAAAAAAAGTTAGTGACTTTTTAAAGAGGGCTTATCTTGCATACTTTGGTGTTAGGCTTGGGAATCAAGATAAAACCGGGGCCACACATCAGGTCTGTAAAACTTGTACAGAAAATTTACGACAGTGGACTACCGGGAAAAGAAAAAGTTTGAAATTCGGCGTGCCAATGGTTTGGAGAGAACTACAAAACCATTTCAATGATTGTTATTTCTGCATATTAAATATTACTGGAATCAATCGAAACAACCGTAGCAAGTGGACTTATCCTTATTTATTATCTGCAAGACGACCGGTTCTTCACTCAGAGGAAGTTCCAATCCCAACGTTTCTCCAGCTACCAGAGCTCTGCGAGGATGAATATTGTGCTTCTAATTCTTTTGATACAAATGAAATTGACAGTGATTATGAGGGAAAGGCATCTATTTTCAAATCTATTCCAAAACAGTTCAACCAAGATGAGTTGAATGACCTTACCAGAGATCTCAATCTATCAAAAGAAGCTTCTGAGTTACTTGCTTCCAGATTGAAGGATAAAAATTTACTGGAACAAGGAACCAAAAGCCTTAGTTGAACGAGATAAAATCATTTTTCCTCCACTGCATATCAAGCTGGGTCTTATGAAGCAGTTTGTAAAGGCTCTTGATAAAAACGGATCGTGTTTTGGATATATAGGAAAGAAGATGCCACAGTTGAGTACAGAAAAAATTAAAGCAGGAGTATTTGATGGTCCGCAAATAAGACAATGACTCTGCCTTCGTGAATTCAATGAATGAAACTGAGCGAAAGGTTTGGACTTCATTTGTTGCAGTTGTCAGAAATTTTCTGGGCAAACGCAAAGATGAAAACTATGTTAAACTGGTTGACGACATGCTTAGCAGTTTCAAATCCCTCGGATGTGATATGAGTATAAAGGTGCACTATTTACACAGTCATTTAGATCGTTTTCCTAAAAACTTAGGAGACATGAGTGAGGAGCAAGGTGAAAGATTTCACCTAGGTATTAAAATTATGGAGGATCGGTACCAAGGAAGATGGGATACGCACATGATGGCGGATTACTGCTGGAATTTAAAAAGAGATTGTTCTAAAATACATTCAAGAATGTCACGGAAAAGAAGTTTCTGGGTTGTTTAGTGACTATAGTTTGTTTCATAAATATTTTTTCTTTTGTCTTTACATATAATAACTATATATATAATAGAGTGTAATATACCATATAGTTATACATTTCTATAGCATAATAATCAAAATTTAATCAAAATTTCATGTTTATTTTGTTAATTTGATCCCAATCAAAACCCTTTTCAAAAAGATAAAACCATTTTCATAAATAGTATAAAATTTTTTTGTTTTTTAGGGTAAGGGAGCCATCGCCCCCCCTAGCCCCTTCATTGGCGCTTCTTGTTTCATTAAAATGCGAGCTGATTGGCAAAATCTAACGGTATATTTGAGTTCAGGGCATCAAACTCATATAAAATTTGCTGCAAATACCCCGGCACCAAAAAGCTGTTGGCCTGTGTTATATATTCTTATTTTTATTTTGTCTGTGTTATATATTCTTATTTTTATTTTGTGCATGTATATATTAGGGTTATTACAAAATAGGTCATTTCAAAAATTTGAAAAGAGCCCTAACTTATGATCTCCTTTGACCCCAAACTAGTAATAAAAACTAAAAAAAAAAATTTTCTACAAATGGGTTATTTTTTGCCTTGTTTTAAAAAAAACTTTATCCCGCTTGTTGGAACCTTAAATCTCAACCAATTTAAGAAATAAACTATACAATAACATGGTAATTATTTCTACTACTTAAGTTTAAGAGGCTCTTTTCTTTAATAAACATTCAAGGTATTTGTCTTTTTCATCAAAAATCGGGTTTTTAGTGGGTGTTTTCAAAATATCTTAATATCGTTGCATTTCTTTATCGAGCTCGATACTTTCTTACTCCCGATTCAAATCTGTATCTCTATAAATCTCAAATCCGGCCTTGTATGGGATATTGTTGCCTTATCTGGGGCGGATCTTCTAATAATATCCTTGCTCTTTTAGACAAGGTACAAAAACGCATTGTAAACATTGTTGGACCAACTCTTGCAAACAACCTCCAACCATTATGACATCATCGTAATGTTGCTTCTCTTTCTCTTTTCTACAAATACTATAAAGACCTTGCGTCTCTTGTGCCATCTTCTAAAATTCATTCTCTTGTTACTCGTCATTCAATTAAGTCTCATTCTTTTTCTGTGACTGTTCCTAAGTGCTCCAAAAACTCTTATTCTTCTAGTTTTTTTCCTCAAACATCAGTTCTTTGGAATTCGGCTCCTTCATGTTGCATTTCTGATTCATATAATTTGTAACCTTTTAAGTCGTCTGTCAATTGTTATCTTGCTCTACAATCTTCATCTTTTATCTTCCAGTAACTCCAGTAAAAAAATTAAAAAAGATTTTAAATAAAACAAGAAATAAATTTTTCATTTTCAAAATTAAAATAGAATCTAGTATGATTATTTTATTTAACATAGTTATGTAAACATTTAATTTTAGATTAACATAAAATATTAGTAATATATATGATGCCATTCAAAAAGAAAATTGAAAGAATTGATGATTTTTCTAGTGGGATAAATAAATTGTACTATTCCAAAGAATAAATTTGTGGCTACACAAGAAATTTTTCAATACTACAACTTTCTAAGAAAATCCAAATCTGAAGCTAAACTGAGTTTTATTGTAGGATGTCCAAACAAAAGTGGATCATTCTCACCAAATTGTCCTACCAGTCAGTTACATTGCTGCATAATATTTAAACTTGTAGTTCTATGGGTACGTGGTGATTTAAAGTAACTACAAGTTAGAAACTTAATGATAGATCAAACTGTATAACCTTATCAAAACACTAAAATATATTTTTAAGTTTTCAAAAGCATTTAATAATACTCATTTCATTTTATTGAGTCAAGATCGAAAAAATGGTGAAGGACTGGATGAAGCAGAAAAACTTAAGTTAAAGAAATAATCCTGCTGAAGTGAAAAAAGAAAGAACTTTATAAAAAGTATGAAAAAAGTTTTATGGGTTGGAGAAAACCCACTAAATATGATTGAAAAAATAAGAAAGTATAGGTTAAGAAACAAAAATGACAAAGAGGAAGACTTTTCTTAAAGACCAGTTAGAGGAAAGGAATAAAAAAGTTAGGGGGATTACATTGTTTAATTTATTATAATTACATTTAAACCTAAATGTAATTATAATAAATTAAACAATGTATCTGATACTGATTCTGAAAATTTATTAAGTTCTTTTAATACCAATAAAAGCAATTCAACTAATAGTGAATTTGAAATTGACATATTGATCCTACAAATTCTGTCAACCTACCCAAGGATATCTTGCACCGTACTGCTCGCACAGCAGTTGGAGAGGGTTTAACTCCACATCAACATACAGCAATTTTTAGCAGCAGCATTGTCAATTCTGGAGGATGCATGTCTGAGTTTGTATGCTCTAACTCTTTTTCATACCGAGCAGCAGAGAACGCCTTTTTCATGGGCTTCAAATTAAACTAAATCTTCAAATTCTCTGATAACATGAAAAAATTGTTAAAAAAACTTATTAAAGAAAAAAAGTTTTCAAAAGAGTTGGTTAGCTGTTTTTTCTAGGATTAAAGGACAAACTGAGTTTCTTGGAATTCCAGCAGTTGACTCAGGTTCTGGGGAACATCAAAAAGAAGGTGTAGAAGAACTTATTTCTAACTTTGGAATAGAGGATAAAATTCAGTGTCTTTGCTTGGATACAACTAGAGTTAACTCAGTTAAAGCAAAAGGAGCTTATAGCAGCACTTACAGTGCCCGATGTTATTAACTGCCGTTTGACGCCATATTTTTGAGCGTCATGTTACCAATTTTTGGGAGCTTTATCTAAGCAGTCATACTTTAAGACCAGAGAATAAAATATTTAAAGTTTTTAAAAACCATCGGAATGGTCTAGATACTGAAAATCAAAATTTAAAAAGATTTTCAACTCCTAATGATTCCTAGATTAATGAACAAAGGCTAAGTGCCATTCAATTTTCCAGATATATAGTTAGCACTAAGATTTTTTTGTTAGCACTAAGATTTTTAACAAGGTGAGTAATAAAAGCTTATTAAATTAATTAAAATCTAATTATCCCTTATTATTTCCAAAAAATAGTATCAATAGGAATCAAATAAAGCTGGTGCTAAAGCTGTTTCTAAATCCATAATACTACATACTTGGTACCTTGATCCATATTTAATTATTATAGTAATTGTAGATCAGAAATGTAAAGAACGTAGAGACATGACAAAAAGACTACTTGGTCTAAAACGAACCCCTATAGAAGAGTATTCCATAGAAAGACAGGTGTTGGGTAAAGACACTCTGATGAGCTTAAATCACAAAATAAACCTCTCAGTTTAGTTCACTAGTTACTGGTTTGTATTTGACATGCTTGGTCAATGAAAAGCTGAGGTTTAATGAATGAAGCTTCCTCCAGTGTATTGGATTTTAAACAATTTCTATCAAGAATTTGAAATAGCGATTATGAATCTTGATGTTGTGAATTATTTTTCAGAAAGAAAAGTCAAATTACTTCAACAACTTGTTAACAAAGTACATTCAGGAGAAAAAAAGCAAAATACATTTCTTTTTACTCATTTGTAAAAGAAAAATCAAAGTGGTAGAAAAAAGTAAAATCATACCAAAGCTGCACTCAATAGTATTATTTAATATTTACTTTTTTATCCAATTTACTTTTAAAGCACTAGTTAATTTTTAGTTTTTATTTTGTATTGATAAAGTTTTTTTACTGCATTCAAACAAATATTTTATGCTTTGATGATTTTCAATGTATTGTCTTAAAGTCATTTAAAGAAATATTTATGAAAACTAAAACTTAAATTGTATAACTCATTCACATGTTATTAGTTTATATTTTAAGTTGGTTGAGATTTAAGTGTTCCACAAGAGGAGTTTTCCAAAAAACGGGGCAAAAATTGACCCTTTTTTCCTTTCATATTTACCTTTCCATTGTTCAAAAAAATATTTGTAAAAAATTTTAAGTACTAATTTGGGGTTAGAGCAGATCATAAGCTAGGGCTTTTTTTATGTAACATCACCTATTTTTGAATAACTCTAATATACATATATATGTATACATATATATGTATACACACACACACACATATATATATATATATATATACATATATATATATATATATATATATATATATATATATATATATATATATATATATATATATATATATATATATATATATATATATATATATATATATATATATATATATATATATATATATATATATATATATATATGTATATATATATATATATATATATATATATATATATATATATATATATATATGTATATATATATATGTATATATATATGTATATGTATAATATACATATATATGTACACATATATATATATATATATATATATATATATATATATATATATATATATATATATATATATATATATATATATATATATATATATATATATATATATATATATATATGTATACATATATATGTATACATATATATGTATATTAGAGTTATTCAAAAATAGGTGATGTTACATGAAAAAAGCCCTAGTTTATTAATTAACTCATCTTTTTTAAAAGAAAATTTGAAAAAGATGAGTTAATTATTAAGCTAACCCTTCAAAGCAGCAGGGCATGGGACAGGTATTACTGGGTTAAGTGATACCAGTAACAGATATTTCAAATAGAATACAAACATACATATATGTAGTAATTACTGTTATTCTCTCTCTCTCTCTCTCTCTCTCTCTCTCTCTCTATATATATATATATATATATATATATATATATATATATATATATATATATATATATATATATATATACATATATATATATATATATATATATATATATATATATATATATATATATATATATATATATATATATATACATATATATATATATATATATATATATATATATATATATATATATATATATATATATATATATATATGTTTTTATTGAAGTAAATGATTAATTTATAATAATAATAACAATAATTGTTAAGTATTTTGGCTTTTATACCCCTTAAAAGAAAAAAAAACTGTCGAATAAAAAGTTACTTTTAAGTTAATTTTAAGTTAATTTTAAGTCACCATAGGATTCGAGATTTTTGGTTATTAATTATTTTTCCAAGTAAGTTTGAGTACATATAAAGACAGCTCAGAAATATCTACAGCTTTATATGATGTACAGGTTTGAATGAGATTCTTGCTTCAAAAGACTAAAGCATATCAACGTTTTTTATTTTGTATTTTATAAACAACATAACAATCTTTTATATGAGTATGTGTTTTTATCAACAATTTTCTCTTATTAATCACAAGTATCAACCAAGATATTCAATTTGTAAATATTTGTTTTGCTGACATTACTTAATAACTCTAGATTCTAAAATTTAAACAATTCAGTTCTATGATCATTCCCGTTGCAAACAACTCTGTTTGAGTTAAATGTAACTTTCTGCGATGTTGGGTTGTGATCAAAATTGCTACTTAATGACACAATTGAGTTATCGTCGTTTATAAACGCTACTAAAAATTGACTTTGCACGCACGGTATAGTTTACTTATTGTTACTTTTATTTCATCATTACGTAAAGTTTGAGGGTTTCGGCAACATGTGGAGTCACTCTTAAGTATAAATTTACGACCAACTATCTTTTGTGAAAAATCCTTATATTGTTGTTTCAAGCATCACAAGCATACATGAGAGACTAGCGCAATAATCATAAATGAATACGGCAAACACAATACCACAGAACCTGATGTATCGTGAATCTAAGCCTAACTATATTTTTTGCGATCTCAAAAACTTATTAAAGAAATGACTTCTTTTATATGTTATGCATAAGCAAGAGCATAACATATAAAGGAAGTTTTTCAAGTGTACAATTGCTTTAGTGTATTTGGCTGATTGGTTACACTCAATAAAATCATTCTTTCAGCAAGTGAATGGCGCTTTAAAAATTTAATAAAAACAATGTAACATTAGTAGCCACCCTAGTAAGCTTGGAAAGTTACCTAGAATAGTTCTAACATTGTCAAAGCTTTAATTGGGCTGTAATTAACGTATACCTTGGCTGGAATAGAGCAGAGAATTTGAGAGAATTTAATTAATTTACTTTAATTTACTAATAACTTAATTTAATTTACTAATAAAATCTTTAATTTTACATTTGCAGATGCTTAACCATATTCAATTAATGTTTTTAAAAACAACATTAATGTCAAACAGTCAAAAAAAAAAAAAAGTTTATTAAATATTCAAAAAATTCTTCTGACCCTAAACACAGTTTTCTTTGCAAAAGAATTTAAATTTTACCTAACTACAGTATATGTTAAAAACGGGTTCCACTGTCAGTGAAAATATCATGTGCAAATTTCAATAGTAACTTATAATCAAGGTCTAAAAGTTTACCTTTTTTAATGATTGTTACTTCTGTAAAAATAAATGAAGCATTTTTTATTTACTTACACTTTTGCCGATAAAAAAAATTTACAGTCGTAACTTATAAAAAAATTATTACATGAGAGGGGCTAGAAGAAGACAAATTTAATCTTATCATTAAGCCCCAAATTTAGTGTGCTAATTTCAGATTGATATGGAAGCATTTACGGAGCACTTGTCTCTTAATCATTGAGAGCACATTAGTCTTTTAGGTGATGCCAATCTGGCTTATGACACTTTTTTTAAAACTTTTTTTAATATTTATGGTGTTAACTTTTCCAAAAATTTAAGAAAATCCTCCAAAATCAAACAAAAATTGTACATTAAATTCCTAAAACTAAAAACTGTTAAATGTAAAGCTGTATATAAAACTTACGCTAAGCAATTTAAAAGTTAAAGAAAAATCAAAAAAAAAGTTATTACAATGATTTACTATTTATTATATTTATTTATATATATATTTATTTGGAGAATATAAATAAAATTCAAAGCGCGTTTACGAGGTTTTAAAAAAGATTACACGCAGCTTTAAAATAAAAACATTCACATAAACCATTAAATTGAATGATAAATTTTTGCATGATCAAAAAGAGACAGCAAATGAGCTGAACAGGTATTTAACCCATTAGATGATGTAATAATTCCTAATCCGTCCAGTTTAATTCATTTAAACTAACTTTATTCGAAAGCGCCTTTAAAATGCTAAAATGCTAAAACCAAACAAAATAGCCTAAAACCAAACAAATCAGTTGGTGTGGCTGATGTCAATGTACATACTGTAATAAAATCAATTGAAGTAATAAAAAACATACTTTAAAGATTTTTTTCGTTTTTTTCAAGGAATTTTTCTTACCAACTAAAAATAGCAAAGATGATTCTTATATTTAAAAGACGAGATTTAACTGATGTTAGCAACTACCGTCTTATATCTATTTTAGATCTTATATCTAGAGGTACAACTAACTCTATTGAAAGTTACCAATATGCAGTTAGGGTTTTTATCGACTTGGCTAAAGCTTTTGATACGATTGATCACAAAATTCTTTTAAATAAAATTAAGATTTACGGTATAAGTGGTAATATTTTAAACTGGAATAAAAGTTATTTAAATAAACGAAAGCAATTTGTATACGTTGATGCAGTATAAAAATTGCTTTCACCACTAAACTTGCATAATATAACTTGTGGAGTTCCTTAGAAATCAATATTAAGCCCTCTTCTCTTTCTTATTTGCATCAACATAAAGCTTTAAGGTTAATGACGATTTTGTTTGCAGACGACACAAACTTGTTTTTATCTTACAATAATATCACATTACTCTTTTATATTATGAATAAAGAATTAGCGACTGTTTCTTATGGGTTTAAGACAAATAAAACCCTCTCAATACTAGTTAATTTAAATGAATTTTTTTTCATCCTAGTCACGAAAAAATTTTTATACCATATGGCATGTGATCTCTTTTCATTGATAATATAGTTTTAAAAAACAGTCACAGTTACCAACTTTCTTGACGTTTATTTTAATAAAAATCTGATTTAGAGTTATCACATAAAAAATTGGATTAGTAAAATATCAAAAAGCATAGGAATTTTATATAAAGCAAGGAGTTTAATAAATAAGCACACTTTACTTAAACTATATTACTCACTCATTCATTATCACATCAACTATGCGAACATTGCATGGAGCAATACTTATAAAAATATACTCCAACCTCTTTATCGTCGACAGAAACATGTTGCACGCCTCATTATTCTCAAGAATTAATTTACTTAATTAATTAATTAAATTTTTTACTTAATTAATTAATTAAACTTAATTAAATGAAATGAAAGATCTTAATATGTATGAGCCCAACATTTTCAAAGTTATTTGCTTTATGTTTAAATGTCAGAACAATCTATCCTCTGTACCTTTTTATAACATAACAGCGTTTTTTTTATTTCTTAACATTGACCATTTAAATTTTCATTATATCATTGTAATTTTAAATTTTATTAGGGATTTTTTCCATTTTTAAAAATGTTATAATTAAAAAATAAAGAGATTTAATCTTGAAAATTTAAATTTCAAGCGATAAAAGTAACAATGGAAAAATGTAAGAAAAACTTTTAAATAAAATTTCGTACAAGACCAATAATATATTTCTAGAGTAACCAAAAAAAAAAAAAGGAACATTAAGTAGTTAGAGGGTAAACCAATAGAAGAAAGAACACCAAAATGAGGTTTGTAAATGAAGAAAAAATATCAAGAAAAGGCTTCACCATAGTATCTATTTGTGGCAGGAAAAGCAGTTTCTTTCTGCAGTATAATTTTACTAAAAGACGATAAATTTAGCTAATTTTTGCCAATATCTAATTAAGTGCTTAGTTCGGATTGGGAATTTCAAATCTTTAACTAGGCGAAATTAAATGAATTTCCCCTTTTTTAGCTTAATAAATATCTAAAATGCTGAATACAACTGCAAAGACAGTGTTAATTAACACCTTTAAGAAAATGCAAGATGCCATCTTTTATCATTGCTGATTTACGAGAGCTTACTCTCAAAAATTTGTCATGTTTTTTCAAAACTCATCGCCTCTTTTTTTATGTTTTTTAGGTGTTTTAAAAACTTCTACTGGTCTTACTACAGAGCACCGCGGAATAACATTTAACCAGGAAGTTCACGCCTCCTTACTTACCAATAATACATTTATGGTCATAGCCGGCTTCGACCTTCAGTTCTGTAATCAGAACACTAACCACCTCACCGCGGCTGCATAAACCTGTTGTAACCTTTACAGGCTTAACACAAATGTAACACTTTTTTCAAATGTTTTTTTTCACAGCAATCATTTTGTATATTGGTATGTTGGTTGTTGAATAAAATCAACTTCAGATACGTTACTTTTGAAAACTTGGACGTTTTTTTGACAAATTTGACGTTCCCAAAAAGAAACAAATTGATAAAAAAAAAGAAAAAGCTTGTTGAAATAATTTACATTTTACAACAAAGTTTTGTTTAAAGAATGTGTAATATTTTTGAAACTATCGTGAAACGTCTTTTTCCTTTTATGCTTTTTAAGTTTCAAAATTGTTCGTTTTGAGCCTTTAAATGGCTTACGTTTAACTGCTCTTAAAAGGTCTGATTTTTTCATTCCACTCATTTGACGACATTCGTACTTAACTCGGGCATATTTTCTTATATGCGGGCATAATTCAGTATCAAAATACAAAGAAGTTCCTTCAAACTGACACGTTTGTTGTCCTTGGCAAACTTCAGCAAGTTTTCTATATGCGTAGTCTTTATCTAATGTAAAACACATTTGCGTATCTGTAAGGGGCGATAGCGGGTTATCAACTTGACAGTCAACTTTGTTATCACGACCCCAAAATGCATCCTTTATTCGAATTCCTTGATATGCATCACACATGATATTTTCGCTATCACCTTGACAAGCTATGGCAGTGTTACTTTTATCGATTAACCAGTTTGATAATCTACCGGTGTAGACATTATTTATGTAAAACCAAAATGTGACGAAAAACGTTTTTAGTTTTAGGTAATTTCCTTTCATAATTTTTATACAGTTTTATACAGTACAGTTGTAAAAAAACTAAAACATTTGTTAGATTTTAAACTATCTTATCCTTGGAGTATAACGTTAAAGCACAGATTTGCAATATTAAACTTTATTATAAAATTTTAATAACATTTGATTCTCTCTATTTGAATTTATAAATATTATTCGTTATAAATATTAATTCGTTTTATTTTTTTTGCGAAAAAATTATTAAGGTTTTCGAAATTAAATTAGATTTAAGGTTACTCAGCTTGTTAAAAATACACGCATGAATAGTTTAACAACTTTTGCGTTTAACAAACAATTGTTTAACTTTTTATCTCTCACAATTTATTTCGATTATTCTTAAGTTTTTTCGTTTGAAATAGCGGTTACTTATACCACTTAATTATGCACACGTAATCTGTAGATCCCGTAAAAATATGTCGTTAAAATCAAAAATATTCTTTCAAAATATTTGCAGTTCAAATATATGTATATTATATAATACTAATATAATATTAGTATTATTTGCAGTTCAAATATATGTATATTATATAATACTAATATTAGTATTAAATTTACACTCATTTTAAATTGCATTGGTTGTGATACTCGTTAGGATATTTACTGTTATGGTATTGAATTGATCGATTACATTAAATTAAAAAAAATATCTATAAATTAGATGCTTAAAAAAAATTAATCAACACAAGCGATAAAAAAACATAAATTAATGCTTTAAACTACTTTTAAAATAAAAAAAAACTTTTCATTTAAAATTTGTTTAAAGCAGTAATTAGCTGTATTTAATTAAGTTTTTAGCTGGCTCGAAGCTGACCGACAGTGAAACTGGCACCGGTGAATCGAATAAAATTATATTTTAAACTTAATTTCATTTGATTATTACGTTACTTATGGTTAATTGTTTAAAAAATATGCAATAAGCATAATTGCAAATATATAAAATATGCATATTAATATGATTATATATAATTATTTCATTGCCTAGATTATAATAATTTGCATATATTTATAATTATAATATAATAGGCAAATTACAAAACAATACGCATAATTATTATAATCTAAGCAATGAGCATAATTATTATAAGTTAAAGAATATACAAAATAATAATTAAAAGCATGTCGATTAATTAATTACAAATAATTATTGAAAGAACTTTTAAACATTTTAAAAATTCAAAAAATTAAGGCTGTGAAGGTAAACTGTTAAGGTATTCTTCTTTAACAACTCTTCTTAGAAGTTTTCCTGTGGGGGACTTTGGTAACTTGCTTACAAAAACAATACCACCACGTAGTCTTTTATAGTCTGCAATGCGTTCGTTAACATAATTATGAACATCCTCTTCAGAAAGTGAACTGTCATTTATCACTAAGTAGGCACGTGGAAGTTCTCCAGAGATTTTATCTGGAATTCCAATAACGCAACTGTCATCAACATTCGGATGCCCAAGAAGAATGTCCTCAAGCTCAGCTGGAGCAACCTGGAGAAATAAAAAAATAGAGAAAAACCTGGAGAAAAAAAAAATGAATAAAAGTAAAAATCTTTTATTAA
>NC_061167.1:12423706-12426206 GCF_022113875.1 Hydra vulgaris | reverse complement strand
AGGTAATCTTCCTAGTAGAAGTCTTACAAAAAAAAAAAAATACTCAGTTCTGATCTGCAAAACGAGTCAAGGTCAGAAAACATATAATTGTTAAAAAGTGCTTCAACTTTTCCATAATGACATACTTAAATAAGAAAATTGCATTATGGAAACCCATCCAAACCATAAAAGCAAAAACCATAAACATCAAACGTAAAATATATATATTTCAATATAATTATTTAAAAAAATATATATTAAAATTTATGAAAAAGTAATATATTTAGTATTACTAAATATATTAATATAAAAAAGTAAATAATGAATAACATAAAACATTTATGCAAACAATAGTTATAAAATATATAAATTTTTAACTAATATTTCAAGCTTATACTGAAGACTTAAAATTATCAAAATTAAAGAGACAATAACAATAGATAATAGTCTAAAAGAGTTTTTAATGTTCATGAATTTCAATAATAAAAAATATTTCTATAAAAAAAGGTTTTTATCTTCAATTTATTAAGTTTCAACTTGTTTTTTTATGAATAAAATTGACTATAAAAATCACAAATAATAATCAGTGATATAGTTGGACTATGTAAGATTAGTTTACACAGTACGAACACAGTAATAAACATTGCATAACTGAGATCAAAATTATTATATAACTGAGATCAAAACTATTGCATAACTGAGATCAAAACTATTGCATAACTGAGTTCAAAACTATTGCATAACTGAGATCAAAACTATTGTATAACTGAGATTAAAATTATTGTATAACTGAGGTCATTGTATAACCGAAACGTACACTAATTTACAGTTGATAAAATAAAAGTATGTTTAAAAAGATCAATAACCTAAATAAAAAAAACAATAACAAGAAACTTATGATGATTACAAACATGATTACAAACCTTTCATAACTTGAGGACCTCTTACCCAAACTTCACCTTTTTCATTAGGTCCACAATTATTACCACTTACCAAATCAATTATCTAAATTATAATACTATATGTTAATAATTCTCACTACTTTTTGTTTACAATGATAATGATATAATAACAACAATAAGGGTTTTAAATATTAGCTGCAATAAAAATTTATCTTTAAATAACAATATTTAATAGTATATATTATATTTTTATAATAATATGTAACATCTAATAATATCAGAACAACTGTATTCTCGAAAATGTTCACATCACCAACACTAACTGTTGAGAATTCTATAATTTGAAATGGTGTTTAAAGAAAATTTCATATATTTTTAGTGTTGTTTTTTATTATACAGATCATGCTGTCTACTTTTAATAAGTGGATTGATCTTCATGGATTAATCTTTAATTCATTTAAATTCTCTCCTATTCTTTTCTTTAGAGGTAGCTATAATTCACTTATTCTTTTATCATATGACCTTTTGAGTAAAAGAATAAGTGCAAAGCTTTACGCTGAATATTCTTAATCTGCTTGGTTTTACCAATACCCAAAGAATGTGAGTTCTAGATTGATGCAGTATTCTAAATATTGATGCAGTATTTTAAATATTGATGCAGTATTCTAAATATTGATGCAGTATTTAAATATTGATGCAGTATTCTAAATATTGAATTCTAAACATTGAAGCTAATTGTAAATGTGACCAATAAAAAGTTTAATCTTAATTTGCACTTATGGCTTTGCAATTTTTCAGGTTCTAAAAATATAAAAAAATTTTTTTTTTTTTAGAATTTGATGCAATTCTTTATTGCTTAAAAAAACTAAATGAATATAAAAATATAGTTATTTGATTTTGTTTTATTTCATAAAGTTGTGTTTACAGTTTTGAAAATTATTTTCTATTGTTAAAAACAGCACATAATAATTGATATATTCATATGATATTTCAACAACTTTCAAATAAAAACTGCAAAATAAGAGGTTAAAATTACCTGTACTTTTATTGTGACCAGAAAAGACTTAAATATGTATTACTATATAATATATAGCAAGTATAACTTATTAAAACAACTATTTTACCATGTGGTTAATGCTTTATTAAAATTGAAAATCATCAATCTATCAAGTTAAACCCAATCATGCACTTTAACATTAATTAAAATACATATCTAAAGTGTTTGTTTGAAAAAAGATGTGGTTAATGTGGACAATGTGGTTAAGTGTTTCCTTGGACAATTTAAGAGCTAATTATATAATAAAAATAAATAACAGTTCTTTGGAAGATAAGTTTTTTCATTTTCGGTTAGAAAATCAACAGATGCTAAATTATTAAGATAATTTGTAAACCATGGGCGTTTTCACTAAATTCTGTCTTATGTGAAAAGCATTTTAATGAAAAAAAAATATTTGAGTTATATAATTCAAGTTAAATTGAAAGCTAAACCCTATTCCTAGAGTTTTCTTAAACCCATTCCTAAAATGGCTTTTCACACTACCATCATCTGTTGCATTAAGGAGACCACCTAAAACTTGTATTTGCTAAACTTTTGCACACTTTTTTGTGTATTTTCTTAT
>NC_061167.1:12414630-12422708 GCF_022113875.1 Hydra vulgaris | reverse complement strand
TATATAATATATTGAATCCTTTTATTACTTGGTATAATTTTAGCAACTAAAACAAACTTGTCTTACTATAACTTTTTAGGTTGATCTGGGGTGATTAATTTGATAGATAGATGTGATTTTCTGAAGCAACTATAAAGCAACTTTGACATTAAGTATCTTCATAATGGCTAGGGGAAATTTCCTAAAATTTGGTACCCCAATAGGTTTTTACTTGAGGAATCAAAAAATAGCACCCTCAAGACTCGATTGTCTTAAGAAATGCCTCGTTTATCCAATTTTATTCAAAATTTTTGACTAAATAATAAATTAATGACTTTTGGAGGTAAAATGAAGACTGTGGCCCAAAATCTCGAGTAAAAAGTTTAATTGTATATCATTATTTTATCTTAGGTCTACTGAAAAAAAGTAGATTCATCAATTGTCTCTCTAATACTTGATCAAAGTTTGCATTTAAAGAAGTTGTCTTTTTAGAAAAATTTAAATTTTGTAACAAAAGCAATTAAAATATTTTTAAAAACATTTATTTGAGTAAAAGATCAAAAAGTGTTATTTGTTGACTAGTTTGGGACATTTATAGGCATAGTTCAAGGGAGGTCCAGGGGGCCTTGGATAAATTTCCTCCCCCCCTATCTCCCTTTTTTTTTTCTTTTTTTTTTTTAACATAAAACCCAATTTAAAAACATATTTTTTTTTTGCTTAAGTTTGAGAAACAATTTATTTTCATTATTTCAAATTGGTGAATGAAAACCTCCTATTATATGAAAAACAACCACAAGTTTTGTTTTGTTCTTTTTAAAGATACTTTACTTATTTGTAATTTCCTAAAGAATGACTCTGAATTTTATATATTTTACATTTTTTTGGCATGTAATAAATAATAAAAGTATTTAATATGGAGAAATGTGACATTGGAAAATATCTTAACATTCATTGCCACAAAACTGGATTTTCTAGAAAAAAAGGTTTTGTTCAATTTAAAGATCTTCCTAGTGAAAAACAAAAAGAAATAATATGGCGAGCAAATTTAAAAGAAAAATATAGTTCAATAAGAATTATATGTTGTTATCATGAGCAATTCTATGGAAAATATTTTGAGAGAAAAATTACTAAGTGCTGCAATCCTTTTGGAACACACGATGAAAGTAAAAAAATTGCTATAAAAGGTAATCTAACGTTATTTACAACAGAATTGATATGGAAGTTAAAAGAAAAACAATTTATCATTACAAAATGAACTGTGGTAAAAGCATTTTGCTCTAGATAAATATATATGTTTGCCCCAATTGCACTTGAAAATATGAATATTTTGTTATTTTTGGCATTTTTGGCTTAAAAATAATAATTTCCTATCATTGCAAATTCAAGTTGGCTGGGTATGTAAAAGTTGCCATTTAGTACAAGGTAAACTGTGGTAAAAGCATTTTGCCCTAGGTTAATTCTTAGGTCTGCCCCAAAGCACGCGAAAATTGGCGTTTTTCGTGCATTTTGTGGTTTTTGGAAAAAAAGTTAATAATTTCCTATAATTACAAATTTCAGTATTTACATTATTTTGTTTGAATTATTATGTTAGAAATTAATTATTTTATTTTTATATTATTATTTTAGATTTGAAAATTATTTTAGATTGGAAAAGTCAAACAACCTCGCATCTGTGAGTGACGTCCGAACAAAAATAACAAGAATGGCTGGTGTTAGTGGGTGTAAGAAGCACAAGACACGGCTGCGTACCAATTGCCTAATTTTTTGAAATCCTTCATATTTATCAGACAGCGTTCTTCCCACAAATGCTGATGTGATGAAATATTACTTGTTCCTTAAAGGCGAAATGACATATAGATCTGCAGAGATCCCTTCAATTGCTGAAGTTTCAAGTTTTGTTTCATCGAAAGTCGAAGCATTGTGGCACAAAGCATCGATTGCAATTATAACACACAAGCGGATTATGGCAAAGATAAAAGAACTTCATGACAAACATCGAAATATGCTCAAGCCCTTAAAGAGGCGAAAGAATGATCCTAACTATCAAGCAAAGATGCAAAAGTTTTGTACAGAAGCTAATTCCCAGTTGTCTGACATCGCAGTCTGCAAATGCTTGGACGTAAATCACTGCAATTGTGAGAAAAGTTTTAAGGTACCAGTTGCAAAGACCATTTTTGGAAGATCAAAGAAGTACAAGAAATATGATGATTGGATGTATAGATAAAGTTGTTACAAATTGATTAAAAGAACGCGATAATCGCAAAAGAAAACTTTCCAATATTTACAAAACTCCAACAACAGCCACTACATCTAACTCCCTATTGTCTTCAAATATTGTTGAATTCAGTTCGTCTTCTGATACTGAAACTGACAACGATACTGATGTCCATTTTTCCTCAATACATAAGGTTCCAACTACTGGAACAGCAGAGAAAATCAGATGAGAGCAAACATTCCAAATATCTCAAAGGAATGTGATCGCCATAGCATTTCAGATCGTGCTGCTGCAGCCATTGCTAGTGCCGTGTTGCAAGACGTTGGTATCGTGAATGACTGTGACAGTGTAATGGTTATTGATAGAAGTAAAATTCGAAGAGAAAGACAGAAGGTTAGAAATGAACTTCAATCCCACCTTGCCTCTAATCTAACAGGTTTGTACTTTGATGGTAGCAAGGACAAAACAAAAATGCAATTCAAGAAAGGTTCCAAGTATTATTACAAAATAGTTGCAGAATACATGTTACACTAACTCAAGAACCCCATTCAATATATGTCGGTCACATAAGCCCTGAAAATGGAACATCAGTTAAAATAGCATATGGCATAGTAGATTTCTGTGATTCGAATGAAATTTCACTAGACAATTTAGTAGCTGTCGGTTGTGATGGCACGAATGTCAACACTGGTGCGTTGGGAGATGTCATCCGTTTGCTTAAGATGAAACTCGATAGGCCTTTGCATTGGTTCATTTGCATGCTTCATGCAAATGAGCTCCCTTTTAGACATCTTTTGTGCAAGTTAGATGGCACCACAAGTGAACCAAAAGCTTTCTCAGGTCCAATTGGTAAATTACTTCCAATGCGGTAGTGGTGTAGTGGTAGAGCGCTCGCTTCATAAACGAGTGGTTCCGAGTTTGATCCCCACCACGTCCCTGGTAGTACCGCGCTCAACTCGTTTCTCTGCGCAGCGGCCTTGTTCGTCAAGGTTCGTGTTTTGGAGTTATAGAGTTGAGAGAGGGTTATAGCCACAAAATAAGTAGCCTCCTCGTCTGTAGTGGCCTTCTCGGCCTTGAGGAGGTGAAGTATAATAAAAAAATAAAAAAATAAATAAATCTGTGAAATTTTTTCTGTAAAGCATTTTTTAACTATAGAGATGAATAGTTTTGCAGATGTAAATTTTAAAGATTTAAGCACAGATCAAATGTATTTATAAAAAATGTGCCACGCAGTAAATAATGGTGAATGCCCAATAAATCTGGCAAATAAGACTCCAGGTCCTGTATTTCACTCGCGCTGGCTGACAACAGCTAGCAGAGTTCTGCGGTTATATGTTTCGATGGAAGATCCAACTGAAAATCTAGTGACTATTGCAACATTTGTTGTTAAAGATTACGCTCCTACTTGGTTTTATATCAAGAGGAAATCTTGTACTCAAGGGGCCCTCCATCTATGGAGAATGATAAACTTTTCAAGGTACCTAAAAAATGACTTAAGATGTATTGTGGATGAGGTAATTCAGAGAAATGCTTATTTCAGTCATTACGAAAACATCCTACTTGCAATGTTGACTGATGAGCGCGAACACATAAGGAAACTGGCATTCAGAAGAATCCTTGGTGCAAGGGAAAAAAACAGTCAGTCACTAAGACGCTTTCGTGTGCCGAAACTTAATTTCGAAGCAGATGACTACACTAATCTAATCGACTGGAGTGTTGTCCAGAAAAGCGAGCCCCCTGCTACAAAGAACATCTCAACTCATGAAATAAAGTCATTTGTAAATGGTGTTTCATTGACTGAACCAGTTTTAAACATTCCAGAGTTTCCATGTCACACTCAGTCAACTGAAAGACACGTTAAGCTTGTTACTGAAGCATCAGCTACTGTTTGCGGTTTTGATCGCAGAGATGGAATGATTCGTGCCACACTGGAATTGAGATCAAAGACAAAAACTTTCAACACTAAGTCTCAGTTTCAATTATAAAGATTTAAACAACTGTGAAGTTCTTGGATATATTATACATTTGTAATTTTATTTAATATGCCTATAAACAATCTGAAATATGTACGAAATTGGTTTTGTATGGATTTAAATTAAAGTACTCAATTTTCAAGTGGCTTGGGGCAGACCTAATTATTAACCTAGGGCCAAATGCTTTAACCACAGTTTACCTTGTACTAAAAGGCTACTTTTGCATACCCAGCCAACATGAATTTGCAATTATAGGAAATTATTAAATTTTTGTCAAAAACCACAAAATGGACAAAAAACCTATATTTTCGAGAGCTTTGGGGAAGACCTAAAAGTTAACCTAGGGCAAAATGCTTTTACCACAGTTTACCTTGAACTAAAAGGCAACTTTTGCATACCCAGCCAACATGAATTTGCAATGATAGGAAATTATTATTTTTTAAACCAAAAATTGCGAAATTAACAAAAAACTCAAATTTTCAAGTGCCTTGGGGCAGACCTAAATATTATTCTAGGCAAAATGCTTTTACCACAGTTCATTTTGTACCCAAAGGCAACTTTTCCATACCCCCTACTCCTCAAGGCTGAGAAGGCCACTACAGATGAGGAAGCTACTTAGTAGTGGTTATAACCCTCTCTTAACTCTATAACTCCGAAACACGAACCTTGACGAACAAGGCCGCTGCGCGGAGAAACAAGTTGAGCGTGGTACTACCAGGGACGTGGTAGGGATTGAACTCGGAACCTCTTGCTCTACACAGCAAATTGCCTGTAGCAAAACAAAAGTTTAAGAACACTATTGACAGAGTTGCAAAAACGATCTCATTAGCATATAATATTAAAGAAACTTCTTTAACAGCAGAAATAAAAAGCCCTATTTTAAACAACAACATTAACAATGACCATGATCTAGACATTTTAATGTATGAAATAAAAAAAAGAGACTGACTCTTATCGCCATAAGGTGCAAATGTTAACGCTCGCACCAAAATCATGGACACATACAAAGATATCAAGCTACTTCGAAGTGTCTGAGTATCTTGCACGAACTGCAAGAAAAGTTAAAAATGAGCATCGAATTCTATCATTGCCTGAAAAAAAAAACTGGAAACCCACTTTTATCAGAAACTGTTAATTTAGTGATTAACTTTTATCAAAGTGATGAATTTTCAAGAATGATGCCAGGAAAAAAAGATTATATAAGTGTTAAGAAAAACCAACATGTTCAAAAAAGATTATTGCTACTCAATCTAAATGAATTACATGTTGCATTTAAAAAAGACTACCCTAACGTTTGTCAAAGTTTTGTACTCTTAAACCTAAATGGTGTTTTATAACTAATGCATCAGGTACCCACAATGTATGTGTATGCACATCACCAAAATACAAAATTTCTCATTGATGCCATTAGGTGGAATAAAAGTTATAAAGATTTTATGGCATTGATTGTTTTCTCTCTTGAAAATGCAGAATGTATGTTGGACCGATGTAAGCAATGCCCTGGTATTGAAGCATTAAAAAAAATTTTAGTGCAGGAGTTTATGGACCATGAGCTTGAAGAAGATGTAGCATTCAAGCAATGGCAGAGTGCCAATCGTAAAATACTACTATTACAATCATTGCCACTAGATGAATTTAATGATTTATTATGTGACAGCATTGACAACCTTACCACTCATTCATATATTGCAAAAACACAAAGTAGATACTTAAAAAACTGTAAAGAAAATCTCAACCAAAATGTATGCTTAATTTTAGGAGATTTTGCTAAAAATTATCCATATGTTGTTCAGGATGAGGTTCAAAGCTATCACCGGAGCTATACAATTGTACTTTATTTTATAGAGAATAAACTTCTCAAACATAAATCTTTTTGTTACCTTTCAGAAGATGTTGACCATGATACAGGATTTATTTAAAAGACTCAGGAAGATATAACTATATATATCAAAGAAATCTACCTGATGTATCAAGTGTGAAATACTTTTCCGATGGTTGTGCAGCACAATTAAAAAAATTTTTAAAAATTTTATCCATCTTTGTCATCATAGTAAAGACTTTGATTTAAATGCTGAATGGGTATTTTTTGCTACCAGTCATGGTAAATCCCCTTATAATGGTATTGGTTGGATGTTAAAAGAGTAGTGTATAAAGAAAGTCTCAAACAAATAACTACTGGGCAGATTTTAGATGTTAATTTAATATACTCCTTTTGTAAAGCCAAAATAAATGGAATTTGTTTTAAGTTATTTTCAAAAGAAGAAACCGACCAAACACGATTACAATTAGAAAAAAGATATTCAGGTGGAAGAATTGTTCCTGGCACAAGGATGTATCATCATTTTATTCCAATTGCTACTAACACTATAAGTATTGATACATGCACTGAAGTATTTGATATCATTCTAAAAAGCAAACATGTAGAGATTTCATTAAACATTTAAAAAATGGATTATATTGCATGTTTTTATGATGGATTTTGGTGGGTAGGGATTGCTGAAAATGTAAGTGACCTTGATATAAAAGTCAGATTCATGCATCCACATGGACCAGGTAAAAACTTCTTTTGGCCAATGAGAAATAATGAGTGTTGGGTGCTCAATTCTGAAGTTATATGCCTAATTTCTACACCCACAACAATATCAGGACGTACGTACAACATATCTGATTTAGATTTAGAGAATATAAGCTGTTGGTTACAAAAAAAAAATTAATTATATTTAAAATAATTTTGTTTTTATTTTATTTACCCATTTTGCATTTAAAATTTGTCTTTTTCTTTTTTTAAAATCCTTGGATTGTAGGCTGAGAAGGTGGGGGTGAGGTTTAAATAAATCCTAATCTCCACCTATTATGACAATGACTATATTAGTCTTGAACTACTAAATAATACCATAAAGATATTGATTGTTAAAATGTTTGAAAAACATTTCAATATTTTTTGTTTAAAAATTTTTAACTTTTTAAATGTGAAAAAATCTTGAAAATAAGAGGTATTTATCGATTTGAAATAACTAAAATAAATTGTTTCTCAATCTTAAATTTAAAAAAATATATATTTTTAAATTGAAATTTGATAATTTTTTATTATTTATTCATTTTATGTAAAAGTAAAAAAAATAAAAAAATCTAAGGAGGAGGGGGGGAGGCATATGTCAATCAAGGCCCCCTGGACCTCCCTTTAACCATGACTTTTAATGTCCTAAACTAGTCAACAAATAACACTTTTTGATGTTTTACTCAAATAAATGTTTTTAAAAATATTTTAATTGCTTTTGCTACAAAATTTAAATTTTTTTAAAAAGACACCTTTTTTAAATGCAAACTTTGATAAAGTATTAGAGAGACAATTGATGAATCTACTTTTTTTCAGTAGACCTAAGATGAAATAATGATTTACAATTAAACATTTTACTCGGGATTTGGGGCCAAAGTCTTCATTTTACCTCCAAAAGTCATCAAATTATAAGTCAAAAATTTTGAATAAAATTGGATAAACGAGGCATTTCTTGAGACAATTGAGTCTTGAGGGTGCTATTTTTGGATTTCTCAAGTAAAACCTATTGGAGTACCAAATTTTATGAAATTTCCCCTAGCCATTATGAAGATACTTAATATCAAAGTTGCTTTGTAGTCACTACAGAAAATCACTAAAATGCTGAGTCAGCATTATTTTAACTGATGATATCTCTGGACCATGTGTATTTTTGACTAAAATTTTTGCAGTTATTATTTTTTATTATGGACTGCAAGTGGTGTAAAAATGAACAAGACGTAAGGGTGTCATGGTCTGGATGATTTCATATGGAATAACCCTAACTTTTAGCTGGGATATGCAATAGATTTTCAGTAGTTTTTCAAGGGCTCATCAGTATATATTGTTACTCTATTGTTTCGATATGACACTTTTT
>NC_061167.1:12267130-12407130 GCF_022113875.1 Hydra vulgaris | reverse complement strand
ATATATATATATATATATATACATATATATATATATATATATATATATATATATATATATATATATATATATATATATATATATATATATATACATATAATCTTATATACAAATATTAAAAGGTATAAAAGTAAAAGTATATATATATATATATATATATATATATATATATATATATATATATATATATATATATATATATATATATATATATATACATACATACATACATATACACATATAATCTTATATACAAATATTAAAAGGTATAAAAGTAAAAGTATAAACTAAACTTTTTTTTTATAAATTTACAACAACAAGATTACAACAAAATAAGCAAAAATACAATAAAAAAGTTAAATTTATAATTAAGAGTTAATAAATTTATTATTAAAAGCTATTAAATTTAGTTATTAAAAGTTATTAAATTTAGTTATTAAAAGTTATTAAATTTATTGTTAAAAGTTATTAAATTTAACTATTAAATAATTTAACAAAAGGTTAACAACTAATGGTAACTATTACGTGAAAAGTGATATTTTATAATGGTTTAATTGTTTGTTCATATCTGGATTTTTCCATTCAATGAAACTTTCCTTAATATTAAGCTTAAATTTATTGGAGGCAGAATCCAATATCAAGAAAAAGTCATTATTATAATTATTAAAACAATTATTATTAACATTAAGATGTTTTTATATGTGTGAGTTTTTGTCTCTGCTGTAGTGTTCAATCATTCATGTTTTTAAGGTGGCGAGAAGTTTCGCCCATGTAAATATAAATATAAAGTGTTGAAACACAATTCGGAAAAAGAAAATGAAAAGTTTTTGAAGATAAATCAAAAGAAATTAAAAAGTTTAACAAACTGTAACATTTAAAGTCCCTTTAAATTTTCGAATATAATAACAAATCTCTCTTCTTATAAGCTCTCTAATGAAGAAACAGATATACTTGAAAATGGTTTAAGTTTTTCACTTACACCAAAACATATTAATTGCGCTGATATATACACGTCTTTTGAGCTAATTAACCAATTTCTTCAGAATAACTTGAAAAATAAGGAAGATTCAGGTATACTTAAAACTTTCTTAGCCACTTCTGATTGGAATAACTATCATCCATTTAAAGAAACCTTAAAAAAGCATGGAATATTAAAAAAGTTACAAAATAACTCAGACATCATATTAAAACCAGAGAAAGAAAAATGATGTTGTCATTCTAGACAGAAAAACATATGAGAAAAAAATATACAAAATAATAAACAATCAAACTAAGTTTAAATAACTTAATAAAGATGTTACTATTAGTAGGGAAACACAGCTTCATAACTTTTTAAGAAAATTAAAAAATAAAGAATTTTTCAATGATGTAATATATAAAAAACTTTATCCTTCAGGTTCACAACCTGCTCGTATTTATGGTCTTCCAAAAAAGCATAAATTATGTACTGAAAAACCAAATTTAAGTTTCATACCTATCGTTTTGTCAATCGGCACCTACAATTATCAATTAGCTAAGTTTTTAAGAGATTTACTGTCACCTATAATAGCTTCAGAGTTTTGTACAAAAGATTCATTCAGTTTTTTAAAAGATGTGAATCAAGCTAACATTCATGAAAAATGCTTAGAATCTTATGACATCACAAGCCTATACACTAATGTACCTCTTCGAGGAAGCAATAGTAATCTTAAAATTATCAAAGCTGATTTAAAGAAACTCTACATCTTTGCAACATTGCAATCACATTTTCAATCTAAAAAACAGATTTGCTAATTTATTTATGGGTTATTTTGAAGAAAAATGGATAATATCATACAATGGAGTCAAGTCAGTACTTTACAAACATTATGTTGATGATATTTTTGCCACATTTCTATCAGACAATGCATGTTATCTTCTTGACTATATCAATAAAAAACATAATTCAATATCTTTTAATATGGAAAAGGAAAATGAATCTAATATCTCTTTCTTGAACATTAACATAAACAAAGTAAACATCCTTATCTACCTCTATTTTTCATGAGGAAACATATTCAGGTCTTTATACTTCCTTTTGTAGTCTCATCTCTTTTTTACGTTAAATAAAATTTAATTAAATTGTAATTAAAGGTAAATTTTATTAAAAGCTTAATTGATAGAACCTTTAAAATTAATAATACTAAGTATTATTAATTTGGTTTTTATTGGTTTTTATTATGACATTAAAAATCTTTTTAACATTATCAAAAACAACTTGTATCCAACTTGATTTTATGAATAAAAATTTTAATTTTTATCTTACCAAAAAAACTATTTCTACTAATCACCACAAATCCGAAAACCAATAAATCATTTAAAACTACTTTACACTTCCTTATGTTGGTAATATACCTAATCAAACAAAAAAGAGTTTAAAATCTATCATTAAAAAACATTGTAAACTTATAAACATTAATTTACTTTTTACCTCATTTAAAATTTCTAATATGTTTTCACCAAAAGATCCTCTGTAGAGTTCAGTTCATCTGTTGTTTAAAAATTTGTTTGTGCAGGATGTAATTTCTCTTATATAGGCGAAACTTCTTGCTATCTTAAAACACGAATGATTGAGAGACAAAAACTCACACATATACAAACATCTCTATGCTAACAATAATTGTTTTATTCTATATATATTATTGCTGAACTTAATCCAGTTAGTGTTAGTAGTGCCCATTTGAGTGTGCTTGACATGGAACCCTTGGTAGCCATTGCTACCATTGGTAGTGGCAAGAAAGAGTGGCAGCACATTTTGTTTTAAGAAAATGTGAACGAAAGTGTATGAAAATATGAAATTAAGTAATATTAAAACATACTGAAATATTTATCAAGTTTTACAGCTTGACTTTCACTTGAAAATTGCATTGCGTAAAGCTCTCCTTAATTTTAATCTATAGCATTTATTTCCGTTAAAAAAAATTATTATATACTTTTGAAAAATTTTGCGTGCCAGCATGACCAAGTGAGAGTCAACATGCCAGTGTGCTAAGTGGTTAGCGTGCAGAGCTTCTGAACATCAAAGGCGTAATTTGAGTCCTACCACTGGCAACTTTTTTATTTTTTTATTTTATAAGATTTTTTAAAATACAATATACTTTTAAAGTTTTATAGAGATTTTATACAAACATGTTTTTTTTTGTTTTTTTTTTAATTATTCACCTCCTCAAGGCCCAAGGGGGCCACTACAGTCGAGAAGGCTACTCATTTTTTTTTTTCGTTTTTATTTCTTTATTTTTTTTTTGTTGTAAATTGTGGTACAACCCTCTCTCAACTCTTTAACTCTGAAACACGAACCTTGACAAGCAAGACCGCTGCGCAGAGAAATTAAGTTGAGGGCGGTACTTCCAGGGACATGGTGGGAGTTGAACTCCAAACCTCTCGCTTACAAAGTGAGCGCTCTTACCACTACATCACTACTGCATAAACTATATGTGTAACGATATTATACATTTTAACAAACAAAAATGTTTTTAAAAAAGCTAAAAATTCTAAAAACATCAAAACATTGGGAGAAAAAACTTGTTTCATGTGTTATGATTGAGATACTTATGTTATTAATGGTAATTAGTCTTAATAAGCTGCGGATGGTCTGAAAAAAAAAGTCTGAAACTTAATAAAAAAAAAATTAAGTAATACAGTCCTGCTTGTGGCTAGAAAAAACTTCAAAACTTTCTTTTGACAATGAAATGTTTTTTTGCTACATTTATGTTTTTACTATAATTATATGGCACTTAACCACCCCTATATAAACAATATATATAAACAAATATGCAATTTGTTTATATATATATATATATATATATATATATATATATATATATATATATATATATATATATATATATATATATATATATATATATATATATATATATATATATATATATATATATACATATATATATATATATATATATATATATATATATATATATATATATATATATATATATATATATATATATATATATATATATATATATATATATATATTGTCAATAAATTGTAAAAAACCCACATATATAAAGTTTTATTCAGGATCGTATGTAATAAAAAAGTAAACTTTTCTAATAATTCTTTTCTAAAAGTCTTTTGTTGCTCAAGTTGTTTTGTTTTGATTTCTGTCTGTATGTTATATTTAAAAAAATTGACAAAATTGAAAAAATATGAAACATATTGTCTCATTCAATTGGATAATTTGAAACATCAATTGCTAAAATTATGTCATCTGCTTTTTAGACCATTAAAAATGATAGACGCGGCTTTTTCCTAAATCATTGAAGCCACAATTTTTTTGCGTATATGACGTCATTTTGTGGTAAAAAAAACTAGAAAAACAAACTAGAATTAAAATTTTATTTAAATTTAAAAAAAAAACTCCTTCTATTAAAGATATATGGAATATATTTTTATGGGATATATTCTAATAAAGACTAAACTATTTGTTTATTAGTATTGTAATAAATACAAACTCTTATCCATTATTAAAATTAGTTAAAAAATGAAAGATAAATTCAAAAGGAAACTCTACGCATAAAAGTTTATTTTGCCACAAACTGACATTAATGCGCAAAATTTTTCTGGCTCAACTATGCGTTTATAGCGTTTAATTTCTTTAGCTTATTATTATCTTTTATTCTTTAGCTTTAATCATAATCTTAAGAATTATCTTTTTTTTATGTTTTAGTGGTCTAAGAT
Organism: Hydra vulgaris; assembly: GCF_022113875.1. Classification (NCBI taxonomy): domain Eukaryota; kingdom Metazoa; phylum Cnidaria; class Hydrozoa; order Anthoathecata; family Hydridae; genus Hydra; species Hydra vulgaris. Next base: position 12,402,411 of record NC_061167.1, on the reverse strand, counting down.
CTTCTTAGTTCCATTTGTATAGCGTTATGTACAAACGTTTGTAAGTGTAAATGTCTTTAGCATATGTTGAGTTTGCAGACATTATATGGAATTGCGTATAATATATCTATAAAATGAGAAAACTTTAAAATCTTATTTTAAATTTTAGAAATCTTTTTTGCTATATTAATTTTTTTTTGCTATAAATATATAAGAAAAATTTCAAAATTTTTTATGCTAAGGAGAGGTCTTAAACGCCCCAAAACAACACTGATGACAGCGCATTTAACCACTGACCTATCAATGAAATCCATTTAGCAGAAAAACAAACCTAATTATATGTCTCTTATAAGCTCTACGTATGCGGAAAATATGCACATGTTAAGTTTTTTGCTCTAGAAGGTTTTTTTCAGAACAAATTATTTTACTAAAAAATATTGAAGTAAATAAAGAATAGGTATAGAAATAATCAGTGTGGAATAAATATGTATAGAAATGTTGGGTTTGGTAAAGACTACGAGTCTTTACCAAACCCAACCAGAGTCTTTACAGGTTTTTATGAATCTGGAGAGCTAGGATATATAAAAAGTTTGGAATAAACTTACAAGGACCTGTATTTTTACATGACCTATCTCAGCTAGTAATTGTAATAATGATATTAGATTCCAGGCCACCAATAAATTTGAGCTTAAGATAAAGGATAGTTTGTTTATTGAATGGAAAAATCCAGATATGAAAAAACAGTTAAACCATTATAAAATATCACTTTTCACATAATTGTTACCATTTCATTAGTAGTTAACCTTTTGTTAATATTATATTTATTTATTAGTTATTAATATTATCTTTATTTATTAGTGCTTTATTTTATTTTATTTCCTTTTTTTTTTTTTCTTTGCTCTTTATTTTATTTGAAATTCGTTCTATGTTTTATTTATAGTTTTTTTTTTTTTGTATTTGTTTATTTATTTATTTATTTATTTATTTTAAGTGTTACTCCATTGACTAGTTTTTAACTATATGAGTGACACCTAACCTTATGTATATGAGTTTATAATATATTATTGCAATTATATCTTACTTTATGGCTAAATAAATGGATTAATGTGTAATGTATTTTTCAAATATATTTTTCATATTATATTTGTATTTAACTATATATTTAATTATATGCGAAAAATTTTAATTATATGACTTTTTAATTATAAGCTAATAAAAAGTCAAAATATTTAAAAAATAATATAAAGAACTTCAAACATCATTTAGCAAATTAAAAAAAAAAAAAAACTAATATAAAACTTTGGTTTAAACAAAACACATCAAGAGATAAAAATAGTTAATTTCTTTTTATGATTTTCTTTAAATTAAAAATTTTTAAAGTTATTATCAAAAAAAATTTTATTTAAAAAATAATTGGTAAAATTTTAGTTTTATTTCAAAATAAAAATTGAAAATATTTAAAAACAATTAAAAAAAATAATCATGATTAAATCATGCCTTAAACATAAATATAAATATAATACTTTTAAATAAATATAAATACTTTTAGTTTTTCAAGATAAGGTTTTTAAAAGTATTATATAAATCACAATTGGGAGGTAATCCACTGATATTAAGGGAGAAATGAGGTAGCTGTTGTCATTAAAACTATTTAAAGTAGGAAGAAAGTCTATAAGCATCAACATTAATAAGTTTATTGCTTTTGAGCTTTTCAACAAAAATTTCAAAAAATGTCAAAAATTAAGTTTTAAGCCAAGTTTAAAACAAAATAAGTTTTTAAGATCTTTCAACGGTTTCTATCTATAAAGAGAGGTCTTTATAAATAATCTGTTAAAAAATCGTTTGTCAAGGTCAAATGTTTTTATTCATTTTGTTCAGTGAATCATAGCGAGGTCCATAAATCAATAATAAGTATAATCATTTTACAATATTTAGATTAGGAAAGAGCCAAAATTTACCTTGATGAGCCACATTACTGATGACCCAGAAAGTGCTTTTTCACTTAAAACAGATGCAAACCTTGACCATAGACTACAAGATCATGCTCACTTTATGATCGCATGTATTTATATGATTACTAGTACTGATTCAGTTCTATCCAATAATTCACCAAGATGTGTTTGGGTGAAAAAACTGATTTTAAAATTTGGATCACTGAACTGTTAAATACTTATGCATTAATGAGATGATTATGATCTGAATGAAATAATCGTCACGCACACATATGGATTATGAAATATGAATAGTCACACTATTATAGCAACATTATTATATTGCGGAGACATTTGCTAAGACTTTTAATTATAATTTTAATGATTTCCTCATTTTAATTAAAATAACAAAACGGTAATGTAAAAAGGAGCTACTTTGTCTTATATAGCTACTTCCTCAAATTTTATGGATGTTGTATATTTATTATCATACAATTTTTCTAGTTTTACACAAATAAATTTGCTTATTTACTTTATAAAGTAAATTTAAAATTAAATTAAATATTGAAAAAACAATTTGCTTAAAATCTTCACAAATTTTTTATATGTACTTAATTGTTCCAAAAACAGCTGATGGGCAAATTAAGTTGTATTTGGAATTAAAAAACAAACAAACAAAAAAAGCATTTTTTTTATTTTCAGAAGTAATTATGCAAATATATATGATTCAAAAAAATATATATAAATGTTCAAAGTTTGAGAAAGCTACCAAAAATAATTGAATGAAAATAAAATTTAAATAAAATGATAAAAAAGGATAAAAATAATTTTTAAAGTTACAAAAATAGATAGATATGTAAATCTATGAGCAAGACACGTTACTTACAAATTCAGTTAAAAATTGTTTCTTTAGCAATAAATCTATGAGAAAGACATTACAAATGACTTGGTGACTGATGATTGGTGGCTTTAAAACTCACAAGTTCTCATGTTATTTACAAATTTAGTAAAAAATAATTTCTTCTATATTTTTTGCATTTTAACTTTCCTGCGATAAGTTGGTCCAATGGTTTAATAAACTCGATTAAAGAATAATCAGGTATTGAGGATAAATGTTCATGAAATGTATGGCGAGTTATTTAATTATTCAGAAGAAGCATGTAATTTATATATTCCTATAAATACATCATACAAAAACTCATCATCAAAAAACCTGCAACTAAACAAAGACCTTATCTCACTCATTAGAGAGAAACAGAATTTATAGTACAGATATTGTTTGAGTAAATAGAAAAATTCAAAGTTTTGTAGCCAATATAAACAATTATCAAAAAAAGTTTCATTTAAAATTTCCATAACAAGACGAAAATATGAACTAATGAGTGTGGTTAAAGCTAAAAAGAATCTAAAGATTTTATATAGATATATGAATTCACAAAAACATATAAAAGATTTTGCAAAAGCTCTGCAACTATCAAGATGCGAAATAACTCAAAATCTAGAAGAGATTGCTGCTATACTGAATTCAAAAATTCAAAATGGTTTTGTTAAAAACAGGTCATGTACAACAAATTTAAATGAAACTCTGGATTATATTACAAGAAACTTTGATCAAGGAATTGCTGCTGAAGTAGTTTTACTTGATTTTGATTGATTTTGCAAAAGCATTTGATACAGCTTCATATCAATGACTTATCTCAAAACTTAAAGCAATGGTGTTTGTTGCTTGGCACTTCTTTGCTTTCGAGCTTCTTTATCTAGCAAAAGGTAGAGAGTTGTTATGGGAGATGTTTCAAATTAGGCTGAGGTGTATAGTGGAGTTCCTCAAGGCAAAAGTTTAAAAGTATCAAGTCCACTATTTTTTATACTTTATATAAATGATTTTCCTGAGTCTCCGAAAAATATTTCAAAATTGTATGCTGATGATATAAAAATCATGTTAATTGGTTCCTCTGATGAGTTACATAATAAACTACAGCACAACTTAAACTATGCATATGCAAGGACAGATTGATTACAGACAGACATTGACACAATTAGTTGCTTAGTTTTAATATTGGCAGATGTTTAGTTATGCACTATGAGTATAATAAATAATTTATACAAATTCAGAAAATTAGTTTTTTCAGACAACTTGAAGTGGAAAAATCAAGTATTATTAAGTGCAAGCAAAGCAAATCGCATGTTGGGCATAAAAAGGAAATCTTATACTTGAGGCAGGACTTTTAAAATGTCTAAATCTTTATTTTATTTAACCACTTATTAAGTTATTGCCAGTTTAGAAAGAGTACAGCGTCGTGCCACTAAATAAATACCTTAAATCAGTAAATTATGCAATAAAGATTGATTTACTTGTTTTAAATTGCCCTCAATTGTTAAAAGAAGACAATGAGGCAACATGATACAACTGTATAAAAATCTGTAAAGATTACAATAAATAAGTTTAATTTGAAGAAAATTATTCCTTCAAATCAAATTGTACTTGTGCCATAGCATAAAATATTCTAAAGAATTATCTATACATAATTACAGAGGAAACATTTTACTAAATCAAGCTGCAAGCTATTGGAATGAACAGACAAAAAATGTTGTTAAAGCTACTTCAGTAAATTCTTTTAGAGCAAGACTAGATCGACGTGAGTCAAATCACCACAAAAAACAGCTGTCTTAGTGTGATAAAAACCACACTCACTGGTAGCAATACCAGTCACATCATAAACTTATGCTAATACTAATACTAAAAAAGTTGAAATATATATTTATATATTTTTTTAAATATATATTTTGCATATTTTAATATATATAACCAGGTGATGTGTATACAATCCACTGCACTATTCCCTATTTAGTCAATATTGAATATATATTATATATAATAAATATAACTGTTTAAAAATCAACAATAAAAACTCAACATTTCACAATCTGCCCAAAAATGCTATCCAGTTCTCAAAATGAGTGAAAAATTACACATTTTGTGAAATGCACAATTTTGCAATCTGTACGTAACATAGACAATTCAAATAGAAAGTTATGTAAATAAGTCAAACAGTTGTGTAGATAACTCAGATTAAAAGTTAAAAAAAAGATATTAAAAATATTTTTAGTTTAATTTAAAAAACTTTGTTTTTAAGACCTGATCAATGTTGAATGTTCAATCAGGGTAACAAAAAGACAACACAAATGTTTGTTGGGGTTATTGTAAGTATAACTAATGATAATATGTTTGAGGTATGGCATATAAAAAAATAGAACTTATTGAATACTCTTTGAAAAAGAAGATTTAAACATCATTAAAGATAAAACAATTATTTAATGTTTTTATTAAATCAGGGTGGTCACACAAAATTTTCATAAAAAAAAGAGGATATTAGAGGATTTTAGAGGAGATTTTGCATCAAATTTAGAGGATTTTTAATCGCGAAAAATTTTTAATAAAAGTAGAGGATTTTAGATGAGATTTTTATATAGGTTTAACATCCATGTTTTGTCACATGGGTGGCTCTAAAAGACTTTTAATTTGCAATTTATTAAGTTAAATGACTTAGATTGCTGAGGCAATTTTTACAACCCAATCTATGCCTTCCTGGCATTAACCAGTTTTGCAGACCAGGGTATTCATAACATACTAAAATCAATAAATGAAATTTAATTACATGAAATAAAAATTTATATATTTTTTATTACAGAGAATACTCTCTTTGTCAATTCCAGCTCTTTTCAAGGCATTACATTTGGATAAGATAGTTATATCATTCTTTTTTTCTGCCTCAAATGCAAAGTTATCAGCATCTTTTTGAAGCTGGATAATATTTTTTTCCAAAGAGGCAACCTTAATATTTATTTCCTGAATTTCTAAAGCAATCTCAATCTCTTTTTCATTCTTCTTCTTCCTCAATTTGATTTTAGATTTATGAACAAGTGGTTGTTGATATTTTTGACAAGAAGATTTAACATACGATAACAAATTCTTTGACATGGGAAAACTGTGAGGTTCAAAACTTTTTCATTTCATATAGTCTAATATTAATCGTTGAGAAATAAGACTTTCCATGTCAAGATTTTCAACAAGAAGCATTTTATTTTCAGTAAATCCTTGTTTAACAGTTGCCTGACCGTGAGATAGAACTAAAACAATTTGGGCAACAGACCAAAGAGATTTTTAGTTAGGATCTGAACCAATGTGCTTCCAGAGAAACGAGTCTAACCGATCTTTAGATTCTTTAAATTCTTTGAATAGTTCTGTGCTAACCGTTACAAAATTTGACAAAAATTTTGAGTCAAATTTTGTCAGTTTTTCAAACCAACAAGGATTTCAAGCATTTTGTCTAATAAAGCTGTTGATAACGCTGTCGGTTCCAACATAACTTAAGGAGACAAACAAGAAGTACTTCAAACAAGATTATTTTTCAATATACTTTTTTGTGTAAAATGCGTACATATACTAGATAAGAACTGTAAAGTGCCATACTGAAGATTGGGTAAACGACCATCGCTCAACTTTCCATTTTTTTTCAAAACTCTGATATCATGTTTTATAGCAAAACCAAGATCAACAGACTCCAATAACACTTGATTAACTTTATCAGTTAACTTTGAGCAGCTCATATACAGAGTTTGCTTTTTCTAAAACATCCTTTCTCAAAAAGCGGCTGCATAAATTACGAAGGACATTGTCTAGGGACTCTGTAAGAAATGGCACCATTGGATTGTCGGTTTGAAAAATAATTAAGAAATCATTTAATGATGTTGTGATTTCCTCAAAAAATCTAAGTTTCATTGGTATAGTGACACCTTCCACAGCTTTAGCAAGACAATCAAAACTGGTGTTTTGTCCAGGCTTTCCGTTTCCAGGTTGCTTCGATTTTGGTAAGCCTTTCCAAAACTTTAAAACTTCAATTATATTAGGCCAAATCATTTGGGCACGTTTGGAAACATTTCTATTTTCAATCCATCTGTGTGCACAAAATTTAAGAGGGTAATTGGAAAAAGTAGCAGCTGTTAGACATTCATAGTCAGCTCATTTACATTTTTAAATTTACAGCCCGTCAGTAGGAACTTGGAGGACTTTACTACGATCCAAAGAACTTGAACAATTATTATATTTTGAAAAAACATCACCAGGAGATGCTTTACCCAAGAACTCAGAACTCCAACAAGATGTTTTTACTTTATTTTCTGTGTCATCCCAAAAAAGAACATGTAAATCTATTTGACTTTTTTTAGAAATTTTGTTATAAGATTCATCAAATAATGTGATATAATAAGGAACTTTGTTCAATTCGTTTAGCATTGTTTCTTTAACAAAAGAGGGCAACACCGTGACATAAAATGTAACTGCAATTTGTTTTTCCACAAGTGAAACTTTGAGCAATTTGACTGTCTGGAAACATGGAGCAAAACAGTTTACTTTTTGATTCTGAAGAACGGTAAGAATATTTATATTTCAAAACTTCTAGTGACCAAATTACCTCTGCATTTAATATCTGATCTCTTGACATCATATCAATTAAATTTGTTTGCTTTTGAGCTGTTTTTTATTCTAGTGGATTAGTTCCTTCAGAAAACCTTTTGAAAAAACTTGTCTTACTGCTATTAGATTGACATCTTTCCACATGTTTCTTCCCTTTTGCATGCTGCTTTATTTTTATTCCACTGTTTGCAATGCTAAAGGACTTCGAACAAACTTTACAAAATGCACTTGCTTCATCTTTTTTATCTTTTTGCAACCAGCATTTGAACTCCTCTTCAATGAGCCACAAGTCTTTAAATTTACTTTTATACTTAGGCATTATTTACACCTTTCTAAACAAAACAAATAAATTCTTTATGGTAGACATACTAAAAAATAACTACATTCAAATCAATTTCTACGCATATAAACTCTTTAAAATTGTTTTAAGAATAAGAAAACCTTTTAAAAAATGTAACTAATATAAACATTAATACTGTAACTAAAATAAAAATCTGCTAATCGAAACAATACAATATTATTTTTAAATAAAAATATATTTATTTTTAATATTTTTAAAAATTGAGTAAACTTCAAAAAAAAAAAAAAAAAAGAGGAGTTATAGAGGAGAATTGATCATATTTTCAACTTTTTAGAGGATAATAGAGGACTTTAGAGGAGATTTTTCAAAAAAAGAGGACTTTAGAGGATTTTAGAGGAACTGTGGCCACCCTGTAAATGTTTAATTTAAAAATTATTTTAAAAGCGAGTAAAAAGAAATGAGTAATTTATATATATATATATATATATATATATATATATATATATATATATATATATATATATATATATATATATATATATATATATATATATATATATATACATATATATATATATATATATATATATATATATATATATATATATATATATATAAATATATATATATATATATATATATATATATATATATATATATATATATATATATATATATATTTATATATATATATATATATATATATATACATATATATATGAAACACAGAACTAACTACTAACCTTGTTGCCAACCAATGTTTGGAAACTTTTTATTAAGGCTTGAAGCAACTACTTCATCTAGAGGGGCAGCACCAACAATCACTTTTTGCAATGAAGATATGTTATAATCATCAACAATTGGGTTTGATTTCAAAAAAAGAGCAATTGGTGGAACAATAGGTGCTCTTTGAATCTAAAAGAATATCTCAATAAGAATATTTCACATTCTTCAAGAATATTTTAGTAAACGTATCTTTGAATTTAAAAAGCCAAAGTTAGGTTAAACAAATATAAAAAAGTTAAATATAATCATTAGCCTAAATAATAAATAAAAAATAAATAAAGTATAGTCTAGTAAAGTAGTAATAAAAAATATTTACTTAATATTAAAACATTAAACTGTTATTTAAATGTTATATCATCAAACAAATATTTAAATAAATAATGGTTTACAAAATCAATTTTTTAAAAAATAGAGAAAATGAATATATAACTTTTATCATATATACTATCAGTCAAGAGTTTTCGATCACTATTAAAAATAATTTAAAGTGCAAAGAAAATACTATTAACAATGTTTAATTTCAAAGTAACGCAATAAGTGTGCTAAAATTTTGCAACTATTTTAAATTATTTTTTAATTTTAATTTATAAAATGGATCAAAAATACAAGCTTAGTAAAAAAACTAGTGCAGACATCCAAGCCAATTTCGATGTCAACTGTGCAACACTGTCTCCAAAATTATTGATTAAAAAAAAAAAATATGTGTATTATGTGTAGCGGTGGTTGTTCTGTGACAGTTAGGGGTTGCTTTGCTGGTCACAATGGGATTTATATTGGAGATTAAGTCAGAATTGAGGGAACTCTTGATAAGACTCATTATTTCCTTCTTCAGCAACATGTTTTTCTGTCTGGACAAAGAATCATAGACAATCGATCACTTTGTTAACATAATGATTTTTTAGCATAAAGAATTGCTTAACTTTTATTAAAATAGATATCAACCCTAAACAAAGACCAAAATTGAGTAATAATTATCTTTTATTGAAAGAACGTGCAAAAATATTATCATATATAGAGTGGGTTGCTCAGTCACCAGGTTGCAATCAAATAAAGTTTTTATTAAAGCAACCAACCTATCAAGAAGTCTGGGAAAACTTGCAACAGCATTGGAGTGCAACACTATCACTTACATTTAAGAAATTAGTGGAAAGAATGTGGAAAGTTTGTGCAGCAGTTTTAATACATAAAGGTTACTTTAAAGAAATACAAAATTTTTTTAAAAAAAAGTTATTAGATGAACTAACTGGTAGTTGTTGAACTAACAGAAAGTGATTGGACAGCATATTTGTAAAAAATCTATAATTTTTTAAACAATGTTTTTTAATATTATTATTAATGTATAATAAATATACTAATATAAACTATTTAATATTAATATACTTAATACAGGCTTTGTTACAAGATTTCATTGCGTAACAGAAAACCATAACACATGTAAACATAACTCAACAAAGCTTACATATTTACATCGTTAAAATTTAAATTGTGTCACACCGCATTTTAAAGTACCACATTATAATTAAATTTAATTTTATACCATGTTAAAAATCTTTTAAAAAACATAACTGTAACACATATTATTTATGACATCAATCAATCAATCATTTATTTCTGAATTCAGATTTTACATTCTAAGATGTTTACAAATAGTAAATTTACTAATATAAAGTAAACACCTATTAATGTTAATAATATCTAACTAAAACAATTATAATGCTAATTTACAAAATATATAATAGCAATAATAAACTTTATAACATAAAAATAACAATGTTAATAATAATAATAATAATAATAATAATAATAATAATAATAGCAATAATAGCAATAATAATAATGATAACAATAATAATAAGCAATAGTAATGACAACAAAATATATCATAGAAATTAAAAAAACAAGACTAAAGACAACAAAATTGATTATAGAAATTATAAACATTAACTGTATCTTTTTAAAAAAAAGTAGAATAAACTGGTTTTAAGGGTTAAGAATGAATTGTGAGCTTTTAGTTCATAAGGAAGGTTGTTCCAAGTTTTAATGCTTTGATATTTTATAGATTTATGCCTGTAATTATGAGACCGGTGTTTAGAAACAGACAGGTTTAAATTACTATTAGAAAGAAGGTGATAATGAGTGTTGGCACTTTTGGAAAAGAAATTGATAAAAGGTAACGTTAGGTTATTGTGTTGGTGGTTCCAGACAAATTGACAGTTTAAAAATTTAATATAGTCACACAGTTTTAATACTTTGGAAGTTAGGTAGAGCACATTAGGATTAAAATTAGTATTCTGGAAATAAATAATTTTCAAACCTTGTTTGAGAGGTGACCTAATAAAAGCATGTTGATGGAACTGCCCTAATACTTGGAATGCATATCTAAGATGTGAGCCAAAAATAGCATGGCATATGTTCAAGAGCGTCTCAAGATTAACATAACAGCGAATTTTGGCCAACATGCTATTAGATCTACTTATTTTCATTGCTAAGTCTTTACAGTGGGATAAAAAGGAAAGATTTAAATCTATTTTTATACCAAGATATTTAATTGAGTTAATAGGTTCAATTTTTTTGCCACTTAATTTAAAGCTCATATGTTTATAGATTTTTTGTTATATTTAATTTAAAAATAAGGAGTTCAGTTTTATTAGAGTTTAGAAAAAGTTTGTTGGAGTGATCCACTGAACTAAATTGGCAAGATCATGGTTAATGTTTGTTAATTTTTTTGAGGGATTTATTAACTAGCATTAGATTAGTATCATCAGCAAAGTGGTAAACAGTAGCAAACTTAATGGATGTATGAAGATCATTAATATAAAGAAAGAAACGCAGTGTTCCCAATACTGAACCCTCACGAACACCATTAGAACATTTTACAAGGGTAGATTTTGTGTCATTGATAGAAACAAATTTTGTTCTTTCGTTTAAATATGTAGTAAACCATTTAAGGGGTATGCCTCTGATCTCATAATATTCTAATTTTTTCAAAAAATTGTATGATCTATAACTTCAAAATTAGTTATTTGAAAAAAATTATTTTTTTCTTATCATTTATTTCTCAAAACAAACTTGAACATAAAAAAATCATTTTTTGTTTGCTTTCTCACAATTTAGTTTTTTTGTTTTTATAAGTATTTACTGAAGCAATTATTAAATATTATGAACAATTTATAGATAGATTTCATCAGTTACTAAGCTAATATTGGTAAACTTAATTTATGATCATAAATGAAACGTATGTCAAAAGAACTTATCGTGATACAGAATTATTCTTTAAAAAATATTATTTAAAAATTGAATTAATCAGATAAAAAAATTTCAATTCCATTTGTGAAAAGAATTCCTTATAAAAAACTCTTATTTGAAAAAGTAAATTTATTTGGTTGCTTTGACATTATAATAAATGTTGGGAAGACTTTAATGTTTATTAAACACAATGTTTTTTTAGTAAAAAAGTTACAATGATATTTTACATTTCTTCAAAATAAAAATAAAACTTTTAATAAAACTTTTAATCTTAAAATCATATTTAACTTTAATTTTTTTTTAACTAAAACACTTTAATTAAAATTGATGAAAAGTTTAAACTTAACATTTAAACTTAAATTTAAACTTAAAATTAAATATGTTGAAAAATTCAAGTTAAATATGAAAAAACATTTAAGTTAAATATGTTCTAAAATTTAATCTTGGAGCATTTTATTTTTTTATTAACTTCGTTAGGCAATTTTCAAGTATAAAAAAATTTTTTAACTATGTTATTTAACTTTAATTTAATGTTTTCTTTTTTAAATTAAACTATTTTACAATTGCAATAAAAATACTTTTTTACAATAAATACTTAGACTATGACAATGTTGGCCATGATGACATTATTTAATTGTTAGCTACATTGTTAGTAGATCATTGGTTGCAGTCTAACATAAGTATATTATTAGCCATGAAAGTTGAAAATGTACAAAAAAATTCATCAAAAATAAATCCATCAAAAGAAAATGAAAACAGCAAACTGAAAAGTGATCTTATTTATCACTTAGTTTCAAAAATGGTTGACAAAATTCTATTAATGGTTGAAAACATTCTATAATTTTGTAACTATAAAAATATGTTATAACAATAAAATATAAAATAGTTAACAGGGCTTGGAGCCAAGGTCTAAAAATTGGTTCTGACTCCATTAGATTTTTTGGCTCCAGCTCTGGCTCTAGCTCCAGAGCAGCTCCGCAAAAAAGAAATTTCTTTAAAAATGTTTAATGACAGTAACTTAAGGCTTATTTTGTTAATCAAAATCTTGATTCATCCTTAAAAATAAAATATCTAAAAGATCAGGTTTGAGTAAAGAACACAGATTGATTGATACAAACTTAAGGGCAGAAAAAAGCCTTTCTACACTTGTTTGTGAGATAGGTATGCAAGGGACTACTCTGCGCGCTTCTTATATTCTTTTTGGGTATTCTCACTTCCCTCAAAAACTGAATTTACGTTTAGACGTTCCATTTCTTTTATTACCTTACAGTCATCCATAAAATTTGTATTAAAAGTATTTTTATCATTAAAATTAATTTTGGCCAAACTTTTTTTTTTTTCTTTTTCATTTTTCTCCTTTTCAAACTAATCCTCTTAGGATTAGTTTGAAAAGGAGATGTAGATGGCTTAATAGTATTTCTTAGGGAGATGTAGATGGCTTAATAGTATTTCTTATTTCTGGAATTGTTATTATATTCTTGGCACCTCGTTTAAAAACTCGTATCTGGTTGTCTTCCAACACAGGCTTGGTCGGGAAGCCTGTGTTGGAAGACAATAATATTTTGTTACAAAAAACTGGCCAGATTTTTTATTCGTTTTGAGAATATTTAAGTTTATGTATGTTTCCTTGTTTTTCCGCAAAATAATAACTAGGTTCATTATTTTATCGTAAATTTTAAAATAATTTGTTTTACGGACTTTCATGGAAACATACATAAACTCGAATTCTCTTAAACATCTTTGTGCGGAAAAATAAAAAAAGAATATTCACTAACACAAAAAACCCTCCAAATCTACGAACAACTAATTCTAATTGGTTCAAAAAATACTAGCCAAAATTTCTAGAGTATTCAAAAAATACTAACCTAATGTTCTAGAGTATTCTGTTGACATATTTTTAAAAATTGTGTTATTTGAATTTTGTTACGTTTTCGTTGAGATTTCTAGCATAAATTGTTTCAAGAATATACTATCAAACGAACTATTATTTTAATATTATGGCTCATTCTCAGAGCCACATCTACAAAGCTATAAATGTTTTAAATTTATATTTTAGATTTTATAGTACATTCTTATTTTTTATATATAAGGGATATATTTTTTTGTATGTAATGTATTTTTATGTATGTAATAATTTTTATGTATGTATTTTTATGTATGTAATTTTATGTATGTAATTTTACGTATGTAATTTTATGTATATGTATTTTATTCAAATGTAATCTTTTAAAGCAATTTGTGTGATTGATTTTGTAAACAAAAATACTTTCAAAAATAACTGCATTTTCAATGAAATTATTAATAATCATCAAAGTTAATACAAATAATTTTAACCACAAATTCATTTTCCTCGGTGTACCTGATTACTGATTCTTTCCCCAAGAAAGAAAAGTTTTTAAGTTCTTAGAAATTGGTTTACTAAATTCAATTATTTTTGCTTCAGCCATTCTTACAAACTGGTTATACTTAAACTTAAAGTTACTTTTTTCTGTTTTAAATACTAATTAAAATTATAAAGCCCACTCACTAAACATCATCAGCAGTAAAGCAGTTGCGCTTCCTCCTTACAAAGTAATTAAATAGCTAATTAAATTTCTACAGTAACTCAATGATTAAATTATTTTATTTGTTCATCTTACTAAGAAGAATTGTTTCAAATGTGTTAAACTTTTCAAACTGCATTATTTTGGTGGCCTTTTTTTATATGCCACAGCATAAAAATGATTAAAAAAAATACGGAATCGTCCTCTTGACTATTTCGCGGCCCCTAACATTGTAAGTCCCGGGGCTATAGCCCTTCTATCCCCCCCCCACCTCCTCAATCCAACACTGGAAATAAGACATAAGTATTTAAATTAAAATTATATATACTCTTTGATAAATCGAAGAACATTTGTTTCTTTATTAAACAATCATTAATAGTAAGTTGTTACTTTATATGAAAAATGTCGCTTAAATTTATAAAAAAAAAAGTGGCATTTCAAAAATATTTGCTCTAATCGTATCTATTTTGCTTTAAGATTTTTCGCGTTAAAAGGTATTTACTTTTTTTAACTGTCTCTCATCGGTCCAGTTAATCTTAGTGCGCTTTTTTGTTTGTTTTTGAAATGATCTCAAAACGAATAAAAAATCTGTCGGTTTTACGCAACTAAATATTATTTCCGTGGTCAATTATTGAGTACAATCACACCCGCTTCCCGACCAAGCCTGCCAACAGTATTCTATATCAAATATCATCATAAACTGCAGCTAGAAATATATGATTATCAAAAGGTTTTACTTCTTGTTTCTGCATCAATTTTGAAATGTCTTCTGCAATTAGTCCTTGATTCTTCTCTAGGTCAGATTTCAATCATTCCTTTAGGAACTCTCCTGGAGTTTTTTCACCATTTTTTTGATAGCAGCAGGGTTGTGCTGTCCCGCATAATAATATTGAATATTTATTTCCAAACAGTTCTTTTATTGTCAAGTAGCTGCATCTATTTTTACATTAATAAATTTTTGTAACAATATTTCTTTTATTTCAGCTTTCTTTTCTTCAGCAAATTCATTAATCAAATTGCATACAGAATTGTGTCCAATACTGAATCCAAGAGTTTTACCTAATTGGCCTGCAACCAACTGAAATCCTTCATCTGCAAATGTTTTCAACAAAACTCTGTTATTCACTACCATTTTAATAATTTTTATTTTAAAAGTTTTAGCACTAACTCAATTTATTATTTTACTACCAGTGATAACAAAGTAACCTGTTTAGTTTTTTTAGTATTGAATTTTGTGAATGTGATAAAAATGATTCTGAAGAATTTATTTGGGCCATAAGGTTCATTTCTGATTCAACAATTTTATATTCTGATAGATGAGATCTTTCCAAATGCAGTTTCATATTGTAAACGTTTGATTTTTTTATTTGCGTGTTGCATGAAATCACTTTTTCATTTATCTTTTCTGTAATCTTACGTGTAGCTTATATGTACAACTTTTTGTACTTTTATCAATTGATAAATCTAAAAACTCTCAGGTTCGTTTGAGTCTGAAGCTATTTTTAGAAAAAACTATGGAAAACAAAGTAAATGACAAATTTTAAAGATAAGAGAAATAATAAAATGAAATTTTCCCTAATGAAAAAGATAGTATAAACTAATATAATATCAATAATCTCAAAAAAAAAATTTAAATCTTTTCCTAATTTAATTTGAATATCTATTTTTAAAATGTTTCAACTAGCTAAAAACGTTTAACAAATCATGTGATTTAATACATAAAGTATTTTTTTGTTGTGGATCGTCCATAAAGTACGTACACTCAAATGGGGTGAGGGGTCAATTATGAAAATAAGGAGATACTAAATTTCAAAAAATATCACAAAATTTTGAGTAGGTATATTAAAAAAGTAGGTACTTTTAGGGAGGTAGAAGGTACTCAAAAAAGTGCATAGCAAAATGCCATTGGGGTGAGGGGGAGGGGGGGGGTAGATCAAAATAAAAAGGTACGCACTATTTGGACAACCCCTTAACCAATAATTGACATTGTTTACAAAAATAGTTTTAAAGTTACTTATCATACTCTACAATAAGAACCACATGACATATTACACAAAATAATTGGATAAAAATTAAATTCTAAAAAAAGCATTAAAAAGTTATTGAAAAAACTTTTATATTTATAAATAAATCATCTAGCGTTAGTTTTATTTGTTGAATCTTGTTGGACTTTTCAGGGCCGGGGGCTGCATTATTTTGGTGGCCTTTTTTATATGCCACAGCATAAAAATGACTAAAAAAAATACCGAATGGTCCTCTTGACTGTTTCGCGGCCCCTAACATTGTAAGTCCCGTGGCTATTTAAGACTTTTTTAAAGTAAACAAAAACAATTTTCAAACAAAGCTCGAGTACAATTTTTGAAATTACTATTTATACTATTTTTATAAACCATATGAAAAAATGCTATATTTAGAAATTATAAATATTTTAATGAGCGTAATTGATTAAACTCTTTAAAAAAATCTCATTGTATATAATGATAACTTTATGGAAATTTGATATTATAAAATATCAAAAAGTGGAGCTGGCTGCAGAGTCAGCTCTTGCAGGGAATATTTTAGTTCCAGCTCCGGCTCAGCTCTGTCTAAAATCTCCAGCTCCGGATAGCTCCGGCTCCAGCTCCAGAGCTGCTCCAAAGCCCTGACAGTTAAGAATTTAAGAAAAGAAAAAATTATACTTTTTTAAACTTTACAAGACTTACTTGAAATTTTTCAATAGTGCTAAGAAATAAATGAGGTTCGAACCCTGGAACTACAAACAATGTGCTTCCATAATACAGTCCTTTAAGCAAAACAACAATTAATCCATAGCAATGAAAAAACGGCAGTAAAGCTAATATTCTTTCTTGAATATTCCACTCAAAAGCCTCTAGCAATTGTAAAAGATGTACAGTTATGTTTGAATGTGTAAGCATTGTACCTTTTGGTAATCCTGTTGTTCCACTCGAGTATAAAAGAAACGCAATGTCATTAACCTTTGAATTTTGAAGCGTACAATCTGAAGTGGGTGAATATGGTTCAGAAGTTGAAGTAATTGTTTGATTGTTATTGAAATTTTGTAGTATATCACTCAGATTTATTACTCCACAGTCATTAACAGTAAAATCATCAACACAAATGACTAAATCTGTGTTTGTATTTTCAACAGCTTTTCGCGCAATCTCAATCTGACGTTTATTAGTGAACAAGATTTTTGCATTGGAATCTTTAAGTTGTTTATTAATTTCAAAATGAGTGTATGCAGGATTAGCTAAAGTGATTGTGGCACGGCATTTTAAACATCCCATTATTAGGTATATGTATTCAATACAGTTTTGAATATGAGTTGCAACACACTCAGTTGAATTTATTTTTCGAAACTTTAAAAAATTAGACAAGCTTGCTGAATTACGCAATATTTCATTGTAACTAATCTTTTGCTCTGTTATAGCATCAACCTAAAATAAAAAAGTGTTGTTATAAGTTGAAAAAAATATGAAAAAAAAAATTTGTTTTGATGATTTAACTTATAGTTAAAACATCAAAACAAATTTTTTAATAGTGTAAACCCAATTATATTTAACTTATTATAGTGTGAACTTAATCAAGAAAAGTTTAAATATGGGTGGAGGGATGGGGAGGGGGGAAGGGAATTCACACAGCTTTATTTTTTGATATTTAAGCTAGATATTTTTCAAGCAAAAAAGTAAAAGAAGAATGTAAAAGACAAATAGACTTTTTTTTTCTGCAAATTTTATTCGCTTCTTGCCAAAACTAGTTATTAATGAAAAAATTATATAAGATAGTAAACCTCTATCGAATAAATTGCAAAAAATTTTAATAGAAATAAAAAGTAAATTATACCTGTACAAAAAATATTGAAAGAATTATAAAACAAAAAATTGACTGCTCAAAAAATATCATTTACAAATTCATTATTTCCTCACAAACTAACCCTGATAAACAATATATTAGCTTAACTGAGAGCGAATGGAAAAAATGTTACGCCAACCACAAACAATCTTTTAAATATAAAAAAGAGACTATGCTGTCAAAATATATTTGACAACTAAAAAAAAAAAGTATTAATTTTAAATTAAACTGGTCTATTTTGAAAATTGTGCCTGTCTATACTAACATTTCCAAAAAATGTATAATACGTTAAAAAGAAACAAATAACCAAAATAAAATTATTCTAATTCTAAAGACTTCTTTTCATAATTAATTTTTTAATTCTAATGTAGAGGATGCAACTTCATTATAAGTATTTATATATAAATTTGAAGGATTTAAAAATGGCATGAGTGCCATTCATAGTTTATTATTACATCTTTATTGGTTGACAGTTTACACCTGTTTACAGTTTACATCCGTTTGTTCTAACCTCCATGGGGAATGAAACAAAAAAAGAAACACCCATTTACTTATTTCACTAATTTATTGAATTTTAAAAAAAGATGTTGAATATAATTATGTGACTTATAAAGCCACTGGTATTTTCACAGATTACATTGGTCAAATCACTAAAATAATTTTGAAGATGAGTTTATAAAAACAATATTTTATTTTAAGTAACAGCAGTTAAACTTGAACAAGAGCTAGTGTATGTTTTGTATTTTTCTGTATGTTAAGCTTTTACCAGTTAAAAGCTTTCATTATGGTGATGCCAGAGCGTAACAAAACTGGCTTTTTTTTTATTATTTGAGTTTTTCATGCTATATTTTTCTATGTTCTTATATTTGAAGATATTGTTAGCTTAGCATAGAACAGCCATAGTCATGAAAATTAATTCAAAGCAGCGTGTGTTATTAACCAACATTTTTGCGTACCGAAGTACTACTCAAGCGCTGAGTTGGCGGTGGCGGGATTTGAACTCGTATCATTCGACAGTCTGGATTTTAACTTTTCCTTTGACGCTCTAACCAACTAAGCTAACCCGCCACAAAAACCCGCTTTAAAGCATTTGAAAGTGTTGATCACCCAACACTTTCAAAACATCCAATGCCGAATAAACTCTTACAGTTAAACATGGAAGCAAGTGTAAATCTTGGCTTTCTCAGGTTTAGGAGCTTTAATAAATTATTTTAACAATTTACTTTGGTCTTGCTTTAAAAGACATTTTTGAAAAAATTGTAGCATTTGAAAATATCAAAACCTATTTGCTAAGGTTATGTTCTTTTTATGGATAATATCTGAAACTTTTGGAAAACATCAGTTTCCAAATCCACAAAATTGTCTGGTACATGTTGGCTTTACCCTAAATGGTATCCAATAAAACATACCATAGACAACTATGGAGCCAAATTGAATAGGTAGGCTAAAAAAGACTTTACTACAACTTTTTTTTTTAATTTTTACTTGTTTTTCATAGCAAATTCTAAAAACCAATATATCCTATACTTCTATCTTGCAAAACATCAACATAAAGGTGAAAAAAATGCTGATTGTTTCGAAAAATGCTCAAAACATTGGAATATTATTTGATATATATCATTTTGGAATATAATTGATATTATTATAAATAAATTGAGGAATAAATTTTTTTTAAAGATTTAGTAA
Organism: Hydra vulgaris; assembly: GCF_022113875.1. Lineage (NCBI taxonomy): Eukaryota > Metazoa > Cnidaria > Hydrozoa > Anthoathecata > Hydridae > Hydra > Hydra vulgaris. Next base: position 12,382,614 of record NC_061167.1, on the reverse strand, counting down.
ATAAGGTTACTAAAGAGCATAACACAAGAAAATAGCAAAACAAAAAATTATGGCAAGATAGGAACAAGTTGATATGATAGTTAAAAACGTTTAGAAGATTGTGATGCCTTGCACATATATACAATTAGTTATAAAACTTGCATATGATGGTGAATATCATGGCTTATATTTAAAAATAGTTAATCAGTAGACAAAATTTGCAAACCTTCTGTAAAATTGGAAAATATTGTCAACAAAAGTGGTAAGGCTGAAGAATAGATATTAGAGAATTAGAAAAATGATTAGAATGTGATTATATATATATATATATATATATATATATATATATATATATATATATATATATATATATATATATATATATATATATATATATATATATATATATATATAAATATATATATATATATATATATATATATATATATATGTATATATATATATATATATATATATATATATATATATATATATATATATATATATATATATATATATATATATATATATATATATATATATATATATATTCGACATTGACTTTATATGGTCCAAGTGCAGAACTTTATTTAGTTGGTATATAGTTGGTATACAAAAATGTGCAGCAACAAAAAGCAATCTTTGTTCACAAACTAAAAAGAGAAATATTAATTTTGATACCAAGAAGCAAACCTGGAACCCTTGGTTTACTAGCCTAAAGCAGAATCCACTTGGCCATGCTAACGTTGCCAGTTAAAAAAAAAATTTATTTATAAAATAATATTTTAGCATGTATAATATATCATTATGTCTTATATAATACATATAGAATATTTTACATGTATTATATATTGGAAGAATAGATTTTAAAAATTGGTATCATGTTTTTGTCAGGTCAGGAGTACGGTCTTCATGATCATCCTGCTACTGGTAACATGTAACCCAGTGCAACCTGTTCCATGCTCTGCTGCCTTGCAGGATTTGCTTTCTAAGCAAAGGCTGGAAGGAGTGTGCTTCCTTTCATCAGTACTATCTTATATCAGTCATGTCTATAGTAATATATACTTTTTTATATAGTTGGAGGTGCCTTAGTTACTGTATTAGCTCACCTGTAATCTACTTTATATGTATGTTCTGTCTGAACCTCTGGCGCGGTGTTCGCTCACCCGTAAGTTACTTTATGTTTTTTATGTATGTTTGTGTTCTGTCTGAACCTCTGACGTGGTGTTGACTCACCCGTAAGTTGATTTATGTTTGTTTGTGTTCTGTTTATTCTATGATGCAACGTGAGCTCAGTAACTAGCTACTTAATCCAACTACTAAACCTACACTCACCTTAGACTCCTGTATTTTGTTAGATGCAGTGTTTTTCCTAATGCACTTCCAGAATGTCATGGCTGGTTTACTCAAAGTACTGTTGCAGGAAGAAACTCCTTTTAACTACTCCAGGTCAGGTCAGGATAATCAAGATCAATCTTGCTACTGGTATCACATAACCCAGTACCCCCTGCCACAAACCCTGCTGCCTTGCAGAGTGTGCTCTTCTTAGGCAAAGGCTAGGAGAAATAAACTCAGACTAAAAATTCCCCTGTCTTGGAGCTCTTGGTTGAGTAAAGGCTAGAGATAGTGTCTTGATAAAAACACTCATCTTAGGCAGATGTTAACTGCATCCAGTTAAACATCCCCTGCCTTGGGGCTCTTGGTTGAGTAAAGGCTAGAGATGGTGTCTTGATAAAAATACTCATCTTGGGCAGATGTTAACTGCAACCGGCTACTGTCTTGTAGAAGGCCTACTAGGCAAAGACTTTAGGGGTAAGCAGAAAAATTCTACTAACCAGCCTCGAACCCCTTCTTCATCTATTAGGCTAGCGTAGATGTAACCTGTGTTAAATTGTTTCCTGCCTAGGATGATGAATGCTGGATCTCCTTGACTCTACTCATAGAATTTTGCTTATGCCTCCTTAATAATAGCTATGCAACTCTTCCTGTTATCTCCATATGAGGGTACAGCTCTAAAACTCAGTTTAATGGTTCTGAGGCCGACTGGTAGTAAAGTTTCCCGAACTCTGTGATAGCTCTCAGAGAGGCTGATTCCATCAACAGCTGCAAAATATCAGAGTATTAACAGTGCCATATTGCGCATGGATGGTGCCCCTGTTAATGCTTTTGGTGTGCATTGTCAAGGCCACATAAGGAGCCCTATGTCACAGCTTAGGGTTAATTAACAGGACTGAGACAACTGCATAGCTCATTGATTAGGAGGCTGTGCTCTATCTATGAATGAGTCAAGTTCTCATTAAACCCAAATCATGACAAAAGAAACCAAAAATTTTAAACCTAAAAAACCATCCCCACCACCTAAATGTTTTAATATATCTTTTACAAATATTCGCGGTCTGCGAAGCAACTTTCCGTTAGTTGAGTCTTACCTCCTGCAAATTTCACCAGACTTGCTTGCACTCAGTGAAATAAATTTAAATTCTGCAATTCCTTCTTCAGATGTCAGTGTTGATGGGTACTATCCTTTGATTCGTAAAGACTCCAATAGTCACATGCTAGGTTTAGGGGTATACATACGCATTAATTCCCCTATTTGTCATGAAATCAGGTTCGAATCCTTTGACCATTCTTTTATGTGCTTTCGCCTAGCACCTCTTCACTCCATCACCTTTCTCTTTGTTCTTTATCGTTCTTCTTCTTCCCATGATTGCACTCTTTTAGATGTTATCTCTGATCAAATTGACCATGCCCTCTCTCTTTACCCCTCTGCCAATATTGTTGTTGTTGGTGATTTTAATGCCCATTACACTAAATGATTTGGCTCTAACACCACTGATCCTGCTGGCACTAAAGCCTTTAACTTCTGTGTTTCTCAATCTCTTACTCAGATAGTTAATTTTGTGACTCGTTTTCCTGACAACCCTAATCATTTACCTTCACTCCTTGACTTATGTCTTGTCTCTGACCCTAGCTTATGTTCAGTTTCTCCCTTTTCTCCCTTAGGTGGTTCTGACCATGCAATGATCTCTATAAATCTTTCTTCTCGTACTTCTTTTTTGGGCTCACCTTATCATCGCACCACCTACTACTACCCTAAAGCTGACTGGAATTCTTTTCATGATTTTCTTCGTGATGGTCCTTGGGCTGATGTTTTTTCTCTCTCAGCTGATAAATGCGCCTCCTACTTAACCTCCTGGATTCAGGCTGGAATGGAAGGTTTTATTCCTTCTCATCGGTTTCAAGTCAAGCCTCATTCTACTCCATGGTTTTCTCCTTCTTGTGCGGCTGCTATATCCAATCGTAAGCATTTTTTTTTCATCTTTTTCAAAAAAACAACTCTCTTGAGAACAAACGGCTATTTATTATTGCAAGAAATCGATGTAAAAATGTGCTTTCTGATGCTAAACTCCATTATTCTCAGTTCACTAAATCTCGCATCTTATTACAGAAGTTAGGCTCTAAAGACTTTTGGAAAATTTTCCACAGCATTATTAACAAGGGTAGATCTAACATTCCATCTCTCATTCATGGGACTGATCTTATTACCTCTCCCAAGGATAAGGCAGAACTATTTGCAAAGAACTTTTCTTCTAATTCCACTCTTGAATCTTATGGACATTCTCTTCCTTCCATTACAGTCAAACAGGTTGACCCATTGTTAGACATTCAAATCACTCCGGATTCTGTTGCTTAAGTCATATCTCAATTGGACTCATCTACAGCTTGTGGTCCAGACGACATTCCTGTCACAGTCTTGCAGAATTGTTCTCCAGAACTTTCTTTAATTCTCTCTAAACTATTTAACAAGTGTTTGACTGAGTCTTGTTGGAAAATGGCATCTGTGGTTCCAATATTCAAAAACTCTGGAGAAAATTCTGACCCCTCCAATTATTGTCCGATCAGTCTTATTTCTGTTATTAGCAAGGTCTTTGAGTCTTTGATCAACAAATTCCTTACATCTCATCTTGAGTCAAATAAACTACCAGTCAAATAAAACCCAGTTGTTTACTGCAAACAACTACCGTAATATGGTTAACATTCCTATATTAATGAATGGCAATCCTCTTACTGAGTCCTCCTCTTTATGTCTTCTTGGATTATCGCTTACTACTGACCTTTCATGGAAACCATATATACAATCAATTGCTAAATTAGCTTCTGCTAAGGTTGCTTCTCTTTATCGTGCTCGCCATTTCCTTACTTCTGATTTTATTCTCTACCTCTACAAATCTCTTATTCATCCCTGTATGGAATACAGGAATACATGCTGTCATATTTGGGCTGGTTCTTCTAACGATTCACTTTCTCTTCTTGACAAGGTCCAAAAACGCATTGTAAATGTTGTTGGACCTGGACTATCTGTAAAGCTTGAGCCTCTTTTCTATTGTCGTAAAGTTGCATCTCTTTCTCTTTTCTACAAATACTATCATGGTCACTGCTCAAAGGAGTTATCATCTCTAGTTCCATCAACTAAAATTCATTCTTGTTTTACTCGTCATTCAGCTAAGTCTCATTCGTTTACTGTATCTGTCCCTGCATGCTCTAAAAACTTTTATTCATCTAGTTTTTTTCCCCGCACTTCAATCCTTTGGAACTCTCTCCCATCTTCATGTTTTCCTGACTCATACAACCTTCACCTTTTCAAGTCTTCTGTCAACCGTTTCCTTGCTCTATAACTCTGTTCTTTTTTTTCCTAGTAACTCCCAACTTAATAGTAGTTGCTTGCAGCCTTGTTGGGAGTGGATGCAAATAAAAAAAAAATGTTTAGGATAGCAATGTTAATTTAAAAACTCTGTTATATGTTGAAAAATACAAAATTCAGAAACTGTGCAAAAGCATATATTTTGTAAGAGGCCAAAAAGTCTTTGCAAAATAATTTACCTTTAGCAAGTGCAGATATTGTTTCTGTTGAAATTGCTCCAGCAACTAGCAAAACAGCAAGTAGATGAAACAACCCATACAAAATCCACAAAATCCACAAACCACTGCAAGCCCCAAGTTGTTACAGAAGAGAGATAAGTTTTAAAATTGGCTGTTTGTTTTAAGCAATCAAAAAGCTAAAACTTTTTGTCAAGAAAAGAGCATAAAGTTGAGTTGTCACCAAACAGATCCACTTTAGATTTTCAGGAAGATTGTTAATATAGATAAGAAGTAAAACAAGAGCAAAGATAGAACTTTGCAGTACTATTAAAGTTACTGGAAATGAGGAAGAGTGTAGGTCTTCAAAAAAAATTTTAATACTGCAGATAGAAAGAAATAATATAATAATCTCAAAACCTTTAAATAAAGAAAGTAATAATAGAGTGAAGACTAATCATAGGATAGTTGGAGTGGATAGTTAGAGTGTTTCCTAGAGATATTTAAAATGAGAGCTACTTATTTAGCACTTATTACCAGCTCACACTTTTGTAAGACAATGAAATCTTGTGTGAACCACAGGCTGAAGAAGAATTTAATTAAGAATATATATAAACATATGCATATATATACATACATACATATATATATATATATATATATATATATATATATATATATATATATATATATATATATATATATATATATATATATATATATATATATATATATATATATATATATGTATATATATATATACATATATATATATATATATATATATATATATATATATATATATATATATATATATATATATATATATATATATATATATATATATATATATATATATATATATATATGTATGTATGTATATAGCACAAATATCCCTTAAGATGTTTCAACATTAATGCAGCCCAGGGCACAAGCTCAACTATGGCCTCTGCTACTTTTTATTAAACCCAGCTATTAAACCCAGCATTTCAACTAAGTAAAATTTTCTTAACTGAAAATCATTTTAACTGAATAAAAACAAGAATTAAAAATTTTGTCTCTAAACTGAATATCTATAAAATTGTTTTAAAAACAGTAAAAATATCGCTAACTCTAAAGCAATTTTACTAATGTTTTTAAGCAAAAATATAGATAAAAGAAATAAAAATTACTCCTTTTAATATTCAAAAAGTCAAGGAGGTCTTAAATCAAGGAGGTCTTAAATAAAGTCTCATAAAGAAATCCTAATGCAGTTGTAACAGTACCTTGAGCATAACTACCCTCCCAATAAAGAATTTATTGGGAGGGTAGTTATGCTCAACTACTTATGTCACCATCAAGTAGTTAGTACTAAAGCTATCATCAAGAGTTTGTAAACAATCTAATAAAAAAAAAAGATTTTAAAATACTTTCAAAAATGCATGAAAAATAACTAAAGGCTTTTTAAAAGACCAAAAAATCTATAGTCTTTGACTGTTACTATTTTTATGTCCTCAATATTTTAATAAATAATGTGTAGAGTTGCAAAAAGGACCAATTGTTAAATGTTTAAAGGAGTCTAACTAAGGGGCAGAATGTCTAAAACCAGAGACTTTTATTGCATAAATAATTTCAAATAAAGTTTATTAGGCAGAAATGTTGGGCACACTGCCCAACATTTCTGCCTAATAAACTTTATTTCACTGGCCTACAACCAGAAAAGTAAAGAAAACATGTATAATACGTTAAAAAGAAACATACAGATCCAAATTTATTAGCACTCCTCCAGTGAAAAAGTAAAAATAAAATTCAACACACCTTTAATCATAATTCTTATGGGAGTTTAGTTAAATTATTACAAAAAATGTGCTATAATTTTACCATATTTGGAATCATTACTAATCTAAAGGAAAAAAAATTATGAAATAAAAATTTAAAATCAAAACATATACCAAAGCTGTTTTTTCAGCATGCTTTATAAACTGGTTTTTTAAAAAACCATAAAGATCGTTTTTTTCTTGTGGTTCTACTACTCTTTCATTGCACTTTAAAACATTTTCAATAGTGCGATAAGAGCTGAGCTGACATGATAGACTTTGCACATAAAGTTTTCTTAGTTTGGAAAAACTGTACATTCTTTAAAGTAAAAAACATAAATAAAAAAACATAAAATATATATATGTATATATATATATATATATATATATATATATATATATATATATATATATATATATATATATATATATATATATATATATATATATATATATATATATATATATACATATAATTTGATTTATACGATATTTTTTTATAATACATATCAAATCTAAACTTTAAATACGGAATACCATATTTATAATAATAATAGTAATAATAAATTTGATATTTGAAATACTATTAAATTTATTATTTTTGTTATTATAAATAGTTATTTATGTTATTAAATATCTGGTTATTATAAAAAATATATTTATATGTTGCATTTCATTATATGCTATATATAAGATTCCAGGAATTCCTAAGGCCCGGTTTTTTTTTTTTTACCTTATTTTTTTTTTATTAATTTGAAATCGCATCACTTAAAGCGATTTAATAACTTCTTTATAATTGTTTTTCCGTTTAAATAAAATGGAATTCAATTGGAATCAAATAACGAAGCAGTTTTTCACCAGGACCCAAAAACTAAGGATCCCCTCAAACTTTTGATAGATAAATAAATAATCTATTCGATCAATAAGTTCTTTTTTCTGATGTTTTTGTCATAATGCTATTATAATATTTAATTTTTTTTTTTTTTTTTTCATTTTATTTAGGTGCTCAAGGAAGTCTTAAGGACTTCTATTATATTACAGGTCATATTATAGAGCACCGCGGATAAACATTTAATTGGAAGTTCACGCCTCCTTCCTAAACGATAACGTTTAGAAAGGCTGCTAAATAATAAACTCTATTTATTAAACACTAAATATTAAACCCTATTTCCGTCTCTACATTCCTGTTTCTTGTCAATTCGAATTATGTTTAATCTTTTCAATGACACAAAAACCAAACACAAATATCAATAATAGTAGATCAAGACTAACTTGCTGACTAATCTACCTTTACGATATCAATATTGTCTTGCAATAAAGACAACATTTGTACTTTTGATGTGACGATTTGTAATAAAATTTACCAAATGAAGAAGCAGGCAGCGCAATTGGCTTTAATAAAGAGTTCAAAAAAGCACATATTTTGTTTTTGCCAGTTATATTTAATGATCTCGTTTAAGTAAAAATAAATGATTTAACTAAATAAACTTTATTTAAGGATTTCGTTTAAACTAAACAAGATCATGAAATAATTAATGGTATCGGATTTATTAAATCCGATACCATTTCTAAAGCTGAAAAGTCGAACTTGACTTATTTTAGAAGTTAATTAAGTCTTGTCAGCTAAGGAAATGCTATCGGAGATAACTACAATAAAATTTATAACGAGATCATTAAATACAAATGTGACTACACAATAGAAGTAAACTAAAAGAAAGAACAAAAAAAGTATGTTCTTTTTAATCGGAGCCAGTCCCTTAATCAAATGCGATACTAGAATAACAGAAAACTCATCAACGTTCATTAATAACATTCTTGCAACATATCAGACCAATATCAATTAGAGTTACATTGGAAACTTATTAACTTCAACATATCAGACCAATATCAATTTGAGTTACATTGGAAAATTAGAGGGGACAGGGCTCACGCGCTCCCTTCTCTAATTTTTTTCTAAAAGACCTTTTTAAAAAAAAATTTAAGCTATAGAAAACTTTTTTTATAAATTGACAATTGTGCCCCCATTTCGATACCCGTGTTTAGTTTAATTTTTAGTTTATTAGTTTATTTCGCCGTTAAAAATATTCACAAAGTACAAGAATATAAAAAGTACAATTGGCTGGAGCAAGAAGAAGGCATAAAATAGCCTTATCACTGAGCCCGAATAGTAACGCAAATAAATATCCGTAATATATAATAATCCGTAATATATAAGCAAAAGCATTTAAAAAAAGACAATTTTAAAATGTTAAGAAACAAAATTAAAAAGAAAAAAAAAAAGTATTAAAATAATTAAAAAAAAAAGAAAAAGAAAAAGAAATGATTAAAATATAGTAATGAAAATGACAAAAAATTTCTGTTTTTGGTTATAAATTGGATGTGATTCGATATATATATTTGTATATATTATTTTCTTTCAAAATAATTCAAAACTCAAATAAAAATTCTGTTTCAATATTATAAAATATGTTAAGAAAATTGTAGGTAACTTTAAGAGAATATATATTTTCAATGAAAGTATGGTAAAGACATTGAAGTTCTTAGTATTTTTAAATGGTCTAGATTTTTAAATTTATGGTGCTAATTTAGTTTAATAAATTTTAAAACTTTAAAAGTGACATAGAAGATCTGCTATATTAAAATCCGTAAGTACTAAATAACGTCTTAATTTGCGGAAATGTTTTTTCTTTAATATTAACAATATGCTGAAAGTTTTTCCACAAAATTGGATTCCGGTACTGAATAGAATAAGAACATAACTTTAGATTATACTTTTGAGTAACAAAGTTATTTTGGTGGGGTATTTATGGCTTACTTCTCTGAAATAAGGATAGAATATCGCTGGAGACAGTCCATGTTTTATTTGATACATGAACTGTATGACAAGGAATATGTTAATTATAAACACATTTAATGCATTGAGTTTACGTAGAAGTGGCTCACAAGGCACAGTTCTTTTTACTCCAAATACAATTCTACATGCATGTTTTTGTTTAGTATAAATTTTCTTTAACTTAGCGTAGTTGTTGCTTGCCCAAACGATATTGCCGTAAGTTAGATAGCTATGTATGAAGGAAAAATATAAACTTTTTAGAGATCTTATATCCAAAAATGGTTTTGTTTTATACATCATTGCAATGTTTATTAAAAGTTTTCTTTCAAGAGTGTTTATATGTTTCCTCCATGTTAAATTTTCGTCTAAAATATTACCTAAAAAGTTTACAGTTGTTTGCCTAGTAATATTTATATTATTGATTTTAAGATTGGGTAATTTTAAAGGAAGGTTTCTTGTTTTGGTTGGTTTGTGAAATAGAATAAATTTAGTTTTGTTAACGTTAAGTGAAAGTTTATTACAAATAAACCATTCATTTACTTTGTTTACTTCCTTATTAACTACTTTAAAAAGGGTTTTGATATCCCTATGAGAATAAAACAGATTGGAGTCATCCGCAAACAAAATAAAGTTTAGTATGTTCGAGGTAAGAGATAGATCATTTATATAAAGAGAAAACAGTAACGGTCCTAAGATTGAGCCTTGAGGAACTCCACATTTTATTATACTTTTTGTCGTTTTAACATTTTCATATTGAATGTATTGCTGTCTGTTTTTTTTATTCCATAATGTTCAAGTTTTTTTATACGCTTTATACGCTCGAGTAACTTAGAAAAGCATGGTAAAACTGATATTGGTCTATAATTTAAAGAATCTGTGTCATCGCTAGACCTAAAAATAGGCAAGACCCGTGCAGTTTTTAATTTTTCTGGAACTGTTCCAGATTGAAGAGAAAGATTAAAAATGTGATATAAAGGGGTTTCTATAATATGAAAAACTGACTTAACAACATTTATGCTAACATAATCAAAACCTACACTTGTGTTGCTTTTAAGATTATCTAGAGCATATCGTAACTCATTAATATCTAGTTTAGATTCGTTTGACCTTATCATATGTTTTTAAATAAGAATCAAACGATGATGAACTTGAAGGAATTTTTTCAGCTAAGTTTGGACCAATATTAAGAATAAAGCTGTTTAGATTTTCAGCTACTATTGACTTGTCATATATTATTTTACCACCTACTAAGAATTTCTTTGGTTGAATACATATTCCATTATTTTTTCTGCCAATAATTTCTTTAATTACGCTCCACGTACTTTTGGCATTTCCGTTAGTTTTTTTAAACAACTTAGTATAGTAAATTTTTTTTGATTGTTGTTTAGTTTTTTCAAATATATTTTTATAAAGTTTGTAGTTTGTTTCATTTTTATACGTTTTTTTTTTTAAGAATTTTTCATACAACTTTTTTTTTTTCTTCGAAGATTTTAATAAACCTTTAGACATCCATGGAGCTTCATATGACTTGGTTTTTATAACAATTTTTTTCTTCGGAAAAGCTTTTTCATATTGCTCACAAAAAAATTTAAGAAATAGTTCATAGGCATTATTTACCTCTACCGATTGCATTATTAGATGTTTTTTTGTCGTCGGCCCTCTTTATAGTTTTTTGTTGTCGTTTTGTTGTCGGCCCTCCTTTAATATGGATTTTTTTTAATATGGATTTTTCTAAAATCCATATTAAATTTATTATAACAATTGTATAATCATTTATTATAATAAGTATGATAATAATTATAATAATAAATTGATTTATCTAAATTCCATATTATGCATAATAATTTATTCATTGGTTGCTCAATTTTCCCTACACAGTTGCTCGACGTACCCTGTTACGGTAGGTTGAGCAGATTGGTAAACTTTTTGGCAGAAAAATCAAAAGTATATCAAAATCAAAAGTATACATTATAAATAATCAATTTTTAGTTGGTTTAATTATCTTTCCGATAGTGAAAAAATTATGTAAACCTAACGCACGACTCATAAGATCAGTTAGATTTTATAAAAATTGGTGGGCTCACTCTTCCCTAAAATTGGTGGGCTCACTCTCCCCTAAAATTGGTGGGGTCACTCTCCCCTATAATAATAATAAAAAATAACAAAACCGAAAACCTTGAATATTCTATGGATTACCAAAAGACTTAAAAAAAGTTATTAAAAACCAAATAAAACCAAAAAAGTAGGGGGGGGGCACGTGCTTCTGACCCTTCCCCCCCCCCCCCCCGAAGTCGTCGGCCCTGAAGCTAATTTGTTTTAATAATTTAGACTTTATTTAAGGTGTTACTCATATAAAATAGGTAATTGTAAGAAATAAAAAAAAAATTATTATAGTTTCTTAAAAAAAATTAAGTTGATTTAAAAAAAAAAAAATTGCATTTGGTTAATCCAAAATGATCACAAAATCAGCAAAATTGATCACATTTCAAAAAGCTCTGAGTAAATTTGCCTTTATCTGCTTTTATTTAAATTTTAGGATATTTTACAATATATCTAGATACTCCATGGAGTATCTAGATGTACTGTAAAATATCCTAAAATTTAATTCAAAAACAGATAAAGACGATTAAATGGATCCATTTTAATCGTCAGATTTTATCTAAATCAGAATATTAAAAAGGTTATTGACTTTTTTGGATGAATCCAAAAAAATTTTTTGGTCTTCAATAGTTTTGTGGGAGGTTTTTAAATGTTTACGACTTTAAATCAGTATTTAGAGTGATTCATAAACATTCAGATGGTTAGCTATGGTAGGTGAATTAGTATTTTTTTGAAATTAAATTAGTGTTTCGGAATGAAAGTAGAAAGTAAAGAGGATGCTGCAAAAAAAAAAAGTTTTCCAAATGATTTTCATCATTTTTTTTTAAATGACTACTACCTTATTAACCTTCATTTAAATCTGTTTTAGAAAAGTATCTTATGTTGAACTTTATAAATAGTATAGTAAAATGGAGTCAAATGGAATAGCTAAGGATTTTAATTATTTATTTTTTACGGAAAAAAAAAAATTAATTTTTTTTTAAAGTTGTAGAGAATATATTAAAGTTGTATTTGAATAAATAAAATAAAAAAATTAAAAATTAAAGTTTTTCATAAAATTTTACTTGATTAAAAAAAATGTATTCCATTTTCCACCTACATACGGGGAGGATGAAATACGCAAACGTAGGTGTAATTAAAACAATACTTTATTAAAAAAACGAAAAGCAATCAGCAATAACAATTAAAAAAAAACAACCAATAATAACAATTAAAAAATTAATCAAATAAAAAATTTTTTTTTTCTTGTGATGATGATGAGTCGTTTGGAGGTGCAAGAGGTTGAGTTGAGTTTTCAGTTGTGCGTTTTTGGTGCAAAAAAACTCCGCGCCTTTTACGTATCGCTTTAATATGCATGTTTGACTTTCCAAACCTTGCAATTTAACAAGAGAGCAACTAGCGTATTTCATTCTTTTATTAGAATCATTTAATAAAAGCAGTCAGTAGAAGACATTCATTTAAATTCAGATAGAAAAATTAGTTTATTGAAATTTAGACAAAAATTTATAGCTGGAGAATTATTGGTCACTTAACCCCACATATCTCCTTTTCCGTTTTTTACTCATAACGTTTTTCCTAAATTGCAAATTCAATTTTGAAAAAAGATTTTGATAAGCGTAAAAAATTGTATCATAAAATCTTTTAGGTTCAATAATATCAAATTTAATTTCCGAAAGTTTTAAGTTCATTTTCCAAAATAATAAGAAAATCTTATTACGCATTCTAAAACTTAACAATTTGTAACAATATTTTTTTTATTAAAAATAAAATTTGACATCATCTTACTGAAAAAAGTATTCTCTACAACATTATCGAAAAATATTTCTAAAAAGACTATTCAATAATTAATTAAGAGCGAAAGAATAAACGTTGTCATAACAATTTCATTTAACCCGCTATTTCATTTTACCCTGTTTTACTCTATATATTTTAGTTATATGACTTTTGTGAGACTTATTGGAACAAGAAGTTATTTATGTAAATGACAATATAACAGAAAACTTTTTTTTTTTTTTTTTATTCAGTGTACATTATTTATATGTCGTGATTTCCATGTTATATAAACATATAAACTTGGAATCTGGAAGAAGATCATATCGATCTTGTCGCCAGAACCATATAAAAATTACAATATAAATATAATATAGTATAATATATAATAAAAGTAATATATATATATAATAAAAAGGTAGTTTATAACAAAATAAGAATCCAAAACATTTGAAATAAGAAATGGTTAAAATAATATCTCAAAAATATTTCAATATATTATCCGTAGAAAAAATAATATTCTTTAACTTGTTTTTAAAAACAGAAAAAGAGATAGATGAATCTAAATTAGGCTGTACAATTTTATTCCAGATATAAGGTGCTTGATAATCTATACAAAATTGATTAAACTTTGTTTGACAAAAGGGTTCTTTTAAATAGTTATTATTTTGCAAACTATATTTATTCTTTACTTTAAAAGTAAATAGATCTTTAAAAACATGAAATAAGGTGTTATTCATACAACAAAACGTAAAACATAAAATATTGTACAAGTTAAGTTCATAAACATTTAATACATTCATATCTTTAAATAGAGGTTTTGTATTTGAAAAACGATTTAAAAAATAAATTATTCGCATTGCATGTTTCTGATGGCGGTAAAGACGTTGCAACTTACTTTTACCTGTACTTCCCCAGGCAATATTTGCATAGTTTATATAGCTATGAATAAATGAGTAGAATAGTTGTTTTAAATTATTTTTATTTAGATAATTTCTGGCCTTATAGAGGATACCAATACTTTTTGCAATTTTTGTTGATATATAATCAATATGAGCTTTCCATGTCATATTTTCGTCAAGATAAATACCTAGAAATTTTAAAACGGAATCTTTTTTTATTTCTACTTCGTCAATATAAAGTTTAGGTAAATCATAAAGCAAAAAGAGTTTTTTTGTTGAGGAGTGGAAAAGGATCCACTTTGTTTTGTCAATATTTAAGGTTAATTTATTGCATTTAAACCAGTTTTAACTTAATTAAGTTCTTTATTCATATCTAAAAAAAGTTTTTTAATGTCTTTGTTTGACAAAAATAAATTGGTATCGTCGGCAAACATGATGCGTATAAGATTCGAGGCATTATTTAGATCGTTGACGTATACTAAAAAGAGAAGTGGGCCAAAGATAGAACCCTGTGGAACACCACATTTTATTTCAATTAATGTTTTATTTTGAAGATTAATAGGAAGCAATTCTTCTCCGTGGTAGACGAATCGCTTTCTATTTGACAAGTAGCTTTTATACCATTTGATCATTTTACCAGTTATTCCGTACAACTCAAATTTTTTAAGTAAGATATCATGATTGACTGTATCAAAAGCCTTTGATAAATCGGCAAAAACACCAAGTGTATATTGTGATTTAGCAAAAGAATTTGAGACTTCACGTGTAAATTGAATAATGGCTTGTTCAGTTTAACTATTTTTTTTAAAGCCGAACTGATTTTTATATAGTAAATTATTTGAAACCAGGTAGTTGTGTGTTTTTTCGAAGATAATTTTTTCTAATATTTTTGAAAACGTAGGAAGGATAGAAATAGGGCGATAATTATTTACGTTTGATTTTTCTCCTTTTTAATCGGGATAACTTTTGCAATTTTTAATAGATCAGGGAAAACCTCTTGTTGTATAGATGTTTGGAAAACTTTAAATATAATATTTTTCAAACTTTCATAGCAATCTATAATAATGTTCCCGTTTATTCCATCCGCACCGATTGCTTTGTTTTTTTTAAAGATTTGAAGGCTCTTTCAAACTCTTCAATGGATAAGTGTAGGAATAATTCATGGGAAGAAAGTAAATTATTTGAAGTTGTCAAAAAATCATTAAAGGAAATATTTGTAGATATAATCTTATCAGCCAACCTACTTCCGATATCAGTAAAGTATTTATTAACTTCTTTCGCTATTTCATTTGGTTCATATACACATACATTGTTTATCTTAATCATTTTCGGACGGAAATTTGAACAGGTTTTCTGTTTTCACGTTATTTCCTTCAATATTTTCCAAATTTGTTTTGAGTCATTTTTATATTTAGTGATTAAATTAGAATAATAATTTTTTTTAGGTTTTTGCGAATTTTTTCAAAACGAGTTTTGTAATTTTTATATATGCGTAAATTAGCATGAGATTTTGTTTTTAAATATTTTATATACAATTTTTGTTTAATTTTTGAAGATTTTTTAAGGCCCTTGGTAATCCGAGGACTGCTTAAGGTTTTTGGTTTTGAGGCTATTTCGGAAACGTAAAATTCGCATCGTACACCGAGAAGGATGTATTAAAGGACTTATTATAGATTACATTTATGTCTTCATTAAAATTTATATGCTTCCAGTTTAACAATGATAATTGATATTTAAATGCTTCTAAATTTTTTTTGTTAAAAATACGTTTGCTTATAGTTTGACTTTTATTAATGTTAGGAGTTGAAATTGTGTTAATTGTTAGAAAAATGGGGAAATGGTGTGATATATCTGATTTTATAATGCCTATTTGAAAGTCATTTTCATATATATTTGTTGTTAAAATATTGTTTATAAGGGTGGTTGAGTTTTCTGTTATTCGAGTAGGCCGGTTGATAAGCGGTATTTCTCCTGATACAATTATTTCATCATAAAATATTTTTATTTTTTTGTTTTCGCTATATCGTAAGCAATCCATATTAAAATCGCCAATTACAAAGTTTTTTTTCTTTTCTTTGTTACCTTTATGAAAAATGTTGTACTTTAAGTATAAGCTTAAATTTTCTGACACATTACCAGGTGGTCCATAACAACAACTTAGTAGAATGCTTTTGCTTTTTAACAGTTCGCTTTTATTGTTTAAAATTTCAATTGTAACGATTTCTTTATCGCCATCAAAAACGCTCCTAACGTTATGCGCAATGTTTTGTTTTACGTAAATCAGAATTCCTCCACCGCGTTTATTTAACTGTCTTTCTAATAAAATTGTTTCAAAATTAGGAAGATGGAAATTAGAGTCATTATTAAGCTCATTTTGTGAACACCAAGTTTCCGCGGAAACTTGGTGTTCACAAACGGATCTGTTAAGCAAATAATATCAAAATAGTTTTTAGTTTCTTCTATAAAATGTTGAAAATTTTAACTAAATATAAAGGCAAAGTTTTATAATTGATCTATAATGTTATTTTTTGATTAAAAAATAATAATTATATTTATTTTCAATTAAAAGAAATAGAAACTACAAAAACCAAACAGGAAAAAATAGTAGAAAAAGAAAGCAAGAACAGGATAACAGAAAGCAAATTTAAACTCTCTTCCAAAAACAGTTAAACTAAATGAGATGAACATCAGCCTCTAACATAAAGGATAACTACCCCCCTCCTTACCCTTAGAAATGTCAAACTTCAAAATATTGTTGAAAATTTATAATATTACTTGGTCGGCAGAATATTGCTCTGCGAGGTCATCGCGATGATGGGCAGATCTTAAAAATAAATCAAAACTCTTTATTAATTAATGATAGCAATCTTCGGGAATTGCTTCGCTTTCGAGTAAGCACTGGGGACAATATTTTTAAAAATATTGAATAACTGTAATTCTAAAGCAACATACATAAGCAAAATTATTCAAAATGAAATAATTGAACTATGCGCTCAACAAATTCAGGACTTATTTAAACAAGAATTTTGAAAGGAAAATTTTATAGCGTTATATTTGATGAAACAACGGATACCAGTCATAGTTCTCAAATGACAGTCGTATTAAGATATATTGATGTTAATACTTCTGAAATCCGTGAAGATTTCATTGGTTTTGTAAACTGCCATACTAAAAATTATTCAAATTTTACTTATGAACCTGTACTAACTTAGAAGAATTGCTAGCAAACACAGTTGCAAACACATTGACAAAATTTGGCTTCAATTTAAAAGATTGTATCGGTATAGGTACTGATGGAAGCAGCCTTATGTTAGGTGAAAACAACAGAGCAGTCACAAAATTACAGAAGATCCACTCAAACGCAATAAAAAGTCCATGCTACAATCATGCTTTAAACTTATCAGTTTCTAAATGTTCGTCTGTGCGAGCTGTAAGAAATACAATTGGCACAATGAAAGAAGTAATATCATTTTTTAAAGGTTCGCCGAAGCGAAGTAACGTTCTTAAATATATAAATAAGGGAATGCTTACAAGCTTATGCGAAACAAGATGAATTGAACGGTATAATTCTGTGTTAAGTTTTAAATCTTGTTTAACAAGTATAGTAGAAACACTTGATTTGATATCTCAGTGGAATGAACGGGATTCTTCAACAAAGGCTACATTACTAAAATATGCAATATCTGAGCCCTTTTTTGTAATAAAACTTTGTTCATTAGCTAATGTGTTAAATACCACAGTTTCTTTAAGTGAAGCTCTTCAAAAAAAATTATTGGATAAGGAATATGCAAAAACTATTCTTAAACATACCATAAGATATTAAATAAAAGACGACAGAATGAAGAAAACTTTAACTCTATATTTATGACTGTATCAAAGTTAATAGAAGATATAGGCTTAAAAATCAAGATTCTACGAATTACAGGAAAACAAACTAATCGCGCAAACCTCAATACCAATGATCCTCTAACTTACTATAGAGTCAATGTTTATTTACCGCTACTTGATAGCATACTTCTAGATTTACAGTTCAAAATTTCTGATGAAACTTAAAACTCTTTTGAATTAAATGTTGCAATACCTAGAAATTTATTAAATAAAACAAAGACAAAGTTAACAGCATCCATAACTAATATACTGAGTTTTATGAAAGGGCTGCCCAATATAAATACTGTTGATGAGAATGTCCAATTAATGGAAGTTTCTTCAGAATTTGAATTTTGGGAGCTAAAATGGAAAGACGCAATCAAAAAGCAACAAGACCTACCTGAATGTGCACTGGAAGCATACAAGCAATGTAATGGTAATGTCTTCCCTTTAATTAAATGTATTTTGCAACTGCTTTGCACCCTACCTGTTAGCGTTGCTTCGGGAGAGCGGAGTTTCTCGGTTTTAAAAAGACTCAAAACTTGGCTATGATGCATATCCATAGAGATTGCATTGTAAATGTTGAAGAGATTATTGATAGTTTTGCATCTTTGAAAACTAGAAAGCTCAGTTTTATATTGTAGTTTGCTAAACTTTGTTAAAAAGTCTTTATTAAAAAAATATATACAAATACTATAGATATTTTTTTGTCTTTTGTTGCACATTACAGACAGGGCCAGATTTACCTACAGGCAGACAATACTGCAGCCTGTGCACCATGATTTAAACGGGCTTAATTTTTAAATGTATCGTGAAAATAAAATCCGTCCCTTATTACAAACTAAGTATTTATTTTCAATTTTTGATTTTTTCAAGATATTTATATACAGTTACATTTAATATATTTAGTAACAAACTTTTCCAAAAATATTCTAAATAATCAAATAAAAAAGTGGTTTATCTGAAGAAAAAAAAAGCGGAATTTTTTTGTTAGCTAAATTAGCCCCCCCCCCCCTCTAGGACAATGACCTGGATCCGCCACTGATAGCATATATCAGCCTCTAACATATGTATAGCCTGTTATATAGCAAAAATGGTCAAAATCCAAGGAAACTATACTTTACAATCTGTGTCGTTTACCTCAAATTGATCATTCATTAAGTTTCAGCTCAAAAGATTATGTCTAACAGGATTACGTTTAACTCGATTTTTTCTTTTTTCATGTCTTTTATGGAAAATATTATATATATATATATATATATATATATATATATATATATATATATATATATATATATATATATATATATATATATATATATATATATATATATATATATATATATATATATATATATATATATATATATATATATATATATATATATATATATATAATAAACTTTACTATATAAGAAAAAAATATTGAAAAGTTAGTTTTCTTTTTAATAAAAGGTTTTTATTTGCTAAAAAATTAACTTTTTTAATAACAACAGCTTTTAAATTTTTCTTTTTCTTTTTTTTCAGATTTTTTCATTGCAACTTTATTTTTTGATAACATTAGCATGCATCTTCTTTCTCTTCAATCTTGCTACAGCATCACATTTTGCATTTGATCTTTGATTTACTTGCAAAGACGTAATTTTTAATAAGACGAGTATTTTTCTCGGCACAGTCACTTGTTAAATGCATGTTTTTTTACAAACCGGAAAATTTTTTTGTAGCTCTCCAATTTAATTATCCAAGTAGCTAGAATCCATCTTAATCGATTGATTAACATCTTCCTCAGAAACACCAACAAAAGCAATAATGATCCAGTTTTACGGATCAACAAGGTTAAGAAGAGTCAGGTTAATGCTCAAGTTAATAAATTTTGTCGGCGGACCGCATCTAAATATCCTGGCTTAACATTGATAAACAAGTTTTTTATCATTTCTACCTTTGTGGTACAAGACAGATCTACATCTGCTGTAACAAAAACAACTATTTGTTCATCTAAATACCGTGCATGATGTTTTAAGCTTATAATTAGAACATTTCCAATATTTGTTATACTTCTTAGAGCAATAAGATTTTTTTAGCGCATGAGTCATTAAATTTGTATCTTTTAACTTTTTATCTTGGAGACTAATGTTCTACTTTTTTAGGTGCTACGGGACAAGCATAACACTTATGAAGAAACTGACATTGTCAAATCTTTCCTCCTCATCCACTGTTAATACCTTATGTGTAACTTTTGCCATGAATTGTTAAAATATATAGCGTATTAGCCGTGGATGAGTTGCATCAAGTTGCGGTAACCTAAAGTTCATATAAACTCCACCAAGGAGAAATATTCATAGATTGACTAAGTTTTAAAGATATAAAACAGTCTAGCCTCAACATGTTACTAGAATAACATCAAGAAAAATACGCAAAGCCGTCGAGTTTACATCGGCAGTTTAAATGTAAAATAACATTTTTTAAACTGTAAAACAAAGAAAGTGTAATTTTTTTATTAATTATTTTAGATGCTCCAAGAAGTCCTTAGGGTCTTATCACGTATATATATATATATATATATATATATATATATATATATATATATATATATATATATATATATATATATACACACATAAATATATATATATATATATATATATATATATATATATATATATATATATATAAATATATATATATATATATATATATATATATATATATATATATGTATGTATGTATATATATATATATATATATATATATATATATATATATATATATACATATATATATATATATATATATATATATATATATATATATATATATATATATATATATATACATATATACATATATATATATATATATATATATATATATATATATATATATATATATATATATATATATATATATATATATATATATATATATATATATATATATATATATATATATATATATATATATATATATATATATATATATATATATATATATATACAGTGGGCAAAATAATTGTCCGTACATTAATGAAAAGTATTTATATTTCATCAAAATAACATTTAAAAGTATTTAGATAGTTGTAATTAAGAGTTTTTAAAGAAATATTATAATATTAAAGAAATTTTAAGTGTATTAGTTAAAAGTATATTAATATATGAAAAGTTATATAAGTTTATTTGAAAAGAGTTAAAAGTTTAAACAAAAAAATTGTCCATACTCTATGTTAATTTTTAAATTAAAATTAGTTAAAATTAAATTAATATCTTGTTGGATCACCATCAGCTTCAATAACTGCTCTACCACGATTTTTCATTGATGAGACGAGTTTAGACGTAATTTCTTGATTAATTGAAACATCTAAAACCAATTCTTTTAGTTCGTTTTTATTCTTTGGAGCTCAATCTTTCATTTTTTTTTTCCACCACCGACCATTAATGTTCGTTAGGGTTCAAATCGAGCGATTGTGCAACCCAATACAACACGTTAATGTCATTTGCAGCAAGATATCTGGTTACAAATCCAGCTTTGTGCTTTGGATCGTTGTCATGTTGGAATATAAATTCCGTTCCAAGTCCTAATTTTCTTGCCGAAGCCACCAAATTCCTTTCTAATATGGATCTATATAGGTGTTGATCGATTTTCTCATCAATAAATTCAATTTTGCCAACACCGGACGCACTCATGCAGCCCCAAACTATAACATTTCCACCACCAAACTTAAATGTTGCCTTCAAACACTTCACATTATATTCTTCTCCGACTCTTCTATAAACTTTTGCACCACCATCAGCTCCATATAAATTAAATTTACTCTCGTCTGACCAAATAATCATTTTCCAGAATGTATCATTCTTCAGAACATGTTCCTTTGCCCACTGCAACCGTTTTCTCTTGTTCACTAATGAATGTTCGCCGATGAGTGGTTTTCTCCGAGGCGTCCGTGCAAAAATATTGGCTTCATGCAGTCTGTTCCTAATTGTTTGTGGCAATAATTTAATATTTAATTCATTTTCCAGCTCTTTTGATACTTCTACGGCATTTTTTCTTCTATTCTGCTCGATTTTCCTAACTATGCACCAGTCAACTCTTGGCGTTGTTGATCTTTTTCTGCCTCGTACACCATTATTTGCGACTGATTTTGTTTTTACATACTTTTCCCATATATATTGAACAGAGCTTGGTGGTATTTTCAACATTTTTGCAACTTTTCTAATTGATAATCCATTTTCCCTATTAAAAATTACTCATTTACCTAAGTCAATACTATATTCTTTTCTTTTTCATTCCATCATAGCCACGTAGTTAAGAAAAGGTTTATTTTTATTTATTATAGTATTATTTAACCTAAAAGTACAAGATATTAATATAAAAAATCATTTATAAACAAAATTTTACTTTTTAAATCAAATGTACAGACAATTTTTTGGTTTTAAAATTTTTAAAACTTTTAAATAAGTTAATTATAATTTAAATTGTCGGGAGAAAATTAAAGATGGTGTATCGTTTTTATTTGTTTTCTTGTGCGCTATCTATTGGTTTAATTTATTTTTTTCTATCATTTAAAGTTTTAGAGCTTTTTTCAAAAAACCTTATTTTTCATTAATGTACGGACAATTATTTTGCCCACTGTATATATATATATATATATATATATATATATATATATATATATATATATATATATATATATATATATATATATATATATATATATATATATATATATATATATATATATATATAGTACCCGACAAAACAAGTGCAACCAAATAATGCAACCAAATAATGTGACTGTTTAGAGACAACGTTCTTTAAGTTTTATTCATCACAAAGTTTATTATTCGTACACGAAAATTAACAAATAAATTAAAAGTATTAAAAAAAGTTGATTTCCTTCTAGACAAAACAAGTGCAACTCCACAAAATGTTGACGAATCTGTATTTCGCTAACAATACTTTGTGGCGAATCCTTTGTTGTCGATCACAGCCTTGCATCTTTAAGGCATAGATTCGATCAGGTGATCGATGAAACTTTGTTGAATTGCTGCCGAGGCCTTTTGAATTTGTTCAAACAGTTGATCCTTATTACGAACACCTTCACGATTAATTCTGCTGTTGACGATCTTCCACAGGTTCTCGATAAGGTTGAGATCCGGAGATTGAGGCGGCCAACCCATCACCGATAGGTGGTTGTCTTGAAACCACTGCTTGACTACTTTTGCAGTGTGTTTCAGTTCGTTGTCTTGCTGAAAAACCCATTTTATTGGCATATTCCATTCAGCATGAGGTAACATAAAATCTTTCAGGATATTTTTATACATAAAACGGATATTTTTATACATGAACCTAGTATTCCATCAATTCGATGTATTGGACCAAAACCGTTAGCAGGAAAACACCCCCAGACCATTACATTGCCTCCACCATGCTTCACGGTCTTATGGCAGTAACGTAAATTGAGGCGTTTTCTGGCCGGTCGACGTACACGGCAAATGCCATCGCTCCCAATGATGTTGAACTTCAATTCATCACTGAACAGGACAGTTCGTCATTTCTGCACATTCCAGTCAATATGAGATGTAGCAAACAAGAGTCTTTTCTTCTGGTTCTCAAGTGAAATCAGCATTTTCTTTGCAGGGCGTCGAGAAAACAATCCGGCTTCAATAGTTCGTCGCCTGATTGTTCGATCCGATACAGATAGCTCTAATTGCTTTTGTATCTCGACTGATGATATCCAGGGATCTTTCTTGACGGATCTGACGATCATAGAATCCTCTCTAGAAGTGGTGGAACGCGGTGTTCCACCACTTCTAGAGAGTATATATATACTTCTAGATATAAATATATATATATATATATATATATATATATATATATATATATATATATATATATATATATATATATATATATATATATATATATATATATATATATATATATATATATATATATATTAGGGCTGTCCAAAAAAAATTTTTTTTTCAGATTTGATTGCATAGTTGTTTATTTTGTGCCATTCGACATATTAATTAACTGTGCAAAAAAATCTTTCCAATCAGATAATGTTTAGGGGGTGCTCAATGACCATAAAGTTTTACGAAAAATGTGAAAAACATGGAAAAAGTAACAAAGTTCCACAAATTTCTAAAACCCGGTTAATTAGATTTTTCAGATTTGATCAGTTTTAATTATCTCTAAATAATAAATTCTGAATACAAATTACAATCCACATCCACTTTATACTGGTTTATTAGCAGAGAAATTAATGAAATAAAATACTGCAATACGACTAAAGTTCTGCGGTTTTTGTTATATCAGAATTTTTCCAAAATAAAACACTAAGATTTTTGACTCTTTGTCATTGATTAAAATACGAATTATAAACAAAAAAATTATTGTAAAGGAGTAACAGTTTCTCAAACCGTTATCAACTACTAAGTAGGTCAACTCAAAAACATATGAGCAATTAACATTTAATTATCGTAATGTTATAGTTCGTGCAATGTTATTGCTAGCGAGGACTATAACTCTTCAGAGTACACTTTCTGGGATCTGGCACTCGCTTTCTGTGATTCTCAACCACCTGAATTAACCTCTGCATTTCAGATTCATTCCTTGTAATCGATTCATTAAACATCGACATTAAAGCCATAGATCGTTCGGCAGCATCATTTACTACTTTCAATGAATATACTAAATTTTTTCCTTCTTGGTATTCTGGGGAATCATTCCAGGTAGCTGGATAGTTGTTGAACAGAAAATCAATATCAACCTTCATTGACCGCAACGCACTTGCTGAAACTGATGTCACCAGCATGTCCAGAGATTTCTTCTCTAGACTTTCAATGTTCTTTAATTTGATCAACCTTTCAGACCAGTTCTCACCGTGAAATTTCATGTTGGAAATCATTTTTCGCTTCTCTTCCGTTTTAAGTTTGTTTGAAAACAAAGCTAGTGGGACCAATTCTGGTGAAAGGTACCACAAATGGTTTTGAAATTTCTTGACTGCTGCTTCGGAAATCGTTTTATTCACAACTGCAAACTGCTTAAGTTGCTGAAACATAAACAAGTCATTAACTGGAGCATCGCTGGCGTTTGGGCATGATATCCAAGATTTTACATAATCCAGACTAGCAAATAAGCAAAATTCACAGAGATTTTTTTCCTCTTTTGTGTTCAACTTGAACTCTTCACGAAATAAATAAATCTTAAAACAATAAATAACCTTGACCATCCAGCGAGCCATGTGATAAGCACCAGGGATCTTGAAATGATAATTTTTCTCTTCTTGATCAGGCAGTTTTCCAAGTATTAACAGACAGAGATCCATGATTTCTTTGTAGTCATCCCTTGGCATTTTAACATGCAGGTTTTCTTTGAGGAATGCCATCACTTCATTTTGTAGTTCTTGCACCAGGGGTATTTTCATTTGAATGTCATCCAGAGGTTTAAAATTTCCTTGATTAACTTTGGGCCAATATTGCTGAAATCTCTGGAAAAGAGGTATGTTGGGACCAGATGATGGTCCAAATAGTGATCCAAACACTCCTGCTACTATGATCTCATGAACATGGTGTCTGCAAGCAAAATATAACAAATTTCTACCTATATGTTTCTCTAGAACTACACATGCACCATTTTCAGAGCCAGTGTTAGAGGCTGTAGTATCAAAACTCATTCCAATAACATCACCAATTATGTCCCATAAATTAAGCAGATGAATAACTGCTTTTGCTTGGGCTTCTCCAGTTCCAGCTGATAGTTTTGCTATTCCAAGTATTTTGTCAACATTGTGACCTGTCACACCAACAGATAGCCGGTCAACATTTGCTTTAGGGTCTGCAGAATTTGTACGATCTATCATCAGTTTGCCATCCCAGTGGACGATTAATGGTGGTTTGCCCAAATCGCAGAATTCAGTTCGAACAGTGGCTTCAATGTTTGATCGATGATAGGTTCGTTTTCTACGGACTGTAGAACGTGACAATGATCCATCATCGAGGTTCTGTCCACCAGCCCTTGCAATTGCTGCTGCTAGTATAGTAAATTTTGTGTCAGATAGATTAATTCTGTCTAATGTTGATGAAACATCAGGCGAGTCAAGAATTGTATCTAAGATACATTGTCGTTTTGGAGTACTTGCTAAACTTGATTCAGCTGACCCTGAAGAACTTGCTTTACTGACTTGTTGTCTGTAATAAACAGGGATTTCTATCTCAAAATCTCTATCAACCATTTTGTCATTATCAACAGCATCGTTATCGTTGTCATCACTATAACTTTCGTCATGTAAAGGTTCAATAACAGGAACTATTGCACTCGCACCAGATTGTCTTTGCTCTTTTTTTAGCTTTCGTTCTCTCTCTGCTTGTTTCCTTGCTTCATTTCTTGCTTCTAATTTTGAAAGTTCTTTGTCCTCTCCAAGCATCACCATTTTTCTCTGACATCTCTGATCCAATAAAAATTCTTTATCTTCTTCAATTCTGATCATGGTTTCAGCATCCTTGTGGGCAATGTCAAAAAGTAGGCCAATGATTTCTCTCTTGATTTCTGAGAATCTGACAATCTGGATTTTTTTTTTTTATTAATTTAAATTCCTGGACTAAAGTTTTCAACTTTAAGACTACATTCGGATGAAATGCTGTCGGAATACGGGCTTTATTCCAAATAATAATCAGTTCATCAACAGTTGTTTTAAGACTTTCAGGCACTGACTTTTTGGTTGAATTAAGATGATAAAAAAATGTTTTTAAAACATCAGATGTTAAGGGA
This sequence comes from Hydra vulgaris, assembly GCF_022113875.1. Taxonomy (NCBI): domain Eukaryota; kingdom Metazoa; phylum Cnidaria; class Hydrozoa; order Anthoathecata; family Hydridae; genus Hydra; species Hydra vulgaris. The sequence continues at coordinate 12,355,738 of NC_061167.1, read as the reverse complement.
AGAACTTTATCTGGAAGATTTGGCTCTGGTTGTCCAATTAAAAAGATTTCGGTTTGAAGTCGTGTAGAGATAGCAACACGAGATGATGCTGCCATTTCAATGATAACTGAAAAATTATGAGAAAATCAAAACTCAATACCATATTATACAAACTTATTATTCAGTTGTTGGTTTATGCAGCTGCAGCAATATATAATAATAATTATTACTAAAGAAATTAAATAAATATTTTCAAATTAGAAATTATTATTATCTGCACTTAATAACAAACAATACACTACCAGATTACCATGCTAGTTTTCTGTAATAGGTTACTAAGGTTAGGTACTATCAAAATATTAATACATTTGTTGTCAAACTGAAATTCCAAATAAAAATAATATTTATACTTGTAAACCTTTTTATTCTGTTTGAACAAATTCTAAGTTGAATTAAATAATAGTATTAAAAATATGAATACAAATTTTAACAAAATGATATAAACACAGTTGTTTTAAACACTAGCAGAAATTTTTTAGTCTGGTGCCCTGATGACAGTTAATCTGCTGCACTTTAATTAATCTATATAGCACGCAATCAGACAATATTTCAGTGGAAAAAATCTAACTAACCAGGTTCTAGAAATTTTTGGAACTTTGGAACTTTTTCCACGTTTTTGACGTTTTTCGTAAAACTTTATGGTCATTGAGCACCCCCTAAACATTATCTGATTGGAAAGATTTTTTACACAGTCAATTACTATGTCAAATGGCACAAAATAAACAACTATGCATTCAAATCCGAGAAAAAATTTTTTTTCCTGTGTTCACATGAACAGCCCTAATATATATATATATATATATATATATATATATATATATATATATACATATATATATATATATATATATATATATATATATATATATATATATATATATATATATATATATATATATATGTATATATATATATATATATATATATATATATATATATATATATATATATATATATATATATATATATATATATAGCTACAACTAACGGAATTATAAATTTACAGTTTCATCACATATTGTCCAATGACGTTATTCCAATGAATTTGTACACTTGACTTCAATAATGATCAATTTGATTATATTTTGGTGGTTTTTTAATATAATTACTGTAACAAGTATTAAAAGTATGAGAACTGGTGAGATTTGTAATTCACCCAACAACATATTTCATTCTACAGAAGCAACAAAGAGTTATGAATTAGTATAAAAGTGTTCTGGATCAACTTCATTTTGATAAGATAACCATTAATCTTTAACTATATCGCACAGAGATTCTTTGGTTGAAGAAACTAATTTGAAAAACCAAGCTGAGTTTTAAATTTAAAAGAACGATTAACTAGCTGGTTGTGGTCGTAATGATTAAGTTTGCAAATTTCAGCATGAGAAACTTGATTATCGATATAGGCATTTGAACATCCAACACCAGCAAGTCTGTATGTCCTTTGAACTGCTTTTGATTGTTAGAAATTTTACAAAGTCTTTGCTAATATGTTTTTTACCTTTACCATACTTTAGTTGACTAATACGACTGGAAGATATACTAAAAGATGTCTTACAGTTACAACAACAAGCTAAACTTAAATTGTGGTTCACAGCTGAAAGCCATTTGAATCTGCTTTCCCAAAACGTTCAAAAAGTGATTTACCTATTTATATATTTAAACTAATAATACTTTAAAAATAACTTTGAAAAATTATAAAACTTTAAAAATAAAAATTTTAAAATACTTTAACTAATATATTTTCAAACATAAACAGGTTTTAAATAGATTAAATTTTATGAATAATAAAAAAATAAAACGTAAAACATAAGTGTTTCATAGATGATTTCTTTTTAAAACTTTATACATAACTAAGAATAAATTAAATGACTTGAAAAAACTTTAAATTTTTAAAAACTCAATTTAAAAGTTGATTCTCACTATTTTTGCATGATTATTTAACAAAAATGCATGCTTCTACATGCCCATATAAACAGTTGCATGGTTTGTATGCTGAATGGGAACCCTGATATCGTAAATAACCTTTTTTATTAACGATTGTTTATTTATGTTAATTGAAAAAGTATAATCGAGTAACATATCGGGTTGTTTAATAACCTGATAAGCAGCTTTATTTTATCACATAGGATAATGGACGATATATCTTTTATTTTGAAGGATAAAACGCTAGTAGTTTTAACTAGACTAAGTAAAAAGTACTATTAAAAAAAGATTCCTTTGCCAAAAAAAAAAAAAAAAAAAAAAAATCAGAAACTCTTTGTAAAACATTTTTTTTTTTTTTTTTCTTTGCCGTTTGATAAAATTTATAATAAGAAAGATCGTACATATATAATATATGGATGGAGCAAGAAGAAGACGTATATTATCTTATCGCCAAGCCCCGTTTACATTGTTTCCTTCAGTTTATGTAACAAGTTAAAAATTACAAAATACAACACAATATATTACAAGTAGTAAATCGTATAATAAGATATATAAATAAACATTTTTTTTTAGTATATATATATATATATATATATATATATATATATATATATATATATATATATATATATATATATATATATATATATATATATATATATATATATGTGTGTATATATTATTTATAGATAAGAAATAAATCAAGACAAAAATAAGAGAGTCGTGATGGCTTTTTCAGTTTAATTATTTTAGGTACTATTTTTAAAATAAACTTTTAAAACCGAAGTTTTTTCCTTATAGAAAACGTTTAGATTCTTTTTTGAATTGTTCTAGGGAGAAGTTTAGAAGAGTTTTATTTTTAATAATATTTTTCAAAAAACTTTTCCATATAAATGGTCCACGGTATTGAATTTGAAATGAGCTGAGTTTTAAATAAGATCTTGGAATAACAAACATATCAACTGAAAATTTTGTGGGGTTTTTGTGAGTAATTTCAGTGAAGTAAGAGTGAAATATATTAGGAGACAAACCATGTTTTGATTTAAACATCAGAAGCATAACTTGGTATATATTAATTTTATAAACATTAAGTGCATTAAGTTCATTAAGTGCATTAAGTGCATTAAGTGCATTAAGTTCACCATTAACAGTTCTGTTACGGCCAAATATAATCCTACATGCATGTTTTTGTTTGCTATAGATTTTTTTAAGTTTCCCATAATTAGTACTTCCCCATGCAATATTGCAATAAGAAAGATAACTATGAATAAATGAAAAATATATAATTTTTAAAGACTCAATATTAAGAAATGGTTTAATTTTATATAACATTAAAATATTTTTGGAGATTTTGTTTTCAATAGATTTAGTATGATATTTCCATGATAAATTTTCATCTATAATCACTCCTAGAAAGTTAACAGTTGACTCTCTTTTAATAATTGTTTTATTCATAAAGAGATTGGGTAATTTTAGAGAAAGGTTATCTCCCCTACGAGGTTTGTGGAACAAGATAAATTTAGTTTTCTCACCATTTAATGAAAGTTTATTATTTGTAATCCAGTCATTTATTTTTAATAATTCTTCGTTAGATATTCTAAACAGTTCTTTTATATTATCGTGTGAGTAAAAAAAATTCGAATCATCAGCAAACAAAATAACATTTAAAACTTTAGATGCTAAGTATAAACCATTAATATAGAGTAGGAATAAGAGCGGCCCTAGGATTGATCCCTGGGGAACACCACAAGTTATAATATGATTTTCAGTTTCATTTGCTGTATATAATATGCATTGTTTTCTGTTTGACAGGTAACTTTTAAACCATAGTAAGTTATTATTAAGTATTCCATACAGTTCTAGTTTTTTTAAAAGAATATCGTGGTTTACAGTGTCAAATGCTTTTGACAAATCAATAAAAACTCCTAATGTATAGCAATCATTATTGAACCGATTGGATATATAATTTATTAGACCGACTACCGCATGATCACTTGAATGATTCTTTTTGAACCCAAATTGTTTGTTATACATTATTAATATCATTTTTAAAACTAATAACTTTCATGAGTTTATTTCTTTTAAAAAAAAAATCATTTATAGGCATCTAAATTAAGTTATAATTTGAATTTTTTATTTAAACCGTTTTAAAAAAAAAGCTTCAGTATAAACAGTTTAATTGAGCTAAAGTTACTACATCAATAACAAAACAAGAAACACCTTCAAGGACAATTTACAACTGTGTTCATACAATGAACGTCTAGACCATAATTGAAAATTTCTATTAACTTTTGTGAACTTTCTTTACAATCTCTGAATCTGCAAACGTTCTTCTTATAATCATGGTTATTTAAAAACCAGAATAAAAAATAGTAGTAATACTAAGTGATCCACGGTCAAAATTAAAAGACAATTTCAAAAGCAACTACGGGAAGTGGGGGGCATAACCACATATAGAAGCTCAACAGTTTTTTAACATTTCCCTTTAAAAAATGTTATCTAATACGGCAGAAAAACATGCCACGAGTTGGTAAAACAGTTCCATTCGTTTTGCTTATGTCAAAAAGAGTTTCTGAAGCGTTTCTGAGAAATTGTGCATAATAATGTTTATTTTAATAAAAATATTATATTAACATATTTTTGATAAGAATGCATCATTTTTATCAAAAATATGTTAAAATAACATTTTTATCAAAATAATTATTATATTATTTTTATCAAAATAATAATATAATACTTTTATCAATATTTTTGATAAAAATGCATCATTATTTTGATAAAAATTTTATATTTACATCATATTATTCCAGTCGATTCTTTTGAGGATTAAACAATATTTGATTTTAGTGTTGAAGATATGTGTTATCAGCGTTATTTCATCAAGTGAAAACCATTTTTTATATCAAGATGACCTAATAAGCAAGCTACGAAACTGTATTCTTTCTAAAAACTGTCCTCTGGGCCACAACCACATAGACGCACAGGAGACCCAACAATATATACAATTGTCACACTTGAATGCGTTCATGTGAAAACTTCAATAGAAATAATAATGCTTTGAGATGTTGGAAATTAGATTTAGTATTTATTTAATTTTTATGAGTTTTAGATTAAAATATGAAGCTAAGAGTATAATTCGATATCTTGTTATATTTATGCACATCTGATGATTATTATATTATTATATATTGTAGCTATATAATTGTGCATTTCTTAGCTTAACCCTTTCTGGCCTGAATTATGCAAATGTAATTTTAAAAAAAATTTTTTCTTGAAAACACACCTATTATAAGTCAAAAATCAAACCCAGACAGAAAAAATTATATAAAACATTTCATACAGCAAAAGATAGCTATGTCGCGTATTGTACACAACAGGCCACAACGGCCGTATAAGACAAGGTACAATAACACAGTTATCAACAGTTATTCGTGAAACTGGCGAAAACAGTTACTCTTCTTTGAAAGGCAAAGATTTGCATTGCACTTAGTGCATACAAAAACAGTTTGTCCTTTGCACCCTGGACGCTTGCACCTCTGCCTCACACCATGTGCCGGCCAGTGACCAACAGAGTCTGTGCGAACATCCTGAGTTGGCACAGGCTTAGCAGGTCCCCTCTTCTTCTTGCGCTGCAGCTCTGCCTCCATACTGGTTGATGGTCTGCCACGCTTCTTTGCTGTCATGTCTTTGCCTTCACGACAAAGAGCATCAGCTATTTCAAGCTTGAAGGCCATAAGATCCTTCTGCTGACGCTTATCAACTCCCATATCACGACAATCCCGGCGATACAGTAACCAGCCAGTTGCCACTGCCAAGTCCACAAAATGGAAAAAAAAGCGGTGGTAATATTTCTTTGATTTCAAGTGGATCCGATACCTCGCCATGATGGCATCCAGGGTATCAACTCCTCCCATGAACTTGTTGTAGATCTGTATGATTTCTGGGCGTGGCACGTCAATATGCTGCTTTGTAGTACGATCCCACCGCCTCGCAGTTGACACTGGTTCTGCACTAGCAAATGTACTGGCTAGTGTTACAGACTTGTTGTCAAACCACTTGACAACTCGAACTTCGACACCATTGACCACACCCTCTCTTTCTTCAAATGAGCCACGCCCTTTCTTCTTCAGAGTTGCATCAGCAATCATCTTGCAATTCTGAAGACGATTCGCACGAACTGTCCCAACTGCTAATATGTTCCTATTAGCTAGGGCTGACAGCAACTTCAGTGACGTAAACCAATTGTCAAAAAACAACAGGTACTGCTTCTCTTGCGGTAAGACCTCGACCAGCTGAAGCACAATGTTGCCACTGGCACCAATGTTTGCTTGATTGGATGCTGCCTGAATCTTTCCAGTGTATATTATGAAATTATGCACAATTCCAGTCACATCACACAGCATAAACACTTTATAGCCCCATTTGTAGGGCTTGCTCGGAATGTACTGTTTCATTCCCGACTGTCCCTTGAATGGGATAATTTGTTCATCCACTGACAACTTATGGTCAACTTCCAGTGAATGGAACTTTGGCAAGAGAGAGTCAATCAACGGACGTATTTTGAACAATTTATCTCTCTGAACGTCATCTGGAGCAAGCATATTTCCATTGTCGTTGAAGTGAAGATTACTTTTCAGTTCAACCCACCTGTCACGTGACATCACATCTGCAACCTGTGACAAACGCGATGCTTTGCCCCAGTACATCTTACTTCTTGGCAGATTAAAAATAGACATGTACATAGTCATACCAAGAAACTGTTCAATTTCATCCTTGGAACAACCAATAGGCTTATTTACATCTTTTTGTGTTGCATACAGATTGGTGTGATCAGTAATGTGTTCCACCAACCCACTGTCAAAGAAGTAACGAAAGTACTCCACTGGCGACTTTATGGTATCAGCAGAAGCACGTTGATCAGCAGACTCTGGCATTGACTTTGCAGATGATTGGCCAGTAACACATTTCCAAACAGTAGATCTTCCAACAGCAGCAGAAGTGGAAGGCTGCTCATCATCGCTGCTGTCTTGCTGGTCAGATACTTCGTATTCTTCTGTATCGTCACCAGATGATACTTCAGCAACTTCATTGTCACTCGACGAGAGCTCATCATCATCACTTTCTGCAGGAATGTTACGAACAAAACGAGCTGTTGTAGCAGTCTTCTTGTAGAACTGAACAGGCTTCATCTAAAATCAGAATACAATTTATGCTATGATTAGTATTGGTATCTAGTATTATATATCACTATGTTTGCAATAAAAAATACAAAAAAAATATAAAATATGCACAGATACAAAAATAATATCAATATCACTACTAACAGAACAATCATTATAGCAAATACTATATCACAAATAATAATAGTAATAATATTACAAATCATAATATAGCCCAAACTTGCCCTAATTACTAACTCTAGCCTAACCCTAAGTCGCACCTCAGACACTCTATAAAAGTATAGCAGATATAATTGGTATCTATAAGAACACTAAACAAATATATAATAACTATACTAAAACATGGCTATGATACTATTGTAGCTGCTTGTATTACCAGCAATAATAATAATAATATTAGTAATAAATTATTATTATTATTACTACTATTAGTATTATAATTATTATTCCTAGTAGTAATAAAATTGAACACTATTATGAACATGGTAAAATATAAATATATTTCACCATAACAAATCATAAACAAATAATCTGTCATTCCAGCATGTTATATCACACAATACTAAGCTGAAGAGTGTCAATTTTGTATCTGTTATATTCAATGCTATGCCCGATTGTGTATAATTCCACACATACAAAAAACACCACATAAAAATTTATTCCTGCAATCCAGCTACAAATTCAAGGTACTACTATACAAAGACACCACTACTACATAAAATCCATAACATTTCATGGTTATAACTAACCTGTATAACTCGGAATAGTCAGGTCTTCCGTCTCGTAGTAACACCGTAGACCTTCTCACAAAATCCCTGTAAACAAAGCTCGAGCCAAGAATCCAAAGTAAGAACGTCATTGGTTCAACGATTTTATCGTCATCCTAGGTATGTGTACAATACGCGACAACCGGTCATAACGTTCTAAACGCCACTGCTATTAAAGCAGCGCGTGGATCTCGGTATGTGTAAAATTCTACACAACCGGCCAGAAAGGGTTAAAAAAAAATGTACCGTGAAAAGTGTACTTTCAACGATTTTTGCGAGGGTGTGGTTGTGCCTCACAATGGGGGCAAAACCTTTTTTTTCTAAATGTTCTTTTTGTTTAACAACATTTTCAAAAACCATTTTATTTTTTTCCTAATTGTAACAATTTAAAGTTTAATATTGTTGTTATTGAAATAAACTGTTAAAAAGACACATTTCGCTTTTTTTTATATAACATTAATTAAAAGGTTACGGGAGCGGTTATGCCCCTACTTCCCCTATACTTAATAAAAAATTACAGATCAGTTTCTTAAAAGGATTCCTATTATAATCATATTCTTTCGTTAAAAAAAAAAAAACAGAAAAAAAAATAAGAATGATGTATATATTTTTACCACATTAAATCAAGTTTTCTACTTACAACAAAGTCACCAAAAAAACTAAATCGACGCCATATTGATCGCATTTTTAGAGCAAACAAAACGCGTACAAACTAATTTAAAATCTACTGCGTCATAACTATTTTTTTAATGTCTACTATGATCTTTACTTATTTTTTTAAATAGTAAGGTTGAGAGATTAATTAAAATTTCAATTAGTTTTGCCATTACAGTTTTAAATTTTTATTAGCCTAGTTGTATAAATAAATACAAATAATGTAACAAAATCTAATTTTAGCAATAAAAATTAAAATAGTTACGTAACGTAAAAAACAATACAACATGCTATATATCTATAAAAGAAAATTTACTAAACACTCAGAAAAAAAAATACATTCAAAATAATTACAGATACATTACTTGTTCAATACTTATTATTTATAAATATGGCCCAACATTCATGGGAAACTATACTATTTGCAAAATATTTATACAAAAATAAATATTTATGTAGAGAGAGAAAAGTAAGAATAATATATAGAAAATATAGAGAAAAGTGATTTGGGGAAAAATGCTTTGATCAAATATTTTTTATCAGAATTCTACCTATAACCACATTTAATCGTATACAATAACAACAAATATATTATTATTCCAGTTAAATATTATGCTTTATACATATCTTTACTTTAACATTTGTTTTTATAACATTCAAATTTATATCTAGTGAGAAAAAAAAAGTAAAATACAAAAAAATATGCAACTATAAAATTCCTATGAAATAACTAAACAAAATGTTATAATACTTATAAAACTTTAATACTCGTAACCTTAAATACAAATAATGAAAACTTGAAATAGTTATAAATTTACAACTGTCTCATAGAATAAATTCCAATAAATAATAAAATAAATAAAAATAAAAAATAATTAAAAAAAAAACAACAACGTATAAAAAAAGTTTAAAACGGTAAATATCGAAAGAAATTATTTTTTTAAATCGCTAAGTATTTAAGTTATTTGCTATATTGCTAAGGAAACCTGTTTCTCTTGTGCAAAGTATTTTTAAGAAATTTGAAGTCTAAAGGAGCAGAGCCTTCCAATTGAAGTTTTAAATCAGTTATAAATCAGTAACAAGAACTTGATTGGACTTTTAAATCAACTTTTTTCGGAGATGTAAATGACGTATATGCTCGACGCCGGACTTCATTACACTTTAACAGCATTTTAACCTTAAATAAAAAAAGTTCATTTTTATTTCTTGAAAAGATCAACTTAAGTAGTCATAATTGCAAAATGTTCACTTTTAAGCAGTGCTTGAATAAGTAATAATAAAAAAAAAAGTTTTTTAATGTTGAAGATGGAGAACCAACAATCACTATCAAAAAACCCCAGATAAAAAACATCATTATATGCAATCAAAAAATAAAAAATAGGTCTATATATATACATATATATATATATACATATATATATATATATATATATATATATATATATATATATATATATATATATATATATATATATATATATATATATATACATATATATATATATATATATATATATATATATATATATATATATATGTGTATATATATATATATATATATATATATATATATATATATATATATATATATATATATATATATATATATATATATATATATATATATATATGGGGTAGCCTATATGCAGCGAATTTAAGGGCCCTTGTTCAAAATTAAGGAGCTTTTTTTTAGTAATACCTATTGTAAAAAATATTTCTAGGGGAAGAGGCTCCATCCTATTAGCCATGGCACTGTATATATACATATATATATATATATATATATATATATATATATATATATATATATATATATATATATATATATATATATATATATATATATATATATATATATATATATATACATATATATACATATACAGTCGTATGCAGTAAAATAGTAGTGCGTATTTTATTTTTTTATCAACAAACTTTAAACATCAAAATATATTTTTCTATTGCTTGTTTTTTATTGTTATTGTATATAAACTACATGTTGTGATTATAATAGTATAAAAAAAATTTAAGAAAGATAATTGCTGCACTGTATGGTTTTAACTTTAAATATTATTGATTAAAGGTCATTCGTCCTTTTTTTTTAAACTGTGCAATAAAATAGTAGTGAAAATCATTTTTTATGAAAAGGTCAAAAAATAATTAAATTTTATGACAAAAATTTTTTTTTTTGAAGCTCTACATTAGTATTTTGTGGCATGACCTTTAATTGTAATAACCGCCAAGCATCTTCGTTGCATGGAATTAACAAGATTCTGACATTGTTCGACAGATATATTTTGCTGACTGTACTACGTCCCACAATTGATTACAACATCTTAGATTATTTTCAGAAACTGCTTGTTTAACATCAACCTACAAGTTTTCAATCGGATTTAGGTCGGGGGATTGTGCTGGCCACTCCATCACATCGATTATATTCTCATTAAACCACGATTTGGCTAACTTGCTCGTATGTTTGGGATCATTATCTTGCTAGAACAAAAATTTTAACGGCATTTCTTCTTCAGCATAAGGCAGCATGATCTTTTCTTTTTTTTTTTACATATACAAACCGATCCATAATACCTTCTATGCGATGTATAGGTCCAACACCAAAGTAAGAAAAACAACCCCATATCATCATTTTTGAACCTCCACGTTTGACGGTCTTTAATGTAAATTGTGGCTTATATGCTGCAGCCGTTGGTCTTCTAACATACTGTTTACGAACATGGGAACCAAAAATTTCAACTTTGCTTTCATCAGTCCACAAAACATTTCTCCATTTTTCTTTAGGCCAAGAAGCATGCATACATGCAAATTTTAAACGATTTTCGATATGTCTTTTACTCAAAAGTGGCACTTTTCTAGGTGTTCTTGCATTTAAATCAGCATGTATTAATCGTCTTCGAATAGTTGAGGTATTAACATTTAATTTTAGCCTTTCTTTAATTTTTCTAGAAATATAAATGGCTCCTTTTTGGCTAACGATACAATTCGACGATCTTCTATAGCGGTCGTTGATCTTTTATTTCTACGTTTTTCTGGTTTGGGTTTCTATTTTAAAGCATTACAAATCATTGTTGGTGAGTATCCAACCAGTTTTGTATTTGTTTGTAGGTTTTACTATGATTTTAAGATTTTCAATTAAATTACGAACTTCTTCAGTACAATGCTTAGAGCGCCCCATGTTTCTCTAAAATTTCAAAATTTTAGTAAGTGTATAAATTTATTTAATATCAAAATTATTTACTTCCTTATTGCTTATTATTAAGAACTAATAATAATTAGAATTTAATAAGTACAGTAATTATAAAAAAAAATTAATTTTTCACTACTATTTTATTGCATAGTCTAAAAAAAAAATACGAATGAGCTTCAATTGATAACATTGAAATTTAAAACCATACAGTGCTGCAATTATCTTTCTTAAATGTGTATATTAGTGTGATTCTATTTTTTAGTTTGTCATGCAAACTTTTTCTAAAACATGAATAATTGTATTGTAAGAGCAACTAAATAAAAAAAAAAATTTGAAAATTTTTGAAAGTCAAAAAAGGTTACTTTATGGAAATAAGACAAAACTATTCCCTTTTTTAAAGTCTTTTTTAATTTTATACATAAGCTATAGAAATACAACAAAGTTTATAAAGTTAAGTTATTTTTTATTCGAAATTTGCATAAACATTTCTGTTAAAAAAAAGTCTCTCAAGAGCATCATTAGACTTAGCCCGGCAACATCGGATGTCCAAAGCTCGGAGTCCTTTCTCAGCTACCTTATTTGTTCTATGCAAATTCTTGAATAAAATTTTAACATCATGAATATGTCTTGTAAGTGCTTCTTGGGCTTTAATGCAGCTTGATGTAGTTTCTTTTAAGTTTTCCCAGTTGGGTTCCTCTCTCATTTTAAACCATGCAAGTGACCAAGAACAGCTAATAAACTTAGCTATTTCTTTCAATAATGGTCGTTCTTCAGGAATTAGAAAGTAGCCTAACAAGACATATATTGCTCTGATGTTCCACCTTGCTGAGTGAGAACTTGGTAATTTTGTTGGTAGCTGCATTTTGGGTAAAATATTGTTATCCAAGTAGCGCCTAAATGCAATACATAACCTGGAAAAATAAACAACAAAATGGATCAACGCATTCATCAAATATACAAATCATTGATATTGAAAATAATAATTTTAAATAAAACAAACCTAGCCAATAGCTTGTAATCATCTCTCCAGGTTTTTACAGTAGGAGGAGGATAAGGTGTTTTATGCAGGGTATTGTATGATTCTTTCCATTGCGGGTACTTATTTTTTAGTTTCTGAATGCATTTAAAATCAGTTAGAGCAGGCAATTTTGATGGTGTTGGCAAGTAGGAAATTAACCATTTTTTTAAAAACAAGGTCCAAAATGTAAGCATTGCAGCCATAATAAGGAACAGGTCTGTTAAATAGCTTACATCTTAAAATCCCTACTACTCCACCAGAACCATCATAAGATCCACCTGAAGTAAGTGGAATAATTTATTTAATTGTACATTTAAAAATAAGTAATTTTAATTTTACTAACCTGTATTGAAAGAGCAGGTGTCACAAACTATAAGGGATATTTTATGCATAACATTATACTCTAACAATGTTTCTGTTATTATAGCTGATAGATTTTTAGATGTTCTGGTAGTATGTAATATTGGTCGGTCAGACTGAAGGGCGATGACCATGCGTTCCATTTTTTTAATCCCATAATCATATGGTGCCAAACCTTTTCCATCAAAGTGTATTATAAAGAATAATTGAACAGACAAAGCTTCTTTAAGTTTAAGTATGCGGTAGTGGCTTTATGCGGTAGTGGTGTAGTGGTAGAGCGCTCGCTTCATAAACGAGTGTTTCCGAGTTCGATCCCCACCACGTCCCTGGTAGTACCGCACTCAACTCGTTTCTCCGCGCAGCGGCCTTGTTCATCAAGGTTCATGTTTCGGAGTTATAGAGTTGAGAGAGGGTTATAACCACAAATAAGTAGCCTCCTCGTCTGTAGTGGCCTTCTTGGCCTTGAGGAGGTGAATTAAAATAAAAAAAAAAAAAAAAAAAAAAATAGAGATGTGACTTGCAACCTTTGACCAACTTTAAAAATAACCAATTAATTTGGAGTTGGAATATCACCATGGAAGTGTTTTAATGAGTGAGTTACACTAGCTCCTTTGTTAGTAGAGATACCAGCTTCTGCGCACATAATGGCGATTGGCATTGCCTTAAACCAAAAATAAAATTAATATAAATAAAAAAAGAAAACTATCTTTATTTCCAAAAGTATTATTACTCATTTTTGATTTAAACTTCTGTTTGGGTGGTTCGAACAAAGACTGAAAATCATCAGCATTATCATCATTTTCAGACCTTTATTCTGTGTAGAGTTGTTCTACATAATCAAGAATCAGGTTTTTTGGTATCAACTGACTGTTAGCAGGATGCTCAACAACTGTTTCGCTGTTTAATACAAAACTCTTTTTATTTCATTTTATTATTTCTATTACCCATTTGATGATTGTAGAAGATCTGCTCTTCTACAATCATCAAATTTATATTTTTATTAAGTATACAAAACGGCATAAAAAAATCCATATTCGATTTTCTCTTCAAACAAATTTTATAAGCATTCACAACTTCATTCAATTTTTTTGTGATGCAAGCTCTGAATACTGATGGCATGCTAAATTTCACGTTCCAGAGCTGCTCCAAATCTTTTGCTATTATTTGTATAACAGCTCTTGATGGTGGGGTGGGGCGTGTGTCAACTAGATGGTGATAGTAGCAAAGAATGTGCTAGACTTCTGGAATCGTCTTGAAATTGGCCAAGGATTTCGTCCATAATCCATAAGGTGCTGCTGAAGCAAGCAGTTCCCATGATTACTTTGAACACGGTGGTACTAAGTTGTTTGCTTTCCTCTTTAATGCTCCCTTAGCACTTATGTGGAACATATTTAGGTAAATATAATTATAACTAAAATAGAAAGTTGAAAACAGTTACTTTATTTCTACTCCACCAAGCTAATTTTATATTTTATAATTATAATTTTATATTATATTATATATACTTCAAGCTAATTTTACTATACTTCAAGCTAATTTTATATTATATTCACTATCAACTTCAAGCTAATTTTATATTATATTCACTATCAACTTCAAGCTAATTTTATATTATATTCACTATCAACTTCAAGCTAATTTTATATTATATTCACTATCAACTTCAAGCTAATTTAATAAATATCATACAAATTATCAAATTTTTTGCATAAGTATTTTGTCTTATTTCCATTAAGTAACTTTTTTTTTTGACCTAGTAAAATTTTCAAATTTTGAATTATTTTTTATTTAGTTGCTCTTAGAATACAACTATTCATGCTTTAGAAAAGGTAAAAAATAGAATCACACTATTGTGATATACAGTTGATATATATATATATATATATATATATATATATATATATATATATATATATATATATATATATATATATATATATATATATATATATAGCATCCTAGTCGTGACTTTCAGAGACATGTTTTTTTTGTTCTCGTTCTGTTTTTTTTTACTTTTTTATACTATTTTTATCATATTTATATACATTTTTTAACTTTTATTTTATTTCTATTTTTATTTATACATATTTAAATTTATTATTTTATTATAAAAATATATTTTTTATATTAATTTTTGCTATTTTTATTTATTTTATTATATTTCATTTTTAACTTCATCTCTTTACAAAAACAATTAATTACAATAATATAACCAAATTTAAACCTTGCTGTAACCATAACCCTAACCCAGGCTTGGTCGGGAAGCGGGTTCGATTGCACTCGATAACTGACGATGGCAATAATATTTAGTTGCAAAAAACCGGCCAGATTTTTTAGTTGTTTTGAGAACATTCAAGTTTATGTATGTTTCTTTTGTTGTTCGCAAAATAATAATTAAGTTCATTATTTTATCGTAAGTTTTAAAATATTTTATTTTACGGACTTACATGGAAGCATACATAAACTTGAATGTTCCTAAACATCTTTGCATGGAAAAATAAAATAAAAATATTCGCGAACACAAAAAACCTGCCAAATCTACAAACAACTAATTCTATTGGTTCAAAAAATACTAGCCAAATTTTCTAGAGTATTCAAAAAATATTAACCGAATGTTCAGAGTATTCTGTTGAAATAATAAAAAAAATTGTATTATGAGAGTTTTGTTATGTTTTCGTTGAGATTTCTAGCATAAATTGTTTTAAGAATATACTATCAAACGAAATATTATTTTAATACTATGGCTCATTCTCTGAGTCACATCTACAAAGCTATAAATGTTTTAAACTATCATTATTTGTTTTCAAAAATAAATGTTTTAAATTTATATTTCTTAACTTGTCAACGTTTTGTAAATACAAGGTGTGTTCAAAAATTAAGGTTCAAATTTTGCAGGCAACGTACTTTCGATCATCGATTTTTTTGTTTTGTTGTGTTGGTACACTCTTCCCGAACATCTGTACTAAGTTTCAAGTGTATAGCATTTTTTGTTTGGTTGTGAGAGGCGTAAAGGTTATAAGTGTTTTGCGTGCTCGGCGATTTTTTGCTGTTAAAAAATATGGATCAAAGGATTTGCATCAAATTTTGTGTAAAAAATAAAATAAAGTGCTCCAAAACACTTGAAATGTTGACAGTGGCATACAGTAAAACTGTTCTGAGTAAAAAATTGTCGAATCACTATTAGAGAAGTTGCTGAGGATGTTGGTATATTGCTTGGCATATACCATGAAATATATATATAATTTTTTTCTAACGGTTAGACATGAGACGTGTGTCAGCGAAGTTTGTTCCGAAATTGCTCAATTTTGATCAAAAGAACCGTTGCATGAGCATCGCTCAAGAACTGTTGAATGACATCAACGACGACCCAGATTTACTCAAAAGGGCCATAACTGGTGACGAATCATGGATATATGGTTATGAAATTGAAACCAAAGCCCAATCGTCCCAATGGAAGAGCCCAGGTGAGCCAAGACCGAAAAAAGCACCCCAAGTTTGGTCAAATGTCAAAGTTTTGCTCACTGTTTTTTTCGATTACCATGGCGTGGTGCATCAGGAGTTCTTACCATGTGGTTGTATGGTCAATAAACAATATTATCTTGAAGTTATGCGCCGTTTGCGAAAAGCAATACGAAGAAAATGTACAGAATTGTGGAAAAACAATTCATGGCTTTTGCATCACGATAATGCAGCAAACATTTTGGCGAGGCCTTCTTGAAAGTCATCATTTTAGGCGCTTTGATGATAAAAAAGTTTTTCTCTTTCTGTCTGAAAAGAGGTTGTTTAAGTGCAAAACAAAAATTTCGAGTTGATATAATTTTGAGTTGTTATTTTTGTGTAGATTTATAAAAAGACTGATTGCTTTTTAAAATAATCTAGAGTAGTAACAATAAAGTTTATTCTTAAAGATATTAAAGGCCAAAGAATGTAAAATAAATAATAATTTTTGTCTAACCAGAAATAAATGAATTAGAATAACAAATAAATTTTTCCTTTTTTGATTATTATTGAATATTCAGTTATAAATAATATAACATATTTAATAGTAATCTTATTTGGACATATTATGTTTTCAGCAATTGATAGGAAGGGTGCTCATAGGTGTTATATAATAAGTGTTCATAATGTACAATAATAGACATTAATTTTATAATAGAATACTGGCAAATATTTATAATAAAAAAATACAGTGTTATTAATACTGTAAAAACAATTGTCCAGGGTTAAATCATTTTTAAAATTGCATCAAAAGGATGAAAACTTAGATGTCACTATTGATAGCTTTTTTTGACCCATGGACAAACTTAATTATGTCTTGATAAATTTCAATCGTAAAATACTCTCTCTGCGCATTTACAGGTATAGTCAGTAAAATTCTATATGTTATAAATGCATCCGGAAATGGGTTTTGAATCTGGTGAATAAATCTCAAAATCGTTGCAGCTGAAATTGGTTTACTAACTTCAATTATTTTCGCTTCAGCCATTCTTACAAACTGGTTATACTTAACCTTAAAGCTTCTTTTATCTGTTTTAAGTACTAATTAAAACTATAAAGCCCACTCACTAAACATCATCAGCGGTATTGTGAAACAGTTCCGCTTCCTCCTTACAAAGTAATTTAACATTTTTAGTTAATTTCTATCTAGCTAATTGAATTTCTACATTAAATCAATGATTTAATTATTTCATTTGTTCATCTTACTAAGAAGAATTGTTTCAAATGTGTTAAACTTTTCAAACTACATGAAGCATAAAACAGTTATTGAAAAAACTTTTATATTTATAAATAAATCATCTAGCGTTAGTTCTATTTGTTGAATCTTGTTGGACTTTTCAGGGCCGGGGGCTGCATTATTTTGGTGGCCTTTTTTATATGCCACAGCATAAAAATGACTAAAAAAATACGGAATGGTCCTCTTGACTATTTCGCGACCCCTAACATTGTAAGTCCCGGGGCTATAGCCCTTCTATCCCCCCCCCCACACCTCCTTAATCCAACACTGAAAATAAGACATAAGTATATAAATTAAAATTATATATACTCTTTGATAAATCGAAGAACATTTGTTTATTTATTAAACAATCATTAATAGTAAGTTGTTACTTTATATGAAAAATGTCACTTAATTTTATAAAAAAAAAGTGGCATTTCAAAAATATTTGCTCTAATCGTATTTATTTTGCTTAAAGATTTTTCATGTTAAAAGCTTTTTACTTCTTTTAACTGTCTCTCATCGGTCCAAATAATCTTAGTGCGCTTTTTTGTTTGTTTTTGAAATGTTCTCAAAACGAATAAAAAATCTGGCCAGTTTTACGCAACTAAATATTATTTCCGTGGTCGATTATTGAGTACAATCACACCCGCTTCCCGACCAAGCCTGCCAACAGTATTCTATATCAAATATCATCATAAACTGCAGCTAGAAATATATGATTATCAAATGGTTTTACTTCTTGTTTCTGCATCAATTTTGAAATGTCTTCTATATAAAAGAGCAACGTTTCAAAAATATTTGCTTCAATCGTATTTATTTTGCTCGAATTTTTTCGCGTTAAAAGCTTTTAACTGTCTCTCATTAGTCCAGTTAATCTTATTGCGCTTTTTTTTGTTTGTTTTTGAAATGTTCACAAAATGACTAAAAAATCTGGCTGGTTTTACGCAACTAAACAATATTCTGTGGTCAATTATCGAGTGCGATCGCACCTGCTTCTGAACCAAGTCAACCCTAACCCTGACCTTGATGCCTGGCCTAACTAAACCCTCAGTCGATGTAGCAGCACTCCCTTGCAAGTCAGGCTATTTGATAGTCGATGTATATACTTTTTGTTCTCTATAAATGTCCCTGATAATGCTAATGTCCCCATAAGTGTTCATTATTTGTAAAACCTGTCCTTGTAAGTGAAATACTATACAAATATATATATATATATATATATATATATATATATATATATATATATATATATATACATATATATATATATATATATATATATATATATATATATATATATATATATATATATATATATATATATATATATATATATATATATATATATATATATATATATATATATATATATATATATATATATATATATATATATATATATATATATATATATATATATATATATATATATATATATATATATATATATATATATATATATATATATATATATATATATATATATATATGTAGACCATACGGGTAAAACCACAGATGTCATTTTGAAAAAATAAAATTTAGTGTTTAGTGACATTAGATATCTGTTTATTAATTTTTAATTAAAAGTATATTTTTCTGACATTTTAATTAAAATTTAATTAAAAGTTTTTAGTCTTTTTAGAATATAAAAACGCAGTTTTTGTACGAAATACAAGTATTTTTTATTTAGTGTTCTTTTGAAAACACGACAAACTCTTCAACCATAAATTACATTACCTTAAAAACCTTTTAGAGCACTTATTTTTCAAAGGTAGATGACAACACATTGTAATATACAACCACAATGTATTGAGTGTGTGATGGGATAATAAAGCCATCCCTCCATCTTTTAATAAAAAAATTCAAACAAAATATTATATGAAAGTTTTTTTTAACTTTATACAAAATAGCATTGGAACCTTATCTCTTCCCCAACCTCAACTATTTACCACAGATGATTCCATTATGCCTGTGTTCCATCACTTTATATCAAATTTGTATAAACCATACATAAACCAATTGTGAACAAACGTTAATAAAGATATTTTGTTTTTAAATTTCAAAGAAAAATAATAAAAATTAAAAAAAAAAAAGATCAAATAAGATCAAATAATGTCTTATTTTGTCCATTCAGAAAATGTTAAGATTTAGTAAGTCTAAATTTTCTACAAAAAAAAGACAACAGAGCTATGTATGCTTGTTTCAGTTTAACAGGCACTTAGATCCTTGATCTAAACATATGACAACAATAAAGAAGTTTGGCTTTGAAACTGCAAATTTCAGAAATTTTTCTTGCATTATGTTTATATACATTACTGAATTGTTATGGTTTTTTGTGAGATCGTCTAGTGTTTCTGCAAGAAACTTTTGATTTGCAATGGTCATTGTTTCTGTCATATTTTTTAGAGGTGTAATGCCTATACATAATGTGACAGAGTTCTAATTGGTAATGAAGCAGTAATGCTGTCAAGTTTTTCAGTTTTATAAACTAGATAATAAAACCAAATTAAAACTTTTCATTTTGTATTTTACCTAGCACATAAATTGCAAATCAATTTGATATCCTTTACACTTGAGACAATTGATAATTTAAAATCATGCAGCATAGAATATACAACATCAGACGATCTGTTTCCGACAGTTTCATCATAGCAATAAAAATATTATTTTTGAATTGAAAATATATTCGTGTTAAAAAAATAAAACAGGTTTTGCCTGGAATAGTATACATATTGGTATCAAACATTTAGGCATTAATTAAAGTTAGGCATTAATTAAAATAAATGTTTTTTTTTAAATGTTTTTCTGTGAACTTAATGTTGTTACCTTTATCCAAAAAATTTGTCATGTGAATAACGCTTTTATTATCATTGGTTTAGTTATAATTAACTTGGACAAATAGGTTTTTTATGCGGTAAACATTGGACAACAGTGGTTGTTTTAAAGTTGCTCTTTTTTTTAAATGACCATAGAACCTTAAAACTTAAAACATTTTTTTTGTTATGAATTTTTAAATTAAAATAGCTTAAATACTAAAATACCATAAAAATATATAAAACTTGAAATTTTCAAAAAGTGGACATTTGTTTTACCGGTGTGGTCTTCATTTATATACACACACACACACACACACACACATATATATATATATATATATATATATATATATATATATATATATATATATATATATATATATATATATATATATATATATATATATATATATATACATATATATATATATACATATATATATATATATATATATATATATATATATATATATATATACATATATATATATATATATATATATATATATATATATATATATATATATATATATATATATATATATATATATATATATATATGTTTATATATATATATATTCATATATATATATGCATATATATATATATATATATATATATATATATATATATATATATATATATATATATATATATATATATATTTTAAGTTATTACTCTAAAAAATAATATGCACATTTAAAAACATAGCAACATTAAGAATTTTTACTATTATTATATAGCTAAGATTTACAAACTCTTTTTCAGATATTTTCTTCTTTAGCTTTAATAATTATCTTGCCTAATGCTTTTAATTTCTTTTTACTTATTTAGATCTAAAAAATTAAAAACAAACTACATTAGGTTATAAATAATAAAATTATATAAAACTTTAATAAGTGATAAGTATGATGTCATAACATCTAGGTGGCGGTGTAGCTATCTCCATAACTGTAACATAACATAAGTATAGAACTCTCATAAAGTTAATCAATTCTATACAAATCTTCTAAATCAAGTTTGGGTATCTTTAAAAGTTAGCAACAAGCATATACTTATTGATTGTAAATATAGACCAAATAATGCTAATTTAATAAAATGTGTCTGTGAATCTTTCAAATTAGCTCATAGCTTGATTAGGAAGCCCTGTGATGACTGCTAGATAGTAAGTGATTTTTGCTTCCCGAATATAAAGTAGTCAAATGATAGTATTAATACTTTCATGCCAAACAACTCTACCAAGTATGATATTTACACAACATATCACATTTTCTACTTCATGACATCATATGGTTCCTCAAATAATGTTTAAATAATGCAAAAAAATAATAAAAAAAAATAATGCCTTGTTAACTAAACTACTTGTTAACTAAATTGTTATTAACCTACAACAGTAATTCTATTTTAAAATTGTTTCCTAATGCTATACTAGAAAATAATACTAAAAGTAATTTTAGTATCACTTGGAGAATGTCCTTAGTTGAATCTTTAGGAAAGCCCTTTTTTGTCACTATGCTACTGAAAAAAATATAAATATCACCCTATAGTCTTCTGCATATTTATAAATAAGATAAAAAACATACTTGATTTAACAAAGGTCTTATAAGTATGCTAGTCTTTTGTTGCAACCAGGGCTCTCCATCAACTTGTACAGGAAGATCAGCTTTTAACTCTAAATCAATCTTGACAAAAAAAAAAAAATAATAATAATAAAAATGTAATAAACAATATAATTATATTTATAAATTAATGCAAAAAAAATCTAAAAATAAATCATAAAATTTAAATAAGAAAAAATTTTAAAATAAATTTACTTGAGTTCCCTGAGCGATTCGAATCCCTGTAGAAAATCCACTTTTAATTTTCCCCTGAAAAAACAATATATTCCATATGTAAATAAATATTGATAACTAATTAAAAATTAAAAAGCATAAATTTTGTTTGCCACATTTGTGAACTTTTTTAATAAACTTATTCAGTTATGATTACTATGAGAAGTACTTTTAGGTTATCCACACGAAATGATTTTAGTGTGATTCTAAAAGATAATTTATTCACCAATAAATATGATCAAAATTTTATCATACTTATTATATGCTATTCTGTCTAACATCTACTAAACAAGATTAACAGTGTTTTATTTATCACAAAAGATTTACTAAAAAAGTATTACATCTTTCTAAATTGAAACCACAATTCAAAATAAATAATTTTTGATTTAATTCTTTTTAACATTTTGTTGAAATGACAATACAAAAAAACAAATATAACAACTATTTTATCCGTTTTTTTTATTTATATATAAAAACAGTTTAAACAGAGTCACACAAGTGAGAACAAAACTAGAATATTTAGTGCCTGCATTGACTAACACTGTCAAAATTACGATTTGTAATTTATTGAAATAATTTACAATAAGTAAATAAGTTTATGAATAGCAACAAAGAAAACAAATTTGTTTATATATAACTATTTGTATGATATTATTTTTCTTATTATCTCTTTAATGATTACCTGTTGATAAGGGGACATAAATTGTCTAATCTTTGTGGTTTCTTTTTTGTAATTACATTAATTTAATGTATCATTTAGTGATGGCTCCATTGATTGCAACTGATAAGTTTATTAATTGTCACTTTTTAAAGTGTTTTTAAATAACAACAAAGATAACTGTTGTTTAATATTATTAATCTTTTTATTATTTACTTACCGAACTGTGGTAAGTTTACATAGAACTTACCGACATGTAAGTTTACACTTTAATATTTAGCTATAAAACGCATTATATTTGTAGGTCTATTATTTGTATAATTACACTTTTTTTGTATAATCTTTAGTAATGTCTTCATCCTTATGTACTAGTGAGACCTTTTTAAATCATTTTTAAAAATTTTCTATACATTTCATACAAATTTTCTATATTTAAAGTTCTTCTGAATAGATAAATCATCTTAAAACGGCTTATTATTATATTATTCAAACATTACCTTGGTCAGGAAAGCATGCGATTTCATGGCTTTATATGGCCGCGCAAATAAAATTTTATTTTGACGATTTGACCACAGTTTTAACATTTTAATAAAGTGCTGAAGTTAGTTATAAAGAAACTAAAAAAACAAACTTATTTTTAAAAAAGAAAAAAAATCTTCTTAAAAAAATAATGAGAAACTAAATAAAAATAGCTTAGTAATAAATAACTAAAACAAAAAAAAAAAAAAAAAAAAAAAACTTTTCTAAAATAAAAAATAAGATTATTGCGTTTAAAATAAATAACTTTGAATCTTTTCTAATGTTTTTATAATGTAAAACTAGTAGTGTCCTGCCTGCTTTGTTACTGCACTATATAAAATAATATTAATAGTAAAAAAAATAATAATAATAAATAGCACTAATTAACAAAAAAATGTAAATAAACACTTTTGTTTTTCTAATAAACTTGTTATGGTGCATAAGTGGTATTTAAAAAAAAAAACAATTTAACTTAACGAGAAACTATTTTTAATGGCACTTTTTTTGGGAGAAGAAGGGGGAGGGGACACGTTTCACAAAAATGACTACTGACTTAGGAACAAAAAAAACATGCCTTTGCTTTATTATATAGACATAGCGAAATCCTATTAAACAAAGTAACAACTTTCAACAATTTTTTGATAAATAAGCACATTTAAAAGATAACAACAAAAAAAAACTTTACAATTATTTGTAGTAATGTAAACAAAAGAAAAGTAATTTAATCTTTTCTTCTGTCAGAAATCCTATATCAGAAAGCAAATGAGGAAAAGTGAAATAAAGTGAAAAATTGAAAAAATGAAAGAAGAAAATTATGTACAGTCAAAAACGAAAAATAATGAACTTAACTATTCCTTTTATCAATAACTTGATTTAATTTGTTAATAATTTAAAGTCTTTTATTTAAAGACGAAAGAAATATACATTAATACTTTAATGTAAAAAAATCATTAGCATTGAATTGCTACTTTATTTAAAAGCGTTTTAATAATATAAAAACATTAGTAAAGATCAAAGTTTAATTCAAATGGCTGTCTTCATAAGTTCATTTTTTTCATAAGTTTCATAAGTTTGTCATTTTTTCATAAGTTTGTCATTTTTTTCTTCTCAACATTCATAATAATTCATAAGCTTGTCATTTTTTCTTCTCATAATTCATAAGTTTGTCATTTTTTCTTCTCAACAAATTCTTTTCGAGTGTATTAACTTTAATGATTCTTAAATTAAATTTATTGAAGAGACAATCTTTGTTTAAAGTCATCACTTATAAAATTTGAATAATTAAAAAATAAATAACATTAATTATAAAAAAATCTTATATATTACTTTATTTATTAATTATATAATCTTATATATATTTAAATAATATAAATAAAAATTTATACAACTTTCATCTATACTTTATATTAAAGCGTTATCAGTAACTGCTATTTTATTTGAAAGCATTTTGCAAATATAAAAATGTTAGTTAAGATTTAAAAGCTTTAAAGTTATTTATTTATGGCGTAATTAAAAAAAAAAAAATTTCAGCGCATTTTTAAAATAATAAAAACCGAAGTCAAATTGTCAAAATAAAGTATTATTTGCGGATCGTCATATAATGTCAAAATAAAGTATTATTTGCGTAGTCATATGCGATTGCACGTTCTTAAAAGAAAAATAGACGAAATATACGGATCGTGACACAATTGTTATTACATGTTGTTCAACACTAAAGTTTCTGGAAGCTGAATATTACCAATTATTTGGAAATGATTGTATAGCAGAAAATTGTTTTGGCTATAAAAAAAAAAAAGTTTTAAGATACCAGCACAAAAGGATTTGTAAATTTTTACCACAACAAAAATTTAGCATAAGGTATCACTTTAGTATTGCAGAAACTGCTGTTTCTGCAATACTTTGAAGTGATACCTTCAAATTCTGTTACACACGTTTCATTTGAAAAAGCCACTTTTGATCATGTTTGTGATATTACAATAATGAAAATTTTTTTTGCAATTACTGATTGTAAAAGTAATCCAGCTGCAATGTTTACCAAAAAGATGTATTTGTTAGGAAATAGACTCTAACCAAATATTTTACAATCGATAACAATTATATGCACAATTGATAACGAACTTACTGTCATGATGACTGATTGTTTCATTGCAGTAGAAGTTTTAAATTGACAATATAAGTGTTATTTTTTCATTACTATTACAAAAACATTTCAAGAGGACACAGCTAGTGCAAGGCTTCATAATTAAGACAGTGAAAAGGTAATGGGAATGCTTAGTGCTACAAAAGGAAGTTCCCTAATGCTACAATTGGCTATATCTCTTCCAAACTGCAAACCAAAAAAAATAGAACAGTGGATTTTCTAGAAAATCTTGATAACTCTAGAAAAAGGGTATTTATATGAGCAATTCAAGTAAGACGTATAAAACAAATAAAAGCACCAGTATGGTGAAATTAGAGCTGAAACGGCTAAAAAACAGTGAGATTTTAATTTTAATTCACCTCCTCAAGGCCGAGAAGGCCACTACAGACGAGGAGGCTACTTATTTGTGGCTATAACCCTCTCTCAACTCTATAACTCCGAAACACGAACCTTGACGAACAAAGCCGCTGCGCGGAGAAACGAGTTGAGCGCGGTACTACCAGGGACGTGGTGGGGATCGAACTGTTAAAATTGAAATGTTAAAAAATTGATGAACAAGAAAAAAAGACAGTTAAAGCAACAGTTAATAATAAGTGTCTATAAAATTCAAAATAAAGTGTCTGTGAAATTCAAAATTTATTTAAAAACTTTTCTACTAAGCAAATTGAAGATTTAAATGCTGTTTTGTGTGAAAAAATTGCTGGAGGGACACATTGTCATAAATGATATGATATAGATTGAACAATAAAGATCTTGTATAATTTCAGAGTTTCAAAATGATACCAAAGAGCATCTTTTACACTACTTCTTAGTGGACTACAGATGAAAATGATTCAGAAGCTGTTGACCATGCATGGAAGAACTCCAGCTAATTGCTGATATTGTATCAGGGAATTAAACATATTCGTAATTTCAATATGCTACCATATGTGATAACATTAATTGTTTTATTTTAGTGGAACTTGCAAAAATAAATGTACAGCATATAGCAAAACTTGCAATATAAATGTACAACAAGTAGTGGAACTTGAAAAAAATGTCAATTTGTTTTAAAACAATTTTTTTTTAGGTTCAAAAGCAGTGGATTCATTCGAAACTCTGTTTTGCCTGATTTTTCTTGGTTTTTCAGAGTTCAAGAGAAATCGAGAAACTTCAACGAAACTTTGACGAAGTTTTTAGAAAACATCAATTTTTTACTGGTAAAATAAATAAGTTCTTATTTTATTTCTATGCTGTTTTTACAATAGTTTTTGTTGTTTTCAAAATGTAAGTATTCTCTTTGTTCAATAACAACACTAATTTACATTGCAAAGCAATTGGTAATGCACAGTGGGCCAGGAGATGGTGGTGGAAAAACTTCAAAAAAAAGTTTATTCTATTCAAAACCATATATCAAAACATTTTCTTACTTTTCCATTGTACTATTTCAAAAACTCTTTTGAGTATAATGGTATCTTTTTAATAACAGTATTTTTTTAAACCCACAAAAATTAATTGCGGTATAATAAAATGTAATGCATAATAAAATTACCTTGTTATTTTACGACCAAATTTTTTTTGTCAAAAAAGCAAGAATTTTTTAATTTTTAAGCAAAGATATAGTAAACAGTAACTTTTAAAATATTATGCAAATGAGATATTAGTTAATATATTTTAAATATTCATTAGTTTACCTTTACAAAAAAAAATATTTAGTCAAGATCATTATTTCTAACATATACAAAAACTGGTTGTAAAATAGTGAGATAAGTTTTAAACATATAACACTTTTATTTTGTACAAGTAGTGTCGTATATTGTATGATCAAAATAAATTTGTCCACCATAAGTCTAATATCCGGCCCACTCTGCATTGTGACAAATTGTGTAATAAAATGTTATCAGTGATAACAAGTGATAATAACCAATGTTTAATTATACTTACCTATTAGAATAAATAACTTAATTAATAACTTAAAATGCGATAACTTATCACAATTAAAATAAAGTTAAAAACAAATATCTGAGGTCATAATCATAATGATCATCTTTCTTTCATAGAGAAAAATGGTTTCAGAAACGTGAATTACTTTGATAAAGTTGTGGTAAATGATAAAAAATATGCAGAATATTACAAAAAATGTCATAAAAGAATTGCTTGCCAGCACAAGCAGCACAAACGGCCTAAATGGACACGTCAAAATTTGCGAGAAAATAGATTCAAAACCATTCAGTTCCAGACCACTTTTGACTAAGATGCCGTTAAACTATCATGCCAAGTTGACAGCTTTTGATGGATATTCAATTAGGTCCATAACTCAATCTGAAACACTAAGAATACTTTTTGAAAATTATGGGCATAGTTTGCTGAAGTCAGCGTCCACAATTTCAGAAAAAATTTGGATGTTTCATGCTAAAGCAAAATATTTAATGACCGCTGAATTGGTTGCATTGAAAGCAAAATGAAAAAAATTTGAACTAACTGGTGACGAATAGTGTAGCAATAGAGGTAGAAGATACTACAATTTAAATGTTCATCACAACAGAATGTATTGTTTAAGAATGGTGAGATTGCCATCTCCTAGTCTCCGAAACATTAAACATTTTGATAATGGAAAAATTAAAAGAATTTGGTATAGATAGTGAAGATATTGCAGGTAAAACTATGGATAGCTGTAGGTGGATGGTGAAATTGGGTACCATATTGAAGTTTCCACATCAGATCTGCCAGAATCATTCAATTCATTGAGTGTTTGTGATTTGATATACACTAAAAAAAATTGTCACTATATTGTGAACAATGAAACTGAATCGGATATTGAAACAGAAGCGGAAACTGATGGAGAGACTGAAGAAGAGTTTCTTATTGACTATTCAGAGAATGAGATTGAATATGAAGTAAATATGGAAAAAAGCCTACAAAAACTTCGAATACTAATTAAGTTTTTGATATATTTATCGTTTCAATATTAAGTTCTTAAAAGAAAAAATAGACAAAATATACGGATCTTCGCAGGACAAAGGGCTGTTGCTCGACAACCAAACAAGATGGAACAGTGTTTTTCAGATGATTAAAAGACTTTTGGATTGCTTAGAAGCTGTAAAAAATAAAAAAATTAAAAAAAAAAATGCTCAAAGAGTTAAACTGCTGAAACGTGTTAGATTGGAAAAACCAAATGCAGTTCGCTTGGAAAAACCAAATACAACAATTTTGGAGTGTGACATTATTATGGAAACGTTAGTAAAGAAATTGAAGGTTGTAGAAACTGATTAAAACAGTTCTAGTTTTGCAGAGGCGTTAATCTGTAAATACAAAACTCATTTAAACGTTTTGTTGGTATTATTGAGTCATTATTTGCACAACCCTGATTTTTTAAAAATAAAAAACCACACATTTTTTTACGCTTCTAAAAAAGATATTCAACTTTATGCTGCAAAATTATTTGATCAACTATTTACAACAAAAGAAAATAGTCTTCATCAAAAATCAGCAAACAAGGAGAACCATCACAATCGACATCTTTTTTTGCCAAATTTTCAAGAAGTTCTAAATCAAAATCAATCAGCAGCTATAAAGCCAAAAAAAGTCAAGACCTTCACCATTCAGTTAAAAGAATATGAAGTAACTGGTGTGAAATCAGAAGCAGTTTTGAAATTTGAACTAGCCATTCACAGAATTCAAGTAACTTCCTCAGAAGCAGAAAGAGTTTTCTCCTCATCTTCCAGATTTGTTTCGTAGTTCCCTTTCTGATGAAATGATAGATGTTTTGATTTTTTTTAAATATTATTTAAAAAGATCTTCAGAATAAATACTTTTTTTAATTTTTACTATAGGTGCCCCAAAAAGTCTTTATTATTAGATAAAACTTGTTCGTTAAAAAATTGTGATAAAAAAAATTTAAGTATAAAGTAATATAAAAATATACATTTTTTAAAAATTTATTATGAATTATAAATCAATATATATATATATATATATATATATATATATATATATATATATATATATATATATATATATATATATATATATATATATATATATATATATATATATATATATATATATATATATATATATATATATATATATATGTATATATATATATATATATATATATATATATATATATATATATATATATATATATATATAAAATAAAAAAATACAAGACCAATGTTTAATTATCAACTAGATAGTTTAACTTTTTAATTTATAAAAAAATATTATTGAAACTCCGATTTTTTCTCAACTCCAGCGGAGTTTTTTCTCGATTTCTCTCGACTTTTTTTTCGAATTTGGATCCATTGTACCATTTATTTTATTTGTTATAATACATGTATTGTATGTTCTATTATAATACATGTATTGTATGTTCTATTATAATACATGTATTGTATGTTCTATTAAAACACATGTATTGTATGTTCTATTATAATACATGTATTGTATGTTCTATTATAATACATGTATTGTATGTTCTATTATAATACATGTATTGTATGTTCTATTATAATACATGTAATGTATGTTCTATTATAATACATGTATTGTATGTTCTATTATAATACATGTATTGTATGTTCTATTAAATGTTACAATATATTTTATAACATACAAATAATGCATTTGAATACATTTATGAAAAACATATATGAATAATATAAAAGTAACAATAAATGAGCTTACTAAATGGTAAACACCTGTAAATCCAACTACCTCCAGAATACTATCAGAATATGACGGAACCTTGAATTTCTAAACCAAGATTAAAATTTGAAAATATATCATGTTCTAAACCAAGAATAATATTTGAAAATATAAAATGTTTAAATAAAAGAACTTTTAAAGCAACAATTTTAAATAATTTTAAAAAACAAACAATTTTAATGTGATTTGTCACTTTATGCAAGTTTTTTTCAACAATACTAGTAACAACAAAGTGCTTTTTATTTTCCTTATTTACTGTATATTAGTGCATGTATATTTGCCCTATTTAAAAGCAGCCTTTTTGACAATATTATACAGTTATGTAGAGTTAAATATTATGTAACAGTTAAAGAAATAAAACTCACTATGATTTATTTTTATTTATATCTTTTATTTATAACTTTTGTTTATAACTGATATAATGACATATTGTAAAACAATATTTATAGTTATCTGATTTGTTCAGCAAGAACAACAATAAAAAACAAACTAATAGCAAACTATAGTGGATAATATTAAAAGTAGTATTTAAAAAGACACTCATGCAACTGAAAAAATATCTAAATTGTCATTTTAAATCTTTTTAAATCTGTTTTAAATGTTTCTGTTTTTTAAATGTTTTGAATTTATTTTCATGTACACCAGAATATATGTATAAAAATAAAAAGTTAAACTTAAATTTAAAATTAAACAATATATTTCTATATATTGTTTAAAAGTCTGAACAGCTGTTATTTATGAAAAAAAAAATCAAAAATTATTAACCTCATCTACATCTTTGCCCCAAGGATCTGAACCTCCACCCCAACTAAAATAAAAATAGTAAATTGAAAAAATATCAACTAAAAAAATTGCCATCATCATCATCATCATCATCATCATCATCATCATCATCATCATCATCATCATCATCATCATCATCATCATCATCATCATCATCATCATCATCATCATCATCATCATCATCATCATCATCATCATCATCATCATCATCATCATCATCATCATCATCATCATCATCAGCATCATCATCAGCATCATCACCTCACCTATTTATATTAACAATTGCTAATCCTTGTATGGCGGGAAGTTTACAATCTTTACCATTTACCTAAATTTTAGTTGAAAATTATAATTTTTATAAATTATAGTTTACAGATAAAAAGTTGTTGTTATAACTAAATGATGAAAAGAAAAGAGGTTAACAAAACATTTATTTTATTTATATTATTTATATTTATATTATTTTTTTATATTTATATCATTTTTTTATATTTATTTTTTTATATTTATATCATTTTTTTATATTTATATCATTTATATCATTTATTTATATTATTAAATTTTTTTGTAGAAAAAGATAATAATATCAACCACAAAAAAAAAAGGTATATACTTTTTTGACATGTTGATAAAGTTGTTGATAAAGTTTCCTTTTTTATTTGTATATACAAATAGAAAAAACAGGATATACTAAAAATATACCTTTAAAACCAATTTATTCTGTAAATCTGTCATGCTATTTTTTGCAAGTTTACGAATTCCAGCTTTAAAATAGACTCCCTTATTGTGTATCCTTAAAATTAATAGTTAATAGAAAATAAAGCAAATTAATAAAAAACAATTTTTAATCATGAGACTAAATTTGCTGGCACTAGACAGAAAATAATATTTTTGTGTTACAACCATGTACTTTGACATATTGTTGTAAAACAGGTTTACAAAATTTAATTTTAACAACAAACTCAATAATGTATATATACATACATACACAGTAGAATCCCCTAAAAAGAAAACCTATATAAGTCGGATTTTTACGAAGTCTAAGAAATTTTCAACTTCCCTTAAATTCTCTATACATATCAAAAGCTTCGCTTATCTTGGACAAAATATATATACCCATTCAGAGTCCAAGTTAACAGTATTCTACTGTATTATATATATATATATATATATATATATATATATATATATATATATATATATATATATATATATATATATATAAGATTTTTACTAAAAATGGACATTCCTATAAACAGTATTCAGATATTGCTAAAAATTATAAAATACTCCACAAATCCATCTTTTTCTCAAAACTTTGATACCAAAAATCTAGTTATTCTACCATGGGTCCCAAAGTTAAGCCTTGTTCTTAGAAGAGAACTTCGTGAAGTCAGCGTTAAAACAGTCTTCCGTTTTGGTAATCCCTTAATCAATATACTTTGCCGTAACAAGTCTAAACTTTTGAAAAGGTTTGGCACGCTGGTCTTCTACATAAACTTTCTTCTTAAGTTGTATCTGGTAACATCTTTAAGATTATTGAACTCTTCTTTTCCAATGATAGTAAAAA
Organism: Hydra vulgaris; assembly: GCF_022113875.1. Lineage (NCBI taxonomy): Eukaryota > Metazoa > Cnidaria > Hydrozoa > Anthoathecata > Hydridae > Hydra > Hydra vulgaris. Next base: position 12,322,868 of record NC_061167.1, on the reverse strand, counting down.
AGTTGTCCTCGATGGACAGCACTCTTCATATTCTGTAACTTCAGGGGTTTCTCAAGGTTCAATCCTTGGCCCTATACTTTTTTTCCACATCTAAGGTGGCATTGTTTCATGCTATTTAATTTGATGCTGGCAAAAAATGGAAATAAGAATAATTTTAAACTTTTTAATCAACTCTTCATCCACATTAGTTATTTTTAGCCAATTAAGTAAATTTTTTGCAAAATTAGCAAATTTTTCAATATTTTCAAATGCTCAGCATGCTGTTGTTGGTACTTCAGAACCTCCTACCTTTGTTTATCCATGTGAAGGTGTAAATTTTCGAAAAACAGTTGTATTTTTTTTTCTACATAAAAAAATTTTCTTTTTGTTAGTACCTCGAATTTGCCATTTACACAATTCATGTCTATATGATATGTGGACAATGCATTCAAAAAATCTTATCCAAGCACTTAGTGGCCTAATGCCATACTGTATTAGGTTTAGGGTTAAATAGTTCTGTGGTTTAAAGTATTAGGTTTAGGCTCAAATAGTTCTGCACTTTAATAAAATCAATTGGAGTAGCTCCATATATCGGACAAGTTTGGTTTGATTTTGTTGCAGTTTTTTAAAATTTTGCCATCAATTAGAGTCATAAATAAAGTAAAGCTGATTTGAACTTTTTTATTATTAGACAAAAAAATCGTTATTGGCTCTAACTTATCTATTTGTTCGTCAATACTCTTTTTTTTTTTAAATGTGTTCTATGGATTCCTTTATGTATTCAATTTTGAATGTTCTACAAAACTGCACAGATCGAGCAGTGTGATTGTTCCATAAGATTTTATCATCTTCTGAAATTGTCACAAATAAATTTGAATCAGAATGACAGCCAGCAATACCAAACTTTTGCTTATAGGCTGAATGACCAAAAGTGCCATCAAAACTATAACTAAATATTATCTCAGCTATAATTTCGTTAGTATTAAGGGATTCCATGTGCTGAAAAACCACTTTTTCTTGTAATTGTACAATACGACTCACTGTATAATCTAATAAATTCATTAATGGTACTTGTGCAATGATATTGGAAATTGATATACCATTTGGTCTACATGCCGATTTACATTTCCAAATCTCTTTGTAATCAGGGTACAAATTACAATTTTTAGTAAAAGCTCCTTTTCTAATGTTTTGATATTGTTGTTTACTTAAATTGGAATCCAAAATTAAATCTAATGCTTCTACCACTGTATAACATAGTTTTTCTTTTTTTGTTGAAAATATAGTTTTTTGAATTTTAGTTGGGCAAGATGGACCTTTGTTCAATTCTTTTTAAACCAATGCTAAATCATGTTTCTTTTACTGACATGTAGCCATACCTGCTGCTTATAATATAAGAGATGTTTTGTGCGAATTATCTCAACATAAATAATCTCAATTCTTAGTTTTAAATCGGCCCATTGTTCTTTGGCTATATGACCTTTTTTTTTTAAAAGAGTTGCACAAACGATATATTTTCTTTAGCATATTATTGCTAACAATATGCTAAAGAAATCAATTTCAACTATTTGAATAATGTGCTTAAAAACATTTGAGTTTTTCTCATTTTTATCTTTCTTTTCCAGTCATACATTAAATAAATCCTCGTATTTGAAGCAGTACATCACTGCAAACAAATAAACATACTTTTAATTGGGGCAAATAGGGGCAAGTTTTGAAAACTAGAATATATTTATGAAAACTAACAAAATTTAATCATGTAAAAATATTTTTGGAGAAATACAGAGATTTTTTTAAAAGTCAATTTAAAGTTTTGAAAAAAGTAATGAATGAAGAAATACTTCTACGCACTTATTACTTTTACATAATATAATAATGCAACATTTTAATTTAATTAAAATTTTTTTAAAAATATATACCTGAATAAAAAATCACTGCAAATTTATTATTTTGGTGGACATAAATCTCATGAACATAAATACATTTTACTGTTGTTAATTAAAATATTTGGGTGTTACTAACTAACATGTTGGGGTGTTGTAAGTTATTATATTCGGTTGTTGTTAATTAACATATTAGTATGTTGTTAATTAATATATTGGAGTGTTGTTAATTAACACATTGGGATGTTGTTAATTAACACAATGGGGTGTTGTTAATTAACACATTGGGAGTATATGTTATTTGACAATAATAAAACAATTACAAAAAAGTAATTGTTTTATTATTGTCAAATAACATATACTTTATTTATATATATTCAGTAACAAGTGAGAACTTGAGTGTTTAAATAAATTAATAAATAAAAAATGCACAAATATTCAATAGTATATTAAATAGAATATTTTTTAAATTCATAATACTTGATTTAAGTATATAAGCAGTGCTTGAAGTGGGGCAGGATGTGGCGGGATGCTATATCGCCACCTTTTTATAAAGTATAAATCATCCCGCAACCATTTTATAAATCTATATATATAATAATAATTAGGTAGGATGGTTTTTTTATTTTAGTGTATACCATTCTGTTACTTTTTTTTCTCCACTTCGAGCACTGTATAAAGCATGCATAATAAAAGCATAAAACTTGTTTCTCCACACAGCGGCTTTGTTTGTCAAGATATGTGTTTTGGAGTTAAAGAACTGAGAGAGGTTTGTAACTACAATAAAATAACCTCCTCACCTATAGTGGCCCTTTTGGCTTTGGGGAAATGAACAAAATTTAAAAAAAATAAAAAGTGATTTGCACTTTGTGTATTAAAATTAATGAATTGCACCTGCTGCTAAACTTTTCTGGATGTTCTTCCCGAGCCTCATGAAACTCTAAACACACCTCTGCATCAATACCAATGCTGAAATAGTTGTTCATAGGAACATACTTGACAGGATCTTTACTTAAAATAGGAACACCACTAGGATTGTCAAACATAATACTCCACCTAATCAGCAAACAAAAATATACATAAGTTTTTGAATAGAACGTGCAGAGATGCAATTAGCTTAATTTAAAAATAAATTATAAATATAAAAACTAAATTTAAATAAAGAATAAAAAAAACTTAATTTAAAAACTAAAAATCAATATATTCGTAAACAATTTTTGTTCAGTTAATAAAATATTCAGTTAATTTTATACTTGTGGTTATGATTTATAATATCTCTATATATTATTGCCAAACTTATTAGTGTTAGTAGTAGTGTTAGTACCCATTTGAGAGTGTTTGACATGGAACCTTTGGCAGCCATTGCAACCAAAGTAGTGGCAAGGAAGCATAACAGTACATTATTTTGTAAGCAAACGTGAGGGAAAGTATCTAATATATCAAGTTTTACAGTTTAACTTTCAATTGAAAATTGCATTGCGTTAAGTTCTCCCTAATTTTGATCTATAGCATTTATTTCCGTTAAAAAAATCACTATATAGCTTTAAAAATTGTTGATTATTAACTTGTTAGTATAGCTGTGTGGATAGTGCACCGAGCTCCAGAACAAAAAAGCTGTGGTTTGAGTCCTACCACAGGCAACTTTTTTTCTATTAATTTAAATACAAAATACTTTTAAAGTTTTATAGAGAACATATACAAATATATGTAGTGATATTATACACTTTAACAAACGAAAAGATTTTTAAAAAAGCTAAAATTTCTAAAAACATCGGAACACCGGGAGAAAATATTTGTTGTGTATGTGTCATGATTGAGATACTTATATTATTAATTTTTCAGAAAATTAGTCCTAATAAGCTGCAGATGGTCTGAAAAAAAATTGTCGGAAACTTAATAAGGAAAAAACTTAATAAGACAGTCCTGCTACTCCAAAAGCTGCTGTGGAGGCAAAAAAAAAAAAAAAAGCCTGTCTCTAGAAAAAACTAAAAGTTTTTTTTTGGTAATTATTTTTTTACTATTAATATATGCTGCAGCTGTTTTTCAAAATGCCTTAATATGCTTATTAGGTATTTCGAGAAAAATGCAATAAAAAAAAAAATTATTAGCAGTCTTTGTAAAAGGTTTTTTGAAAAAGGATTAATTAATACATATTTGTATTTGTATTGCTGTATTGAAACCTGATATTTAAATTAAAGTAAAAATCATGTTAACAACATTAAGTTCATAAAACCTGTCAAACAATATTGGTTCAGCATTTTCAACCAACTGCAGAATACTAAGAGGAGGTTCACCTGCATATCCAGCGCCCCAGTTAAGCACTCGTGCAAGGTCATTACCTAAAACAAGTAAGGAATATTTCTTATTATTCTCAGTTCTCTAAGTTATTATTTTTTTATTGTGACAGTTTGTTTAATAAAACAATCATTTTAATTTTTTAAAATTTTAACCACAACTCTTCCTTAAAGGGATCCCAAACTCCAAACACATATTGTGTTCATATTAATGATAATTTTGAAAAAAAAAGTTTGAACCAAGTTTTTTTGATTAAAAATAAATAATGAATGCAAATTAGTCTTTAAATTATACGTTCCAATTTACAAACTTTGGCAATTCCTTTGAAACGCATTCAATTCATAAATGTTTTAGTATTTGATCTTACGGTAGACTTTTGAGAAATAAAACTCTGGAAAAATTTTTATTTGTTTTTATTCATAAATTTTTTCATTATTTGTTTAGTTATTTATTTTCTAATTTTAACATTTACAAAGATATTAAAAACCTCAAATATTTTATGCTGGTTTGTTGCTATAAATTGTTATTGCGCTATATTTAATGTTAATAAATGATGAAGTACTTATTATCTCAATCAGGATTCTGATTGTTTTATATTAATTACCTGTATTATTATTAATTAATTATCCGTATAAAATAAGTAACAGCATTTTTATTTGGTTAGACAATATTTTGTCTGAACTTGATTTGCATGAAGTACGAGAAGTCAAACAAAAAAACTTAGTTTAAATAATCATTTCAAAATATATTTAAAACAAATGATTTTAATGATGAGGTTACTAAAGTTTTTTTTTAACAAAAGTAGGTAAAAAATAACCAACTAAATAAAAAGTTCAACATTAAAAATCAAAAAATCAAAAAAGTTCAACATTAAAAATTTTTTTATTATATTGCAACTGTAAATATTGAAATATTAACTTGAACTAAATTTACTTATTAATTAGAACAACTAAGCAATAAATAAAAAGCCCCTAATATTATGCGATATTGTGTTGTTTTATTCTAAGATCAAAAAAAGCCCTAGGAATATATTTGTTCTCATAGTATGGAAAATATATTCCGAACTATTCTAACTTTGCGCAAAGTTTTCACATATTCACAAAATTTATCTTATTTTGCCATGTGAGAATATATTAAATTAAACTTATTTTGAATGTGTTTTTATGTGTTTTTAAAGATGTGTTTTTATTTTATGTTTTGTTTACAAAATTGTAATTATTATGACTAAAGTTTATTGGCAAACTTGTATTTGTCAATTTTGATAATTTTTTTATTTTTCATGTTAAAGGACAAATGCCAAATACAACACATAAATTGGAAAAAACCAAATATAATATGTTTTTTAATTGCACGTTACAACATTTTGACAAAATTAAATCAGCATAATTAAAATTTTTTTATAATTAAAAAATTCATCTATAACTAATACCAGGCTTTCACAGGAAGACATGCGATTTCACGTCCTTATATGACCACGTAAGTTACATTTTGCTATGATCCTTGGCTAATTCAAAAAACATTTTAGAAACGTGCTAAATAAAAAATATTCTAAAAAAGTGAAATTAATTACATTAAAACTTCTTAACAAAGAAGTTTTGATGTAATTTTAATGTAATGTTTTTATATTAGCAAAACGATTTTAAATAAAGTAACAATTTACTAAAAAAAAGTTTTGTTTTTTAAATAATTGACAGTTGTATATACTTTTTTAATTTAAAACATATAAATTGTTTAAGTGATCATTTCTAAAATAAATCATATTAAAAAAAAAAAAATTGTTTTGTTTTTATAAACGATGACATTCTACAACTACGAAAGCCTCTTTAATGAATTTAAATATAAGAATGATAAAGTTAATTCATTTAAAAAGATTAACAAAATTTCGTTAAAAAAAAAAGTTTTAGAAAACCGTTACAATTTAATAAGTTTGATCATAAATGCTTTTATTTTATCGAAACGCTTTTAATAAATTTAAAAAAAAAAAAAACACTTTTAATTAATTTAAAAAAAAGTATTTATAAAATGTTTTTTTATTTTATTTATATAACTATGTATTTTTTATGAGAAGTATTTAACTTTTAAACATTAATTAAACAAATGATATATATAAAAATGTTGAAACAAAGATTGAAAAGGTTTTTAACGCGTAAATTAAATTGACTAAGCATTTAAGTTTGATGAGTTTTGTTGTAGTTGCGTATATATATATATATATATATATATATATATATATATATATATATATATATATATATATATATATATATATATATATATATATATATATATATATATTTGTGTTTTTGCTTTAACTAAGTATTTTTTTTATTATTTTATCTTTCGTTAATATTTATTATTTTTAAAAATTTTTTTTCAAATAAGTTTAGGTAAGTTTTTGTAGCGCATTTTTAAATTTTAAAAATATGCCGTGGTCAAATCGTTAAAACATTTTTTTTTTTGCGTTGGTCATATAAAGACATGAAATCGCACATCTTCCTGTGAAAGCCGGAATACTGTCAGTTAATGAAATTAATTGTTAATACTATTTTTTTGACGGGAGAACAAAAAATATTATAGCATAATGACCAGAGAAGTTAGAAAATAGTTCCCATTGTTTAAATGAAATTAAGTAAGATTCAGAATGTATAATACTGTGCTCTCTTGCACAAAAACGAGAGCCCTTAGATATAACGTTCTATATAATGTAAAATACTTGTATGAAAATCTTAAGATTGGTAATTAAAGCTTTAATATTTGTTTTAATTTAAAAACAAAAGAAATATAAGTAAGATATTTAAATCTAAAAATTATTAAGATATCTGTAAAAAATAAGTTGCTCCTACAAAATATATATAATTTATTATTATTACTTTTAACAACTTTTTTTTTCAATGTTTGGAAAAATAATACAAATAAACTTGTTTTGCTGTATGTTAAAAAAATACTACAACGCACATTTTAAATAAAAGTAGAAAAGCGCAGCATTGTTTAATTACATTTTCCATTTGTCAAGTCTACCATGACGCCAAATACTGAAAATTTTATGAATTAAATGCGCTTCAAAGGAATTAACAAAGTCTGTAGATAGCAACGTAAAATTTAAAGACTCCAATTTTTTGAGTAAAATGGAGATGGCGAGCTTTGACTAAAATAAAAAGATTAGTTTTTCTCGGTATGCATTCAATATTTATTTTTAATCAAAAAAACTTTGTTTAAACCTTTTTTTTCAACATTATCTTTAATATGAACACAACATGTGTTGGGAGTTTAAGATCACTTTAAGAGTGAGAGTTTACACAGCAACTATAAATGAAAGAGATCTACTTTGAAATATACTATAAATGAAAGAGATCTACTTAGTGCATTATGTCAAACATTTGTCAAACATTTCGTATGTATATCTACAGCTTTTTTTCAAAATAATTTAAAGTAAATAAATTTAATGTTGATTTATTATACAAAATAAGCTAATTAAGATAACTATAAACACTACTTATTATATTTTTTTATTTAGAAATTAATTAAAATTAAATAACTATTAACATTACTAAAAAATATGTAGCTTTATTTATGCAATATATATATATATATATATATATATATATATATAATATATATATATATATATATATATATATATATATATATATATATATATACTAATATTAAGAGCTTTTTTATATTATAATTATAAAATAAATTACTTGTCACTTATTTATCCCCTTTTACATAAAAAAGTAAGAAAAACTGGTGCTACTCATAATCCAAGATTTTTAGGAAAAGCAATTTATTATTCAAGGCTTCAACTTCTATCCAATAAACTTACATTTGTTCGCGAAAATGATAAACTGAAAGCTGAAACTAAGCTTATAACAGAACTGAGGATGTGATTTAAGGATGCAATTACATAGCTCTGACTATTATAAAGTACCTAGCTCTGACTATTATAAGCCTAAGAATAAAGTAAAAGTTGATATCAAGGAAAGTTATAAAATTTTCTGTTATAAAATTTCAAATATACATTTATCTTTTTATTTATTCTTACTCTTTGTGATTTTATAGACTGACATAGCACTAGTCACAGCCAACAGTTTAATAAATAACGATATTTCTGTATTAAAAAATATTTTTCTGCCAGCCATTGTAGTTGTTTATTTTCAATAACTGTAACAACGCGATTAGTGATAGCAATACTTAAAGGTTTCAACTAATAATTGTTTTTTTTATAGGACATAAATATCAAAATACTAAATATAATCACCGTGGTTATAACAACAATATAACAGTGATTTTATCATACTTTTTATCTTATCTTTTGTCTTACTTTTTATCTTATATTTTATTTTACTTTTTATTTTACATTTTATCTTATCTTTAGTTCTAGTTCGGTTAGATCTTGTTAAAAAATGCTAGAACTTTTTTAAATATTTCTAACTTGTTAAAAAAGTTGTAACTAAATGTTCCAAGCCAAGAAAAAACACTTTGCTAAAAATAAAGCTGATTTTTTTTCTTGATTTAGAACATTTAGTTACAACTTTTTTTACAAGTTAGAAATATTTAATTTTTAATAAAGTATTTTTTTCTTGATTTAGAACATTTAGACTTGAGAACTTTTTTAATAAAATTTTTGCTAAAAAAGTTCTAAAGTCTAAAAGTTCTAAGTCTAAATGTTCTAAATCAAGAAAAAAATACTTTACTAAAAATTTTAAAGATATTAAAATAATTGTATATTGTATGTTTGAAAAAAGGAAACGGTTTAACGGATTAAAAATAAAATGCAAAAAAACAAAATATAAATATACTTATATATATATATATATATATATTAGGACATCCCGTACTTTTCAAAAAGCAACTTTAATAACAATAATAAACACTTGGCCCTTGGTATTTTTTTGCTAGAAAGTATATAAATTTAGAATCTGTTGAAATAAAGCTGCTATTAATAGGACTTCATTTTCAAAAATATTGCTATATTTTATTGACCTTATTTATTGCTATATTTTATTGACCTTAAAATTATCTTGAAGCTTATTTTTTAAATAATATAATCTAATATATTTAATATTAATTGTTTGTTACTAATCTTATATCTTAATATAGTAATATCGATATAATAATAATATAACGTTGTTATATAACAATAGTAAAATAATAGTAAAAACATAATAACAATAATAATAATAATAATAATATATATGATAAAATATGATAAAATTTTATCTTAAGGAAAAGGTAGAGACTTAATTCCATCTGAACTACCAACTTAAGGTGCTGTTCTTCAAAAAGCTATCCTCATTAAAGAGTTGTCAGAAAAAAAAGTATATCCATTAGATGATTTGGTTAGGGAAACAAGGTTAGAAGTTGTTAAACAATGGAAAAAAGCCAACTCAGACTTTTCACATCCAGTTATTATTACAGATAAGCCCATTGACAGAAAGATCATAAATTACAATGATGTTCAGGATATTTGCAGAAAAAGATTAACCAAAAAAGTAGAAATTGATAAAATAATTTTAAAAATAAAATCTTAAAGTCTTTGTCACGACTCTTTGATATAACTAACTGCAAATGTGCTATTTTATTCTGTAATGAATCAAGTTGTCTGGGATGTGAAAAAAAAGATCATATTGACTGTAAATGTGAAAAGTCAGTGAAGATTCCTATAATAGAATTAGAATTTATTCACTCACAGAGAAATAAAAAAGGAGAGCAGTCTCAAATTATGATAGGATCAAAAGACTACATAAAGATTAAAAGGAAGCGAAAGGCATTTGAGCGATGTAGTAAGAAGGAACAGAATTTGAAAATGTTCAAAGAAAAATAGATGATGAAAAGTAGCCATTCGAAAAGAACCTATGCTGAGGTTTCAGAAAAAAGTAACGATATAGAAGAGTGCTCTGAAAATGAGTTTGAATGTTCTAGTTACACTGAACATATTGATTTATTAAACATAAGTGATGATTTCAAAGTAAAGTGAAATTATATGAAGATTCAAAATACTGCTATTGCTGCAATAAGATATGAAGTTTCAAACACTGCTGCAGCTGCAATTGCTTCAGGATTTTCAAAAGATTTGATAGAAGCTAAAGTTGTTCCAGAATCCGCTCTTTTTTTATTACTGGACAAAAACAAAGTGCATAGAGCCAAAGATAAAGTTATGTCAGAGTGTCAGGTTTTTGCAGAGAATAGATTAGATTCTGAGAATGTTTCTTGTATTCTCTTTGATGGAAGAAGTGACAAAACCAATCATTTTACGAAAGGAGAAATATGTGAAAAATCAAAAATTAAGCCTGCCAAACATATAGCAAATAAAATATTTTAATGGTCTATTTTGCATTGTGTTGATTATAATTTAAAGTTCATTGGTTGTGATAGCACAGCTACAAATACAGGCCATAATGGAGGTGTTATTCATTGTTTAGAAATTAAATTAGAAAGAAAATTACGGTGACTAATATGCTCTCTTCACACAAACAAACTTTGTTTTCGGCATTTAGTAGAAGAGCTTAATGGGAAGACAACCTCAAAGACAGGGTTTTCTGGACCGATTGGTAAGTTGCTTTTCAAGTTTACTGAGATGGAAAGAAATTACAGTTTCAAGCCATTATCTATAGGTCCTGGTTTAATTAAACTTGATGAGGAAATAATAAAGGAGCTGTCTTCAGATCAGAAATATGCTTATAAAATATGCCAGACAGTAATTTCAGGAACTCTTACTAAAGGTTTGGCAAACCAAAAACCAGGCACTACAGTTCATTCAAGGTGGCTCAATACAGACTCTTCCTTACTTTTATTGTGGATAAGCAAGCATGGGTTAGAGGGAGATGACCTAAGAAACCTAGAATTTATTGTTAAGTTTCTTGTATCAGTATACTTCCCTATGTGGTTCCAAATCAAAGTGAAGCATAACTGAATAGAAGGGCCACGGCACATCTTGAACCAACTTAACCTTATCAAATTTCAAGATAAAAATGTACAAAAAGTTATTAAAAAATATGTGAGATCATCAGCATGGAATTCTCATTCTGAAATCTTATTACATTACAAAATAAAATAAAAGCCAAAACTAATTTGTCTTGGTCTCTGGTGTTTTGAAGCTTTAAAAATGTTGACTTATGGTCAGTTATAAAAAAAAAATTCACAAGATTTAATAACTTAAAAATTGCCGCCATTAAACCTAAGGGCTCCCGATTCAAATCTATTACTCCTCTAACCTAACGTTTTAATTTTTTTCCAAAAATTGGATACCAAAAACCAAGAAGTAATTTCTAGTAATTTTCTAGTAATTTTCAAATCTAGAATCTTTTTTAGTACTCTGCATCCCTGCTTAATAGAGGGATGCGGAAAGTTATTTGCGCTTCATACCATGCTTCATACCATACTTCATACCATGCTTCATACCATACTTCCAAGTATAAGCAGCCAAAATAAAATTTATTTTTAAAAAAGAGTTTTATTTTATTTAGGTAATTGCTTCTGAAACAGTGTTTGGTTCTGACAGACGAGATGGATTTATTCGTGCAAGAGCAAAAAATAGATCAATAATGTCTCGTTTTAACAGCAAGAAGGACCTCATTCAATTTTAGCATTCTTTTTCACTAGTAGAGTTATAAAGATTGAAAAATGAGTTTAATTTTTGCTTATCAACTTTTATAACCCTCATATTTTAAGTAAGCATTTATAAAACCACTTACACTTACATAAGGGGTGGGTGGGGTGAATGTTGTTGAAGCAAGGAGGGCTTGAGAACCACTCTAAAATTTTAAAATTGTTCTATATTTACTGACATTATTGAAATAAATTTTTAAATTTTTTTACTATCTATATAGGATAATCTTAAACATAACATGATTTTGGTCCCCCTCCCCATTTGAGTTAATTTTTGAAAACTTAAGGTCAGTTTTTGCAAATGTTGCCTTTATTCTAATTTATTTGTCTTTCTTTAATGTATATACCTAATAGCCAAAAAATTGTAAGGGCAGACTTTTTTAAACAAAGTTGAAAAGTATGGGATGTCCTAATATATGTATATGTATATATCCCTAATACAGTAAATATTTCAATTTATATATATGTATGTATATATATATATATATATATATATATATATATATATATATATATATATATATATATATATATATATATATATATATATATATATATATATATATATATAAATGAAATATTTACTGTATTAGGCATCCCATACTTTTTAATTATTAAAAATTAAAGTAACATTTAAAATGAAACATTTCTCAGAGGAAGGAAATTTTTGATGAAAAACAAGTTATTTTGTTGCCCAAAACTAAATAGCAAGACTTTTTACAACACAATATTCCTAAACTTCTAGAAATCCTTATGTAACTGATTACATAGTTGCAAACAATATTACATTGTGTTTGTTAAGAATTTTGTATTTTTATAGACAATGATTTTTGGATTTAATTTACACAGTCTTTGGTACATATCTTATAAAAAAAAGATAAAAAATAAACTACAGCATTCTGGCCCACAATAGTGTAATTCCGGCTGGAACTGGAATGACCTAAAAGTCACATATCCAGCCAGACAGAATTGTTACATTTCTAGTTCAAACTTTAAAGTTCTTAAAGTTCAATATATATATATATATATATATATATATATATATATATATATATATATATATATATATATATATATATATATATATATATATATATATATATATATATATATATATATATATATGTATATATATATATATATATATATATATATATATATATATATATTATATATATATATGTATATATATATATATATATTTATATATATATATATATATATATATATATATATATATATATATATATATATATATATATATATATATATATATATATATATATATATGTATATATATATATATATATATATATATATATATATATATATATATATATATATAAATATATATATATATATATATATATATAAATATATATATAAATATATATATAAATATATAAATATATATATAAATATATAAATATATATATATATATATATATATATATACATATATACATATATATATATATATATATATATATATATATATATATATATATATATATATATATATATATATATATATATATATATATATATATATATATATATATATATATATATATATATATATATATATATATATATACTCTTGCATGGTCGTCTTTATGTTTTTACCATATAATGTCAGCTTTATGTTTCTTTTAATTTTAAAGACCGGAAAAATTTTTTTAATTTTTTATTATTTATACCAAACCCTCAGTCAATGTAGCAGCAATCTGTTGCAAATCAAGCTATTTTTCAGTCGATGTAGCAGCACTCCGTTGTGAATCAGGCTATTTGTCAGTCGATGTAGCAGCACTCTGTTGCAAGTCAGGCTACAAGATAGTCGATGTAGCAACACTCCGCGCATAACTCATTTACAGTTAAAAAAATAAAAATAAAAACATTCAGAATATTTTTATTTATAAAAAAATAAAAATAAAAACATTCAGAATGTTTTTTAAAATATTCTAGTTTTTTAATTTGTTTTTTTTTGTGGTTTTCTAAATTTAATTACTTCCACAAATAAATTAATAAAATTTGACTTAATCTAACCTTAATTTTGTCAGCTTTAATATCACAAACAAGCAAAGAGCAGTTTTTTACCATGAACTGTATATCTAAGCCCTTTACTTTATGTATATATATACACACCTTTTTAATTTTGTATATATATGTGTATATATATATATATATATATATATATATATATATATATATATATATATATATATATATTATATATATATATGAATATATTTTGTATATATCAAAGTTGTATATTTATATCCATATTTGAAATTTTGACAAAATAGATCTCTTTCATAAATTTTTACTGATATGATAAATTGTATATTTTTAAATAGTTGATATAACATAAATTGAATTTAATTAAAAAAACAATTAAAAACATAAGTACCAGTTCCAAGAGGAAGAAGCGCAGATGCTGGTTGCTTGCATTTTAAAGTATTAGAAGAAATCTCATCTAAACAAGACAAAACCCATCCAAATGTACCATCTCCTCCACATATTAGAATTCGAAACTCTCGAAGATTTCGAAACATATACAAGCTAAAAATGTTTTGTGTATAGATTGAATAATCAAGCTTACAACTCATACAGCATATATACTCTTAACTTTGTATAGTAAAAACTGTTATAAAAAAAAATCTTTTTTTGTCTACACAAAAAAAGATTTCATTTTATATCAAATATTAAATTATGAAAAAACTAATGAATTTAAAGACAAAAACACATAGATTTTAATTTAACACATACATTTTAATTGATATCTTTAACATAATAATGTTTATATTTAAAAGAATAAAAATTACATCATGTGCAAAATTAATTAATGGTTGCTTACATATTACTTTTATTATTTTATTGTGATATTTTGAGCAATATATTAACCACAACTTTGCAATAAAATAATAAAAATAATATGTAACAAACCATGATTGATTTTTGTACATGATGTAATTTTTAATCTTCATGATGTAATTTTTAATCTCACAAACACACACACACACACAAACACATATACATATAAGTGATGTATCGATTAATTAGCATCTGCTTAATCAGCAACTCTTTGCACAATCAGAATCGCTTTCAGCCTTTTTTTTATTAATTTACCGAACTTTCTAATCAATGGCATTTTAATATTTTTATCCTGCATTAGAATTAGAATTTAGAACTACTTGTAAATTTTTTGAGAAATTCATTTATTTTGACTTTGTTTACAGAAAAATTTGTTTATTCTTAAAATGATGCTTAATTGATGTTTAATAACAAGCTTTTTTAACAGCTGAATGTACTTATACTTTCAATTTAACTTTTTAAATTTAACATGTTTTAAATTAACATGTACTTATTTATTTCTTAACAGTTGAATGTACTTATTTCTTTCTTAACAGTTGAATGTACTTATTTCTTTCTTAACAGTTGAATGTACTTATTTCTTTCTTAACAGTTGAATGTAATTATTTCTTTCTTAACAGTTGAATGTTATTATTTCTTTCTTAACAGTTGAATGTTATTATTTCTTTCTTAACAGCTGAATGTACTTATTTCTTTCTTAAGAGCTGAATGTCCTTATTTCTTACTATAATGTTGTTTTTAGAATAATTTTATTTTGTGTTGTTTTATTGCTATACTTAAAAGTAACCTATTTAAAAATTGTTGTCTATATGTGTATAAGTATAGCTTTCTACATTTCTGTATGATAGTTGTTTAGATATCTATGTACTCTTAAATTAATAAAGAACTCTAAGTAAACTGCTTATCTTAGTACCATTTTATCTTTAAATTTGAAATTAAAAGCGATCTTCTAAAATTATATTTATTTTTTGAAAGTTTTACATATACAAATATATGAGGAAAAAAATGTTCAAACAGAAAATATCCTAAAAGTTTCAACTTTTAAAAAAGGTCACGCTACATGATCTAGCAACATGGTGGGTGACATAAATCACCAAAAACATTAATCTCCCAATGTATATCAAGTTGAATCTCAAACTTATGCGCTATCTATAGGACAAAGGTCTATAGGTAGCACATAAAACTATAAACTATAAAACTACTATAGATACCACGTACTTTCTTATTTATTGCTTTTTGATCTAGGGTATTATTCTTTAAGTTATAGTGTATAAATTTAAGTATAATTATTTTTTTCATTTAAAAGGTTTTTAAGTTGATATTTTCATTCAATATTTTGTTCAAATTATTTTGCAATAAAATAAAGTGAGAGAAATAAATTTGGTTCATATTTTAAAGCATATGCTTAAATTTTTATTTTGAAAAAATATATATTTTGTACAGAATAAGAGTAATTTATTTTATTAAACTTAACATTTTTTATAATTGAGTTTGTATTTTACTTGTTTAATATTTACAATGGTCCACTTTTTATATTTATTATTCTGTTTTCAAAAAATAAATAATTATGACACCTTTACAAAAAATATTTAACTTATAAAAATAATTAAGATTTGTATAAAACATTCATCCTCATTGCACTATCTTTTAAATCTGATTTCTCTAGCTACATCTATGTTTGAATTTCAAGAATGATCACCACTCTGCCACTGAGCATTACAAACGCTGCTTTAGCCTCCATTCAAATTAGTTAAAAATTATTATTATTAAAAATTCGAAAAATTATTTTTAATTTTTCAAAATTTCAAATTCAAAATTATTTAAATGAGAACTTTAGAAGACTAAACCTATTAAAAAAAATTTCTTTTTAAAATGAATTCCTAAAAATAACTTGCATATTAATAGAAAATGTTTAACCTTTATACTGCTATAAGTAAAATGAAAAAACAAACAAAATGACATTTTGTTAATATTTTCATGGAGACGCGTGCGGTCTTTCACCTTATATGTCCACGAATAAGTTTTTTATTTTAGACAACTTGGTCATGGCTGTTTTCAAGTTTTATTACATTTTATGTTTAATATTTTGCGGAAAAAAACTAAGTTCCAAAAAGAAAGAAAGCAAACTAACAAAATATGAAATTAAAATAAATTTAAATAGAAAAAAAAATTTAATAATTAAAATAACTTGTGTATTGTTTTTACTTTTGTTTTTTTAGGGTGGTTGTTATTAAATTTTGTATTTCAAAAGATTTTTTTGCAATACATATACTTGTTAAATTAACATTTATCATTCGCAACTGGACTTGAAGACCAGTCACTTTAGTGGAACACATACAGCCATAGGAGCCCCAGGCAAGAAGGAGAAAAAATTATATTAGAGAAAGAGTTAGTTAAAAACTGTTAAAAGGTGTAGGACAGATATCCAGTATAAAAGTACAAAATTCAAGCAAAGATTTATTAATAATAATTGTTCACCAATAAAATAGAAGACCAAAAGGTAGGGGGTGGGTAGAAGTAAATGCAATAAGCCAAATGTTAAAAAGTAACAGGTATCTAAAATTACAAAGCGCTAAAAGATTGGGGATAAAAAAGGTACTGGAATAGAAAGGTAATATTAAATAGTTGAGGCTATGTGAAAAATGTGTAGACGCCATGGCATAATTGAAGCTTAAAAACTATGTATATATGTGTATTAGCCTCACTTAGAAAATACACTGAGAGGCTTAAATGGTATTCATATATTTTTTCATATATTTGTCTGGCATAAATGTATCTATAATAGGTTCTTGCCAGTTTAGAATGTCAAATGCTGGATCTTCTTGTAACAATGAGCCAACATACTCTAGAGTTCTTAGACAAAGAAATTGCTTTGTTTCCTATACACAAGAAAGACATTTTCAAGTTAATTAGCCAGGATCTTAGAAGGAGTAAAGAGGTTATATATTATATAATAGTTGCTGAAGGCGAGGAAAAGAGAAAATATCTGCTGAGGAAGATGGTAGAAGAAGAGTAACCGGAGGAGAGACTGAGAGAGAAAATGTTGAGGAGAGACTGAGAGAGACTGAGATTGAAAACGTTGAACAAAAAAAGATTTAATTATTACAATTACAGGAAAAAGCAGCAGAAGAAGAAGCTTTGAGAAATTTTGTCTTCCCTATTCTAAGCTAAGGGAGTAGATATTGTCATGAACATTTTTAAGTTGCAGATGGCAAGAAAAACCATGAAATTATAGAAAATGAAGCACTTATAGTAAGAGAGCAAAACCTGAATAAGATTAAGGGTTCAAAACTTGTTTTTCACATTGACACAAAGTTGGTCAATCAGTATAGAACAGAGGTCAAGATTTTGGAAACAGTAGAAAAATTGGCAATTAGTGTTTCCTCCCTAAATATACTTGACTTATTTCAAGTATTCAAGTAAGTATATCTAAATATGTGTATATATATATATATATATATATATATATATATATATATATATATATATATATATATATATATATATATATATATATATATATATATATATATACAAAACTTCTTTTAAGCACAAAAAATGTAAATATTAAAAACAAGGCAAACTTTTTAATTAATAAAACCATTTTATTAATTTTAAACAATACATGTTTCGACTATCACTAGTCATCTTCAGTTGAATTTAAATTTTTTAAATTTGTTTAAATACCTATATAGGTGATTTTTACAATAAAAATACAAAGTATAATTATCTGTGTGCAAACTATTATATTAATTATTACAAAAATTAATTATTACAAAAATACAACAAAATCTATAAGAATAACAAGTCATACTAAAAGAATATATATATATATATATATATATATATATATATATATATATATATATATATATATATACATATATATATATATATATATATATATATATATATATATATATATATATATATATATATATATATATATATATATATATATATATATATATATATATATTACTGTATTGAAAACATAAAGTAAATCACAACAAAATACTGACGCAGGCAAAGGACCTCCTTGCAATAAGTCAACTACTTGATATGGGTTAAGAAGTTGCTTAAAGTTAGTAAGCAACTTTTCTCCTTGACCTCCACCACTTTTTGAATTAACAAGCACAAGCAATGGAGTTGCATTTGGACTCAAACATTCATCCTAAAAGTTAAATGATAAACTGTTGTTAGTTGCTTAATAAAAAACTATAATTATCAATGCAATGAACATCTCATACCACTATCTCAGGTAAAAATAATGAAAACAAATGTCTGCCACTAATTGTTATATTTTTAATCTTTGAAGATAACTTTTGAAATGTTTCTAGAGAATTAAAGGACATCACAAGCGCACCTATTAAATTGAAATAATAGTATAATTAGAAAAAAAAAGAAATAATTTTAAATTTGTAATAAAATGAGTATTAACTTATTTAATGATTTATATATATATATTTGCTTTTATATAAATTATATTTATATATATGCTATAGTATATGCATATATATATTCATATATATATATATATATATATATATATATATATATATATATATATATATATATATATATATATATATATATATATATATATATATATATATATATATATATATACATATATATACATATATATATATATATACATATATATATACATATATATATTTATTTATTTATATATATACATATATATATTTATTTATTTATATACATACATATATATATATATTAGGGTGTCCCAAAAAAAAACATTTTTGAAAAAAATCTGCTCCCACCACCTAAAAGTGTTCTATCTAATACAAAAACACTAGGTTTAAATTTTTTTTGAATAAAAAATATTTTAAGGGGTCCCCAAAGACCCACAAATATTTGCTGGGTCCCTAATATTTTCTAAAAATTTTTTTTGAAAAATATGTCAATCTGGTACTCAAATGAAGCAAAATTATATCAAAATTTTAAAAATAATATTAATTTAGAAAAAAATTGTTATCTTTTGTTTTATTGCATAAAAAACTGCGTTTTTTAACAAAAAATGAAAAAAATGCATTTTTTTAATGTTTTTTTATGATAATTTTGATAAGTTAAAATTTTTTCGAAATGAATATTATTTTTGAAATTTTTATATAATTTTGCTTCATTTGAGGTACCAGGTTGACATACTTTTATAATTTTTTTTTTTGAAAATACTAGGGACCTATTAAATATTCAAGGGCCTTGAAGGACCCCTTAAAATATTCTTTATTCAAAAAAAATGTAAACCTAGTGTTTTTGTATTAGATAGAACACATTTAGGGGGTAAGAGCAGGTTTTTCTCAAAAAAGTTATTTTATGAGCCACTCTAATAATTCCTCATCTTATATATATATATATATATATATATATATATATATATATATATATATATATATATATATATATATATATATATATATATATATATATATATATATATATATATATATATATATATATATATATATATATATATATGAACATCAATGAATAAGAGTTCTTTCAAAACTAATTTTTTTTATTAATAATTTTTTGAAATTTTTACTAGATTTTTAATACTAAATAATATTTAATAATTAATTAATGTTAATATAATAAATTTGTAATTAAAGCTAAAGATGCTAGTATCAAAAATCTAGCGAAAATTTCTAAAAATTAATTTAAAAAATTATTATTAAGAGAACTCGTATTCATTGATGTTCGCATATTAAATTAATTTAACTCTTATTCAAGATGTTGCCATTTAAAAAATATATATATCTACAATTTTTAATTAATTTATTAATTGTTATTTGACACATTTTTCAAATATAAAACTGTATAACGTATCTAACGCATCATTTAAAACAGAACTTTTTTTAATTAGCGTTTATTTTTTAACTTCAAATTATTTTTTTATCTAAATAATAGCTTGAAAGATTGAGTTTTTTTAAACTTTAATTTTAATTTTTTTTAATAAGTTTTTTATTATACAAAAGTTAACAAAAAGACTTTTCAGTGGTTCTTGTTGACAAGACCTCAGGGTATTCTATAGGTCATTGCATTCTTCTATTTCTTAATATTGATGTAAAATTTGATGTAAATTTTAGTTTATAATTATATTTTATAATGGATTGCTTTTTTTAAAATGTAATGTAAAAAAAAAAAATTTAACATATTGATTATACAAAATTTCTGCAGGCACTTCGGCCTATGACACTTAAATAATCACCGTACAAATATATGAATAAACATCATATACATCATACAATATATGAATAAACATATGAACATACAAAAAATGAATCAAAATAACAAATGAATCATACAACACAAGCCTTTCTAGGAATCGCGTGTGGTTTTACATATTGTATGACCACATGCGAGTATTTTATTTTAGACAACTTGTTCACAGCTGTTTGCAAGTTTGATAATATTAATCCTTGCGGAAAAAACTAAGTTTCAAAAACAAAGAAAGCAAAACTAACAAAATAGAAAGTAAAAACAAATTTAAATAGAAAAAAAATAAAAATAAATTAATGAATTAAATAATTTGTGTACTGTTTTTATTTTTATTTCTTTAGAGTGATTGTTATCTTTAGCAACAAAATTAGATAAGGCAAAGGCGAAGGCATCAAAAAAAAAAAAAAAAACACTTTTAAGTTTACATTAAAAAGAGTGATTTTTCTTTTTTTAACTTTTTTTTTTTAAAGGGGAAAGCAAAATTATTAATTGCAATGTGTTTGTAAAATATATTTGTATAACAATATCATGTATAAATTGTCCCTTTATAAAAACATCTATGTAATAAATCTGTATACTTTTATAAAAACATCTATGTAATAAATCTGTATACTTTTATAAAAACATCTATGTAATAAATCTGTATACTTTTATAAAAACATCTATGTAATAAATCTGTATACTTTTATGTATAACATTTTGTATTATATAATTAGATTTTATTTTAGTATACGCACGTTTAGCTCATTTGGATAAGGCGCAAACTTTGTAAACGGAGAGTCTGTGGTTCTAGACCTCTTTGTTAATTTTTTTGTTTTTTTACTGAATGTTAAAAAGAAACATGTCTCTGTTAAAATATTAGGGATAAAAAACGTACAGGAAAAGAAAAGTAATATGAAACAATTAAGGTTATGTGTAGACAGAATGGGGTATTTGAAACGTAAAAACTATGTATATATATATATATATATATGTGTGCGCGTTACTTAGAAAATACACTGAAAGACTAAAATGGTATAAGAAATCTGAAAGTAATGAGATGTATATCATTCAGAAACATACAAAAAAAAGATTTTTTATATTTTTAGCTGAAAACTATAATATATAAAATAAGAAAAGATAAATGGTTACAAAGCAAACATATGACCAGCAGTATTTAAAAGAAACACACACAAAAATGTGGACAGTTGTGGGAATTGAACCACGAACATTCAGGGTATAAAGATAACACCTTATCCAAATAAGCTAAACATGCGTATACATATAATAAAATAAATATACTTATATAATACAAAAAGTTATATATAAAAGTATGCACGCGTATTACATAGATGCTATCTTCTAGGGACAACATATGTTTGTCACATTAAAATTATGCAAGTATATTTTACAAACAGATGGCAATTTATATTTTAGCTTTTCTCTTTAACAAAAAAACAAATAAAATATAGGTAAATCATTCTTTTTAATGTTTATAACTGTTTTTTTGTTTTTGTTTTTTTGCTTTGACTTATCAAATTTATATATATATATATATATATATATATATATATATATATATATATATATATATATATATATATATATATATATATACACATATATATATTGTATATAAAAATTATGTTAGTGTTATTATTTACAAATAGAGTGCTCAATGATCTTAAAAAACATGTTATATTTTATAACTGTGTATTAGTATGTGTTATAACACATACTAATACAATGTGTGTGTGTGTATAACACATACTAATATATATTAGTATGTGTTATATACACACACATATATATATATATGTGTGTGTGTGTTATAACACATACTAATACTAATGTGAGTGTGTTTACACACACACACACACACAGTTATAAAACATAACTGCTATGTTCTTTAACACGTAGTGTAATGTGTGTGTGTGTGTGTGTAAACACACAGACACATACACAGAGACACACACACACAACACACACACACAAACACACACAGTTATAAAACATAACTGCTATGTTCTTTAACACACACACACACACACACACATATACATATATGTATATATATATATATATATATATATATATATATATATATATATATATATATATATATATATATATATATATATATATATGTATGCACAAACACGTGTGTGCATATATATATAGTGTTATTTGTTTTAATATTGATTTTAGGTCATTTAGGTCTTTACTGATTTACAAAAAGGTCTGTTGGAACAATATGTGACTAAGCTTCTGATATTTATTATGGACTTTCTCCTAAGGAAGTGAGGAAACTAGCTTATCAGTATGGAAAAGCGAATAGCATAAAAATGCTTCATAATTGGAGTGCAAATGAAGCAGCTGGAGAAGACTGGTTCAGTGCTTACCTCAAAAGGCACAAAAAACTGTCAATAAGAAAACCTGAGGCAACAAGTCAAGCACGTGTTTCCAGTTTTAATCCAACAAATGTTCAAAAGTTTTACTACAATTTACAAACTATTGTTAATCGTTTAAAGTTGGAAAGTGGAGATATTTGGAATATGGATGAAACTGGTATTACCACAGTTCAAACTCCAGATCATATTGTAGCAAGAAAGGGTTTTAAACAAATTGGGCATGTTACTTCGGCTGAGGGAGGCAATTTAGTAACTGTGGCAGTTGCTGTTTCTGCCAGTGGAAACTCCATTCCTCCATTTTTCATATTTCCTCGTGTGAAATTTAAAAGCTATTTTTTTAATGGTGCTCCTGACGGAAGTGCAGGCGCTGCCTGATTGGATGACTGAAGTTCAATTTTTGCAGTTTTCCCATCATTTTGTCAAATATGCCAGAAGTACAAAAGATCGACCTGTTTTGTTGCCATAAGACAATCATGACTCTCACCTTTCAGTAGAGGCTTTAGATTACTTTAAAGAAAATGGGGTATCGGTTTGTTCATTTCCTCCTCATTGCAGCCATAAACTTCAACCTCTAGATCGTAGTGTACTTGGACCTTTTAAAAAATACACAAACACAGATTGCGATGTGTGGATGACAATGCACCCTGGTTCCACAATGTCTATTTACAGTATACCAGGTATTGTGGGTTTCCATTAGTATGTACCCCTAATAATATCAAGGCTGGTTTTGCAAAAACAGGAATTTACCCACTAAATGTTAACATTTTTGGTGAACACGATTTTATGCCAGCCTATACCACAGATAGACCACCTCCGAAACAAGACTGTGCTGTGGAAAATAAAGCGCTAAATATAAGTAATGTAACGGATGTTGACTTTACAATATCTGAGAATGACATGTTAAATGCTGGTTGCTCAAAAGATATAGAACCACATCAAGATATTTCATATTCAAGCAGTAATGATGTACACAGTGCATTTACAGAGTCAACTGTAGTTCTATTGCCTGAAGATTTAAGACCATTCAAAAAAGCTGAACCAAGAAAAAGAGTTAGGGCTAATAAAAGAAGTAGAACCACATCAATTTTAACAGATTCACCAAATATGAATGTTTTAAAAATAGAGAAGGAATCAGCTAAAAAGAAAAAGTTAGCAATTGAAGAGAGAAAGCAAGCAAAAACGTTAAATGAAGATAATATTAAGATGAGTAAAAGATCAAATAGTAAAGGAAGTTTACACTTAATGAAGAAAAGTTTGAATTGTTCAAATAGCTCTGTTGAAGAGGAGTGTTTTTGTTTGGTTTGTGTTGGAATGTTTTCTAAAAGTAAACCTGGGTTCAATACACCTAATGTCACCTTTGGGCTCACGAGTCATGTATAATCGGAAAATCTTTGTTTTTCATTTGCAATAATTGCTGCTAGCCAATTTGAAACTCCATTAGTTAAAAATATTCATGTAATAAAACAATATAAGTTTTAATTCTTATTGTATAACCATAAATTGGGAACACTGTTTTGTTTTGTCACTGTATTTTTTAATTAGATTTACTTTCTATTGCTTAAAATGTTACAATGACTTGATCCAAAAGTTTGATGATATTGATAAAAGTATATTTCAGCTATGATTCCTTTAAAAAAAAGGGGCGGGGGGTTAAAATATTATTGGAATACACTTAAATAGGACCTTTAACTTTAGCTTTTATTATTGCGAGTCAACTTACCCATTGAGTATAAGCAACTTACCCCAGGGTGGGGTAAGTTGGTGCAATTTTTTTTTTTTTTTTTTGAGGGCCCAGAAAGGCCCCAAAATATTTTTTTTGTAAATGAATGCAACTTTTATAAGTTACCCAAATTCATACTCTTCGAAACTACACTTTTATATTTTCAAAAAAATATTCCGTTAGGACTACAGAGCTCATAGAGTAAAAACCGAGTCAACTAGCTCCGGTCTCCCCTACACAAATTATTTAAATTATTATTATTTTTCCTTTTTCTTAGGTTTATTTTACTTTCCTATTTTGTTAGTTTTGCTTTCTTTGTTTTTGAAACGTTTTTCAGCAACAAAACCTGTAAGTGGTCATGACCATAATCTGTCTAAAATAAAATACTCATGCATAGACGTACAAGATGAAAAACCGCACACGTTTGCGGGGAAGGTTTGCAATATATGGATAAACATCATACACAAATATGAAGGCACTATGAATACACATTATAAACAAAAAAAAAACTAAAAAAAAGCACAATAAATAAACATGACTGTTGAAGTTTACTATTCAATTTATTAAAACAATTTTAACAGATGAAAAAATTTTAAAGGAAAATTATCATTAAAAAATAGCGCTGTTTGTTAAATTGCTGTTTTTACAAAAAACTTTTTTTTTTACAAATTAAAATTGTTACCGCTAGCAGAGAATATAGCTTTTATGCACAAATCTTTTTCCCCTAATAAAATAAAAATATATGTAAAAAAGAGAGAAACATAAACTACCGATAAATATAATGAAAACAACTTACATCCACCTAACTGATCAGAAAGAAGTAGTTGATATTTATTGCGTGATAAATCTGTTGGTAAATTACCAATAAAAAGAGAATATTCTGACATGGGTTCTTTTTTAGGTTGAAGGAAAAACTTAGTGTCCTTTAAATTAAAATAATAAACTTAAAAAACAAAAACAACAATAAAAAAAAACAATAAATTAAAGATAAAATTTTGAATTTACAAAGCAAATTTATACATATTATTTATTATTTATATATATTTACAACAAATTATCTAACCATTAATAGAATCATATTGTATTAAAATAATGTACAGTTGTAAAATAAATATTTTCAAAATTGTTTTTAAATTTATAAAATATTATACATCTATTTTATATAATTAAAATATCTGACATTCTTTTTTTACCAATCTTTTTTTAGAGATATTACTCTATTTGTTAAGAACATTTAATTTACAATAAATCATGGAAATATTATTTTATTATCAATGGATTTTATTATCATGGGAATATTATTATCAATGTTATCAAGTATATTAAAAACACTGTTACAAAAGTAAAACTGTGGTATTGTACAAAACTGTTTAAATTTACTAAACAATACTTTTTGTAAGTTTTTTTTAAGTGGAAATTTCCTTGACAAGTTTTGGAATGCTTAACTTCAACTGAATTTTCATCTTTACTTTGTTGTATACCTGTTTGATGCTGTTTGTTGTATACCTGTTTGATGCTGTTTTTCACAAGAGCACTCTAATTTATAAACACCAAGATATGAATAAACTGGTAGTGTAGGTTTATTTTTGCATTTAAATTTTAAAGTTTTTTTTATTTATTTAAAGATTGTTGCATATCCTGCGTGTTTAAAGACTGTTCATAAATTAGGACTAATTCCCGGAAACCAGGGTAAAGACATATATAAGGAAATGTTGCTTTGTTGTGAGATCTACTTTATTGACGACACTTGGGTTATTCCATAAGAAATCATTCGGGCCATGATTCCTTTATGAATCAGAATACCTCATTTGCAGTCCACATTAAATAAATAATAACTACAAAAATTATAATTATAGAAAAATACAGGTGGGTTCTGGAAATAGCGTTAGTTGTAATAATGCTGACTCAAATTAGTAATTATCTGAAGCATCTTTGACATATAGTATCATGATTATGGGTTGATTATTATGATTATTATCATGATTATGGGTTAGGAAATTTCTTAAAATTTAGTACATTAGAAGATTTTTACTTAAACATAGACCATCCAGGTCGTAATTTAAAAATTCAGAAACTGTTTGGGTAAAATATCCTGAAAAATTCTGCAATATATTTTTCCTTACTTTTGTCTTAATTTTGCTTTTAGCTGAACTGTTTCTAATTTCTTTTTCAAATTTTGTTTATTTTTTTATGAGTTTTGAGTGAAAAAACTTAAAAAACAAATATATTACAAAAATTTGGATGTATAGAAAATATTTTGATATTTGGAAAAACTAAAAGCTGAAAGAAACATCCAGAATTCCGTAAATATCCGGAAATAGATATTTCCCTGCTTAAAGAATTTGATAATAGTTCCATCAAGACTTGATAGACTCAGGAAATACTTTGTTTATCCAAATTTGTTTAAAATTTTTGACTTATAAAAATTTTAAAAGTTTTGGCTGTGAAATGAATACAGTCACCAGAAATCTAAAGTAAAAAGTTTAATTGTATATTAAGGCTCGAATTATGTGATTGTGAATTGTGATATCTTGAAATGCTTTTGGTCTTTAAACATTTATTTTTATTATTTTTAAACCATAACGTCTGTTTTTATCACTAAGCTCAATAGTTGTTATTTAATAAAAAATGTTTGTATTGATCTTGAAATTATAGATATAAAACCATTCAATTATAGAACCATATCATTACCATTATTACTAATATTTTTATTATAACTGTTTTTATTAAAAAGTTTTTTTTAAAAAATTACAATTTAAACTTTAATATTTTTATTCATTTAATAAATCATCACTTAAACTAGAAAAATAAAGCATACAGTATGATGTATTATTAAAAAACAACCGCAAATCACAACAGTCTAAAGAAATTTAGCAGTGATCAAATATTTTAAATAGAAGAAATTGCAAAAGAAAATATAAATAATAGGGTGGGTCAAAAATTTTTATCTCAAATCTAGTTTTAATAGTGAAAATATGCTGTCTTATTGGATTAGTTACAAATCTGTTAAATATTACTCTTTTTTTTTTAGTCTAACAGCCCGCGCATTGGTCCTGAAGTTTGATATAAACGTATATAAAAGTGGTTTGAAGCCAATACAGCATAAACAATTTAAAAATTTACTTTGTGCTAAACTAAACGCATCTTATTATTCTACTGTTAGTGATATAGAGTTATTGAGCCACCTTGTTTACAAATAGTTTTGTTTTTATTACTTTAAGAGGGTACTTGAAAGTGGTTGCGTACATATTACCTCATCTTAAAGTGTAATTATTTAATTTTTTTGGTTTGGCAGAATACGTCTTAGTCTACGGAATTCAGCCGTAGGCATCCTTAATTGGCTCTGTAGCTCTACAGCATCAGAAACATTAAAACTATTTTAACATTTCGCATATCATCCATAGTTTAGGCTTTTTTTGTTTTTTTCTTTAAATTTTTCATTTAAAAACTCATTGAAACTTTTATCAAAAATTAAAATTAAAAAAAAAAAAACTGTTCCTCAGAATTTTTGGTAAAAATTCTGCTTGGTTGAAAATGTGTTATTCGTTGCAAATACAAATAAAAATAATCAATAGAAACCATAAAAAATATTAAATAATAAATTATCAAAAAATACACCATATTTAACCAACTTAAAAACATTACTTTTATGAATTCTATTCATATCGCTATTATTTTTAATTTTTTTGATAACTTTGATATTAATTTGTAACTCACATGACTAACATTGTAATTTTATCTTAAATTAAAGTATAAATTATATCTTGGAAAAATATTCATAATAATAAAATATTAAATAATAACAACAATAATAATATTCGTAAAAACCAAAAGAAAACCACAAAAACTTTAAAAGGTCTGGTTAGTTTAAAACTACTCATTTAAATTTTGGGAACGATATGAAAATAACATAATGCTATAAATGGTATGGAAACAGCAATCAAAAATACAAACCTACCTGATCATCAAAATCATAACTTCGTTCATTGTATTGAAAATAATTCTGTACTATTAAATAAAAAAATAATTTAAATAAGATAAACATTAACAACACAGTTGTTTATCTTCATCTTATTATTATTACAAATAGTTATCAAAATTATAATATAAAAGAAAAATATAAAAATAATATTAAAATTTATCAAAAAAATGAAAAAAACATTAATTATTATTAAAAAACAATTACTTTAGATAACATCTTATAAAGAGTTTTTTTTTTATAATTAATCAAAAAAAAATTAATTTAAAAAAAAAACAAAACAACTTCTTTTATGTATATAACTCTATCATTAATCTTTTGATTGTATTTGTGCTTGAAACAATATAGCTCTTGCAATATCTTCATTTATATTTAAAAGTTTTATTTTGCAAAAAATAATATTTTATAATAGTTACATTAGCTTTATATTATGCAATATCAAAAAAAAAAAAAACAGAAATTTCCTTAAAATTAAGAAAGAATTTTAATTAAAAGTTTTTTTTTCTCCTCGGTTTTTCTTTCTCTTTTTTAATTATTTATAAAAAAAATTAAATTTCTTGCAAAAATGTATATTTACATTTGAATTTTCATCCCAGTTAACACAAAACGTGTTTTGAACATTTAATATATGCATTAATACGTATTAAAACGTATTATAGACATTAAATACGTCTTGTGTTTATTAGAATACTTTGTTGATTGCACAAACATGCACAATGAGAGCTTATTTTCCTTTTTATAGTATTAAAAATCTCTAATTTAACCAAGCGTTGGCATTTTGCCAACGACATTAAAAGAATTCAGTCGTCAGATTTTAAGCTAAAAGGCAAAATAGTCAGGTTGTTCTTAGGTGGAGATTTTCATTTTATCGATGATGTTCTGGGACACCAGGCTTCAGCTGCTAGCTTTCCTAGTTCTACAGACCTAGTTAAGTTGAATTTTCTGAGAAACCATGCTTCTATGCCTCACACACCTGCTAATTGTAACACCTTAAGGAGGACAATACAATCTCTGGAAAGTGCTTACAATGAGAACTTGTGTGAAAATAGACAAGGTGGAAACCTAAGAACTTTAGGTAAGTTTCATAATTCAATTACTTCTCCTGTGATTTTCCCCATAATAACTTTAGATAATGTAGTACCACCTGTTTTGCATATTATGTTAGGAGTTGTGTTAAAACTGTATAAGTTATTGATGAAGGAGTGTAAGACTTTAGATTGTCAAGCTGTTTCGTCTTTGTCGCATAATGAGAATGTGAGAACGAATGAATAGTGGGCTGCTAAAAGCGTTGAATGTTCTAAAACAGCAGAAGCTTTATGTTTATTAGAAAATCAATTTGTAGACATTGCAAATCTACAGGCGCGTTGGTTAGGTTTTAATAAAAATATTTCTGAATTATCTCTAAACTCCTCCAATAAAAAAATAACCTGTAAACAGCAAGAAATGTGTGATAGTATTAGGTGTTTAATTACAAAATACGATTGTAACATTGATTGGGTGCAGTGTGGTCATGCCAAATATTGTTTCATCAATTTTGTGAAATTATTGGTGATTCGGAAAAGAGTGTATTGTGTGACATTGAGAAGTATGAGTGTTTAGCATGTCAGGGTGAAGATATAGAATGTCTTGACCTTTATATTTCTGAAAAAATTTCTTTTATACGCGCACAACGGGAACTTTTAGACATTGAGTATATTCGATTGCAGATGGAGTGTGATGACCTAGAAAAAGAATATAAAAATAGCATAGGGCCTCATATCTTTAAGGGCCTCATTTATAAGGCCCTTAAAGATATGAAGGTTGAGCGACAAGCTTACCATGGTAATGTATTTGTAGGTAATCATTGCAAAATAGTATTAAGAAACCACTATAAACTTTGTAGTGTTATTGATGATGAAGCAATTAAAAATAGATTTGTACATGTGTTTAGTGTTTTTAATAAGTTGCAACCTATTCTTTTTTGGCAAAAATTTTTTTCCAATGCCGAAATTACTGAGCTTTATCAATATATAAATTTATTTGCTATTGAGTTTCATGCTTGCTTTCCAAATAAAAGTATCACACGAAAAATGCTGAACTTATTTTTAATGTGCCACTATTTGTAAAATTCCATAAAACTATTGGGTTGCTAAGTGAAGAGGAGGGAGAGTGTTTGCATAATAGCGTAAATAAGGAATTAAGACAGTTGCATTCAGTAAAAAATCAGGAGCAGAAGCTGCATCTTGTTTTAAAACGCTTTGAATTGCACAGCAAAGCTAATAGGAAGCTCAAAGCCTCTAAGGTGAGAAAGTGTGTTGTTTGTTCTGAGTGTGGCGAAAATTCATTTCATAGACAAGGTCTTTGTCTTGTTTGTGGTCATCAAATTTAGTTAAAATATTTAAAAAATTAAAAACAGCAACAACAAAAAAAACTATTTACAAGTAAGATAAATTATATGAGATCTTTAATTTATATATAATATAATTTTATTCTGTTCTAATATCTGTGTAATGTTCGTTTAAAATATTATTTTTTAATATATTGATTTTATATATTCGGTAGGTGCCCATTCTGTTCCTATCTTCAGAAGTTATTTATACTTATGCAAAACCTTCGCTCAGGTTAAAGAATGGAATACTAGTCTTGCATCAAATGTATGTAAAAATCTAGCTTTTATATATTAACTTGTGATCAGAGCAACTGGTATGTTGGTTGGGTATGATCTTGTATGTTTGTTTATTTAATTTAAAAAATGTATTGTCCTTTATTATATGTAACATTTTTTTATAGATATATTACATATCCATTCGATGTTTATCACCAGAAGTTAGTTCTACCTTTGCAGTACCTCTGCTCTACATACCTCCTCGCTGGTGGAATATAAATCTCATATCAAGTTGGTGTAAAAATTTAGTTCAATAAATTAGGAATTTGTAAACGTTATCAAAATTTTGAGTGGAGCAATTGTTTTTCTGGTTTAGCATGAGTATGAATCTGACATCAATTGGATGTACAAAGATAGTTTACTACTTAAAGAACCTATCAGTAAACTAACTGATTATAAAACAGTTTTTAATGGGAATAAAAACAAATTTTCAAAAGATTTCAATTAGCTATTTGTATATTCAAACACTTTATTTACTGAGAGAAGAGACTATAGATTTAAGTGCTATAAAATAATTCTACTACCAAAAGCGAGGTTAATTCAAAAACTTAAACTCAAATTTGGTCATGAATTATTTTATTAGACTTGGCGAGTCTTTATTTATTAACAACTTAACACCATATTATTAGAACTGTATGAACAGAAAAAAATAAATGCTTAAGCTTTAAATATTTTGACTAAATATTCCAAAACCGAAATCTGGCTTTATTTTGCAATGCAATGAATTTATTGGCTTAGGAAAATAAGTTTCTAAAACAAGAACTCCTAAGTTTAAAAATGTACTCTTTTAACAGCTAATCCCCCTTTGAACTACATTTTTCATAACTTTGCGAAAAGTGCGGTGTGCTTTCAGACCTCAATAAAGTCTGTTTTAGCTATCCTTAAACAATTAAGTAAGATTTTTTTGTTTTTATAATAGTCAAACAATAGGTATATTTGAGAATAACTATTAGAAATAAATTTTTCTGATTTTTTTTTTGATAAAAAGTAACATCAAATTACTTGAACTCAGCCAACTTCATCATTTGTCGCGTTTTTTTTAAACTTAAAGAAGTTTTTT
Organism: Hydra vulgaris; assembly: GCF_022113875.1. Lineage (NCBI taxonomy): Eukaryota > Metazoa > Cnidaria > Hydrozoa > Anthoathecata > Hydridae > Hydra > Hydra vulgaris. The sequence goes on along the minus strand of NC_061167.1, from coordinate 12,290,184 downwards.
TACTAATGCATTAAATGTCCTAAGATGAAACATTTTATTGGTGTTTTTACTCTTTTTACAAAACAAAATTATCTTTAATATTTTAAAAATTATAGAAGTTTTAGTAACATCCCTTAAGTCAATATTTTCAAAAAATAACAAGAAGCCGTTAAGCTCGGTTTGAAACAGCTGTGGAAGAGTGAGACATTTTTTTCGAGAGATTCAAAATTCCTCAATTTCCCTTGATTTACAAATTCTTTTGAACCACATTCACACCAGGTACAGGGATGTGCACTTAAGTGTGCTTGAGTGTCCTACAAATAATATTAGCAAGTTTTAGATCACAGGAAATGACAAACTCTTAGTCTTTCAATTTAATCAACTTAAATATTTGCAAAACGTTTTTCTTGAAACTCCTCAGAGACAGCAATGATAAGTTGTTGTTTTACACCAGTGTAAAACAACAACTTTTTTTACACCACTCACAACAGATTGTTTTCAACAATCTGTTATGAGGTTGACTGATTAATAGTACCTGGTATCTTTTGAAACCCCTGTGTTTACTTGAACTTTAGCATAGCCTTTTACACTTATTGATGAATTTGGAGATAAAAGTTGTCAAGCTGATGACAAACCTATATTGAATACAAAAAGTTAAAATTTTAACCTGTCATAAATTTGAACTATAAAAAACTAAATTCATACTTGGTGTTACCTGAAGCATTCTTCCACCATAAGGTTAACTTAATTGAACAGTTAAATGAGGAATAGGAGCTTTATTTGAAACAACAAGAGCTTCAATTCTTTCTGATGCTAAAGGATCCTTTGTTATTACACCAACAAGATTTTTTCTCTAAGTGCCTTTTGTGCAGTTGTGAGGCAATTTACTGCCAAAAATTGAAAAACAGTGTGAGCATCTTTTTTCTACTGTTAAAGGTGTTCTAGCTGCTGAACTTTATGTGAAGTCAATTTTCGTTTGACCATTGTGTCTCAGTTTTCCAATTGAACAGATCAAGCAGTCACAGTGAGAGTCTTGAGTTTCTGGTCAAAGTTTTATAGTCTCAAACTTATACAATGATGGGGGTGTGATGCCCTCTCCACTTTTCTTTCTTCTTAAACAAGACCGACACTTTTCACATATTCTAAGTGGAATTGTCATCATTCAAGTCAATTTTCTCTTTCAGTATAATCTGACATCTTTCTTTTAGATTTGATGTTAGCTCTCATCGACATTTACTAAATCAAAGAAAACAAACAGATTTCCTGCATTCTTGGTAGTTTTTAGCAGAGTTCACAGTAAAATTAGATGTGCTCAGTTTAGCTCTCACTAGTAAAGTAAAAACAACGTGCTTTTCCCCTGAATTCAAAAAATAGAAAATTATTCAAAAATAATTTGTCATAATTAAATACATTTCATATCAATAAATTAAATGGTTTCATATCAAGTTTTTACAAACTAATCATAGTTTTAGGATGAAAATGAAAAATAAGCTATCATTTCGCATATTTGTGCAATCAATATATTTTATGTGTGTTAATTGTATAACTTCAAGAATAAACTATTTTGCTTTGTTTATATTTATGTAAATTGGAGATTTTTAATACTATAAAAAAGAAAAATAAGCTCTCAACTTGCATGTTTGTGCAATCAATAAAGTATTTTATTTAACACAAGACGTGTTTATTATGTATTAAAACATATTTATACATATATTAAACGTTTAAAACACGTTTTGTGTTAACTAGGATGAAAATTTAAATGTAAATAACTTGCCAAGACGCTGTAATCTGATTTTGATACTTATACCTAAGTGATCCCCATAGTAAGGCCTATCATTCCACTAAAGGGTTTTCCCAGGTTAGAAAGTTAAGAACCTATTTTATAACACTGTAAGTTTACAGATTATTATTTTTAAAAGGTTTGTTAGTTTTAGAAAAGCGTTACAGCTCATTCATAGCACAGAGTGGCTCTTTCATTGTCAAGATGTTATGAAAGAGCTTTTTTTCTCTCTTTTTTTAAAATAGGTATATAATAGATTATTAGCAATGTTATCTAATTTATTTTAATTTTATAATATTACCCAATAAATTAACTATTTAAATAAATTTTTTTTTGTTGAAATTAACCAAAATTGTTTTTTTCATAGTTTTTTAAAACTGGCTCTTTCATACATACTCTTCCCTAAATAACTCGAATTTTTAACTTTGCAACAAGTAATAAATTGTTTGTTAATAACTTTTTAAAAGTAAAAAACCATTATTTGTGAAGCCTTATTTTTAAGAATAAATGAAAAAAAAACGAAAAAACATATCCTTTATACAAATGTTGAAAAAGCAATATATTAATTTATGTTAAACGATAATAAAAAAGTAAATTTAATTATTTAAAATTAAAAAAAAAACTTAATTTTTTTTTTTAATGTGATTAACAAAGACAAGAGTGAAAAATAAAATTAAAACATCATTAACAATCAACCAATTAACAATGAACCAATAAAAAAATTATTAACAATCAACCAATAGCATATACCATTAAAAATCAACCAATTAAAGATAAAGTAATGAGCTGCTTATCTCTTTATAATAATACTGGACTTAATAGTAGTAGTAGTGCGCTTTCGAGCCTGTTTGACACGATACTCTTGGCGACCATTGCATTCGAGGTAGTGACGAGAAAGAGTCTTACCTTTGCTTTATAAGAAAACGTGAGCAAATGTGAAACTCATATCGTACGTACCTAAACTTCATGTTATGTAACGTTAAAACATGCTTAAACATATATCAAGTTCAACAGTTTGATTTTCACTTAAGAACTGCATTTTGTCAACCTTTGCTTAATTTCTAATCTTTTGTGTTTATATCCGTTAAAAACAATTTTTATATAATTTAAAATCTTCGAGACTCAACGTGACAGCGTAGTAGAGTGGTTAGCGCGCTGGGCTTCTAACTATGTTAGCTGTGGTTCAAGTCCTACTATCGGCGACTCTCTTATTAATTTCTTTTGCACATGTGTCATTATTGAGATACTCATGTTATTTTAGTTAAACTTTTCAAGTTTGTTTACAACTAAATTGAGCAAGGAAAATTAGTAAAAAACATGCTTATATATACAATATAAAATCTATATAACTTTTGATTTGCATTTTAAACAACAAAACTGCGTGGCAAACTGATGAACTTGCCACGCAGCGACCTTAACTTTTTTTAAAAATGGTAAGGGGGTTTAAAAAGTATATTTTTATTTAGAACATAATTAAAAATTTTAATTTTATATGTAAACTAAATTATTTTATAAAATTTATTGTTTCTAAAAATAATTAAAAGTTAAACTATTTAATATTAGCATAATAAGAAACTTTAGAGATTTACAGCTCTTTATCAACGCCCCTGTTAAACATTCTTTACGGAGAGCGCATCAATTACTGTGATCATTAAAATAACATGAGATGCACGAGGCACTGTAGATGTGCACGCGATAAGTATTTAAATTGCTTTTTAAACATTCATGAATCTCTAAATATCTTTGAATATCTCTTTAATCATTATCGTAAAACTATATTTTTTGAATATACTTTTATTTATGAATTCTATTTATAATTGTATTTTGTAATTTTCAATCTGTTTTTATAGCTACTAAAGTTTGACTTTTTAATATTTTAGTTAATGAAACATGTTCTGTTTTGTGGGTGATGTGTAGAAATTGTTTCTCAACAAGCTGTTAATTTTATGGAAGCTGAAGATGAGCATATTTTAGATATAAGTAAGTTGTTTTTTATTTTTTATTGCTTTTTTTTGTTAGATACTCAAACATGTTTTACATTAATCTAATTATTTAGTACAGTGTTATTGTCTGGTGATAATATTCATATTAGATTTTATTTAGTTAAATTTACCTTTAAAAAATCTTTCAAATTTACTTTTTTAGTTCCTAATTATTTAAATATTAAATAACAATATTTATGTGATTGTTGTTTTAATTATAGTCTCATAGCTTATCATATATTGTAAGTTTTAAATTTTAATATATCTTTATCTTAAGTTTTAAAGTTGGTATTTATTTTAATGTAATGAAAATGTAATTAAATGTGTTTAATATTCTAAGTTTTTGTGGAATAGCAGTTTGTATTATTCTGTCCAACAACACGGGTTTCAAAGTGGAGGAGGGGTACAATAGTCAAATTCTAAATATAGTCTTCTATATCTAGAATAGGCAATAAGATTTTCCCTCTATTAAAGGGAAGGAATTACCCTTATCAAAAGTGCAGTTTAAGAAGTTATAGTCGGCAGTGGAAATTACATATCTACATCTACAAATAAAAGAGGTATGTAAATGTATTTAGTTTTATATGTATATTTTTATTGATCTATTTTTTAAGTTTTGTTTGTAAATAATTATACTCTTTCAAAAACATATATATTTTTTTCTTTTAATATTAATTTAGTTAAAAATTAAGTTACATTTACAAAAAAATTTGTTGAGAGTTGTACATTTTGTTTTTACACTAAACACCATAAAAATTTTAGTCAACAAAACATGCTAAATTTTAGAATGATTCATGAGATGCTGTGACAGTGTTTGTGAATCTCCATGTCAAAATAATATATTTTATAAAATTTTTTGAATAATAAATTTTCATAATCACCGGTTATTGCAGGTATTCATAGGTTTATTAAGTACTTGCAATAAGAAAGAACTTTAATGACTTTTACACAACGTAATAAACTTATTATGAAAGAATTGTTCTTTATCAATGTGTCCTTATCTATTCAAGAAAATATTATTGTTTTTAATAAAAAGAATCATACTTAGGAAAAAATTAACGTTTCAATACTTTTTATTTTTTATTTTTAGTTTGATTAAACTATTTTACCTTCATTATCTTGTAAAGGTAAAGTTATTTTTTAATGTTTTTAACTGCAAGAATCATGTATTAAAAACATTTTTAACTTAGTTGTTATTTTATTTCTTTAGTTCTACTTTAGTGCTCTACAGACTATTTGTTTACTTTGTCTACTGTTAAAATATGGTTTTAACTTAGTAAGCTTGAATTATTTTAAGTTTACTATGTTGATCATTAGCTAATAGTTTAAATAAAAATTAGTTTTTTTTTTTTTTGCAAACAAGGTAAGAATAGTTTTAATTTCTGGTTGAATAACGTTTTTTTGTTTTTTTAGTTATAAAATTTTTTTCCTGCTACACATAAAGTATTTTTTCTTACAGGTTTTGATTGTTTAATCAGCAACAGGTTAATTGGTTTGCAGTGCAATTTTGCCTTCTTTACTTTTTTTATGTCATTATTTAATTTTGTGTCAATTTTGACATCTTATAATTTTTTTTAAACATTTTGCAGAACGAATAGAAGACCCACATCTCACAAGGTGTGGGTTCAAGTTTAGGGCTGAAGCATCCCCCGTATGGGGCCATCCATAAAGTACGTACGCATGTATGGGGGGAGGGGGGTTATCCTGAAACGTACGAATGCGTACAGGGGGGGGAGGGTGTTAACGACAGCGAGTACGTACGCGGTTTAACTATCTCTCCTAAACTTCTTTATAAAAACATTAAATTTCATGTGTTTTAATGTTTTTTTATAAAAACATTGAATTTCATGTTAAAAAATCATAATATAATATATGTTATTTTTTTTTCTGACTTCAATTACAATTGTTTTTTATTTTTCTTTATAAGTAACGAGGAGAGAAAAAATCGAGCTATAATATCTCCAAATAATGTTTTCCATTTTTTGCAACATAATTCGACTGTAGCAAGATGAAAAGTAACAAAACTGTAATCAAAGAAAACTTCTTCTGAATTCTTTTTTTAATTACGAACCTGGTTTTTCCCATTTCTCTTAAAAGGTTAATATTTTGTTTTTAAAAAACAATAAAATAAAAAAAGGTAATATTATTATTTTTTTTATCATTAAAGTTAATATTAACATACATTAAGATTGCTAAGGACAGGCGAAGCGAAATGAACATACATGTGACAATGCATATGACAATCATTGTGATAATTGTAAAAAATAGTTACTTTAAATGCTGATGGAAACCAACACTTTTTATGATGCAATGTAACGGCAATTATCTTGAGTAAACTAAAACAAAAAAAACTTTTATGATTCTATTCGAAAACTCAATACGCCTCATTGGAAAAAAAACTTATTATTTATTATGACCAAGATGTCGCGCGGGAACGAGAAAAAATACCTTCAATTCCTTGAGTTATATAAAAAAGCATATTCAACACTTGAAAAACAAAAGCAGTATCAGCAAGCACAAGAGTTGTGGAAAATAGTAAAAAACAATGAATCCTTGTATGAAAAAAAAAATAAATGAGTTAAAAGAGAAAGTAACAAAGTTGAAAGTATCACTTATGTCATTCTGGGGAAATACCATTTCACCACCTAGCAAAAAGAAAAAAGATATCCATCCAGCGCCGTCTTCGTCAAATGAAACACGAAGTTTCCTAAATGCAACTACGACAGAGCCTGCAAGGATTGAAATTAGTAAACTAATTTCTGTAATATTTTAAAAACTTTTTCTCTCTTGTGATTTTCTATACATTAGGCCGGGTGAATAAAAAAGAGCAATTGCTTTTTCTCAGTAACTGTTCAGCTTTGCGTGAATAAAAATTTGACCAAGATTGCTCAAATTTTTATTCACGTAAAGCTGAACAATTTACTCCAACAACGCTCAACTTTACGTAAATAGAAATTTGAGGATAATTGCTCAATTTTTTATTCACGTAAAACTGAACAATTACTGAGTAAAAGCAATTGCTCTTTTTTATTCACCCGGCCTACTGAGTTTAACCATATTGTAAATCAAACTACATCGTACGACCTTAGAGCAGTCACAGAAATTTATAATGTTGACCATTAGACCTATTTTTCTATATCCAAAATAAATTGATTAGTAGTAATTGTCAAGAATTTATAATAGCTTATTTTTTGGCATTTTTTAATTTAGATTTAACAGACAACAAAAAAGAAAGAGAAAATCCGGCACAAGTTAGGAGTCGAAAGAAAATCTTTACTGATATTTCGTTTTCAGATTGATTCGTGAATCAGCTCGTCAAAGAAAACGAAGACAAAAACTTAAAGAGAGCATCGAAACTGTGAGTCAAAACATCCCTGAAGCATCAAGTGCTTTAAAACAGTTTAGTCGAAACCATACTGGACGACCGCGTCTCGAAGTTGACCAACCAGAGCTTTTATCAACAATTATAAAAATTGTGCAAAATTTATCAGCAGCTGACGAACGTCGAAGAACAGAATGTCTCCGTAGCGTCTCCACTTTAGATGACCTTCAGGAAGAGTTGACAAAGATAGGCTTTACCTTGAGTAGAAGTGGTTTGTACCTTCGTCTTTTACCACGACGTGGAAACACTTCTGAAGGAAAAAAACATGTCAGCACAGTTCCAGTAAAGCTGTTACGTCCAGAAAACTCAATGCAAAAAAAAAATGACGATAGAATGTTTGCCAAATCATTCATTGACGACATGTTCGAAGTTTGCAAATTGTTTGGACCAAAAGCTGTGCTTTTCATTTCCAACGATGATAAAGCCAGGGTCCCATTGGGTATTGCTGCAGCAAGCCTTCAAGCACCGTTGCTGATGCATATGGAATACAAGGTCAAACTCATGGATCACGATTTTGTCGTTAGCTCACAGCACAAATTGATCCCATCAGTGTATGGCGTATGCGAAGTTAACAATACTGGAAATGTATCATACAGTGGGGACACTTTCATACGCATAAGAAGTGCGAAACACGATACATCAAATGCTTTTACACATGCTTTTGATGTTAGAGAGCTTTTTAAAACCGAGTTGGTTAAACGTAGACCAATTATGTTAATGGAGACTGATGGAGCTCAGGATGAAGCACCACGTTTCCCTAAAACCTTAGCAACTGCTGTTGACCTCTTTCGCTTGCTTAATTTAGATGCCCTTCTTCATGGTGTGAATGCAGCTGGCCTTTCAGCCTTTAACCCCGTAGAACGAAGAATGGCACCTCTTTCTCGTGATTTGGCTGGAATAGTCCTTCCTCATGATTTTTTTGGCAATCACCTTGATTCTTCTGGAAAAACAATCGACTATGAATTGGAGGTAGAGAACTTTCAAAAAGCGGCTGACGTTTTATCCCAAGTTTGAGAGAAAACCGTCATTGACGGGTATCCTGTTCATTGCCAGGCTGTACCAGTTGGGAAAGCATATGAACCACCAATTCCAGATCCTGTTTGGGTAGACAAACATTGTCAGCAATCGCGATACAGCCTACAAATCGTAAAATGCCAAGAGGAGTCATGTTGCACACCGTTTGAAACAAACTGGCTGAAAAACTTCCCCCAACGTTTCATTCCATTTCCGGCAATCTACGAATACTGCGAGAATGGTTACAAAGCAATGGAACCGTCTCGATATTTTAAAAACGTATCAAAACAATCAACGTTTGCACCACTGACACATCGACTTTTGCTACATGATATACCTATAGAAAGATTAAAATACAAAATTATACCATTTGATCTGTATTGCCCATCGTTAAAGGAAAAGCTCTCAAACGGAATTTGCGACAAGTGCAATAAATACTGGCCAAGCGAGGCTGCAATGAAACGGCACAAGAAAGCACATACACAAAAAAAAAACACGGTTGAAATGGAGAGTGAGGATAGTGTAAGTGACAGTGAATCTATTAATAAAAGTGAAGATATCAGTGAGGAGATTGATTATAAAAGTGTGGAAGCAGAGTTCATGCCTGTATTTGATAACATATTTGATTTATTTAAGTCACCATTTGAGGAAATATGAAATATAAATACTCGCAACAAGAATTCTTTTTTAGAATATTTTTCTTTCTTTAACAAAAACTGGAAAGTTATTAACAAATAACTTTCCCGTTTTTAATTAAGCACAGAGAAATTAACAATATGTTTTTTTGTGTTTAATGTTTTGAAAAATTAATGCGTTGGGGAAGGAAGGGGAGGAGAGCCTGAACTTGTAATAAAAAATGCGTACGTACGCAGAAGGGGGGGAGGTCGTTGAAAGCATACAAGTGCGTACAAGGGGGGAGGGGGGGTCCTAAATCAGTGGTTTTACTGCGTACGTACTTTATGGATGGCCCCTATACTAAAAGATATGTAATAATGAAAAAATTTTTCAAATTAAAATGTATTAATTGTAATTAAAAGTAATTTTGAATACAAATTTTTTTTTGTAGTTTTTTTAAAATTTATTTTTCTTATTTTATCTCAAGAAAACTTTTTAGTTTGTTTCTCAAATAAGTTTCTATATTTTTTATCTTTATAATTTTGGAGTTTTGAATAGATATACTGGCTATTTTTGCTTTGTTTTTTTAAATTTCCGTTAACTTTTTATATGTAAATGGAAACCACTTATACTTTTTTCACCCTGTGTACTATCAGGACGGTTTTCATTTGCATTAAGTCTTGATTGCACAAACAATAGGTTTAAAAATTTATTTGCCTAATTCCGCAGTGAAAACAGCTTAATTGTATGAATTTGTTAAGTGTTTTTTTTACAGAAAGGCTTTTATAAAAAATATCAAGCAGATTAAGCTTACTTAATTGAAATATTTAGGCCTCTTTTGGCTTGGCCCATTTTTCAATGTCCAAATTTCCTTTGTAAAACAAATCCTTATAAGAGAGTTAAAATAATATCAAAGCATAAGTTTCCAAAAACACCTGAAGAATCAATAGGCAACTGTCTTATATGCTAAAGATACTTTTATTCTTTTATTATGTAGAAAATATTAATGTAATAATTAAAAATACTAAATAATTCTTAAGTATGATAAATTAAAAATTAACGAGAAGCCAAGAAATTCTGTAGTCAGTAAAATGCTAACTGCGTACTTTTTAGCGAGCCGAGACATTTTAATGAGCACAACAGTCATAATATTTAAAACATTTGTTCATCAACCCGTTTTGTATGGGTCATGACTGCTAGAAATGTTATGCAACTTTTTTATAAGCTAAAGATACTTTTATTATGTAGAAAAGTAAATAAGTAAAAATACTAATTAGTTCTAAAGTATAGTAAGTTAAAAGTTAACCAGAAGGCAAGAACTTTAATTAATTATTAATTAAGGTAATCAGAAAAATGCAAACTGCTTACTTTTTAGCGAACAAAGACATTTTAATGACCACAACAGTCATGATATTTAAATCATTTGCTCATCAATTTTTTAAATTAGATATCTGGTATTCGATATATTTTATTTAAATTAGACTATTATTTAATATAATTTTTCTTTTGAATTAATTATAATTTAACAAACAGTAGATTTAACGGTTTGCATTAAAAGTTCGCATTTTACCAACTACCAGAACTTTAAACTGATTTATTTTTTGCCGTTTACTAAAATAAATTAAAGTATAAAGACTAAGGAACAAGTTTAGAATTTGTCGGGTGTGAATGAGATTTGCACGACCCGTATCGTACGGGTCATACCAGCTAGTATTAATTAATTATATGTTGAATATCTTATTTAAATTATGAAAACCATTTTCAGATATTTCTAACATAAATATTGTTTTAATTTTTCTTTAGTCTTTGTATTTATATAATAAAAACTTGTTTAATTTTTATCAATGTTACAAAACTCAACATAAATTAAAATAAATTCAACATCAATTAACAAAAATTAAATGTCATTATTAATAAAAACAAACCCAGTAATCTTTCAAACCAATTCTAAATTTTTTTTTTAACTTAGATGACCTAAAACCCCCAAATGTGAGATGTCTCCTCAAACTAATAAGCTCATACTAACTTTGACATGTTCATAGCTTTAAAACACCAAAACTTTTTTTAATATAATTTGAATTTGTTGATGAATATAAATTATTATTATTATTGTCGATGAATATAAATATATTTTAAGTTTATTGATGAATATAAATTTAAATGAAGATTAAATAGTGTAAATGTTTAAATGAAGTGTAAATAGTGTAAGATTAAAAGAGCGTCTTTCAACAATAATTAAAAAAATCAACAAGTCAACATGATCAACATGAGTCAGCACTAAAGACCATAATTATACTTTATATATATATAAAAAAAACAAACTTTGTTGAGTTTTTTTATAAATGAATAATATTGTATTAAATATAAAAAATATTAAGTATATATTGTAATGATGCCAAAAACAAAATATAACTAAAAGTTTTTATTTTGGAGAAGGTATGGTCAAAAAGCATTTCTTACAAAATAAAATAAAAATACCCAAATCTGGTTTTAACTTCATTTTAATTACTGAAAAATCTTCAGGCTTTTTGTCCTACAAAATGTATAAAATATTTTAAAATAAATGATTGCATATTTTAAAAAATAATTTTAATTAATAACTAATATTTTTTAATGCATGCTTCCAATACAAGTAGGAACAATGATCAACTATATATTTTAGATCTTTGCGGCTTTGGCTGGTAACAGGTAACAAAGGTGTTTAAAACGCGGGCTAAAATTTATTAAGTTATTAAGCACCATTTTCATATCATTTACATTGTAGTATTAAATTGCCAGATACTTAAGAATACATGGTATTTATCTAAATTTTAAAACATTCTGTCTTGTTGCCTTAAATTTTAAAAAACAATTTCCTTTACAATTATCAAGGTTACTGCCATTGTTTTTTTTTATTATTTTGGAAAAAACAGTTATTTAAACCACCTTTTTAAAACACAATTCTTATCTATCTTAGATTCTGTTATTGGATAATAGAAACCAGTGCTTTTTACATATGAAACTAACAATATTGCTAACATATATGTTTGTCTGGCCAAAGCCACTATGATCTAAAGTACATCATTGACCATTGTTCCTACTTGTGTTGAAACCATTTACTAAAATTTTTTTAGCTTTTTATAAAATAACATAGGTCTGGCGGCAACGAACTTTAATTTTACTATATTATATTATATGAATGCATTATTTAGTTAACTAAAGACATAATAATATTATTTCCAATCTAAAAATATATATTTTTTAAACTTTTATAAGTATATATATATATATATATATATATATATATATATATATATATATATATATATATATATATATATATATTATATATATATATATGTATATATATATATATATATATATATATATATATATATATATATATATATATATGTATATATATATATATATATATATATATATATATATATATATATATATATATATATATATATATATATATGTATATATATATATATATATATATATATATACATGTATATATATATATAAATTATATATAAATTATATATATATATATATATAAATTATATATATATATATATATAAATTATATATATATATATATATATATATATATATATATATATATATATATATATATATATATATATATATATTAGGGTGTTCAGAAATTTTTTTCTTTTGAAAATACAAGCTCCCTGGTAATTTTCCAATTTGACTTGATAAGTTATAACCATTATTAAAATTTCAGGTCAATACCTGCTGATTTGCCACCAGCCTTTTAAAGTTATCATGAATTATTAAAGTTTAATCTTATTCATGAATTTGGGATAATAATGCAGAACAATAATTAATACTTTTAATTGATTACAACTATGAATCTAAACATAAAAATTGCTACTAGAACACAATGATTAATTAATTGATTTAGACCTTTATGCAAAATAAAAAATAAATGTTTCAGATTCAAGTAATTACTAGTTTATGAAATAAGTAACAAAGCAAAACTATAGAAAAATTTAATTTCCTTATTATTTCCTTATATATAAACTAATAAATTGGAAACAATGTTACAGATATTAAATTAAAATGTTTCTATATTAGATTCAAATTCACTAAAACATATTTAGACTTAAAAAAGCGAGATAAAATTTAAAAAAGAAGAATTATAATAATATAAAAACTGTATAAATTGTAAAAATATGTATTTCCATTATAAAAGAAAATGTTGGTAACTGATGTTCCAATAAGTCCAACAGAGTTATATTCATGCATTTACATACATATTTATTAAAAAGAGTTCTACTTTTTCATCAACATTGATGCTTTATCAAACTTTGGTATGTTCCTTCTATGCTGTTCTACTACTTGGAAAAGACACTGCTTTTGATTTTCATCCCATGTTAGACTTTGAATAAAGTCAGTAACAAGTTTAACTGACCTTTCCGCTGAACCGTTGACAACTTTTAGGTCCTTTAATATCCCAGATATGTAGTTAAATTCATAATTTTTTGACCATTCATTGGGGTATAATGAAAGCTACATAGTATTTACTTTCAAAAGATCAAAAAGAAACCTGGAATTTTTTCCAATTAGAGAGCTCACTTTCACATTTTGATTCATCTGTGACATTATTGGCACTCCAGTTTCCATATTTTCATTGTTTATTTTTTTCAGAATTGTTGAGTAAATTTTCTTTTTTTCATTTGTAGACACAGTTCCTAAAAAGAGGGCAAAAGGTGCAACTTCACTTAGGTACCATAGGTGTCTTGTTTGAGCTATCAAAGCTTCTGCTACTCCTGGATCAATTTTTATAAACATTTGCATGTTCTTCCAAAACTGTATGTCGTTGATAGGAGCATCTATGACATTTGAAGATGTCAACCAAACTTTTACATAGAATAAGCTTGTAAATAGGCAAAAGCAATGCAGCTTCTGAATCATATTTTTATCATAACCTAAGTAATCACTGAATGCATACATTTTAGCTGCATATAGAATGTTTGCCATCCATCTAGCGTGATGGAAAGCTCCTGACTCAAGGCATTGTTCTCCTTTTTTCACATTTTCCTCATATATGTATCTTGGTATGGTATCAAATACCATACCAATGATAGATTTGTTCAACTCCTAGTCTTTAATGAGATCAAAGCTTGTCTCTGCATGGACTAATCCTGTCCTATTCATGATTTTTGGAATGCCCAGCAACTTTCCTTCTACATAATTTGGTGCATATGCAACTAAAACTGCCAATCATTCACCATTCCTTTCAATAATATTTCCATCCTATTCAATTGTTAGAAAGTCCGGCTTGTTAAAGTCAGATTTGATGTTTTTTCGCAATGTCTTGGCGATTATATTTACTGGCATTATAGGAACTTGTCTTTGATAGTGTAACACTACTACAGGAAAAACCTCCTTCCTTCGCAATAGCTCCTAAAAATGCTGTTCTTTGTCCCAAGGACAAGTTCAGCCTATCAGTGGTTTGGCAGATGTTTGGATTCAAGAATGGATTTTTTGGCAATAGTAGCTGAACCTTATTTTCAGTACCGGTTGTTTGATTATTTTTTGAGGTTTTTTTTTATCACTTTGCATTTTTTTTCACAAGTATTTCACTGATGCTTGCTTCACTTGAAGATGAATCACAAACTTGATTTGCTTCACTTACTGAAGAACTTAAATGTTCAATATTTGAATTCTTTAGGTCTTTTTTTTCCAATGTTGCCCTCTCTTGCTCTGTTTTGGTTCATTCATCTTTCATTTTTAGTTTCTTTGCGTATTGATTATTTGGTGTTCCTAGTTTTACTTTTGTTATCTTTGATTGCGATTAAAAACTTAATGTCTTCACTTTTTTGTTTATCGTTCTGAGATGTCAATTCATGTTATAACACGTTTTTGTCGCATACAATCCTGTTAATAACTATACAATTCACTAACAATATAATATATATATATATATATATATATATATATATATATATATATATATATATATATATATATATATATATATATATATATATATATATACTCAATTTACCATTAATTCTGTTGATATATATGTTTGTTTAGTGTTTACCAACTTAAAATAAATGGTATAAAAAATTACATTAAATATAGGCTTTTATATGGTAAAAAAAACAATAAAAATACATAAATTCTATTCATTCTAGCGCACGGTGGCAACCTTAAACGTTAATTCAGGCTTAAAAAAATTTAACAATATGTTTATATAAACAATAGAAATAGGAAAAGAGCCAGGGAAAAAATAGCAGAAAAAATCAAAAAAAAAATTTTCTCCACTGAATTACGGAGCGCCCTAATATATATATATATATATATATACATATATATATATATATATATATACATATATATATATATATATATATATACATATATATATATATATATATATATATATATATATATATATATATATATATATATATATATATATCTGTGTGTGTGTGTGTGTGTGTGTGTGTATGAGTGTATATATATGTGTTTATATATACAATTAAATGCATTCTACAAAAAAATGTGCTCAATGTTCTTAAAAGAACAGAGCAATTATAAATTTTTTTTTTTTTTTTTTTTTACATTATTCACCTTCTCAAGGCCCGAGGGGGCCACTACAGTCGAGGAGGCTACTCATTTTTTTGTGTTTTTTATTTTTTTTGTTGTATTTCGTGGTACAACCCTCTCTCAACTCTTTAACTCCGAAACACGAACCTTGACAAGCAAGGCCGCTGCGCGGAGAAACTAAGTTGAGCGCGGTACTTCCAGGGACGTGGTGGGAGTCGAACTCCGAACCTCTCGCTTACAAAGCGAGCGCTCTTACCACTACACCACTGCCGCATAATTATCATCAAAATAAATGCAAAATTATCATCAGAAATAAAAAAAGAGGCAGTTTAATGTAAATATTATTTAAAGTTACTAGTTTTTTAGGAGAAACTTATTTTCGTGCCTGCATTTAGAAATCAATTCTGATTTTTTGGTTAATAAACATTCTTTGTTTGCATATATAATTACTTCAAACATTTCTTGTAAGCATAGTATGCATTTTTTTGGAAATATTGTTATATGCAGGTACTGTTTTAAGGATGGACCAATTTAGTATAAAATCATCAATATTTTCATCTTTTAATTCCTATATATATTTTGACAGCATGGTATCTTTTGAAAACTTTTTATATTTAAAGAATTGCTTATGATATGTAATATTTTTGATATGTAATACTTTTCCATTCACTCTCTGTTACACAAATATATTGTTTATCAGGTACATTCTTAGAGAAAACATCACATTTATATACCATATTTTTTGATAAACAACTTCAACTCATTGGACAATTGTTTTTTTGTTTACAATTACAATTTTCTGTAGTTTTTTCATTTAGGATTTCTTTTTTGTTTAACAAAGCATTATTATGACCTTTTATAATTCTATCCATATTTTTTTGCGCAACTGTAGCCAACTTTAATTGTATTTTGATTAAAAATTTTATTTAATTTATTAGAAAGGCAGGAAGTGCTTATTGACCAATTTTAAAAACACTTTCCAATGATAGTAGAGACATTTTTGCTATATGGGTTTTTAACCAAATTACATTTCTAGTTCTACTTCACTTTTTTGTATTCTTTTTTTTTAGGGTCAGGAAATCCATGAGCTAAAAACGGATATACTTTATTTGTTATATAAAAACTACTGACAAATATATAAATATGATATAACCCTCATATATATTGGATATCCTTGATACCAAATTTTAGTTCAAAATTTTCAAAACCACTTTTTTTTAAGAGCAACTTCAAATATTCATTTAGAGGAATTGAACACATTTTTATTAGATAAGTTTTGGTTTAGCCTGTTATTAATTGAAATCAGGATTTGTTTTAGAATTTGGGGTGGGTGATTTAAGTTAATATTAATACATAATATTATAATAGTGTCTGCATATTTCACAAATGTGAAAAATTTACAGTAGTTAAGACATTTGCGGCTTCCTGTAATTTTTGGTATAAATTGAAATTTTATTAAACTGATCATTCATTTCTGATGAGTCGTTACACAGTGTAAAATAAATAACAATTTTTGTTGAGTGATTTTTTACTAATTAATATATATAATATTTTTTTTTAATCTACTAAAATTAGTATCATTTTGCTTCAGTGTTTTTTATACAGTATTGGAAAAATTATTATCAAAATATGTCTATCCAACCTCTGGGTTGTTGCTCACTTTCTATCACATTCCCCTATTCAACTTAGCACTTGTGTAAAACCTATTTTTAATTTTTTTTCACACTGATGACAGAACTTAGATGAACTTTTAGCTTCTTCTTTCTGGTATAGTTAAGAATTTTTCAATTAAAGATTGATTCATACAACTTTACGAGGGGTCTGGTACCCAGCTTTGTTTTCCAACTTTATGAGGGGTCTGGTACCCAGCTTTGTTTTCCAACTTTATGAGGGGTCTGGTATCTTTTTTTCCCAGCTCTACTTATACATTTAACAAAACTTTAGAAAGTTGTGTGAAAAATGACACAAGAAATAAATGTAAACAAGATAGGAACAATGTAGGACACCATGACAAAGATTTCATAATTTAGACATCAATGCCTAACAGACACCAGAAAGACCTTAAATATTCTGATTTTCACTTTGATTGCTATTAATTTTTCCAGTATTTAGTATAATTAATAGCTACTATTAAATATTAGTACAAACATTTTAAAAAATAATAATAATAAATAGTTTTGATACTATAAATAAAAATATAACTATTTAAAACATTAAAGATAAACAATTATATTTATTTGGAAAATTTCAAAGTGTTAAAAGAAATCAATAATATTTTTTCAAAATTTACACAAACACAATAAATTCATCACCTTAAGATAAAGCTGCTTTAATGTATTTTCAATCAAATCATTGATGGTCGATTGTGGTTTTATTATCACATCTGCACTGGAAATCCATGAACTAAAAACGGATATACTTTATTTGTTATATAAAAACTACTGACAAATATATAAATATGATATAACCCTCATATATATTTGTATATCCTTGATATAAATATAAATATAAAAGATATCCTTGATACTAAATTATTAGTTGATCAAATTTATATAATACAATTTTTAAAACTAAGGTTTTATACACCACCTAAATTGGAATGCATTTACATTTTTCTTCAATTTATATTTTATTATTCAGTATTTTATTACTATGAAAGCCACATTTCATTTAAAACAATAAGACTTGTAAAATAATAGTCTTTGATTTTATTAACATTTACACTACAGTCATAAATTGCAGCCTTTAAATTTTTCAGTGTTTAGGCCTTTTAAATCTTATTTTAGATTAGGTCAAAATAAATGATTGGTTTACAATCCATAGGGGTATATGAATATAAACAAGTTACCTTAGCTGATATGCACAACATACAATATGTCATTCACAGTAAAAAATGTTTGCAGTGGGTTTCTAAAACGTGGGATCTATCCACTTAATAGACAAATATACAGGGAAAGTGATTTCATATCATATAGTGTTAGAGACAGACCTCTTCCAGTCAAGCAATCCAAAATTTAGCAACTAGATAATCAACATTTATGTGGAAAAAAAAATCTGGTTCTTCATAATCAACAGCCAAAATGATTAGTCTGGATACCATTCATCCAAAGCAACAAACTCCAAAGCAACAAACTCCAAAGCAACAAACTCCAAAGCAGCTCACAGAGAAAATTATAGAGTAAGGTAAAAGGACTATATTAACTAAATCTCCAGAAAAGAAAGTAAATGAGAGGCAAAACATTGAAAGTCCAAAAAATAACACACAAGCTTTTTTTTTTTAACTTAGCGGAAAGAGTTTTTAGCAGAGAGATCCAAGCTATTTTTGTTTTGTTATTTTTATATACATTTTTTTATTTTACCCAAATTTTTTTTTTTTTTCAATTATATATTATTTTATTTTAGACTTTACTGTTAGTAATTTTGGTTTTTGAAATAAAAATATGTTATATTTATTGATATATGGATATGTTTCCTTACTATAAAATATTTTCATGGCATTCTTATGGCATAAATGTATACCATATACAAAACGGTTTTGGCATCCCTAATGGTCGATACTATGTTTTACTGCTTGACTTTCTTGAAACTTACTACTAACCATTTTTCAATCTTTTATACTCATTTCATTTTTTTTGTCTCATGCAATGAGTAGTTCTCAGTGAATGGGACAGATGTCCTGGTCCAATAAATTGCTCCTTTTTTACCAATATGCATATGCAGAACCAATTTTTTGTTTTAGTGCATCATTGAGAGTTAATAATTATCAACCTATTTTTCTATGAATAACTTAAATAACTTTAAAAAAGCATTTTCTGAAAACTATCACATTTATTAAGTTTCTAAATAATTAAATTTAACATTTTACTTATTTTATTATCATTTAAAATAATTTCTTTCTTTTCTCGACATTTGTATAAATTAATAAGAATATCTTAATACTTTTTTTCATTATGCAACTTTACAAATAATAATTTTTTACTTTTAAAAATTATTAACAAAAAATATTATTTTATTGCAAAGAAAAAAAAAACTCAAGCTAATTTATCAGGGCTTTTTTGTGAAATTTCAATATTCACTTTTTTGGTATCACACAATCTGTTAAATACATAAAGCTGTAACTTTTATAAAAGATTATTTTTCTTAACTACTATTTTTCACAAAATAAAAGTTATATCGCTTCAAGCATAAATTCAATAAAAGAAATTAATGAAAGAGTTATATCCATAGTTTTTTTTAATTATAAAAAGATGAACTCTTTAAACGATGTTGTTTAAAGTTTGTAATATATTTTTTTATTTTTTTGATAAAATCAATCTTTATAACAAAACAAACAAATAAACAAAAAAATAAAATTACAAAAAGTTATGCTAATAAAAAATAAAATAACATGAACTATTTTTTAGCTAACAATTTTTTTTTTTAAATATTCGTAATTATTTTTGTTATTTTTTGTTATTAGAATTTATTTATGTAAATATTCTTGCTATTTCAAGATGATGAATAAAAGTTTATTCATCATCTATTATATTATATTAGTTTATCATATTTCTTTTATGATTTCTTTTTTTAAGCATCATATATCATCTTTTTTTTTTAAATGTAATAAGTAAAAAAAAAAACAAATAAAATAAAATTTTCTTTGTTTATATTTAACTTATTACATTTGTAAATAGTACGAAAATCAAACATAATTTTTATGCCATATTTTTTAAGTAATCGTCATTCAAACTTCATACTCATTTTAACGTTAATTACTTCTTTTATCTTACTGCTTAAACGATATCTTTAGGCTTGTTTAAATATTTAAAAATGATAAAAAATGGACTACGTGAAATGACTTTATGCTTTTGTTAAATGGTTTAGCGCATAAATAAATAGCGCACCAGTTTATACTTTAGAACAAGGCCTGTAAAAGAATATATAAAAACCATAAGTACTTACATACATACATATGGTCTTGTTTCCATATATTCATTTAATCTTGAATAGGATTTTTTACATATTTCATGGAACAATTGAAAATCACAAAAGGGTTTTTAGTTTTATGAAAAGTATGCATCATTCCATTAAATTTGTTTTTAAGCATTCTCAGTCCATCATTAATTTCATGGACCTTACCATTTGTAAAAATAACGTTTGTGATATGAAAACAACTACTTATAGAAAACCTACAGATACATGTTTTGCACTATGAACCAAATCACCTTTAACACCTGAAATCTAACACAATTTTTAATCAAGACCTGAGATATAAACAGACTTGTATCTGACAACAATATCTTTATAAAGGAACTTAAGACCTTAGCACAGATTGCAATAGTTTATGGGTATCTTATAGAATCATAAACACTATTAAAAAAACTTTAAGCTATACTCAACACCAAAATATATATATGTATCGAAAAAAAAAAATAAACAGCCCTTTCTGTTATAATATTGACAAAGTATGCAAATAACAAGTAAACATTAGCACTTAATAAGAACTGGCAAGAATCTGCAAACAATATGGCCATCAATACCAAATGGTATTTTTACCAACACAAAATCAATAAAAAACATTTTATTGATTTCGGACAGCACATAAAAACTAGTTATAGAATAGTTTTCATCTAAGTAACTTTATTTTGTTTTGTTTTTTAATTTTTTATTTTCAACATAAAAAAAATCAACAACCAAACTTTCATTAATTGTATAAAGTATTAATGATCCTTTATTGACGAATGACAATATTCTTACTGAATTTTCTAATTAAGGTCTTCTCAGATAAAGATTTACAACTGATCTCTTATGGAAATTATATATACAAAAAAAATGATCTCCTTTAAATTCGCCTCCTTTATATCGTGCTTGTACTCCTGATCTAATTCTTAATCTTTATAAATCTTTTACTCATAGAGCTTGAGCCTCTTTTGGATTGTTAAATGACTACCAAGCTTTAGCTCCTGCCCCATTGATACAAGATTGCATATTTTTCTCTTGAGTACCTGCTTGAGAAAGCTCTAATAACTTGTTCCATCAACTAAATTTAAGTCTCAAATGACTTATCCTTCAGCAATATCACATTACTTAACTGTAGTTATTTTTTTAGGTTCAAAATTGTTTTATTTACCTTTTTTTTTCAAAAACATTAGCGTTTTGGAATTCCTCCATTTGCTGTGATTTCCCAAATCATACAAAAGTTTTTTGAATTCTTCTATCAATTACTTAACATTTAATTTATTTCCTTGTTTTCTGTTAACTCATAAATTAATAAATGGTTGCTTGCATATTTGTTGGAAGTGAATTTGTTTGAAAAAAAACTTTACTGAAATCCTTCTAACAATATTAATCAAATTAAAATAATAAAAATAAATAAATCAAAGATTTTTTTGTCAATTTTTCTATAATTTTTAGTAGCTATAAATGATAAAACCATGACTCAAATCGATATTGATTAATGCATTTTAATAGCCATGGATTAAAGCCATTAAAAAAAAAAAAACAGTTTAAATTAAAAAAATAAATTCTTAAATTTTTTTTTTTTTTAAATAACCATGTTTCTAATGAATATTCTTAATAATACTTCATCTAAAGTTCATAGCACATTAAAATAACACATTGAAAGTAATAATTTGGTGTATAACTTTTTTATATCAGGTTTATATGAAAATATAAATTGTTGGAGTACATATAAATAGAGTTAATGGTATAACAATTGAGTGTTAAATGAGAGATATAGTTAAAGATATTTTAGTTGTTTTATATGTTTTAAAGAGATAATATATTTGATATTTTAAGGAGTGCACTTTATCATCATTTATTCTGACCCAATCAAAATATGATTTGAAAAAGCTAAACACTGAAAAATCTAAAGGCTGCAGTTTATGACTGTAGTGTAGTGTAAATGTTAATAAAATATTTTTTAACAAGCGGTTTTTTTTAACACAGTAAAAAAGTAAGAAAATGTTAAAACATAAACAATCTTTTCTAAAACTCAATTTTCTCATTTCATCTTAATAAATGAGGAAGCATTTATTTTGTTTAAAATTAAAAACAAAACACTATATAAACAAATTTTGCAATAACTTTATTTTTTTTTTAATAAATTTACTAAAGGTAACTTAGCTATCAAGAAATACATATAAAAAGTGTAAATAATCGAAATTGAAAATAATAACAAACTTCTTAATTATTCAAGGAAACTATAGCTAAGGTGAAACTATATTATGAATAAAGATAAGCAATCTTTTTCAATTAATCAATACAAATCTAAATTATTACTTGACATTTCCAGCATACACTTTTATTTTGGATACACTGTTTATCCACTGCAAAAATAAAATTTTATATATAAATGTGTATGTATGTATGTATGTATGTATGTATGTATGTATGTATGTATGTATGTATGTATGTATGTATGTATGTATGTATGTATGTATGTATGTATGTATGTATGTATATATATATATATATATATATATATATATATATATATATATATATATATATATATATATTAGGGGTATGACTAAAAAACATTTCACTTTTTAGGAAATGGCATGGTGGCAAAGGATGAACTTTTATTTGTATTAACTTAAAATAATAATACTTTTTTCCAAATCGAAAAAAAAACCCACCAGTGCAGATGAAAATTTGGTCCCAGCTGTCTAAAAAAGCAAAAAAATTCAAGTTTTTGCATTTATAGTAAGGGCAGGGTCACTTGAAAAAATTTCAAAAATACCATGAG